>CM077619.1:12251934-12898991 GCA_039566895.2 Turritopsis rubra | reverse complement strand
AGATAACAGAAAGAGAATGTTGTATTCATTCATTCATTCAACCCAACTTGAAGGTAAAAGACAATCTAAAACAATGTGAATCGATTCAATCAACTTAGTACTCAGTTTCAAAATAGGATTGATGTCTAAGGGGGCTGGGTCTAGCTGAGGGGTTAAAGCAGACATGCAGCTTCTGAATGCCGGCTATCCTGGGCCAATATTAAGCTGCCGATAAATGATCAAATTATCGAATCAAATTTGTTGAATTCGACAAGTTTGATCATGTATCAACAGATTTCCAATTTAATTTATTGCATTCGACATGATTTAGTAAATAAATAAAGATATTCATTTTATTAAGGTACTGTTTATCAGTAATTGAGGATTTTTGCATGTACACATTTACTCCCATTTTGGCTGCAGAAACCATAGAACTAGACATCATCTCTTTTGAAGAGGGAGTGCTAAAAGCAGTGTTTTGGTTCATACTGTTTTAGTCAATTGATATGAACAACTTACTTCAACAAGAAAGCTGCCTTCTTAAATACTTCTCCAAATAACATAACAAGTTCCTTGGCCTTCCTTCGCCCATTTTGCACCACATCATTTGCCAAATAAAATATACCAAGCCTTCGTTCTGGTCTCTGAACTAAATATCAATGAAATAATTAAGGATAAATTATATTGTTTTGCATCGCGTTTTTTTAAAACATCCTAATATCATTGAAATCACATCGTGCTTGAAACCAAAATATGAATAATAAGATGATTTTACTATATTTATTCAAAATCAGAATGAAAACATTCCTTTCCAAAAAAAGAGTTATGATCTAAATCTCCATTTCAATTTTCGAATAAAGGAAAGTAAAAAATTACCATGACAACCAGATAGTGTTGATTACGATCTTTTGCGTACAAATTGTAAAAGATTTGTAAACAAAATATTACATAATATTGTATCTATATTTTCCAAATTTTGAACATAAAAAATATTGGTACGAATGTCCATAAAATTTTCGATAGAATCATATAAAATATGAAGAATCAACTTTTTCTCCTCCAAAAAAACATATTTATCCTTAAAACAAAAGACAATGATGGAACTTATTTGGAAAACACCACACACAATGTTATTACACCATAAAAATTGATGATCATAAATTGACGTGAAAAAGTGTAATTCGAGCATTAAGAGACAAAAAGCAAAACATTTTTCTTTACAGTTATAGAAAATTGATTAAAGGTGTGAGTGTTCCGACGGTAAATTTTAAATGTTCATTATTGACCTCCAAACCAAATTAAGCTGAATCTCCACTAGGAAATACACTTCACACTTTTTTTATGTCCCAATTCACACCAATTAAAATACATGTGAAAATTTGCATTTCGATCCCATATATAAGGGACATCACTCATTTCTAACTTGCCTGATGATGAGAGGTTCTCTCTAAACGTAGCCCAACATAAATCATCAGGTCCATGACATGATAAATCTCTTTACTTATTATGAACAATACTGGTCCGACAAACAAAATCGTACAATATAATGTTAGCATGATGTAAGCTTAACTATGTCTGAGGGAACTTTTACATACATGGATAAAATGTTGCAATAGACAAGAATTTCAAAAAAGAAAACTTCTCTCGAATCATTTGAGATTGTCCAGAAATATTGTGTTGTAGTAATCATGCCGACATTAATGTTCCTCTTGCAAAGGATCTGTAATCATCAGTTTGATTTCGAAAGGAAATCCATCATAGAAAGTAAGACAAATTGTAATTCCTGGAAAATCAGAGTTTATCTACTCACTGCATTATAACAATCATATTAACAGCGTGTCCTACAAACTTCCAAAAATATGGACTCCAGCTTTGACCAAATGCTGAAAGGGAATGATTGCCGAACGGAACTTTACGGCGGAAATGTGTATAGTACAATTACGTCCAAACGTTAAGCAAAACGGGAATTTTTTAAGCGGAAATGTGTACTTTCACATTCGAATTTCACACGAATTAAAAAGGTAACTTGCCCGATGACGAGAGAAGGTTCTCTTGAAACATAGCCCAACGTAATTCATCAGATCCATGACATGAGAAACTCTTCACGGATTATGAACAATACTGATCCAACAAACTAAATCTTCCAATGCAGGAAGCTTTTATGTTTTTTAAGTGATTAACTTGCTTTAAATATATAACCGGGAGGATTTTTGCGTCAGAGAAAAGAAGTAAGTATATAATATAATCTCAAAAAGAAACATTCCACCATCACCCAGGGAACACAGAAGTTATCTAAGAATGCCCCTAACAAATCCTTTTTCTTTAAGCCAATTACCAATATAGTAATCATTAAAACATTAATTCTGAAGACCTTAATAAATCAACAGGACCAAACAGTATTCCAAATAATATTTTAAAATTATTGATTATTGACATTTCCAAAATTCTTGCTAATTTATTTAATTAGTCCTTTGAAACAAGCATATTTTTGTCATCCTTGAAGATTGCAAAAGTTATTCCAATTCTTAAAAACAAAGAATCTTCATGTGATGCAAACAACTATCAGCCCATTTTCTTACTTTCAAACTTGGATAAAATCTTTGAAAAACTGGTACATTAATTCACACCACAGTTTTGCTAACTAAAGACACTTAAACGACCGCCGGTAGGGCTATATGGCCGTCTTTTATGAGTTTGATAAAATACTGACCAAAGCTCGAGATCCCAGGACCAGATATTTCATTTGGTCTGTCATTTTCAAGTCAGGCAACCACCTGAGTTAAGATAAGCAGCCGTCTATTTTGATACCAACGCAGTCAAGTAAGCCACAGTAGATTTTTCCTCCTCTCATGATAATTGAATTGAATTGAATTAGAACAACCTTTAGGAAAGCTTTGAGGTAACATAAAGAGAAATACATTTATGTACTTGTTTTTTTCTTGTTTTTGTCTAAAGTGCTTGGAGTTACCACTAAAGTTACTACATTATATGGGCTTACAACTGAGGAGAAGATAGACGTTACAGAGTTTCACAAGATCAGATAATTTGAGAATCTTAAGGTCGAAAAAAAGCTGAGAAACAGGAGTATCATATCTAGAAAAAGTTAGAAGTAAAAGAAGGTCAGCCGATTAATCAAGGCATAAATAATAACTAAACATGCAAATCTACAAACAATGAAAATCTTTAAGGTCCAGGAATTTTATATATGTATTTTGGGAAAATCACTACAAGGGGAAATAGCAATAAATATTTGAGATAATATTGATAAAAGAACAATAATTTTTTTTGCTAATACATTTGATTTAGTCTTAGAATTACTATATTTCCAATAATTTTATTGATAAATTTTATTGATAATTGTGATAATTTCTTTTTTTATCGCAAACTTTGTGCTAATTGTGATAAATTATCAATAAATTTTCGCATGATAATTTCACATAAATTACCAACAACATTAATATACCAAATAAGAGCTGATTAATTATTCCAGATCTTTGTAGAATAATTAAGAAATTATCGCTATTATTGCAAATATCAATAAATCTCATTAATTTATGACCATATTTATCAATAAATCTTTGCGATATAATATTATTATTAGTTTTAGAAGAATGTGCCCTACTGAGTGAGCAACAAGATGTATTGACTGATTCACTTTGTTCTCCATCATTTATTTTGATAACAAATATGAAAAAAAAAAAGTGAAAAATATAAGGAGTTTCATAGGAGAAAAACAGATTTTTTGAAATATCTTTCTCATTATAGAATTTTGTAAAAATCCATCTATCAATCCATCTTTCCTAAATCGACTATCTATCATCCTCCTCTTTAGTTAAAATTGATGACAATGTGCACGTACTGTCCCTTTTCCTTGAGTACTTCATCCCGTGATAAGGTCAACGCTAAACCATTAAATATATTTGTAAGTTTACAAAGTAACTATATAAAACTATACATTTTTGCAAAGGTAGTTTCATCTAAGTTCAACATGCTTCTATATTCGACAAACGTTAATATTGAAGCGATTAATCAACGAAAAAAAATGAAAAACATTTAAAAAGGAAGCTTACAGTAAGTACTTTTCACCCAATAGTTTAAGTTTGAAATGACGCTTAATAATTGGGGGTAAATTCAAGATGAGTCTGAAACCTCTTTAAATAAATCCAAACACAAAAAACACGAACGAAATGAAATTGTTGATATTCACGTGTGCTGTTATCACCACATCTTGTTTACTACTGGAACGGAAAGATTGGCTTCAAATCGTGACTTTTAAATCCCCGTTTTGAAAGCAGATTTCCATATAGGGGAGGTTCTCCCTTCTCCAGTGCGATATTTTGTTTTCGACATGTTTAATAACCAGCTGATTATCAGAGTTTGTTTGCATCGTGATGTAAAAGTTATGAAAATGTTACGAGCAGCTTCAAGGGTAATTAGTGGTAAAGAAAAGAAGTATCACTTCTAGTGTTTCCTTTGAGATTATTACGGCACATGGTTTTTACGATATCTCATTTGTTATTCCACTGTTCCGTGTTTTATCTCTAAATTGTTTTGAAAATTGTTTTGTTGAATAAAGAATATATGGTTGAACACGGACATATCCTCTCGTTCCTTTTCACCTCCGTTTATCTATCTTCACAGTAAAGAAATGTCTTTATCTTTTTATTACTAATGTTGTTTGGATATCGTATTTCATATCTTACATCCTATTGGACATATATTAGGTTTCCTTTTTTCATTTATTGGATTGTAAAGTTGTTTTGCCGAACTTAGATGAAACTACCTTATATGTATTTTCTTAAAATGACAAACATAGAAACATATTTTTCCTGCTTTCACGAATAGTACATGCTATGTTTCGCTTTCTTAGGCCCAATTGTAGTAAGGATGTGCAAGCGTATAGCTTTCATCTAGTACCTAAAGTCAATAGGATTAAGCTTCCACAATGACAAAAGTGGCTGCTACAGATAAAAAACTTAATTTTTCACAAAGTTACTCGGATCTTACTCTATAAAGATTCACTCACTAAAATTTAAGATCCAACCATGATGGAGTTTCTATCGAATTTCCTCATAGGGAATCCGAGATTAAAATGAAAAATTAATCTTTTGAATATATCAGAAGAAATGAGAATAAAAAAATGATGCACTAGACAGCCTGCATCGAGTGAGACAACTTGGAAACAGAAGATGACTCCCCCCCTTTTCTTCTTTTTTTTTAATCTGTCAGTGATATCAAATACAATATAATATTGTGTGCGCCAATAAAGAGTCATACTATTAAAATTAGTGTTAATGCGAAACACGGTGAAACAAAGTAGCTACAGCTTTTAGGGTAACTTTTGGACAAAAAAACGATACGAAGAAGAGCGCTTCTTGCAAAACGCAAAAACTATTACCTTTACCAAGTTGATCAAACCAGATGGATGTTATTGCTTTTGCATGTTGGCGATGGTGGATTATCCACAGTGACAAAGTCTGAATTCCAGTTTGCGTTCCGTCAAGGGATTTCAACTTCTTTTCGAACGACCTGGCATTAAAAGTCGCCATTTTGTTCTTCCTTTGCACATGTTGCGCACGCGCAAATCACCCCGGGTTTTGTTTTCTTTGATCGGCTCCGTGCATATCTACAGTATCGGGTTTGTAGAATTTGAAGGCACAAAATGGCCATCCTGTCTCTCTAAATTTAATTGTTTGAACTGTAAAAAATTAATGTCATGTTTTCTTAAATACATCAACGGGCTTCGAACATTTACAAACATTGCTTTTAATGTTATTGAAAGGAGAAAAAGGCTAGACCCATGTGCGCAACTCAAGGTGAGAATTTTTGTGTAGCTAGCAAGCTATTATAGCTAGCTGTCTGTATTATTGTATAAAAGTTGTATTTTTAGGGTATGTATTTTTAAAAATTGGCTACGCCACCGCAAACACATCTTCACTATCTCGGAAAGTATATATTCCTTCATAGGGTTTAAAGCTAAACATATTTTATAAGAGTTTCACTTTCAAAAATAATAGCTTTTACAAATTTGTTTTTGTTTTTTAAGCCGTTTTGACACTTTAAGGTGAGACAGGTATTTAAAAAAAAATTTTATTATTTATTTACCTGCATAGAAACGACAGGTGGATAAAAAATTATTAAATTGGTTATTAAATTGGTGGAAAATTATCCAACCAAGCCTCGACCACCCAAAAAACTGTCCAAACAGCCTCAACCACCCAAAAAAACTATCCAACCAGCCTCAGCCACCCAAAAAAGCTATCCAACCAGCCTCGACCACCAAAAAAACTATCCAACCAGCCTCGACCACCCAAAACATCTATCCAACCACCCCCAACCACCCTAAAATATTATTCAATGACAAAGACATTGATTTTCTATCTTAAAAACCGGAAATATCAGCATTCAAACATAAAATTTGTTTAAGCCGGTTTTCCACTAGGCCACTTTTTCAATCGAATCATGCTTTGTTTTTTTGGAAGGTTGAATCTGTGACAACTTTGTTTTTTATCGATGCATTTGAAGAAATTAAATTAATCTTGTGCAACAAGTTTAATTGCACATGTAAGTTTGTCCATGACTGTAAGTCGGTCAATCATAACCTAGCGGAAAACCAGCTTTATTTTTTTCAACAAGTCGTTTTAAGATCTAAAAAATGTAATAATGTTAGCCTTCGTTTCCGCACAATGTAAAAATGTTTACCTCATGGTGGTCTGATAGCCTTTTGGGTGGTTCGGGCTGGTTGTATAGCTTTTTTGGGTGGTTGGGGCTGGTTGGATACATGTGTTTGAGAACTGCTTCTCCTCTACATAACTACTGTCTAGACACATGTTTTGATACTGGTTTTTATTTCGGAAAAATAACCAAAACACATACTCCCTTTTTAATAAAGGTAATAAATGAGCCATGTCTCCCTTTTTATTTAGCTGACCACGTGAGTTAGTTTGAAAAATAAAATAATAGACATAATCCTTTTACACTTGAATTATTCGGTCAGCGTAAATTGTAGGTGGATAAAAGAGTTCTGAAAGTGATTTATTCTGCTAATTTATTTGGCTCATGTAGAAAGGACTATAGTCTAGATAAAATTTGTTCTGTAGTTCTGTTAATGTGCCTCATTCCGAACAGCCTTCCTAATTCTAAATGCAAAAAAATACAGTCTGTAAAATACAAACCACATCAATAATAATGCATACTGCGTTGTCAATCAAACTAAATCCAAAACCTAAGTTTCAACACTTATATTCAGAGATATCAAATTGTTGGAGGCCATTATTATAACGCACAAGTGATTCTTCATGCTGAAAATTGTTGTGCAACGTCTTTTCTGCTTCATAAACATTTTGGTATTTGTGGTGAGTGTGGATGTATATTTTGTTAACCAGACAGGTCTGCTTATTATGCGTTTGGAATTAGGCACATTGACGGTATAATAATATCTTCATAATACTGTCCATGTTCCTAATTCCAAACACACATTCTAGCTGTCTGTAAATTAAAAACATTGCACATTCCTCACTGCCAATCAAACTAAAACACAACCACAAACTTTTAGTTATACTTGGTGAGTATGGTCAGTATTTTCGTGACCAGAATCTTTGTTTAATTTTTTGCGTTCGGAATTAGGAAGGCTGTTCGGAATTAGGATCATTGACAGTATTCCTGATATTTGGCAGGTTGGCAGTATGACATCATATTTTGTATTCTTCAAGTCTACAACTAAGCCTTGACTTTTATTAAATTTTAAAATCCTTTAAATTTTTAAATTCACCGAATGTAACGTGCAAAAGTTTCATATTCCATTATTCACCATGTTGCCCTAGACATAGAATGTGCAGAAAAACTAGAAATATCAATATAAGACACTCAAGCACAACAAGAAGACAAGATTTTCCTTTTTCCCTCCATTTTGTTCGGTGATATTGTGATTATCAAATGGTCTGTAGACTCTTTGGCAATTTTTTGGGGAAATGTAATGAATTTTTTTTAAAAAAAGGAGTTTTTTCATGCAGTAGGGAAAATGCATGGGGCCAGATGACGGTATGATTTCCTTCAGCCTAAGATAAATCTGGGTTTAAAATATTTTGTATAAATACTCAAGTTTGTTTACTGTTTTGGTTGCAAAAACCCTTTCAGATTGACTTTCTGTAATGTTAAAATAAACAATTTTAGAAAAGTCATTTTATATCTTTCAAACAAATCATTTTTTTTAGATCTCTAAATTGCACAATTTTCGAAGATTTAATTGGTTTTCTACTTGTATGATGCTAGGTAAAGAAAATATAACGTTTTTCAAACTTAAATAATATAATACTGTATCCTACTCAGCGAATTTACCTTGCTTATCCAAAACTTATCCAAACTAAAATATATTAGATGATAAAAATAAGAAGCAACATTTTATTGATTTTATTTATATTCAAGTCATTTCAAAAGTCGTCCGACTTTCATCATCAGTCAACACATCATCAATTTTATCATCAAATTGTTAGCCCTAACAAACTTTTTTTATCATCAAATTGTTAGCCCTAACAAACATTTTTAAAATATATTACCAGAATAATTGATGCATCATTCTAGTTTTGAATTAAACCATGACTATACTATGTATGCTTTTTAAGTTTTTGACAAAAAATCATAATTATACCTTGTGTTCTTATTCTACGAAAATTAACGAAATTTTCTAAAAGGGACAAAATAATGTTTTATTTTTCTCCACTCAAAACTTTTCATGAATAAAAGATAAACAACAGTCCTAAAATTGACTTTTATTTTATTCCCACAGAATTTGTTATATTTTGACTATTTAATGTAATTTTTTTCACATTTTTTTCACTTTTTGACCATACGCGAAAAATTATACAAGCAAACCTGTGTTAATGACCACCTTTATGAAACGACCACCTCTCTTATGCGACTACATTCAATCCCTCTTGTTAGTGTTTTAGTAGAAAGATTACTGGTTATAACAACCACCTGCCCTTGAAAGCACTTTACCTGTGTATTACGACCATTGAGATCTTTATCCTGAGAAACAATGAAAACAAAAAATGCTTTAAAGGGAAGTTTCCATTTAACAAACTATTGCACAACTTATCTGTTGCGTCAACACCCAAACTGATTGCTTAGCAATGTTTCATCATTTTTCTCATAATCCCCAGGTGTAGTAGAAAAATCAAAACAAACATTCTTTTTATTTCATTATGCACATATTCAGAATACACACCTGAGGCATGAATATTTTCTTTAAACTAAACTAAACAATATAATTCAGTTGTGTGTGATACAGGAGTTCATTAATCTCTTTTGACTGTGGTGCACATACAGAAAGTTGCTTCTTTAAGTGATTTACGTGAGCAACTTGGCTTCAGACAGTGAAGAAGAGATTGAAGCTGCTGCAATCATAATTATAATGTCTTCTAGGAAAAGGAAAAGACAAAGAGAAAACTCCAAAAGGACGAAAGTATACAATACTCTTTTCCGTGATAAATTTATTATTGCGTGAATCAAGACTCGAAAGTGTGGCAGTTCATTTTAACTTTTCTTTGGATGAGTCTAAAAGTTTATCATTTTCTCTTGTTGTATTCAAAGTTAAAAGTTCTTTTTCTCAAAATTTGTGTCCAACTAATCAGCAAATTTTTGTTTACAACATAAAACTTTTCATATGATACACATTGCGATTTATAGAAAGAAACTAGTCAAAAACGAAAGGTCCAGAGAGTTGTTGTTATAGACAGGTTTGACTGACTGTACAATTTGCAAAAATTTATAAAAACACAAAATTTTTAAAAATTGTTATTCGTGAAAATAAGTACTCATGACATATATATATTTTTTAGTTCCTGAAAATAAATACATACAAAATTAGTACATTTAAGTTGTGAAAGTTTTACTCTGTTACTTGTGTTAAATTATTTTAATTTTTTTACTATTTCAGTTTCCACTATGACAGATGGATGTGCACCATTTTCTCCAATAGATCGGTCGTTAAGTGGAGATGAAGTAAGAGCTAAAGGTAATCCAAGAGATATGGTACAAAATGAGATGCATAGGCCAAATCCTGCATGGATGGGCCAACCTGTTCCAAGGCAAAGAATTTCTGCTGACGAAACGCTACGTATCCAACCAATAACAATGAACCCAAATGTTCCTATAAGCTCGACACAATATCCAAGATATCATGGTCATCGACGGGTACAAAGTGGTGATGCTGTTGCATGGGACTTAAATTCATTGACATCTGGTTATCCTTATTCTATCTCTCATACTGCTCAACCAACAATGACTCACTCTGTGAGCATGGTTAGTATACCTATGCAAACTCCTCGATATATTCATCCTCGTTCTCCAATGGCACATTCGATGTCAGTGGATATGAGTTCAGTAATAATGGATCGTATAACTAAACAGACAGACAGTCATCGTACCTTACAAATAGCAATTGACAAAGGCAATCAGTTACGTGATAATCTTAAAGCTGAAATTCAAAGTGGGGAGCAAAAATTAGATGCCTTACTATCGTCAGTAGACCCCCCAACTGAATTCGAATATCAAACTTTAAAAAAAGAAAATGATATACTTGTAAGAGAGATTACAGAAATGTATGCGGAAGCAGATAAACTTGGAATTTCTACGGACGGATCTGATAGGAATCCCCGAAACCCGTTACAACCAACAGACTTGATAGGGATTCAGCGAAACAAAACTGATGATACACTTGCGCAACCGCTTTTCCCACTGCCCAAGACGGCACCAATAACCATTCAACCACCACCCTATTCAATTGTAAGTGATCCGCCTCCAAAATATGAACAAGTAAAAATTAAAGATACACCGCCACCTTTACCACCGCGAAGAGTCCCAACCACTGACATGCAGTTAGATGAACATTGGATTTGTCCAAAATGTACGTTTGAAAATTTGCTTGTGGGAGAATGTGAACAGTGCTTTACTCCGAGACCAATAGTTTTAAATCGTCCCCATTGATGTGAATGTTTGTCTGTAATGCAAGGAATATTCGAGAGCCAAACAGTCTTTGATGATGGAGGCTATAGATGCGCAGTTTGGAGTAGCAGAAATATTCATGTGGAGGAGAGTTGTGGATGCAGAAATATTCATGTGGAGGAGAGTTGTGAATGCAGAAATATTCTAATGAAGGAGAACTAAAACATGATAAATCAATATTGAATGTTTTCTGTGTATTCACAAAGAATTACCCAGTTTTTGTTACTAAAAGTGAACAAGACACTTTCTTGCTTGGTCAAACTGTTTTCAATAGGAATTTTGTCTTTGTGTCACTCAAGCATGGACATTAAAAGTGTGTCTGTTTCATGACGCACATGTAGTCGTTTCTTCATATCTTACGTGTAGCAAGCTATCGATGGTTTTATATATTTTTTAACACTAAAGAAAACAGAGACCACTTCGCTCTATAAATTCCTTTAATCTATGCTTTTTCCCCAAATGCACTAATTCTGTTTGAAAAATAAACATTCTGTTGTTTTTTTTGTTACCATATTTTTGTATGTATAGATCTGATGTTGAAACAGATCCTCAGAATTCACTATCCACTGTAGTTTCTATATAGACTATTGGTAGTTCCGAAAAAAAACATTAAAACAAAAATACAAATCAAAAGGGTTCCTTAAAGATAATGAACTGTTATAAAGGTCGTGAGAAAACTGAGTCAGCAGTTTTCAACAAGGGAATCTCCACGAGAGAGCCAATCATTTGTTTTCCTCATTTGTTTGCCATTTTGATATCAGTCAGCTGCTCCTTTCACACCCATTTCTTATTGTTCAAATGAGGGATTCCCACTGCTGACATCAGCACACTGCAACCCTCAGTTCTACTTATAACAGTTCATTATCTTTAAGCTTGGTTCGCAAAAATACGATAAACATTCTGTATCATTGTACTAAGTACCTTTTCACACTGAGCTATCGTAATTACAAGAGAACGGAGTGCAAAATCTGCTTTGCCTACTGACAAGGCCGTTCCTCCTTAGCTAAGAATCAAAAGTGTTTTTCCCACTTGTTAATATTATCAGAGTCAGCTATTTTAACACCCGTGTTTTGAGAAGCTCTCTATCACATATCACTTGATGACTGGATGTCCCTTCTCGTTTCTGTAATCGTTAATTTAAAAACAAAAGTTTTTCATTCTAAACTATTATTAGTAATCGCATGTTTTCGAGTACAATTAACTCGATTAACTCGATTAATCACTAGTAACAAGGATCAGATCCGAGCCCGTCTAAGCCAATCAGATCCGTGTAATTTTATTGATGATAAATATATGGGAACTAAGTATCAAATGTAACAGGTTCTGTCAAAATATAACGAGAAAGAATGTTTTCGGCAACTCATGAATAATTAAAAACTATGGAATTTGTACCAAAAAGGTGTAGTTGCCCTGAAACGTTTCTGGAAAGGAGGCGTTATTTGAAGGGCGTTGCTTTGGAAGTAAATGAAGCACAAGAGGGTGACGCGTGGGATGAGCGACGAAAATTTGCAAAAAAAATTCAATTTAAGTAGTTTATGGCCATAAAATTTCGGATTTCCTGAAATTGGTCAATTTTAGACGGATTAGACGTTCCACTGTGCGGCTGGATAATCGAGACAAAAAAAATCTCTTCGCTCATGCCGTGGATACTTGCGGTAGTAACATTTCTGCGAAATGGCAACTCAATTGCATTGAAATTTCACGAGATATCTGTTCCAGGAATTCAGAAATCCAACTTTTGAGTGCAGTTAGTTTAAAAATTATCACCGAATTTTTTTGGAGCGGGAAGCACGTCCACGCCTTTTGAAACAAATTCGATGATTCGGTTTAGGTGCAACAGATTGCACCCAAAGACGCCCCTACGCCATCTCGCCAAATAGGCAAGGGGCAAAGGGCGGCGATCGACGCGTAAGGAAAGCCTAGTCATATTTATGCTTATTTGATTTTAGAACACTTGTGGTGAACAGAAAGCTATTGAAACACAAAGATCACCCCCCCTCTTATAAACGCCCCTAAAAATCTCGGAAAGTTAAATAAATGCTCCCCGGGCGTTTATTAGAAGATACATAGTAGACTTTTTCGTCGAAAGATTGTCTGCTATGATAACCGAAATATTTAATGAATATCTAACTCACAGTCTTTAAACGCCATACCTAAATCGGGGAAATTCCATACCTTATTGTACCCGACTAGTACTTTAATTTTTATTAGCGTTTTTTATTTTTATTAGCGTTTTTCGCTGGCTAATCGGCGTCGAAGTGAATAATATTTTAACTTTTTTTTATCTCGGTTGTTTTCCCCGATAACTTTTGTTCGTGTGTTAGGCTAGTCACATTATAGTTTTAGTTTGTTTATTCAGTTGAATTTGTATGTGTCTTCAAAGAAAATTTATCCAATCAAATTGTGTCTTCAAAGAAAAAACATCCAATCAAAATACCTGAAAATACAATGAAAACAAATCTCTTAACAAACCCCCCTAAAATCCCTCGATTTAACGAACTGATTTCTACTTCCCTGTTATAACACATGTATCATTATTGCCTGCAGCCGTGCGTCACTCACTGTATTAATTGTACCGATTTTAAAGGCATACCGAACTGCCCAGGGTCTATTTTAATTTAGTGGGTCCCACGAAATTAAAATTTAAAAAAGAGAATATATATCCAAATAGAAATTACAGAAATTATGTATTACGCATATATTTTTTGTGTTACGCAACGTACAACGCTAAATTACTTTTTCGATTCTCACCATCAATAACACTAGATTCATTTGTAACTTTTGTGTTTGGGCCAAGGTTATACAAATCTAGAAATAATCTCCTTTTTTGGCTGTCCATCACAACCACGCGGTCAGCATGTCAACATTAAAGAGGATTTTAACTACGGTTGTTCTTAGGAGGAGACTTAGGAGGAGATATCTCAAATATTAAAAAAAGAAGGTAGCGGTCGTGCATGGTAATGCATGCGTTCGTTTCAAAACACTCTTTAATTACAACCTCTTTCGAAATATATTTAGTCTACAGTGTAATTCAAAAACCACTTTTTCTGTAAATATAACTTTTTGTTGTTTCAACAGCTTCATGATTAACTGTCTTTATTCTGCGTCGAGGCCGAAAGCAGGTTAGTACCCTCAAAATAATTGACTAAGTTTTGTAATAGGTATTAAAACATGCTTTTTATCTTACGTACAGGTTACAGAAAAATATGGAGCATTGTTAAAAGCTTGGGTATCCCGACAAAGCGATCTGCCGTTTTCCTCGGATAATAATATCATAATAATAATAAGTACTACTTTAAAGATATACATAGTAAGTAAATTTGGTGTGGGCCAGGAGGGAGAGGATTTGATTGTATAATTTTATAATTTTATACCTACTCTTTAGGCATTCTTAAAGGCATAAAACATCAAACCAAAGCTGTAAATATAGACTGTAAATATGCATAAAACCTGTCAGCTTATGGAGGTTTTCATCCCAAACCTAAATTTCACACAAACTATGAAGAATTGTCAGAATAATATACATACCAGCTAACTAATAATAACAATAATAATAATAATAATAATAATAATAATAATAATAATAATAATAATAATAATAATAATAATAATAATAATAATAATAATAATAATAATAATAATAATAATAATAATAATAATAATAATAATAATAATAATAATAATAATAATAATAATAGTAATAATAATAATAATAATAATAATTTATTTCGGTTCCACTATAATATACATGGTTCTTCCCCGTAAAAGTTACATTTATGTATATATATATATTTATGTATACCGTATTTCCTCTAATAAACGCCGCGGCGTTTATTACAAATTGCAGAGTTTGGATGCGGCGTTTGATAGAGGGCGGCGTTTATCAGAGGGCGGCGTTTATTACAAAATGAAAAATCAAATAAAAACAGACTTTAAACAACAATGTTTTCTCTTCCTAAAAAACTGTCTAAGCTAATAGCATTTTACATTGAAATTGACGGTAATCACGTGCACGCAATCGTAAATAGTAAAAAAGAAGTACGAGAAAAACAATATTCGTTTTTATCTTTAGTTGTGGAAGAATTTGTTGATAGAAAACAAGTCCAACTCGTGTAAACTATTTTTTGTTGCTTGTTTAGTCTGTTTTTTTTTTAGTCTCTAATAAACGCCGCCCTAGAGGAAATACGGTATATAATCTAAAAATCTGAAAAAGTATGTACAAGTGTAAAAAAAGGAACGGAAGTGTCCACAAGGAATTAGTATGTACACAATTATATGTACTAGCACGCAAAGGGCGATGAAAAGAAAGGCGATTGGCTGGCAGTCAAGTCAAGAATCGAAGATACAATGATTAATAACGTAAGTTCCTTAAAAGCAGCGCCACGTAAAAGATATAATCAGAACATTGTTACAAGTCAAGTTATCTATAAATAACAAACCGTCACATGATCTGTTACATGATCTGAATTTAACCATTCTCGCAAAAACCTTATTCAAACAGACTGACGCCAGTGGCAGATAAAAGCATGGTCAGATGATCAAGGAGGATTGTCATGAAATTCATTCAAATAACTACGTAAAGTCGTTGTTATTTAACCGCACTCCATGACGACTCGCATTATCTAACTGGTGATCCAACTTAGAACATGAACGATTTCATATTTAGAGGTTCCTAGTACAGTTATCTCTAAATACCAAACCTTTGCTGGATCCAAATTAGACCATCATGCTTGTTGCTATTTAGATAAGTCTAAATAGAACGCTTTTGCTCGAAATGCAAACTGGTCATAATGATCTACCCTCCTGATTGACAGGGGTAGCTCATTAAAGATTTTTGCAGCTCTATCAGCAAATGTGTATTTTTCAGGAGGTACTACAAGCTTATAAAGATCAACGTTTGACCGTAGTGTTCGCCTTGAAGTATGAAATTGTAATGGCAGATATTTTGGCCAGGTTTCAGAGTTTAGTGCTTTGAAGGCTAACTCTAAAATTGCGTAGTCAAATCGCTCTCTTATTGGTAACCATTTCAACTTCTGTACTACGTCCTCTTTACGAGTGTATCGCTGTAAAACATACCCAGCAGCGGTATTTTGAACTCGCTGCAAACGTTTCAGTTGGTATTCTGGGGAATTTTCGACAACAGCAGATCCATAATCAATTCGTGATAATACTAAACATTCGGCCAGGTTTTTACGTACATTGAATGGTGTTAATCGACTGATATTTCGCAAGGTTCTCAGCGTCTCGTAACAGCATTTAGATGATCTTTTCATTGCCGTTTCTCGTTAAATCTTAAACCTAGTAGTTTCTAACTTTCCACACGCTCTAAAACTCCAGCTGTTGATTCAACAGAAAATGTATTGCCGTTTGATAAATCGTGTTTTCTGTACATTTGTAAAGATGAAAATACATAACTTTTGTTTGCAAGGTTTGCAAATTCTCCAAATCTTTTCCAAGACTAACAGCAGCATTCTGTATTTCTGATGTTTTACAATGACAATAAATGCTTGTGTCATCTGCGAATTGGATGGATTGACTCGTAATATTGTTCACCATACCTTGTACATATAGATTAAACAAAATTGGTCCAAGTATACTGCCTTGGGGCGCACCAAATATCATTTCTTTTCATTGATTTGCACAAATTGGCGTCGGTGTGATAGGAAACTACCAAGCATGTGCAAAAACTGAGATGACATATTCATTCTATGTAATTTTGTTAATAACATCTTGTAGTCTACAGTGTCAAAAGCTTTACTAAAATCTGCCATTATCAAAAGGGTAATTTCGCCTTTATGCATGGCCTTCTTGATGTTGTCGGCTAATTTTTAAAGAAGAGGCACTGTAGAATGGCCTTTACCATGGTAACCTGACTGTGTTTGGTTGTATAGACTTTCTCTTTCGATGTATTGCAGAAGTTGGAACACAGAACACAGGAACTGTAGGAAGAACAGTATGTTAATATGTTCAATATTTTTTACTGATTACAGCAAACCTGTATAAATATTATTTAAATAAAATAAATAAATTGGGAGAGTATTACTCGTTCCATGATCTCGGACAATGCTGGTAATATTGAGATCGATCGATAGTCTGTCAGTTCAGTTTAGGTGCAACAGATTTCTATATTCGTTCTATATTTTAGGTATTGGACATGCCCTTTCTAATTTCCAATGAGTTGGGGAACAATATCTATGGCATTGTTGATAATATTAGTTAAAGGGGAAGAAATAAAGTCTGCAACTGGTTTTATAAACTTCACTGGAATTTCGTCTGCCCCAGTGGAACTATCATTTCTTAGGTTTCTTATCAGTTTTCTTACAACATCCACTGAGGTATGTTTCAGAGTGAATTTACTGTCGTCACCTGGAGGAAGACCATTGATGAAATGTTTTAGGTCGTCTGTATTGTTCTCCCTCCCAGTTAACCGCCTTGTTGTCGTAGAAAAGTGATCATTTAATAAATTTGGATCCGCATTAATGTTCTCATTGTTCGGCTTGAGCATCACTTGAAATTCATCAAAGGTCGAGCTAAGACATTGGATGTTCAAATGTGCGATGGATGTGTGATTCCTATTCGACTCCAGGAATTCGAGGTGGTTTGTGGTCGTATTAGTGCTATCCGAGGTTGACGTATGGCTGTGTGAGGTGAGATCTAAGTCAACATTGTGGAAAGGAAGATCGTTATGAATGCAGTCGTAACATGTCCATTGTGTTAATTCTCCCATTTGTAACAATATGTTTCAAATTAACACAGTTCGCATGGACAGTTTCCTAACAGTGCTGACACAATAAACGTTTTTGGTTACATCTTACTGTTTAAACACACTTCCAACACTTTGGTTTAGAGAAACCAGGTCCGGGATTGCTTTCTACATCGCCAGATAAAATCAAATTAAACGTTGCTGTTGTTTTATTGTAATAAAGTACTGGTGATTTAGAACTCTTTATTTTTGTGTCACAGCGATTTAAAAAGCATTGTTTTTCGAAACATGCAGTAATGGACTGCGACGATGAAGAATTCCCATGTGCAATTAGTTAGGTTAACAAGAAAATAAATACCGTAAATGTGATGACCACGAATAGGACACGTAAATTCAATTTTGTACAACATTTCATACGTTGAAGACATTGCTTTTAATCACGCTATTTTATCATTCAAACCACCAGAAAAATCAAGACTAAACACAAAAAATGAAGATTGTATTGCAAAACAAAATTATCATGAAAATTCAAACGCGATTTTATAACACGACGTTCGAATGAACACATGTAAAACAAAAACATAACACAATATGTTTTAATTGATCGAATCAAGATGGCGAGCGAACAAGATCTTGAAGTGCTTGGTTCTTCACACAAATGAAAAACTCTTCGAAATTACACTGCATCATTCAAATTGAAAGTTATCGTACATGCAGAACGTTTCTCAAAAAGCTCCGCTGTTTGCTCGTTGATAGGAGAATGGTTGCTCGCTGATAGGAGAATGGTTGCTCGTTGATAGGAGAATGGTTGCTCGATGGGTCAAAAACTGCGATCAAATCCAGGCGCAAACAACTTTGAAAAGTTCATGAAAAGAAATGGGCTGTCCTTGAGAGGAAAAACGGTTAAGGCTGCAACGCAATTATGCCATAAAGAACATTTTTGCCATGGATGAGACTCCTATTTGGTGCGACATGGTTTCAACTTCCACAGTCGACAAAACAGGATCCAAAAATTTCCATTTGAAGTCAACGGGGCATGAAAAAAGCCGTGTGTCAGTTTGTTTAACAGCCAAAGCAAATGGGTAAAAATGAAGCCGTTTATCGTTTTCAAAGGAGCCAAGAGAGAGGTAGAAAAGTTAAACAAAGAATTTAGCGGAAAATCTGTGGTTGCATCTTCATCTAACGGATGGATGAACACCGAGTTGACAAGCAGCTGGATAAACAATGTTCTTGGAACTTTCTCCTTTGGGAGACGTTTATTGGTTTGGGATACCTACTCGTGTCACATTGAAGATTCTGCATCCGATTCGTTAAAATGCAAAAATATTGACGCGGTCTTGTTTCCAGGAGGGTGCACACGCTATATACAAGCACCCAATGTGTGTTGGAATAAACCTTTCAAGGATCATTGTACCGAATTCTATGACGAATGGCTCGCTACCAAAGGATTAACCGAGTGGATCAGTGGATTCTGAAATCGTGGGATAATCTGACCAAGGAAATGATTCGAGATTCCTTTGTTTCTTGTGCAGTGACTTGCGCTACCGATGGAAGCCAGGATGACGACATTACTTGTTTCAAGGAAAGTAAGCCTTGTCACGAAGGCCGTAGAATGTTGAAAGAGCAGTTTGAAAACATAAATACAGAGGAAGCAAACCCTTTCGAGGTTGAAGAGAATGATATCGCTGACGCTAGTCCAGACATGTTGCTTATCGAGGAAGGCGAGGAGGGTGACGAAGATGCAGAAATGGATATTTGAAATCATTATTAAGAAAGAAAAAGAAAAAAGTGCTTCAATTAAAAACACATTTCATTTTTTTTTTTGATTACTTCCAAATCTATTTTTTTTAAATAAGCGCCCTCTCGAATAAGCGCCCACCCTAGAATCTCAAAAATTAAATAAGGGCCCGGGCGCTTATTAGAGGCATTATGGTAATTTGCAATGAATCAACATATTGTTGGACGGTTTCTATGTGATGCTTTGTAAAGGTTTTGTGTGTAAATTCAAATTTTGTAATTTTACTTCATAAACAACAATCCCTTATTCTGATCACAAACCAGTAAATACAAACAAATAAACTCAATTCAACTATTTCAGATATAAACTGTATTCCAATATTTCACAATTAACTTCCACAAGACAGGCTTATAAGCTTTATAAACGAATATAAACATTCAGGTTATCAGAGATGTTCATACGCGTCTGTCCGCCATTATCAAGTCATGACTTGACTTGATAACATACCATGGTCAGTAAACATTATTAGTTTAAAATATTAAATAAAAGATTATTTATGATCCGCTTAATTCAAAAGCATGTAACACGCGGTGACTGGCCCTGAGTCTTCGAACTCAAAATAAGTGATACCCTGGGCAGTTCGGTATGCTTTTAAGTAATTTTACAACAACGTCATGCTCTCCGAGACGTGGTCAACTTGTCCGTATCATAACACGGATGTGTCTATAGCATAAGAGGGATGTGCGGCCGCACATCAGCTTTGATTTGCAAAGAACATAAATCCTGAGTGGGGGAGAGTGACATTGTAACTGAAACAAGAGCCCCTGTGGGCTAAAGGTCATATAGTGAAGATAGAATGTCTGCCATGAACAAGAGAAACAGATGAAAAAAGAATAAAGGAAATAGTATGTAATCGCTCACTCCTGAAAGTTAATATTAGAGCCCCAGCTTGATTAACTTTTGCCTTTCCGCGAATGAACCTTAAAAAAAGATAATTTAAAAAAAATAGGTCGGGATTAGTTTCGATACATCAACGGAGTTCAAAGTTGTGTTCCCGAAATAACGACAAAATTAACAAAACCGTGCTGAACAAACGGGACACATAGATCGCAGTCTCAACTGAGCTTTGGCAATCCGTAAAAATTTCCAATAGAAGAGAAATTAGAAATCATTCAAACATTTAAATCTAATAACACAAATCATAATAATGGTCAAGTACTGATAGATGGTCCTAATTCTGTTATAAGGCTAAAAAGATCCCATAAAACCCATGAAGTGGACAAGTTCTGATAAAGCAGCCAATATCCAGGTATCGAATACCTGATAATAATACCAACCATTGACCTAAAAAAATAAAAAATATGCAACCATGATATTCATGGTGTCACGCAAAACTTCTAACTCCACCATCCCACTCCTGAAAATGTTAAGTGTGTCATACCAACTTTACGAATACTCACACACTCACTATGAAACAACAGTCCAAAGTCTCCAGATTGCATAGTGCTTGTATATACAAACAGCATTGAGCAGCAGGTCCAGGGTATGTCAAAATTGTGGAGGAGCACATTAAGAGGCTGTTTACATGAGGTTTCATGTCGGCCAACGTGAGATTTTTCACCTATCGGTTTCTTGTTAAAATCTTTATACCGTTTACATGAAAGAGGTGATATGAAACTCATGTTGTGAAAATCTGTCGGGTCGTCATTTGTACGGCCACCCCGACATGAGTTTTAAAGCGACATGAAATTAAATGTAAACAGAACACAATTTCATGCTTCCTTCATTGCATGTCGCCCATCATGTAAACATACTCAAACATAATATAACTTCTAGTTTCCATGGTATCATCAAAAGGATTTTATAGTTGCACATTGGTTCCATATCACCAAAAAGATTATTTGGACATTTTTCTTTTATGATTTGACAGCTAACATTCAAATTTGGACATACACTCCGCTGCAGGTATTAATGATAGAACGAGAAAAGACGGGTTAGAAAAAGACGCGAGGTTAGTGTTATTAGTGGTAAAAAGGAGGAACAAGGCGTAATGATTCGTATCTTCATTTTACCACCAAAAAAAACCATCAAAAATATCGATTGGGTATTTTGTGTGACACATGAATTTAAAGCATGCACCATACAAACAGTTGAAGGAGTTGATACGTCAGTTTGCTGTGACACCCGCCTGTCACTGCATCATGTTACTTTCTCACTGTGACACCCGCCTGTCACTGCATCATGTTACTGCATCACTGTGACAGTATGGGATTTTTCTACGATCAGGTACTGCTCACTTAATTGAGTGCTAGCATGAAGAGACATTTTTGAGTGAGTGACTTTTAAAATGTTTTCTCTAGTGCTTGTCTCTGTCAGGAAGATGATGATGGTTGCGTCTCAGATACACGCTGTTTTTATAATCAACACAAAATTTTAACTCCTTAATGTTGCTTAAGTTCAGGATAATTTGTTGCTTACTTGTCGCTTGTCTATTCACGTAGACCTGCGCGGGATTTTATTAAACCAATGGAACTTTTTTCACACGTTTCTCATCGGCAAAAAATGTAGGCCCCTCTTTTTATTTTAGTGTAGGTTTTGGTCTCAGTTTTTCCTTGTTGGAAAAATCCAGTTGAGCAGATGGACAGATGGTGTTGCTGGACAGATGGTGTTGCTGGACAGATGGTGTTGCTGGACAGATAGTGTTGCTGGACAGATGGTGTTGCTGGACAGATGGTGTTGCTGTTTAGGAGTTCCTTCGTTTTTTGACAGATTTTGGAGCCTCATGTAGTTTTATAAAATGTTGCTTATAAAAATGCATGTATGTGGAAAAGGCGCCACCGTGGGAAAGCATGACGAAGCCACATTTAAGAAGCATGATACCGTACAAGCGTTGAAATCAACCACGGTGTAGTAACTGTGGAAACACTTGCCTTTCCGCTGCAGAGGGTTTTAATATAAAAACAAAATGTTTACACTGCTTGCAAATAAAGTATATTTTTTACACTTATACATGACTAAATGTATTTGGTATAATCAATTTGAAACTAGCATCGTTTTTATACAGTTCGGTGTCGTCTGGTGCGTTGATATATAAAATATATCCATAATGGCGGATGTAATGGTTGGGATAATTTACAGACTCAAGCGATACATAATCGCCAAACCATTTTCCTTGATGAAAGATAAATGTTGCGTCTTTACGAAACAAATCAGGTTTGACTGTGCTTGGCCCTTCTGCGTGGATGGCAAAATTCCGATGGCGTAGGTATTTTGATGCTTTGGCATGTCCAAGAACGTAAAAGGAACACGTGTTTTCAGCGCCAGTAAGACCAGGCATGACGAGCTGAACCGTGATATTGTGCGAGGTCGTGATACGAGCTGTGTTACCAACCACACCCCAAAAATGGCCAGGATAATTTTTTGATTCAAATTTGGCAGATAAGGCTTAAAGTAGAGCAATCGATAAATCAGTCAATCAGCCAATCAATCAATCAATCAATCAATCAATCAATCAATCAATCAATCAATCAATCAATCAATCAATCAATCAATCAATCAATCAATCAATCAATCAATCAATCAATCAATCAATCAATCAATCAATCAATCAATCAATCAATCAATCAATCAAGGCATAGCAGAGGAGAGGAGAAATCACGTGATAACTTACCAACTGTTGCTAAGAGGAAACTTGCATCCATTTTGTATAGTTCGGTATTTTGCTCCCAATGAAGTTTGATTCGGTAACCTTGATGTCGAAGGAATGCACCGCGATAGTTACATGATTCAAACGCCGCGTAACCTTTGTAGAATTTATTTTTTCTCACAATGAAGGAAGCGTCATTTTTAAACAATGTTGAACCATCATCTTTATTCAAGAAACCAAGTCCGTACGCGTGACGTAAATAATAGCCTGGTTTTCGAACAGATTGAAAGGTAACAGCATCAGGTTGTCCGTTCAATGCTATATAAAATACCAAGTGTTAACATGTTATATCAAGTTTCAATCCTGGTGACCAGTTCAAAATCAAATCTTTGCAAAATCTTCGCCATTCGACGACACTTACCCTTAACAAGTTCAAATTCTTGAATACTTCCGGTAACAATAAAAACTTCCCCTTTTTCATTTTCACCGATGCTATACTGTGGAAAATTATACGAGATTAAACCTTTTATTTCGGTATTCAATTGTCCTCCACTACTCAAACCTAAAAAAAAACAATACGGTAGAGAGAAGACGGTGGAGAGAAAAACACTCACAGAAAGCAAAGTTTTCATGAAAAAACATTTGAAGATGCTTTACCGAATACAACAGCACAAAGTAGAAGCGCCAACATGATTGCTTCCAGTTTGAATGTCAAAGATCATGTCCTATTTCCCCTTTTATAAAAAAAACCAGATTTTTTTATCACCCGTATCATAAGCACCTGTCTGTACCCCTTCGGAAAGGATCATATGAGCCTGTACACATTCGGAAAGGATCATATGAGAATGTACACATTCGGAAAGGATCATATGAGCATGTACACATTCGGAAATGGTTTGAAACACTGCATATCAAGAGAATGACAGAAAAAGATAAAAATGGATTCATATATGTCGGTAAATTGCGAAATTTTGACCGAAACAAATTCTGTTATCACAGACTAATGTTAAATCATATCACCAGCTAATGTTAAATCCATATCACTGGCTAATGTGATTTGTATCACCGGCTAATGTTAAACGCTTTCCTTTGATTTTCTCCCTGAAAATAATGATTTTAACCCCCCTGATTAGTGATAAATCAAATAATTTTATGTTTAGGTTACACTTACAGTGGAACCTTCTAATAAGGGAAATTAATACGTTATTGATTGTCAGCTAGTGAAAACAGTTAAAACACGCCATTTTTACCCCGTTGAACGTTTTCTCCCATTTTATTCCCCAAACACACGTTTTTGCTTCATTTTGTTAAAAGATACGGAAAAATAATAATAATAATATTATTATTATTATTATTAAGAAATCTTCATATAATAACGTCATATTTTGGTCATATTTTGGTCATGACGTCCATATAACTAGATTATCGCGCCATCGATATGACGATCATATGACGTTATCAATATTACGTCAGAACAATGTTTTATAGACGTCTTATTCTCACGTCATATCATTACGTCAAACAAACGTTAGAAAGACGTCATTTTTTGAACCTGTATACCCACGGCGAAAGCTGAGGTTTTCTGAAGCATTTAGGTACGTGTAACAAAAATAAGATACTTTCAACCAAAACGATTTTTGATCGCATAATAGTATATTAACACACTGTATTACACTACGGCTATTTTTACCACGTTCATATTTTTACCACTTTTATACGCACAATAAACTTAAAAATCTTTCCGTAGTTTAGGAAACCTTGCACTGAAATTAATTAATTTATTGAATTTTTTCATCATTATAAAAATATCTTACGAATTTGTATTATCTTTCTTAAGTGCGTAATAATAATTGAGATTAAAAACGAGGTAAAACCTGCTCTGGTGTAATTTACAGAACGGTTTATAAATTCATAAAAGAGGTAATTAAAATGTGGCAAAAATGATATGGTTGCTTGACCCTTGGAAAGTGATTAGCTACGTTTTTATGGAACTGAGTAATTAACTTTTGCTCGATATTCCGTATTACACGTGCGCGTAATTAACAGCTGAAATAGAATAATAAAGTTAAATAATGCAAATTGAATACACCTTTTCCAAATTTCTGTTTAAACATCATGTTTTGTCCTATTCAATAAATCCAACCTCGCTTTTATGGAATTTATTATTTCACTAATTTTTTGACATTATTATTTAGTTATTATCCTTATTATTTAAACTCTCCGTTGAACAAAAAAGTAATTTGGGCATTATAAGGCTGTTTATACCAAAAGAGGATATTTTAACAGAAATTCGGGGAATGTGTATTCGGGTGATATTTTTCATTATTTCAAAATGATCCTATCTATCTATCTATCTATCTATCTATCTATCTATCTATCTATCTATCTATCTATCTATCTATCTATCTATCTATCTATCTATCTATCTATCTATCTATCTATCTATCTATCTATCTATCTATCTATCTATCTATCTAAATAACTAACAGTTTTTCGTCGTTTTCGGAAATCAATCGGATACAAGAGGGTCGTATGTTTACTTGTAATGATAAACAGCAGACCTAAATATTTAGGTTCTCCATTAGACTAGATTTACGAAAGCTCATTTTAAAAACATTTTTCATTTAAAGCTCAAATTATTTCGATCTAATTTATTATGAACTGAATAAGTGGGATTCCATTCTTTAAAAATCTTTAAAAGTTACGTCAGGAAAATAAAAACCATTCACCATGTGAAAAATATTGCTGACTGATTTTTTTCCGCAGAAGCCACCACGAAAACAAAGCTTTTATAGCAGAAGAATTCAGCTGAAACATTTTTATTTCTACTAAAACGTTTGTTCTGTTATTACGTAGTCTTGTAATTTTAATGTAATCATAAAAACATTTTGTCCTCGAGGAAATACTGATCGTTTTGAAATCAACACTGGAGAAAAGAAAGATTGCTGATCATGATGATATGATGATATGACGGACGTAGTTTAGACGTCATTAAATGACGTCGTCGAACATTAAAAATAT
Source organism: Turritopsis rubra (assembly GCA_039566895.2). Classification (NCBI taxonomy): domain Eukaryota; kingdom Metazoa; phylum Cnidaria; class Hydrozoa; order Anthoathecata; family Oceaniidae; genus Turritopsis; species Turritopsis rubra. The sequence goes on along the minus strand of CM077619.1, from coordinate 12,872,900 downwards.
GACAATACGATAATGTTATTATAACGTTATCTGGGTTCCTGGGTTCGAGGTTGAGTAACTTTGAAGCCTTCAAAACGTTCTTAACTTTGCAACTTTGGAAAAACCAAATAGAGTCTGTTGTATTAAAAATAGTATTCTTGTGTTTGACTATTATAATAAAGTTTTCCTGTAAAATGTTAAAATATTTTCTTCAGAACAAATGTTCCTAAGCTTCGAATGTTCTTAGCATATTCTTAACTTTTAGACCTTCGAAGCTTAATGTTCTTATATCCTTTGTTCTTATAAAAAAACATGTAGGTGTAGAAAATTAACTTCTCAAAATGGGAAGCACAAAGAAAAAAAATATTGTGTAAATCAAGCAGAAATTTTTCCTTACAAGATCAATTACATATTTACCTTTTTCTTTTTTTTTATAAATTTTGATGCATCTTTTGCTTGTAGATTTTTTCTTTATTACACACTGAATCGCTGTTATATTTTCTTATCCTTTGTTCTTATAAAAATGTGTATTCCATGTTTCAATTAAAGGCACAACCATCTACCCAGGGTTTAAATTAAAATTTAAGCGTGATAATATACAAACAGAAAGTACTAACCGAAAGTACTACAGAAACCTTCAAACTTGTTTTCACCATAAATTTAAGTTTACATTTAAAGTGTAAATTTTCTTCTAAAACATTACAATAATATTTGTACTATAAAATAAAGGCTGTGACGTCTAATCATTTAGCAGAAAAATATGATTTTCAAGACTTCTGGTAAAAGTTGACCAGAGTGTCTGTGAGGTTTGCTCAAAAAAAGATAGATAGAACCAAGAAAAGTTTTGAAGAATTACATATAACATATTTAGAAATATTAAAGAATAAGTTTCACTTCGCCCGAAGTCATGTAAACAGTAATAAGAATTGCATCATGCCTCGAACTGAAAATTTTCATTTCAAACCGGTTTGAGTTCACTCCGGATCTCATGTAAACGGCCTCTAACACGGTTTTTTTTCTTCATAAGAAACCTACCCAAAGGCGTAGTTCTTTTAGTTTGTTTATATTAGACGTATGTTTTAGTTCCAAAAGTTTCTTATGGTGTTTCTTAATATAAACACAGATAAAAATAAAATCAAGGGACGGTTTGGTTTAAAACTATGTTTTTCCATTTATTTACTCTTTTAAATTGATGTCTAGCGGAAATCAAAGAACTTACTGGCAAAATGTTATTAATCAAAACCATTTTTTCTAGTTCTAAAAGTTACTTAATTTCCAAGGTACTAGTAGATCTCTTTAAAAAAACAACCCGTGTATTAACTTGGGAAGTGTGTCCATACAGAAATTCACGAGATCTAATTACACGATCATTTTTAAAAGCAACAGTACTCTGGTTCGGCAAAAAGGAAGCAACTAGAGTTATTTTTAAAAGCATCTTGAAAAGTGGCGTTTATTAGAAAACAGACTAAACAAGCAACAACAGATAGTTTATACGAGTTTGACTTGTTTTCTATCAACAAATTCTTCCACAACTAAAAATAAAAACGAATATTGTTTTTTCCTCTTTAACAGTTCGTCATGAAGAATTTTTGCAAGAACTTTACTTGCTGTGTAACAGTTGAATTGCGGAGGAACACTCAAACCAACTTCTCGTATCCTTTTACCATTTACGATTGCTTGCACGTGATTACCGTCAATTTCAATGAAAAATGCTATTAGCTTAGACAGTTCTATTGGTAAATGTCCCACTAGAATTTCCTCGTCTGACATCTTCTTGTACGTTCCAATCGCATACTCATCCAGCTCTTTGGCCTCCAACCACTCATCGCGTTTACAAATCAAAGACTCTTCAATTTCAGGTGTCCAGATGTTTTTGTAAACATGGTGTCCACGGATATTGGAAAACAATCTTACATTTAAATACATTTCGAATTGTACTGGAATCGCTCGAGCCATTTTTACTGAAATCACTCTTCGTAATCTGCTAAAAAATCTTTTCTCATTTGCCTGTAAGCGGTTCGGAAAACGTGATTTAATTGAAGACGGTGTGCATGAAGGCACACCATTGTCTTCTTTCAAAACGAAAGGGAAACATGAACCGATCTTTGAAATCGGAAACTTTTTTAATTGGTTATTCAATTTTAAAGGAATGAAGGTGTGATAAACTTTCATCATAAGGTGTGAACAAACACAGCTGCAGCTTGACTCACACACGGACAGAACTTTTTGCCTTCACAATTTATTTCATAAAAGTTGTGGTGACAGAGCAGAAAAAATGTCGAACGAAGAAGAGCATAAACAATCTATTTCCCATAAAGGGGGAAAAAGGCGAAGTTTTACTTTTGACTTGAAGTCCACAGTTGTTGATTACGCAAAACGTAATACTAATCGTGAAGCAGCAAGAAAATACGGTGTTGACGAAAAGAGAGTGAGAGAATGGAAAGCTAATGCAGATAAGCTGAAACAAGGAGGAGCGAAAAGAATGAAATTGGAAGGAGGAGGATGTAAAATCGAAAACGTCGACTTAGAAGAAGACCTACTCGAATGGATACATGAAAGAAGAGCAAATTTTTTACGTGTTTCTCGAAAACTAATTATGAGAAAAGCGAAGGCCATCCATGATGAAAGTGCTGGGGGAGATATTGTTTCAAAAGATAGTTTCCAGGCTAGCCGTGGTTGGTTAGAGAAGTTTATGAAACGAAATTGCCTTTCATTACGGCGCAGAACAACAACAATCCAAAAAGATCCTGCATACCTTGTTGATAGACTAGTACAATACGTGATCCATGTCCGGCGAATGACATGAAAATACAAATTCAATGCAAGCTCCATAATTGCAATGGATGAAACAGCTGTATGGGCGGATATGGCTGCACCAACAACTGTAGAGCGACGTGGTGAACGAGAAGTAATATTGAAGTCAACTGGTCATGAAAAGGTCAGGATTTCTGTTTGTTTGACAGCAAAAGCTGATGGGACTAAACTGAAACCATTTATTGTCCTTGGTGGTGCAAAGCGTGAATGTAAAGAACTTAACACGGAATTTAGAAATAAATGTGTCGTTGTGTCATCAAAAAATGCATGGATGAATGCGGAACTCATCTTGCACTTTGTTGTAACAATTTTGGGCACATTTTCTTTTAACCGGCGACTTTTGGTTTGGGATTCTTTTGAGTGCCACACCATGGACTCCGTTAAGCGAGAAATGTTGGAAGGAAAAATTGAAAATATCATAATTCCAGGTGGCTGCACAAAATACATACAAGCGCCAGATGTATCATAGAACAAGCCCTTCAAGAGTTTCATGATAGATCTTTATAATGAATGGATGGTGGAAGGCGTACAGCAGTTTACAAAAGGGGGAAATCAGAAACCCCCACCCTGACTAAAACTTATACAATGGGTCTTAGAAGCGTTGAATGGATTGAGCAGTGAGATAATCATCAAGTCTTTCAAGTCATGTCGTTTAAACTTAGTTACGGATGGATCAGAGGATGAGCAAATCCATTGATTCAAAGAGAATTCGTCTTGTTCGACTGGTGCTGCTTTATTGAAGCAAGTAACGAAAGCACTGGATGAAGATCGATCTTCTGAAAATCCATTTCAAATTTTCGATTCTGACGTCAGCAAAAGCTATGAAAGTTTTCATATCATAGAAGAGGATTCTGACGGCGACAGTGATATTGATATTCTTTTTAGACATCTTTTATATAAAACATTTTCACACAATCTTTTATTACGTTTTTTAGGAAGAGAAAACATTGTTGTTTAAAGTTTGTTTTTATTTAATTTTTCATTTTGTAATAAACGCCGCCCTCTGATAAACGCCGCCCTCTATTAAACGCCGCATCCAAAATCTGCAATTTGTAATAAACGTTGCGGCGTTTATTAGAGGAAATACGGTATCTATTTTTTTGAAAACAAATCAGATTTTAGAAATCGATACCAAGGGTTATCTTTTCTGTCTCCAAATGTCCGATATGAATATACAGAGATTAGTAACCATGGGAAAGAAGCTGTCCCACCAAATGAGCTGTTTTGTTTGTCTGCATTATCCGAAATCAACCCCATAAAATTATCAATTGTCTATCTCCAATAATATTTACACTAACATCAAAATATAAAAATTTAAGGAAAAAGCAATCGTCAACTTTGTGTCATATGGTATATACCTAGAGAGGTTCCAATAATAGCAACAGCAAATACCAACAACAAAGTCTTCATGATGGTTTATCTAAATGATGTTAAATGAATAATTTGGTTCATGCTGAATGAGTTACACAAAATTTACTTACTTTCCTTTCACAGTCGTTTGATTTTTATTTTGCAATTCCATACGAAAACTTACCGTTCTTTCGCTAAACTGATTCCAACTTTTCTAATTTCTGTAATGCAACAAATTTTATACAAAATCACCAGACGTTACATGGTTAATTTTACAGAAATGTTGACAATGAGAACAATTGATTCTGATTTGCTTCAGCGCTCTTTATGTAAATTGATATTATATTTGCCAGAACATGTGATTCGAAACCTATTCCTTCATATTCCTTCCGATTTGACGAAACTACTTTGTCTTTGAAATTATATTATTTATATTATGAAGAAATTAGGCGGAAAGAAACAACCAAGGGGCGCATGATGCTCTTTAAAGGAAAGAAACAACCAAGGGGCACATGATGCTCTTTAAAGGAAAGAAACAACCAAGGGGCGCATGATGCTCTTTAAAGGTCTCAGATAACATGTAGTTCAACTGTGTCTTCGGGTTTTTTATTAATTTAGTGGATTGTCAATTTAAACTGGAAGACGAAAAAACAAAACAAAAACGACAGACAGTCAGGTTGATTGTTCCCGGTGTAACCGTCAAAAAGTACTCCCCGAAAAAAGTACTCCCGGAGTCTTTTTTAACTGGGAAATAAGCACTCTCCCAGTCTTTTTTCCCCAGAAAATAAGTACTCTCTCTGGGTAAAAATAACTCCCCTCTGTTTCACTGGGGAGTGTTTTTTTCCTGGAAAGAAACACTCCCTAAAAGAAGCCCTTCCATTGGGAATATGGCTATCGAATGTTTTGATTATTATAATATAATAAACTTCAATGACGAAACTGTGTCGAAAGTAGTAGAAATGTCGAACCAACAACGACAACACGTGGATCTGAAAGCGGTTGGCGAATTTGTAAGAAGTAAAACCTATCCACCAGAAATAGCGAAAGATAAAGGTAAAAAAGCAAATTTCAGAAGAGCCTGTAAAAACTTCACCCTTTTTAATGGAGAATTGATGTACAAATGTAAACGAAGGGTTGTATTTGAAAAAGAAAGAAGAAAGACAATTATTCATGATGTACATGAAGGTATCGGAGAACATTCAATGGCTAAAGCATTGGCAGCTCATCGTGGCCGTAAATCTACATACCAAAAACTTTCTGAACGATTTTTCTGGTATGGCATGATCGAAGACGTTAAGGACTATATCAAAGCTTGTAAAAATTGCCAACATCAAGGGAAAATTTTTAAAACAATTAGCCCAGAGCTACAATGTATCCCCGTGCCTAATGAAGTAATGAAGCAAATCGGCATAGATTATGCACTCTTCCTGAAGTTGATGGGTTTAAACACTTAATAGTCTGCATAGACTACTTTTCGAAATGGTCCGAATCCAAAGCTGTGAAGGACAAAACTGCACCAACAGTTGCAATTTTTTTATATGAAATCATATGCAGGCATGGCTGTATAAAAATACAAATTAATGACGAAGGCAAAGAGTTTGTCAATGAAGTCTCGGAGAGCCTCCTCGAAATGACAGGCACCGAACAAAGAATAACCTCTGCGTATCACCCCTAATCAAATGGATTATGTGAGCGTCAAAATCGTACCATCAAGGATTCTTTGATAAAAGTCTTGGAGGAAAAACCGAATGAATGGCCAAACATCATCGATGGTATATTGTTCGCCCATAGAGTGAGTGTCCACTATTCAACCAAATATTCACCATTTTTTTAATGTATAACCGCCATCCCATTTTGCCAATAGATATCAAGTACGACACCATACACCACAATAATACCGAAAATGAATTGGAGAATGGCTACGACACCGCTACATTTGAGGCAGTACTTGAATCAACAGCTCTCCTTAGAGAGACTACAAACGAGAAAGTCACTCAAAATATAAAGAAGGCGCAGACCAAGCAGCAAAGGGATTACAACAATCGCCATACCAATCTTTCCACAACATTGCCTGTAGGATCAAAGGTGCTGTTACAGAACCAAAAAAGGAAAGATAGAAAAGGGGGTAAATTCTCATTCAAATGGATTGGACCTTACACCATAAAATCAGTATCCAAAACTGGACTCTGTGTACTCGTTAATGAAGAAATACAATGAAATACAATGTAAGTTTGCTGAAACCATATACCTCCTCTGATTCAGATCCTTCCAACCTTGAAGAGACTAACGAAACAAATCACGAGAGCGTTGATGAAGATACACAGAAAGAAACTGGTAAGAATCCTTTTGACAACTTGCCTCAAGAAATACTTGAAATTACCGTGATTTACTGCTATTAAAAGATGCCTAGTTAAATGATCGCATTATGGATGCAGCGCAGAAACTAATCTGCAAAGAAATTGGTGCAGATGACGAGTCTTATCAGTCGGTGCTTAACTCCGAAAAGAAAACCATCGATCCCTTCCACCCTGTATCTCAAGAGCATGTTCAGCTTCTTCATAACGGAGAAAACCATTGGTTCCTTAGTTTTTGTTCAAATTCGCGTGTACAAATCTGTGATAGCCTTCATTCAAGTTTAACCCGCTCATCAAAGAAATCAATTCGATCTCTTTATAGGCACTACGTAGCCAATTGTGGAGAACAAATTATAACTTTTCTACCTGTACAAAAATAGCCAGATAGTTTCAATTGCGGACCTTTCGCAATTGGCTACGTTGCGGAGATTCTTGACGGACGCTCACCTGTAGAAGCTGTATTTGATGTAAATAAGATGAGGGGACACTTAATCACCTGTTTGCAGATGCAGCTACTGACACCATTTCTGAAAGTTTAGATTTTTTTGTTATTATTTTGTTAATTTTTTGAAGACTACCATTTGGTAAAAATCTTTATTTGTTTCATTTTAAGCAATAATTAGTCTAGCTAACAATCTACGTAGCTCTTTTGTTAATATTCAACATTTTCGTTGGGCAATACTGCCGTCACATCAGTATTTATAATCTAATTTGAATCCGATACTTGTGCAAGAATTTCTTTGTACTTAGGAGAAGAGTTTTATTTCGTTACTTTTTTTTGTAGTTGTGATTCTTGGTTTTTGAAAAGAAGAGAAAGATCTTCTTTTATTTAGATCTTGAACCCTTTTCAGTGAAAGTGCTTTTTTCAAGGGATTTTTACAGGGATAATTACAGTTTATCTATTTGATATTATTATTTGTAATAGTTACTAATATCAAAAACGTTTTTAACTTTCAATAGATGATGATAATCATGCATTTACTTAATGTTTCTTGATTACGTCCTTATAATGTCAGGTACTCCTGTAAGCGCCGTTTGCACAACTAGTAACCATCAAAATTACCAGAATCATCATTACATCTCCACAATCGAAATCATCAAAGCCAGCATCTTCAACACGACAATTATGCCCGTTACTAGTTTTACAAACAACATCCTATAACTCCTTAAAATCTTAGAAATGAAAAAAAGATCAAAAAGATTTTACTATCCATGCATTTAACATAATGCATTATTTGAATGCTAATTATTAAGCATCGGAGATGGTCAATATTGACGATAGAAAATAACAGGTCTTTTATCGAGAATAATCGCATACTAAGTTTCATTAAAAATAAGCAAAGCAGCAAAGAGTTGTTAAGCTTTTTATTCCAGTACCAAAAATCCAAAATTGACGACGTTATAAATGAACATAGACAATATTGACAACAAAATGTAACATTCTTATATCTAGAATACTCAATATCAAGTTTCACCAAAATTTAACTATAGCTATGCCACACAGTAAACGTTAAGTGAAGTTAGCCTTACTGCTAAGAAAAAGTTACCTCATCTATGTTGACTTTGTCTACTTTGTCTAAAAGGGGAGTGGATATTTCCCAAAGGAGTACTTTTTTCCTGGTAAACAAATACTCCCAGGAGTCATCTTTTCCCAGGAAATAATGACTGGGGAGTGCTTATTTCCCAGTAAATATGCACTGGGGAGTGCTTTTTTACGGGAGTATAAATTTACGGTGACACCGGATAACTTTCAGGAATTTTCAAATATTTTAATGAGTTGCACTTGTTTCCATTTGTCAGAACTTCTCACAGAACCTGGAAAGCTGGAAAAATTTTGAAAATTTTTGCGAATTTAAAGTTACCCTTATTATTTCCACGGTAAGAAAAATTGAAGATTATCATGTTTTAAAATTTTCCGAGTGGTAAATTTTCGCGAAAATGACGAAAGTTTTTTTCTCAAAGTATCTTTGTGAAATGTCTGTTTTTTTGCGGTCAATCACTTTATTTTTCTGATATCAAGTTCGAAATAACCACAAGAGGCCCTGGGGCCTGAAGGTCAGCGCGGTTGGGCATACCAGAAAGTGTTATTACAAACACCTTTTTCAATCTCGGTACTAACAAAAAAGAACTGTAGGTCGATGCGATCAAAAAAAGAAAATGTGTATGTGATTTATTCTGGCATCTTTATATCTTCTGCCAGTAAGTGTGTCTAATAAGATGCCATCATAAAACCTATTGGTTGGAAGTCTCTAATTTTCGTTTGAAATTATGCAATTATGCAAGAATGTTCTCGTGATGATGATCGAGTCTTGTTAGACAAACTCATAGGAAGTGTCTGTTGACAATTGATGTGCGAGATATTAGGGAGTTTACGCAAATACGACGACAACGAGGACGGCCACAAAAGATTCTTTTTCCCTGTGGATTTTGTTTAGAAAGAAGTCTATTTCTTATGATTCCATTTGGAGAGAATTTTCAGTTAATTACACCATTAACAGATTTGCACGTTCTACACACAACGTGAAAAATTATATTTTGAAGTCGTAATAAATAGCAAAGGAGTAGTAGATTATGTATCACTTGTATTTGTTACGCCATTTATGTCTTGTTTTAGTTCATCGATGAAACGTTTTGTTATTACGGACAAGTTCTTCAAACTTCAATTGCTTTATGATTCATTAATTTCTGAATATTCATGGATAGCTTTCCCGTCGCCGTCCTCGGTGCCGTCGCAGTTGCGTAAACTCCCTTTTCTGTTGTTATGACGATACAGAGCTGAACAAAATATGAATGATAAATGTACATGTATGCAAATGTATGCAAATGTATGCAAATATTTAGATAAACTCTTTTATGTTTGTTGCTATTTTGTTATCTTCTGTGTTCATACCGGCCCTTCTTCTTCTCCATATCTAGTTATAGCTAAAGTTGTGGTAAATGTGGTCGTATTGTTTACAGATGTTTTGTTAAGGTAACACGTGACTAAAACTGAATGAGAAAGTCCTTTTTCATCTGATCGACTTTTCCAGGATGATTTTCAATGACAAATCTTGGTATACCTCACACTGCTTTTTGACTTGTCACCCTGGGTACGAGGTTGTGTTTACAAATAGTCCTTATGCAGTTACGCAGCTTGCAGTAATGACTAGACGTATCAAATGATTGCCTAGTTCTCAAATATCGTTGAAATCTCAGAGTGTCTGCAATCAATCGTTATCTCAGATAACATCGCAGTTCCAATTACATGCTCTGATATGGTTTGAAAAATGCCAGATATCATCATCGCCGACGAATATTATTTCTACGATTATATGAGCACTGGGCTGAATGTAATTTTTATGAAAACTTGTTTTTAGAATGCATTGTAAAATTATACCAATAAGGTGTTCCCACTTGCTAAAGTAACATCTGATAGATAACGTATCACTTAGAAAGCTGTTGCATTATGATTTCTATCAAGCTGCAAAACTTGCTTTCAAATGGGAATAAAACGCCTATCCGATATATTTTCATAACGTTTTGAAATCTATCCGGTAGAACTGAAATCTATCCGGTAGAATTGGGAACATATAGTCTTATTCTTTCATCTTTTCGATAGGGGTTATAAAATTTTATGACGAATATTATCATGCATAAGGACGTCATTTTGTTATGTGTCTGTAAGAAAACTTGATTCACTTTCTCTTTACGTTGAAAAGCCTTTAAACATAACTTGACTCTAATCTCAATAACCCAGACAAAATTTGCAAAGTTTACACCGCTACTTTAGGTAAGGAGAATTTGTCAGTTGAATATGGTGGTATACAGAGCGAATGTGACGTAATTTAAAAACAGCTCTATTTTGTTGATTCAGTGATAATTCGGATTGATTTATCGATTTTGACAATGTCGCAATCAAAACATGCATTATGATGAAGCCCGATAATCTATGAGTTGCGACTTCGAGTTACCAGCTTTGATGTCACAACTTCGAGTAATGACGTCACAATTGCCATTTTGCAAGCTCGAGGGATTTCGAATTGCTCAATGAGCAGGGAGTCTTTGCCTGTTTACGAGTGTGTGCTAGAATTTGTCCGACGCAAATAGCAATAAATTTTTGTTATTTTGTATCGTTTGAATATATTAATGCTAATAGTTCACATCAGTTGATTAAAAAGCATTAATGAATGTATTTAAGTTTTGAACCCCACCTGCAGCGCTAAAATCTTCAAAAAGTCTACGAGGAGGAGTGTTTTGTAAAGGGATGACAAGCACTTTCGCCTGCTGTTTTAATAAAAAAACACTCCTCCACAGAGATTTTGAAGATTTTGCCCACTGAGAAGTGTGTTCTCATCAGTAAGGTATAACATTTTGTTAAGCTCCAATAAAAGTTCAAAATCATGAATTGAACCGTAAATGTGGCGTTCATTTAGCTACGCAATTCAGTGGTTTTACGTTGCGCCCACTGATGTCGCACGGTGTATTTCTCACTACAATGCGATTGACCAAACAAGGCAAGAAAAAATGTTTTGATTCAAAAACTACTCAAAAACAAGACAGAATTACATCAGGGTTTGGAATAATCGAAGCAGTGGGACAATCAAAGTCCCACATATTTGGGAAATCGAAGCGGATTAAAATTGGCACAAAAAACGATCCATCTAAATAAATGGCTTTGGTACAGAGAAATTTCTATGACCTATATATTTTTTATCTTGCCAAATGAGCTCCAGCTGCAAAGCTGTTTTCGCAAAACGGACAGGGAGTGATGGCTTTTGTTGTTGACAATTGTTGGATGAAAAGCTGAAGAATATTTTATTGGCTTTTTATACGCTGGCCCTAAATGGCGTTTTCATGACTTGGCGTTAAAAGGGTCGGCGCTAAATATTTGTCTGTGAGAGTTTGACCGGGGTATGACCAGCTGGTTGCTGAACGCCGGTTTCAAAACAGGCTTTTTTGTGTATGAATGTGTCCCATTTTTTCATTATTTACAAATACAAAAATATACATACATAAATAAATAAATAAATAAATAAATAAATAAATAAATAAATAAATAAATAAATAAATAAATAAATAAATAAATAAATAAATAAATAAATAAATAAATAAATAAATAAATAAAATACGTGAAATTGTTTATTTTAAGGAAACAGAGTCATTCCTTCAATATAAAAGCAAATGTTTTGAATTGAACAGATCATATCTGCTGCTTTCATTTTCTTTTTGATGAAGCAGGTTGCATTTGTATTGGCCAAAGACTCAATCATATCCTGATGTTTGAACCTGATGTCTTGCACGAGTTGCTGATGCTGCTGTTCGTGTGGCGAAATCCTCATTCGATGGTCGGTTTTCATTCTGTTTATATTTTCCTTCGTTCCATTTTTTTCAGCCATCATCTCGTGTTCAAGTATTGTGTTTAATTGAAATATCTTTGCCTCGTGACCTTTCGATATCGATTCCATTTTGTCTATATGATTATAATTCATGTCGTTTTTGTCATTTCTCAATTTTCTGACTTTATATTTCAGGTTGGCGATTGTTGCAAGCAGCTCTTTGTTGTTTTCTTGCAAGGTCTTGATTTTATTTGAGGATTGTGTTTTCTCCTCTTCGTCATGTTGATGGAGTTCCATTAAATCCATTTTACTGTCAAACAGTGTGTCTTCTAGCAGCCTTATTACAACTTACTCTCGTGAAATCTTTCTTTCTTTCACGGCAAAGAATGCAGACGTATAGTAATCACGCTAGGTTTGAACCTGCTTATGCAGAATGCCAAAAATACTAAAAAAATATTCGCCACTATTAAAAAAATTATCTTTACCAAAATTTAGTCAGTTTCCGCGCTTATGACGCAATGATTGTAGGTGTAGTGATCCTTATGAAATAGCCAATCATTTTAACGAATAGTACTCATCCATTGCCAATAACTTCAACAAAATATTCACTATCCGAAAACATTATTCTCAGATTTTCTCAGAAATCCAAATTCTAAACCCATCTTTCCTAGCCCGACGAATGAACTAGAAATCTCACAATGAATACAGAACCTAAGTAATAACAAGTAATTCTGTTCTTGAAGTTGTAAACTATCGCCCTATTTCCCTAATCACAAATATCAATCTTCTGTTTGAAAAAAAACTATATAAAAGAAACTACATCTTTTGCAAAATTTCATCTTTTCCTCACAATAAGGACTTAGAAGAGGCCATTCTACGTTTCATGCACGTACAGAACTTCAATGCAAAATCAGCACGCACTTGTCAATAGTAAATTTGTTTGCGGAATTTTTATTAATCTCCAAAAAGCGTTCAATCATGAAATCCTCCTAAACTAAAATATAATGGTATTCGTGAAATTGGGAATGAATTGTTCATATCTTACTTACATGACAGAGAACAATCTGTTTTTATAAACGGTTATAAATCTGAATTTAAAATAATTAATATAGGAGTTCCTGAAGGGTCTGCCTTAGGCCCTCTTTTATTTTTGATATATAAATGATCTCCACCTAACTGTAAAACATTCCATAATTCACCGCACTTTGCAGATGATACTAACATTCTATGTATTAATGATAGCCAGGAAGCCAATGGGAAAATTTTTCCACAATGAAGTGGACCATTTGACTATTGGGATTGAATTATGGTAATATCAGGATTTCAAATAATTTTACTGGACATCGTGAAGTCACCTTTGCGCTAGTTCCAGGTCATTTAAAAATTTGATGACGTCACACACACAGGGGAAAAAGATTTATCGACAATTTTGAAAATTTTTGATAGGAATCGAACACTGGCCAAAAAAAAAAAAAAATATATAAAAAAAACATGGTATTTAGAGTGAGCCAGGAAAAGTTACAGGGACTTTTAGATTCAAGGGTTGATGACGTCATCCCATAGGATATATTTGTTGTTGTTGTTGCAAACTTGCTCAAAATGAATAAAAATGTAAAAATACTATGTAAATTTAAGTCAAGCAACAAGAGTTATTGGTAACTTTAGTTTTCATAATGACATCATCAGTACAGAAACCATACCTTTCCTCTGCGTTAAGGCGGGTTTACGGTTCTCGCAAATGGATCGCACGAATGTTGGAACAACAGTCTACAGTTCGCGTGACTCATTCGCGTGAATGTATTGCTAACATTACGCTAATTTAGCAAAAATCACCATTTTTTGACAACAAAAAATTCAAAACAAAAATTCAAAACATTAATCCATTGCCATGGGGCGTTGTAAAGTTGAAATTAATTTTCTGTTTTAAACTCTGCACATGCGCAATAGTGAATTCCTTTATTCGCGCGATCCATTCACAAGAACTGTAAACTCCCTTTAAATATTTATCAATCATGAAGAGTCACCAACAGTCTTTTGTTTATCTAACATGAGATTTTAAAAAAATCGCGTTGAAAATGTAATGACTACATGTAACAGATAACACTTTACACGAAAATATTTTGGGTTTTCAGGAAAAAATTCGTTCCTCCGCGGACGGGTAAAGTTTCTTTCGGGGCTGTACTATAAAAAACCACAAATTAATGTTCCTCTTCAGAATCATCATAACAACTATTAAAATCGCACTCTCTGATTCTGGAGAACATTATGACACAATGGCACAAATCAGTGCATAGCAAAACATAATTTTCAGTTTCATCTGGAGCAGGATTACGTAAAGGATTACGTAAAATCCAGCCTTTTCTGTAGGTGATTGTAATGCACATTGTGTTCCAAGAGCTTCTTTTATCACTGTCGTGACGAAACCAACTTCTTTGGCAGTGACGAAAATGCTCTGCAGCTCTGGTGTTCCTTTTTTCGTTTGAAATTACGGTAACGTGCGTCATTTGCATTTGAACAGCCTGGTAGACCGTACAACTTACAAAGGAATTCTTCGACAATTGGAAATTAAGAGTAAAAAAAAAGGTAAAAAACAAACTAATCAAAACATGTTTTGAAATTCCTCAAACCAATCAAAACATGTTTTGAAATTCCTGTGAATCTTTTACCAATCTAATATGCCATAGATTTGCCGAAAGCATGAAACGCGCTGGTATATAGTCATTTTGCCTGGTGAATGCATGAGTCAACCTCGTACCCACGCAGGGCACCCGCAAAACTTATGACCGCTCTGACGTTAATGCATGAATATCTAATTTGCTTTGGTAAAATTGTAGCTCGGTTGCATTGATTGCATCGCGTTGGTTAATTCTTCATTCACCTTTACATCATTTCTGCTTTCAGTATTCCAATTTACGAAATATTTATGTTAACAACAGCTAAGAAGGAAAATTAAGTTGAAATTCGAAAAAGATTTGTTTGACATAATATTGGTTAACATATAGATTCGCAAAGCAAACTCTTGCCAAACATAATAGTCACGCGGAACCAGATTCAGAGAGCCTAAAGATACTACAGATGTAGCTACAAATTGTCTTCCTTGCGTGTCGAGTCTGCTTTATCGCATACTGTTTGAATTTTTTTCTAAAATAGGTACCTCCGTCTCACTAATCACAACAAACCGACCTCTCTTCGCAGAAAAATGGCAATAGGTGTACATCATGGCCTGCGGGTTCTTTCTGTGTTTTATATGTTTAAAATCTCAACAGAAAGGTGAATTTGGGTTGGCCAGTAAAACTTTTACAATGTATGATGTTCATAGAACAAATCTGGCTACTTATTAAAATGTCCGCCCTTTATGTCAGTACAACCTTATTTTTGGCCCCTTAGTTTCCTGACTATGACTCCTCAAAGAAAATTAAAAAATTCTGACTTACGTTCACTTTGTATCTGGCTAATAGAATTTCTTTAAATGAGGGGCAGAACCTATTCTATTTCATAATATGATTATGACCTCAAAATCAAAATTAATCGAAAACGCCTCTTCCAATCTGACTATGTCAAATACTCGCGAGTTTTTCTTGATAAGCATCTTTTGTGGAATGAACATATTAATGTATTAAGTACTAAACTCCATAGATCACTTGGATCTCCATACACTCCTCCATACACTTTTATCTATTTTATCTATCTATTATGCTATCTTTGTAATGCATTTAAGTTATGCCTGTCAGATTTGGGGCCAAAACAAAACAAAACCTTTAGAACTATATTTTTTTAGTCTAGACCTCCAACAGTCGCAATTTCAATTCTGAAATTTCAAAGTTTCGTTAATTTGAAAAACTTTATCTTTATTCAAGATTTTTGCATAAGCGCCCTCACCCCCCGACCCCTAAGAAACAAAATGGGTGGAAATTTAAGCCAAATTTCCTCCTGTTTTGCAAATAAGGCAAATTCACTGACTGACACCTGTGAAAATCATGACATTGGAAACAGGTGAGACAAATAATCCTGAAAAAAATATTTTCTACAGTATTCATTAGATAGGTATAATACAGTTTTGGTAAAAGAGTAATAAACCCAGGGCAAATAACATCTTTTAATGCTGAACTAAGCGATACAAATTGGGATGATATTCACAGTGAAAATTGTGCAGAAAAAAGCTATAACATTTTCATAGACAAATTCTGTATGATCTATGAAAGGCACTTTCCAATCAAAACATTTAATATGAAGACTAAAACATTACTTAACCCCTGGATTTCTAAAGGGATACTTAAGTCTTCAAAGAAAAAACAAAAGTTATACGTACGTTACGTAAAACATCGCACCGAAAAAACAGGGTGAAAAAAACAGGGTGAAAAAAATTCCCTAAAGTGATCAGCGTCTCAAACAAAAACATTTTTGATGAACAGAAGATAGCTGAAAATTTCAATAAATTTTTCGTAAACATAAGCCATCATCGGCTAAGAAGAAATATTTCAGACTTCATTCAACAGTTTGACAAGTCTCCAGAGCTTAAACATGTTACATTGGAATTGGACACTGCTATGAAATCTTTAAAAACAAACAAACCTCCTGGTTTTAATGATATCAGCAGCAACATAATTATTTATAATATAATTCCTATCATGTAATAAAAGACATATTACGACATATATTTAATAAATCTTTATTACAAGGCATTTTTCCAAACCAAATGAAAATTTCAAAACTTTCTCCATTGTTTAAGACCGGAGATAAAACACTTTTAAAAAACTATAGGCCAATTTTAATATTGCCTAGTTTTTCTAAATTACTTGAAAGAGTCATTTACAACAGAGTACCTTACGGTAAAAAAAGTCGGCAAAAAGTGACTAAATTTTCGCCAAATGACTAATATTTTTTACCGACCAAACGTTTTTGCTTTTCTTTTTCCAGGTGTTGAGGTGCCGTTGCTTCTGACGTTTTCTGTCAAGAATGAACAAATATTTGAACAAATGAAAGAATTTGTGTCTACCTTGTATGATTACGAGTATACAGGAATGAAAGAAGATAAAAGCAAAGACGAGGAAAGTGACAACGAAAATGCAATTGAGGTAAAATTGAACGACAGCGAGGGACAAACGGAACCCGGATAAACTACGATTGAACAAGAAAGAAAAGAGAGTCAAGTAGAACCAATAGTTCAGAAACAAAACAAAGAAAATGTGCAAAAAAATGCAGGAAAAAATATAATAATTATAATAAATATAATAGTTATTGGAATTGATTAATCTTAAATTGTTACCTTTTTGTTGTTGTTTTTGTTGTTGTTTTTGTTGTTGTTTTTGTTGCAAGAAAAAACTATGAAAATTCAAACTTTCTTGGTAATTTTTTGTCTGGAAATTGGTCGGCAAAAAGTGACTAAATTCAAAAATTTAGTCAGCAAAAGTGACTAATTTTTGTCTAAGTGACTAAACTTTTTGCCGACTTTTTATTTTTGCCGACTTTTTATTTTTGCCGACTTTTTATTTTTGCCGACTTTTTTTTAACCGACTTTTTTTTTACCGATAACGTATATTCTTTTTTAAATAGCCATGATTTATTTTACAAAAATCAATTTGGCTTCCGTACCAACCATTCCAGGCAGCATGGGATCATGCGGTTAATAGAGGATGTTAAAAAGGGTTTTAACCGAATGGCTGGGTACCAATAATCTTGCTTTAAACGTAGACAAAACGAAGTATGAAATCTTTCACTACCCACGCAAAGAAAATAATTTCCCAGAACTCTTACCGAATCCAACTCAAAATGGGACACAGATAAAACGCTCAAAAGTAAATAAATTTCTCGGCGTCCTGATAGATGAAAATCTATCCTGTAACGATCATATAAACACTGTAAAATGTAAGATTGCAAAAAATCTGGGTATTCTTTACAAAGTAAGACATATCCTTGACAAAAGCTCTCTCATCCAGCTATATAACGCATTCATTAGCAGTTACTTACATTATGGAAAAATTGTATGGGCGAGTACATATAAAACAAAACTTGCTTGTTTCTATAGGCTACAAAAACATGCAGTTAGGATTATACATCCCAAACCATTTTTTGTCAAGATAAAGGCACTCAATGTTTATGAGATCAATATCTTACAGCAGCTGTGATTTATGTTAAAATTTCGTAAGGCACAAACACCTATAAAAACAAACAAGTACATCACTTGCTCAAATGGACAACAATATTCCACACCGTTTGCCGAACAAATTCTTCACATATCTATTTCGTTCCGTGGTCCAAAAATATGGAACAAAAATATGGAACAAATTTTCTATTCTTTTTAATTTTAATGACAATAATAACAGATAAAAGAAATTTAATTTTTTTTAAGAAAATGGTTTAAAACATTATTTTTTCGAGACAAGACCTTGAAACCGTATTTTACTAAATTCTTCTCTTCCCTGATTTCATTCAGAATGTAGAGATATTTTCTTTTGAAAACTACCATGTTTTTATTATTACTATTATTATTTTTTATAATTATATTTGACGTACAGTTAGTTATAGATATATTATCCAGCGGCGGATCTAGGGGTATTCAAAGAAAGTGGAGGAGTACAGAGTCATGAATTTTCTGTAAAAACATAAGTGTTGATTAGGTTATTTGCACGTTTTTCTTTTTATACGCTTAATGACCGTGCTCTCCTCCATTTCGACAAAGTTCCAGATCCACCTCTGTTATCTACGAAACACGACCGTATATAAAGCACACTGCACAATAGTGGGAAAATTCGCTTCGAACTACGTGCAATTATATTCATGTGAAAATATATTCATAACAGTTTCGTGGGAACCTCGACAAGATATAATGCTGAAGATTACATTTATTCTTTTTGGAGAGACAAGTCCGTCCCTTCTTCTGGTTATATATATTATAATGTTGTGATATCTTTTTTTAACATGCCGCACCAAAATTGTGATTAATGTTATACACTAAGCACAAAGCTCTTACACATTAAGCAAGACGCTCTCTTATACACTATAAGCAAGCACGAAGCTCTATACATTAAGCTCGGCGAAGAAGGCCACCTTCCCCAGATATAAAAAAGGCAAGAAGCCCTGGGGACGTGGTCAGAAATCACATGACCAATTTTTCCTACGATAAGTATTAAACACAAAATATATTTTTTAGTTTATGTGTAAGGTGTATCATTGTGATAATCTAAATTTCCTTCAGTTCGCTGGAAATGTTTGAAATTAACAAAATCTGCCAGTTCTAAAGTAGCACGATGACCCTGAAGGGTCGTATTTGCTATTCTCAAAATTACAGTTCCATTTCTTTAATGAAAGTTCTATCCCTCGGAAAATAGTTTTCCCAATTCTCCAGTCTGCGTCTGCTTTTCTTGTCCGCATGTGTTTTGGTAAAAGCATGCCGCTCCTCGCATATAGTTCAAGGTAAAATCTCGTATCAGTACAGTTCATGGTGTAAGCCTTGTATAATTTGTTTGGGTGATAGAGTTTATAAACAACTTTTGCCTCGTTCTTTCACACACTTTTATAAGAGTTCTCACCGAAAAGTTTGTGATACGAGATTTTACCCTGAACACCCTCCTCATACACGTCAGCTTCCAGATGATATCTTTACAAAGGGAGATAAGGCCTGCAAGAAGTTCAACATTGCAAATGGACCACTGATGTACTACAGGTAATAGACTTGCAGTTACAGACAAGCAGCGTAGAATCGATATCATTCATGATGTAGACCAAGGCTTGGGCGACAAAGATCAAAACGCATCGCATTTAGGAAGAACTTTGCACCTACCAAAAGGTATGGAGTCGATTAAGGCTGCGATAAGTACCAGAAACATTTATCAATGCCAAAAAAGCTAAAAATGACGAACCGTCCGTCGAAAATAGACAAGCAAAAAATTTACGTGTCGAAAAACATTTAGTTGAACTTTTTTCTCAAAATTTTGAGGCGTGGAAAAAAAAAAAGCTTATAAGGGAAGGAATCTTGCGAGTATTGTTGGTGGAAATAACCAAAACTAAATATTCGCCAGAAAATCACCAGAATTCTCGAAAGTTAACACGATATAATTTTTTCTGAGAATGAAAATGTTGGAATAAAATTGTCTTACAAAATATACCAAAAATGTGTGAAAAAGCCTCATTTATTGCTGAGAAATATTTTATATTAAATTGTTACTGCGTAAAAATAGAAGAGAGAAAAAGGAGTTCATATTTACCGGAAAAAATCACTCCCCAGTCTTTATTTAATACGCTACAAAATCACTCCCCACTTTGTTCTGAAAAGTCCTGGATTTTTTTTAACAAAATGAATTTGTCCTGGAAATTATCATAAATTGTCCTGTGGAAAATGTCCTGGAAAGTCCTGGAAATTGATTTTAAAATAACAGTGGCAACCATGAACTATCGGACAACCTCTGTGTCCGTTTTGTCTTTCTAAACCACCTTTCGGGGATGCAGTAATAATATCTTCGAATATCTGAGGATCGTGTTATCTTCTAACAATAGGAGAAAATCATTATATTATCATAACAAAAGAGATAAAATCAGCCCCCGGTATATCGATCCTTGTTTGTGTTAAAATGTCAACATGTCGATAAGTCGAGCAGACCAACCCAGGGTACGAGGTTGTCGAGCAGACTTGTCTATCATATAAACACATTTGAACAAAATTGAGAATTTAACACAAGCGAGATCTTAGTGAGTGCACACATGCCTAACCTCACCTCCATACAACCTCACTTCCATACAAAAACACCCACTAAGAAAGAAATATAATACGTCAAAATAAACCTACCAAAAAATAGCAAAAATAGCACTTGTTATCACTTGTTATTTGGTAGGAAAGTCTCTTAATTATGTTTGGTAAAAGAAGGCAAATGTGAATTATCGTGAAATTTCATTTCATTTTTCACTTGGGAATACTTTAAGAGCATAAAATTTCGTGGAAAATCATCACGAATCGAAAATTATCCACTTTTTGAGGCGAAAAACTTTCGTGAATGGCAAAAGATGAGAGAGAAAAAATAAAACTTAATCAGGGAAAGAAAAAACATAGAACTTATTTTCTTCACGTAAATATTCACGTAAATTCTTTCAATGTGTTCAAATTCCCCTGTTTTGTGTGTCTCAAAACGGGAAACAACCTTCCAAGGCGTAAACTTTCGCGAAAATGGCCAAAAATTCGAAACTTTCGCCTGCGAAAGTAAATTCCGTCATTTCAAAAAAAAAAAAAAAAAAAAGGAAAAAAATTATTTCAAGTCGGTAATTCATAATTGATCAAAACCTTTTTTTTTTTTTTTTCATCTATCGTATTATTTCATTTCGTCATCACTTCCAGTCGGAGTTTTGATCACCACATAAGCGTCTTCGTCGTTGTCTTCATCAGACAAACATGTGACTTTTACTTCATATTTTGACTGCTGATTGAGTTTCGTTATTGTAGGATCATCTGATGATTTTTTTCGTTTTTTCGAAAAAAAATCCGAAATTTGAATTTTTCGTTTCCCTTGCTTTTTACAATCTTTGATCTCCACATCAGATGATTTTTTGGTATTAACTTTAATTTGGGTATTATCAGTTTCCACCATATCTATTCCCTTTAATTCCTCTCCGGTAAAGTTTAGAACATTCTCATCCATAGGGGTTTCGACAGTACCATCACTTTTGTCCTTCCTCTCCACGGCGGTTTCATCATTGCCACCGTCTTTAACCTTCTTCATCGCAGCAATTTCATCAGAGTCACCACTTTTTACGTTCTCCTCCATAGCAGTTTCAACAGTGCCACCACTTCTAACGTTCTTCTCCACAGCAGTCTCGTCATTGCCACCACCTTGTTTATTTTCCTCCACTGCCGTTTCTTCAGTGTCATCACCTTTGTCTCTCTCCTTCGCAGCAGTTTCATCATAGACACCCCTTTTTACGTTCTCCTCCACAGCAGTTTCAACAGTGCCATCACTTTTAACGTTCTCCCTCCCAGCAGTTTCGTCGTTGCCACCACCTTTTTTCTTCTCCTCCACAGCAGTTTTATTAGTAGCACCACCTATAACGCTCTCCTCCACAGCGGTTTCATCATTGCCACCACCTTGTTTATTTTCCTCCACTGTCGTTTCTTCAGTGTCATCACCTTTGTCTCTCTCCTTCGCAGAACTTTCATCATTGACACCCTCTTTTACGTTCTCCTCCACAGCAGTTTCAACAGTGCCATCACTTTTAACGTTCTCCCTCCCAGCAGTTTCGTCATTGCCACCACCTTTTTTCTTCTCCTCCACAGCAGTTTTATTAGTAGCACCACCTATAACGCTCTCCTCCACAGCGGTTTCATCATTGCCACCACCTTGTTTATTTTCCTCCACTGTCGTTTCTTCAGTGTCATCACCTTTGTCTCTCTCCTTCGCAGAACTTTCATCATTGACACCCTCTTTTACGTTCTCCTCCACAGCAGTTTCAACAGTGCCATCACTTTTAACGTTCTCCCTCCCAGCAGTTTCGTCATTGCCACCACCTTTTTTCTTCTCCTCCACAGCAGTTTTATTAGTAGCACCACCTATAACGCTCTCCTCCACAGCGGTTTCATCATTGCCACCACCTTGTTTATTTTCCTCCACTGTCGTTTCTTCAGTGTCATCACCTTTGTCTCTCTCCTTCGCAGAACTTTCATCATTGACACCCTCTTTTACGTTCTCCTCCACAGCAGTTTCTTCAGTGTCACCACCTTTGTCCCTCTCCTTCGCAGCAGTTTCAGGAGTGCCACCACTTTTAACATTCTCCTCTACAGCAGTTTCATCATTGCCACCACCTTGTTTATTTTCCTCCACAGCAGTTTTATCAATGACACCACCTTTTAAATTCTCCTCCACAGCGGTTTTAACAGTGCCATTACTTTTAACGTTCTCCCTCCCAGCAGTTTCGTCATTGCCACCACCTTTTTTCTTCTCCTCAACAGCAGCTTTATTAGTAGCACCATCTTTAACGCTCTCCTCCACAGCGGTTTCATTAGTGGCACCACCATTGTCTCTTTCCTTCGCCGTTTCATCATCGACAACACCTTTTACGTTTTCCTCCACAGTAGTTTCGTCAGTGTCACCACCTTTGTCCCTCTCCTTCGCAGCAGTTTCAACAGTGCCACCACTTTTAACGTTCTCCCCCACAGCAGTTTCGTCATTGCCACCATCATTTTTCTTCTCCTCCACAGCAGTTTTATCAGTGCCACCACCTTTTACGTTCTCCAACACGGAGGTTTCTTCGGTGTCACTACCTTTTCCCCTCTCCTCCACAGGTTGCTCCTCCATGGCGGTTTCATCACTACCCCATTCGTTACTCGTTCCAGTTGTTTCTTCGCCCTCTTGAACAATAGTTTCTTCTGTGCTACCTCCATCATTTTCTGGTTTTATGTTTCCTTCTGTAAGACTTTCCTGTAAATTATTTTTTTCAGCACAGTACTCTTGTTGTTTCTTCTGCCAAACATTTTCTTCTTTCCATTTGTCTTTACCCTTTTCCTGCGTAGCAGATCTTTCAGTCTCACCTCCCTTTTCGTTATCATCAATCGTTATCTCACTCACTCCACTAATACTTTCTGTTGTTTCCTCAGTTCCTACATAACCATCATCTTTTGCAGCAGTTCCTACCACACCATCATCCTTTGCAGCAGTTCCTACAACACCATCATCCTTTGCAACAGTTACAGAACAGTCCTTTTCGAAACAGTCGACTAACGTATTCATCTTGATTTTATCATGAAACTTATCTTCAATAAATTTCCATACAGAATTAAAGGCTTTATATGAAGTTTCTTCGTGAACAGGTGTACCTACCATGAAATTATTCAAAACAACAACAGGATAGGTTTTGAGAAAAGGCGTGAAAAATATTAAAAAACATACAAAATGGACGAACATACCAGCAGAAACTCTTAGACAATGATAGGATTTTAATGGAGTATCGAGCGGCTTATCACTGCTTACCCAATTACAAACATTCTAAGACGAAGAATTATTTTCTTTTGCTACTGGTGAAATGTAACAAATATTAAAAATCTTTTCTTGCTTGATGTTGATGTTACTTACTTTTTCCATCCAAATTTCAACATCTTTCTTGCAGCTTCTTAAAAAATGTACGGAATCTGTAAAAGCCACAGCAAATGTTTTCGACCTCATTTTCATATTATGCACTGCCTACAAAAAGAATAACATATCAGCAACTGTTTGTAAGCGATGTGAAGTGAACGTATGTTCTCGGTTAACCGCACATGTTGGAATCCCAGTACACTTTAACACGCAGATACACGCAGATACAGGAATTTGCGTGCTTGTCAGGTAGGCCAGCCCGCGGTTTTTAAAACATTGGAACTTATAAAACATGTGTCTCATCGGGAAGCACAAAAATATATGTCCCCTTTTGCTCTTTTTATTTCAGTGTTTTCTTTGTTGGGCAAATCCAGTTGATCGTGGGCTGTTGCTTCGTTTTTTATCGACAGATTTGAGCCTTCTGTTGCTTATAAAAAAGATGAAGAGGGAGATTGAAATTTGGAATTTGAAAGCTTTTTTCTACAAATTAAAGAATTACATTCATTTCTCCTAGCATTAACTATACACGTTCGAATAACTACATGTGTTTCTTTTGCAAAACATTAAGCATATACTAAGCATATTTGACTTGAATAAGCATATCATGTGTTTCTTTTATCGTAAGCATAACAGATTTCGTAAAAACATTGGTTCATAAATGCACAATGCCATTAATCGAGACAATGCGACATATTTTTGGATTTAACAAATTTAAACAGGATTCCAGGATTCCTATTATCATGACAACAGAAACAAAAAAACTTACTTCGTTTATTGTTATTGCACCACCGTAACTATGGGCAACGATAGCGACATGCTTTGCGTTTGAGTTCTCCACAAATGCATCCCAAATATAATTGAAATGTTTATCTGGTGTTTCGTTATTCTACTTGATAAATAAAAACAAGTAAGCAGGATCGAGGCTCGCACATCTTCTAATAGGAAGGTGGGTGGGCGAGGAGAGGGGGGAATGCAAAGTAAAAGCACTCAACTTAAAAAAAGAAGAATGTAGAAAAACACATATAAAGAGGAAAATTACTTGTAGAGCACAGTTGGTTAGAGTGAAAACATAAAATCCCAACTTACTGGGATGGGAGTCTTCTTCTCTTCATCATAATTCAGGTTTGAATTCAATACTATCACACCATATCCAAGCTGAAAACAAATTAATGTCAACTTCAAGAATGTCAACAAACGATCGGTAGTGTAGAGGCTTTTACTTACAGTCAGAGCTTTTTCAATGTAAGGGATTTGACTGCCTTCCTTCATTGAATTATTAATAATTAACCTAAACAAGAAGACGAATATGTGATAATTAACAGAACAGAATAATAAAAATGTAATAATTGACAGACCATACCTTCTAGACCATTGGCCAGCACGAACAACTCCACTGCCATGAACTATCAAGAGAAGCTTTTCACTTTTTTTATAATCTTCACTTGCGAAAACAAAACCATGTCCTTTCGATTTCTTGTTAAACTAAATACAACAAAACCACCCTCTCATACGAATGAATTCCAAGTATACTATCAATTATTGAAACAAAAATAGTGTCAAAGATAAACAAAATGTGCTTGCACACCACAAACCAATAAATTTAAAATACGTACAGGAATCTTGATTCTTTTTAATTTTGTAACTTTTTCAAGTTGCTGATAAACAAACTCTTCAACAGCCTGAAAATAAAAATCCAGGATAACAGAAGTTAACATCAAGGGGAATTTTAATAAAAATCAGTCAACTCGGGACATTTGTTTTTTCACCATTTTAACTGAACATTATGACGCAGCTTTTCACCAAATACAAAATATGTTTAGATTACCACTAACTTTGATATAAAATATGTTTAGATTACCACTAACTTTGATATAAAATATGTTTAGATTACCACTAACTTTGATATAAAATATGCTTAGATTACCACTAACTTTGATATAAAATATGCTTAGATTACCACTAACTTTGATATAAAAGGGGCATGAAATAAAGAAGGTCTTATGATAAAATCGGAAAGATGTGTACAAAGTGAGAGCCTCAATTTTAAAAAATCAAAAAGTGCACATCCTTTAACGAAGCATGTGTTTACATTGCATTATTGTGATAAGTTGCGTTAATACCAACGCTAAGAGAAATAATTGATAACATTCATTTATATCGAAGTTGAAAAAAAAAAACGTAGTTATTTTAACCTTCCCCAACTCCTCATATCTTTGCTGGTTTTTGACATGTTCATCATATAGTTTGAATACAAAACCTTGACCACTATCCAGGCTAACAAGTCTGCCCTCTGAATATAAATGGAATATATATCACTAACATTTTAACACACTACATAATACTAAAGAAACCTGCAGCACCTGTGTTAAAGTAGTAACCAAAGTCCAGAATTTCTTTCTTCTTCGATGTTGAACGGCTGCCTCCTTTAACACTCATTTTCAATGCTAAAAATAAAATAAACCAATCCTTACAAAAGATAATGTCTTAAAAGGATGGAAATAAAAAATATGATTGAAATACAAATAACTTTGTGTAAGGTTAACTGTAAACACAAACTTCAAATATAAGTTTCATAAACAATAAGGAATAAGGTCCATCCTTTATGGTTACACGATGAACATACAAAAGTAAGCCTTCTGCTACAACAACATTTTAAAATAAGATATACATCTCCAATCCGTGTTGGCCTTGATGATTTTTTGCTGTTGTCAGTAAATTGTTGGTCAAACTGGTCTTTAAGTCATTTATAGCAAATGAAGAACACATGGTATACCTTTGCAAGAGTAACTCCAAATTAAAACCAGGCTGGC
Source organism: Turritopsis rubra (assembly GCA_039566895.2). Lineage (NCBI taxonomy): Eukaryota > Metazoa > Cnidaria > Hydrozoa > Anthoathecata > Oceaniidae > Turritopsis > Turritopsis rubra. Next base: position 12,846,228 of record CM077619.1, on the reverse strand, counting down.
AATCACAACTCCGACATTTAAAATAATTTTATACTTCTCCATAAAAAAAACATTTTCTCCATGATTACAATTTTTCGTTTGTGGCTTTTTTCATAAAACGGAAATAGATAGATAACAGAAGCCATCTTTGATAAACAAATCATTTCTTAATTCAAAGGTATGTTACTGATTTGTTCTACATAACATGGAAATCCATGTTCAACATATACCTTTATACCATATATAAGTTTTGACCAATTGTTAGTTTACTTGATTGGTTTTCAAGAATTTTATCAAATGCATCCAATGAAAGGAATTTGGTTTTTATTGCCCAAGTAGAACTAGCAATAAACAAATTTATATAGATAATTTACAGAATCCTTTACATACATTGGCATTTAAAGATACACCCACAAAATTCTATATAAAATAAAATGTGCATCCATGGTGTAGTGGAAAGTAACCATTGTGCGAGTCTCAGTCATGTCGCATTTTGATACTTCGCTCTGATGCGCTTTAAAAGCAACGTATCAGCCCATTTGGAGCCATCGACTGACTGCACACTGGCTTTCGTGCAAGTTAGAGGAATGCTACAATGTATCTCTGGTGGTAAGTCAACTTCCTAGTTGCAAGTCAGCGACAGAATAGCCAACCACTAAGGTTGGAAGCCCAAGGACTTACAACTCCCCGTTACTAATAACAAAATATCAAATGAATATTTTACAAAATGAAATAATGATAATAATAAAAAGTATGCATTGCTTCCATTGCAGATGTTCTGACATTATGTTCCAAAGTACCGAGAATCACGAAAGTTCTGACAGAACATTTTGCTCTTTCGTTTTTCTTTCAACCAAGAAGAAAGATCCACTTCATTTTAACCAACCATCCTTTTCTTCTTTTACTTCCTTACTAAATCAACTTTTTCAAAGCAACGATATTTTATACCAATACGTGCTAACTCTTCTTTGCTCTGATGAACTTGTGCACCATGATCAAGTTGAAAGTCACAAAGTGCTTTCAATGGCTTTCGAGCTATCTGAAAATAGTATGAAATATATTATAAGTAACCATTTCTACCATCTTTGCCAAAACATATCACAAAATAACAAAGAAAAGAAGTTCTATCATTTACTTCAATCAATTTTTGTTTCTCTTCAAGTTCAGCAATGCTTATAGCAACAGCTTCAAGAGTTGACACAGTGTTATCACTAGGCTGTGTTCGAATAACATATTCGCTTCTCCAGTCTCCGCTTAGTTTCACCTTCAAACAAAATATTGAACAAAATATCAAATGAAATGAGAAGAAAAACGGAAATGCTTCCGTCACCAGTTAAAAGAAGAAATTTTGAGAAACCTTTGTTAGATTATGCAAAAATTTACAATTATGATAAATAGACTTTGCTTCCCGCCATGTTCCATCAAGCACAAATAAATCAACTGCACCATCAAACTTTTGTTTCTTATATTCCTCTATTGTGAGAGCTAAGGAAAATGATAGATTCATTTCAGTGAACAAAGCGATCAGCTGAAAGGGAACAAAATGATTTCCAGCAAAACAAACAATAAAAGCTAAAATAATTTCAAATTCTATATATTTGACAAAAATTTTGTATCAGAGAGACAATCTATGAAAAAAAAATACATCTAAGGTGTTGGTCCACAAATTCCCCTTGATATAATTTGTCTATTAGAAAGATGGCAATTGTTTCAGAACATATGCTACTGACCAATTCAAAACCATCACATATCAAGAAAGAAATATGTCCATCCTTAAATTGGAATTATCACAAAAGATAAAAAAAACATTACAAAAAGAGACAGTTTTTGACATCAGAATGGCGACAAAAAGGACATACCATCAGACGAAGGGAAGAGTAACACAATATTTTTATTTGTTGCTAACATTTCATGCAATTCTTGATATTTTGATGATGGAAATCGGCGACCTCGGTAAATGATACATTTTTCCTTGGGGATGCATTCCCTTAATAATGGCACAGTTGTGAGCAGCCGTGAATCTTGCTTATAAAAACAAAATATTGTATTGCAAAAATATTTCAATCTTTGTTTGCACATTCTTTGTATTTATTTACTATTTTATCTATTTATATATTACCTCTCTTGGATGTTGTAAAATATGAACTGTTGTTTCTATACCAACAGGTTTTGGTGGAAATGAAGAGCAGATGCAAACTCTTTCAGGTCTCCTAAAAAAACAATAGAACTGTAAATCTTGATCAAACATATTAAAACAATAATTATTAGAAAAACAAGAAGACACTATGGAAGAAAAAATTGAAATATTTTAAATGATTTGAAAGGAAAAACATTTTTTTAAGAGCAGTATTAGATCAGCACCAACATGCAAATGCGAAAATCACGAAACTTTGCTACTTATTGCCAGTACTGTTATGAATCAGGATGTTAGCTAGCACAAAGAGTATCCGTTTGACAGACTTCTCCCAATTGAAGCAAGCAAAGGATTTCCCCAATTGACTTTGTGAAGAAACTTGTTACATGCAAATAACAAATTGCTTTCACACATAGGACAACAAAGGAAACCTATGTTGAGGACAGGAATGAATTTTTACATGAAAACACAACAGATTTTCTGTAAAGTTTTATCTGTTACATGAAGTCATAATGTTTTCAACACAAGTTTTTTGAAATCTTGCGTTAGATAAACAAAAAATCATTAAAGATGCCAATTCTTCACAAAAGCTAATTATCTTACACGAAAATAAAAAGTTTCTTTCGGACTTTCGGACAAACATTTTTATAACAGTTTATGTATATATTATGTATATTATGTATCTATCCTCATTATGGGTGCAAAGAATAACAGCAGGATTTTATCCCCATAAACAATTCAAAAGTACTTTTTATAATGGAGAAGAAGTAGTGAAAGATGAAGTACCTGCATCTACAACAAGAAATTCTTTTTTGAATATTACTTTCAACTGCATCAACAGCATCAAATGGAAACACCATCTCTTCCTCGACCATTCTGGATGGGTTTTTTTCAAAACACAAATACCAAGTTATTTTCTTTTAGCATATTTTACTTAAACAATGTTAAGATAACAGAATGTTAGTTTAGTAGAGATCATAACACAGATAAACATTCCAAAAACAACACAACCAGTGCTGTCTTGAAGATTTTACAGGATTATGTTCATTATGACAGATGTTCAAATTTCCATATGTTGAGTTTCACATTGTCTTTCAAAGCCAAGGCCATTGTGTGACAATTGAACTATAAAATCAAAAACTTGGTGTTTTCATCTACGTCACTGATCGTTATAAGAAACAATAATGGACACCTGGAACAACATATATCCTTTGTATCCTTCCAGTTGAAAGATTTAATCCAATCAATGATCTCATGATGAATGGTGAAAATTATACAGTTTTGTAAGAAGAATAGTGAGATCATGAAAGCAAGGAGATATGATGATGAGATATGATTGGTGTTAAAATGTGTCAGACATTGAGTCAGGCAAGAATTTTGTTCCATTGTATTATTTAAATGTATACATATGATATCATATTGTTCCTTAGGTGTTTTTTTTTTATTAAAGAGAGACTGATTTCAACATTAAGCCGATTTTACGGCATGAACCAGCATGTACCAGACTGAAAAATGATTGTGGTCTTAATAACTTTTTCATATTATAACCATGTTTTATTGTCATTTTCATCAATTATCATTAACTGCAGTGTATATTACATTTCACTACTTCCAATGCAGTGATTTGAACCATTATCATTACAAGCATGACACCATACTAAGTGAGCACTTATATATGATGAAATATGGTGGCAGACAGGGTAATTAAAAAAACAGTAAATAATGGCATTTGTGCACAAGTACCATCTTTGTGGACGAAAGAAAGAATATCATCTTTGTAGCCAGCTGGGAGGAATTATAAAAGTTGAACGAAGCATCACCTCTCTACCACCTTGTGAAGTACCACCTCTCTATCATCTTGTGAAGTACCACCTCTCTACCACCTTGTGAAGTACCACCTCTCTATCATCTTGTGAAGTACCACCTCTCTACCACCTTGTGAAGTACCACCTCTCTATCATCTTGTGAAGTACCACCTCTCTACCACCTTGTGAAGTACCACCTCCCTATCATCTTGTGAAGTACCACCTCTCTATCATCTTGTGAAGTACCACCTCTCTATCATCTTGTGAAGTACCACCTCTCTATCATCTTGTGAAGTACCACCTCTCTATCATCTTGTGAAGTACCACCTCTCTACCACCTTGTGAAGTACCACCTCTCTATCATCTTGTGAAGTACCACCTCTCTACCACCTTGTGAAGTACCACCTCTCTATCATCTTGTGAAGTACCACCTCTCTATCATCTTGTGAAGTACCACCTCTCTACCACCTTGTGAAGTACCACCTCTCTATCATCTTGTGAAGTACCACCTCTCTACCACCTTGTGAAGTACCACCTCTCTATCATCTTGTGAAGTACCACCTCTCTACCACCTTGTGAAGTACCACCTCTCTATCATCTTGTGAAGTACCACCTCTCTATCATCTTGTGAAGTACCACCTCTCTACCATCTTTGCCAAATGAACATGTCTGCCTGCTTTGTATGTCTGCTTTGTATACTTTGCCAAACTGATCCTGTTGCCCCTCCAGCTCCAAAACGTCATAAATTAGACCAACCACTTATTGAATTGGATTGGAAAGTGACATCAAGTTCAATGATGAAAACCGTTTGCTATAAATAATTTATTTTGAAACAATCGCCTCTTGCATCTACCCTCAATAATTAAGTGATATTTCAAATTTTAACTGTTGGGTCAACATTCCCTTCCCAAAGATGTGAAAGAAGCAACAATGTTTAAATCAATACACCTTTTATCAGAATCTCTGAAAAATGTGTGCTCCTTCACAGTGTTTAAACACTGGTTAAAATCCTGACAGGATCCTGTAAGACTCTATAAGGATCCTAACAGGACGAAAATCCTGACAGGATTGACTCAAGATCCTGACAGGATATAGATGCAGGAATCCTGACAGGATCCTAATAGGATCTTAGGATCCTGAAATACTGACAGGAAATTGATCTAGGAAACTTGGTAGGATTTCCTAGTAGGATCTTTGAAGGCTCCTGACAAGTTTGAATTAGGATCCTGACAGGAAATATTTTAAGGATCTTTACAGGGAAATTCATTATTTCTTTGGCACTAAATAAATAGTATTAATGCTGAAAGGGATTTTAATAATGAACTGTCTTTAACATTAATTTAATATCGCGCACGTGCACCTCATAGTTACAGAGTGCATTATTATCGCGTATCTACAATCGGTATCATCACACACCTCTATAAATCATAAAAAAAATTTTTTCTTCATCTCATTCATTTATAAGTACAAGCTTCGGTGATGAGTTTTCTTCGCACATTAAAAAGTAAAAGTTTAGTTTTCAGTTGTGCCTAGGTGATTTTATATTAGTAGAAATATACAGATAATTGTATTCTTAATGCCCTCTTCCTTCACCACATCTATTCAACAAATAAACTTAGTGTCCAAATTGATTGGTTAATTTTGTAGCAACATCATTTTTCAAATTGGTCCGGTTGAAACTAAGTGACATTACCTTAAGTGGAGGAATTTTGCCGCGGATTTAATTTGGCGCAGCTAGGATTTTTTTTAATTTGCCGCAGATTTAAATGTCGTAGACCTCTTTGGTTTGATCAGAAACAAGTATCTCTGTATATTTATAGGTGAGATTATATGAAACTTGAAACATCTATAATTGGAATATTTTGAGGTATTCATGACCTTTTTATTAAAGCTATAAACAGAAGATAGATATAACAGTAACAATTAAGAGTTTAGTTCGAAAACTATTTACATAAATAAGCTATAAAACGTAATTAAAAAGCGTTTCAATTGAAATTGGTGTCTTCTTCGTTCTCTTCGTCCCCTTCTTCCTCTCTCTCCCAGTCTGAATCGTCTTCTTCTTCAAGGTCATTGACGAAATTCTGTCGTAAGTCTTCTGTTAAAACATTGACACTCAAAGGTGGTGCTAAATCTGCTGTGTTTGCGAGGGGAGATATATCTTGAAAAGGGTCGATAGAAGGTAATCCACTTGAACCAAGCTCTAACGCATCAAATATACCGGCTGCTTTCCAACCGTTGATGACGACTGAGCGGCCACCATATGAAGTAATTTCATTCTAATATTGCATTAACCATTTTGCATGCAGAGGTTTGATTGTTGAAAGGCGAAATTGTATGTTGATTTCTTCAACCTTTTTCCCAAGAGCCAATTGATTATCTATCTGTTGTGCATACCATTCTGAGAAGAGCTTTTTGAGATATGTTTTGCAATGTTTGTTGACAGTTAAATCCAAGGGTTGAAAAAGCTGTGTCATGTTATTCGGTACGAAGATGAAAGGGATATCATTTTCTGTTAAAAGTGAGGTGACGTCATCTGTTATCTGCCCACGGAAAACATCCATGATGACTAACACAGCTTGTTTAGGTTTTTCCATTTCTATGCGCTGGCTTTCCACATAGGGCAAAATGATTTCATTGACTAGCTTTATAGACTCTTCCGTATTACTGTAGTGTTTTGGGTTACAACTGAGTGAGAAATCTTCGGGAAATTTAAACCTTGGGAGACTTTGCTTGGTTTTTCCGCCATATATCAGTTGCATAGGGAGGAAACGACCATCTAGAGTGATGGTAAAGGTACCAGTAATACTTCGTTTGTCTGATGATCCAGTAATTGCAACATTCTTGGAATTTGTTTTGCCATGATGTGATTCATTGCAGGTATATACTTCAATGGGGTTTGGTCTAAGTTAATGACAAGAGAATGAGGAATTTGGTATTTCTCAACAGTTTCAACAATATTGTGAGGAAATAACAGTTCTGCCTCTTTCTTCTAAACAAACTTTGGTTCCAAGATGAAGAATCCAAATCAATATGGCCCAGATTGAACTGTGGATTGCGAGCAATCAGTGCTTTTGCTGCAGCTATGGCGATAGCAGAAGAAACCAATCCACTAGTACAGCGAACAGAAACTAGAAATCTTTGGACCATTTGATCTAAACTGCCAAGCAGTAACGGCCTTCCTCGCAGTAACGTAGTCAGGCCTTTATTAATATTGTGACTTTCTTGCATTTTTTTTATCTCTTCTTTGTATGCACTGGATTCATTCAAGGGTTTATTTTTGGTATGATACTTCCTTTCAGCAGCCCAGGAGCCGTATATAGCAGCGTATTTACCTATCTCGAACCGTTCCTTATCAGACCATCTCGCATATTTTTTGGATCTTTTAGAAGTGGTGGAAGCAGATGCTTCTGAGCAGGCTTCGTAATCCAAGAAACCCAAACCAGAATTCATTTGACAAGTTTGTTGATCTGACATACTCTGGATTGATACACTCGGACCTGAATAAAATTAGACTCTATACTTGATAACATAGCAAGAAAGTGTACGACAAATACTGCCGGGTTACTAGGCAAAATTTTACTGTAGTTAATTAGTTACAACAACCAGATTAAGTCTTTTGATTTGTTTTCCGATCCATTTAAAGATTTAAATCAAGTCAGTAAAAATAGTAACTGAGACTAACCTGGTTAAGATTCATTCTCATGATTGGTACGCTCATTAAAACTTGGTTCCTGTATCTGTATCTTATCATTTGTATTTTTGGTGGATTTTTTCTTAGCATACGCTCTGACGAAAGACATGACGAACAAAAATAAATTTTCACTTTACTTTGGAAATCTCAAAAATATAGCAAGAAATAATGTGACTTTCCTCCCTCGTAGTGTATATTTTGGATGGTAGTCATATCCTTTACTGAAATCAGAAACAAAATACAGAATGGTGGAGTGAGATTTTCTAATTTGCAGCATAATGTGAAAGAATAATTTACAAATGTCCTAAGTAAACAGTAAACATCACCTAATGTAAAAATCAGACCAACTGCTGACCAAAATATGAAAAGAAATTACTTTCTCTCTCGTGTTGTGTCAGCAGTTACATATATTTTCTGAAAAACGATTTCTTAACACCTTTTGTCAAAGGCAAGAAGAAAATAATTTGATGTTCATTATAATAACAACCTTGAATCGCAGAGAATAGTTCAGAAAAGTAATTGCTTGGCTGAAGGAGTAATGTCGTATTCGAAGTGCTTTCAGTTTAGTGCAGCCGTTCAAGGGTTCCATTACTACCGCAGCGTTTGGATCCCAGAACCAGAGCAATCTCTAAATTGTTTCCATGAAGAAGGAAACCTCTTTGACTGATTTGCAATCAAGATATGTGAGAAAAAAGAAGATAAAATAGTTGGACATCTACCAATGGAAATTTCTCAAGTTACAAAATTCTTGTTAGATAGAGGAGTGAGAGTATCTGCTAAGCTTTCAAGCACAGATTATAGAACATCTCCCCTTGTCGAAGGTGGAATAGAGATCCCATGCATTGTCACAGTTTCGATGCCTGGGACGATCATTAACCAACTGTTGTTGGAAAGGTATAAATTACTTGTTGAAAAATTGTATGCTGAACCGAAAAACAAAGAAATTCTGGGTTCAATCCTAACTCGCGGCGAACCGAACGATATTCGTCCAACAGGACCTACCACAAACAAAAAGAAGAAGAAGGGAAAAGAAATTTCCAATTGCAATCAACATGATATCCAAAACTTATTCAGGCCTTCGGCAGTTGTGCAAACTGTAGACAAGAACGATAAGAAAGAGAAAAACGCAGATATTATAACAATTGACTAGTATAGATATTTTGTATTATATTTCTTTTGTTGCTAAAAGTTTAGAAAAAAATTTAACATTCGTTTAAAATTGATGTTTTCGTGATGAAAAAACCCCAAAAAAAGCTTGGTGCGGATTTAATTTGGCACAGCCAAAAAAAATTAATTTTGGTGTGGATTTAATTTGGCGCAGCAAGGAAAGAAAATAAATATAGCGCAGATTTAATTTGGCAATTTTTTGGCATTTTGCACCAAATTTTCTCCACGCCAAATTTTCTCCACTTAAGGTAGTCTGACTTTGTTGTTCAAGAGGGAGGATGATGGTTTTATCATTCAGTTTTAACAGCCTTTGTGATCCAATGAAAGATCTTTGTATTTGTGTTCTCAGGAATTGATATTGATATCACCATACATATGGGAGTAAAAACTTCATGACTTGAGACTGATTTAAAGGATATAAAAAATCACACACCTACATAATTTGAGGTGCATAATAGCAGTGCACCTACAATATCTTAAAAGGCCAGGACTGTTTTGTGCATAACTTCAATTTAATAACAGGAAAACTACCCCAGTGATCAGAGGTATCATCTGTTGTTTCCAGCTTTAAAATTGTTACACGCATAAAAATATGCCAAATGGCCCTCAAATTTGAATTCAGCACCATTAAATTGAATTTGTTTTAATCATCTTTATTTTTAGATTTTTTTTCTTATTTAAATTTATTTGCTGGTCATTTTATTCTAGTCATCAAAGTTTTGTCAGAATGATAAAATAATGATTCAGAATGATGTGTTTGTTTGCAGGTATTGTTTTGAGTTGATGAGTGGACATGTGGGCATTTTCAATTTATATATAAGTTTTTATAGAGCAATGAGTCCTTTTTGTGAAAATTGCCTTAACAGAGGCTGACCACTCCCCACTTCTGTGACTTATCAATTAACAGAGACTGGCATCAAAATGCAAACATTCGACGTAATATAGGCTTGTAGGTACATTACATAGTGTAATAAGCTGTTTTTATAGAGCAACGAGGTCCAAATTGTAAAAATTGCCTTAACAGAGACTGACCACTTCCGCTTCTGCTACTGGCATCAAAATGTAAACATACGATGTACAAAATGCTTGTAGGTACATTACATAGTGTAATAAGCTGTTTTTATAGAGCAATGAGGTCCTTTTGTGAAAATTGCCTTAACGGAGGCTGGCCACTACCTGCTTCTGCGACTTATCAATTAACGGAGGCTGGCTTCAAAATGTAAACATAGTGCTAACTACTGGCCACTTATCCCTTAGACTGCTGTACACTGCCTTGTTTCAGGATCTGATAACACATTTGGCCAATCATTCGTAATTATCAATTCTTTGTATGGTTCCCAATCTCTTTTTGATGGCACGGTCATATGAAAAAATCAACCAAAGTGGATAGACCATAGTGAGTTAGCGACAGTCTTTAATTTATAGGCTAGTTGTAGTGTATTTCGGTCTGAATCTAAACCATCATAAACATATTTATGATGCACATCAAAACAGTTTTTTTAAAAATAATAATGCATTTTCACAGTGAAAACCTTTATAAATCATGCTTGTTTGTATTCCCTGGTTGAAATCTTAACTAGGATCATGTAAGATCTTAGTTAGAATCCTGTTACAATCTTACAGAATCCTGTAGGACCATGTACAGGATCTTACAGGATCCTGTAGGATTCTATCAAGATCTTCCTAGAATCCTAGCAGGATCTTAAAGGATTTTATTGGATCCTGTTGGATCTTCAGGGTTATACAGTCAGGGAAAATCAGGGAGAAAAAGGAGATTTTTAGAAAAGTCAGGGAAAATCAGGGAACTTGTTCTGTAGTCTGGAGAAATATGTGCTTTCCAGAATAAATCAGGGAATTTTTTTTATCCTCTGGCATATGTTGGAACTTGTACTTGCCCTTATGTTTACCCCAACCTTTATGTTTGTACATCCTTGCAGGATCTTTTAGGATCCTGTAAGATTCTGCGTAGGTTTCTATTAACATCTTCCAAAAATCCTGTGGAATTTGTAAGATATGTAGAATCTTACAGGATCCTAACCAAGGTTCTGCATATATGATCCTGTAATCAAGCAATACTGATGTTGAGTGGGGACACCCTAAAATAGGAGAAAAGAAGGCAAAAATATTATAAGTAATTTATTTTGTTATTTTTGAGTATATATAATGACACTATATATATATGTACACCCGCTGTTATTAGAACTTACTTTTTCAGAACGTCGCATTCAAAAAACGAGAAAAGATAACCTCAAGTAAAAATGAGCCAAAGTTCATGACGATTAGTCATTCAGCAAAATATGAAATGCTCCTCTTGATTTGTGAATGTCTTATGATTGACATGATTGTTGCTTAGTAGAATGTCTATACTTCATTCCAGGGCAGTGATAGAGATTAAATATACATAGATTATAAAGAAAACACCTCCGTATTGTGTATTTTTTTAACGTTATTGCTATTCATATGTTAACGGAGGCTTAACGGAGGTTGCTTGACGGAGAGGCTCATTATTTGACCAAACCTACACCGTGATAAGGTGTATTTAAAAACCGTGATTGGAAGACCACCCACCTGGAAAGATAATCCCCACTAAAGTTCAACCATCAACACCACACCAGAGCGATTCGTAGAGGCATTGTAACTTGCCTGTGAATCTGCCTCTAATTTACACTCTCTGTGCATGTGTGTATGTAAATCATTAATAATATAATAATAATAATAATAATAATAACTGTACCTAGCTACCTTAATTTTTACAGTTTTTGGGTTTGCCGTGGTTTGCCGTGGTTTTCTGATGCATTCATAACACATTCGTATTCTTTATTCCTTTAAAAATATATTACTCAAACTTGAAATAAAAATGACAAAATTCCCTATCCAATGTGACTCTTTACTTTCGTTTTGCTCAAGATGTACCTTTATGATCTGATGTTACGGAACATCAACTAAATTGAAGTTGACACTATGGAAAGACGTTTTGGACTTTAATACTTTCATACTTTTACTGTTTTAGTTTTAGTATTATTAGTATTTAAGGCTATCATCCCAAAGTGTTCGAACTCTTTTGCTGTATTGATATCATCTCTGCACATGCAGTTTAAAGTTTGAATAATATATAAGACCTTCAGAAGAGGCGGATCTAGAACCTAGTCGGAATTTATGGAGGAGAGCACGGTCATTAAACATATAAAAGAAAAACGTGCGAATAACCTAACTGTACTCCTCCACTTTTTTGACTAACTCTAGATCCGCCGCTGTTCAGGAATAGAAATCTTATCGCAACAAGTGTATTAAAGCCCGAAACGGCGTTCCGTAATGCCAACCGTAAGACTACTACTAAGTTGTTTTCAAACTGCTGTTCCGCACAATATTGGGCATTTGCACAATGTTGGGCACTGAGCAATGTTCGGCAAATTGCGCAATGTTGGGCATCAAGTAAATCATCAAGTAAATCTTCCTCACCCTTCTGCACCTCTTTTAAAATGTTCATGAAACCCAAAATACATGTTACAACGCAACAAAGGAACCGTGGTCAAAATTGGCCGATAATATGTCTCCGACGTCCAACAGTGTCCAACGGAGCTGCTCAATATTGGGCCGTGTGCGTTACTTAAGGAGATTTAAGATTCTTTTTCGATTCTTTTTTTATTTTTCAAAATAAAACGTCACAAAGGATCCCTGGCCGATAATATGTCATTTCGCAATGAATAGTTTTTATTTAAGGATAGCCCAGACATAATTTCGAATACCATGTTATATTTTTGAAAAAAAAAAGATACAGAAGGTACGAACATACATTTGACAAACGTAATGTTAAATGAATGAATGCCACAGTTCATATATATTATAAACTATGATCCATTTTATAGCTTCCTTAAAAAGACAAGAAGAAGAGGAGCAGGAAAATAGAACACAGATGGACAACCTTCCTGAATATTGTTTATGAAAATGGTTTGCCTGGAAATCTTTATAAAGAGGTAGTTAATGCAAAAAATATTTTTGCAGGCCACGGGCACAGGATGGCAATACCACCGAAGCTTCCACAAACTTCGGAAATCCAACAAGGTGTTTAATGAGGAATATAACAAATTCGCTCATTACGATACACCAACACATGTAGCAATTTTTCTGAAAAATAAATTTCATCTGAGTTGTGGCAAACAAGACGTTGACATTAAGCAGTACATGGTCATGAAATTGATACCAAAATATAAAAAATATGAAAGAGAGAATAAAAATACTTAAAAAAGCAGTAATGCAATGTTACTAAGGTTACCTTGTGTTATAATCCAATCATGAGCAATCATGAGCCAAGTGGAAGTAAGCCATAACGAATACAGGTACGTAAAAGTAACGCAATGTTGGGCGTCTGAAACATATTATCGGCCATGAATCCTTTGTTACGTTTTGTTACGCTCCATGAGACAAAAGCTTTTATTTTTCACTCTTTTTTCAATCTTTCTCGGATAGGATTTTATATTTTCCCCCTCATTTCGATCTTTCATGTAAGATACTATTTGATCGTAATTATCTTTACTCATTAATACGGTGTTTCTCTTGCACAATTGATTTGCTAACCATTTTTCAAGAATTGTGTTGATGTAAGATAAAGAAATTTCGCTACTTTCACCAATACTCTTACTTTTCAGATGCGCTGCTTCTCGCGGTTTGAGAAAATGCACGTGCACCATAGTTTATTGAGAAACAGAGACAGTAAGAAAAATTTGCTTTACAAAAATCTATTGAAATAACTCTTTGTATTTGCGTTTAATGAAGCATGAACTTGCACACATATTAAAAGGGAAAGTTGTGTCAATGTAAAAAATGACAGACACACTGATATTTTTTTCTGCATAGATTTATATAATATTATAAGAAAAACAAATGTATATAATATACGCTTAGTTAATCCAGTTCTTCTTCTTCTTCTTCTTCTTCTTCTTCTTCTTCTTCTTCTTCTTCTTATTTAGCTTGCACAATGTTAGACCAATGCTCAATGTTGGGCTTCCCATGTTGATCGCCCAGCGTTGAGCAGTTTCTAACATTGCACGGTACACAGCCATTATGGATTTTGAAGTTTTTCATACTTCACGCTTTTTTCGCTATATTTACATAGGAGACTTGATTGTTGATTTTCTTCTTCTTCTTGTACCTATTTTTATTCTGGACTGTTTAGGAGAACTTTCTGCACTTCGTCGGACTTTTTGGAAGAAAAATGGAACTTTTTAATCAATTTTTCCTATACTGTCAGGGGGATTGCAACTTCCCCTAGCGGAGAACCGTGTGTAATCACAATAATTTTATAATTTTATAATTCTTTGTTAGTGTATATAATTACTTGCTGATAATTTTTAGTTTCATCATGTTTCCTTTGAAATTGCAACTATGACAGAAGAAGAAACAAATTCCACGGAAGATTTAAATTTTGATGATAAAGAATGGGAAGATAGTGTTATGAATAATGTTTGTCGCATATGTTACTGCTCTAATGAAGAAGAAACTTTGATCACACCATGTCAATGTTCTGGTAGTGTCCAATTTATTCATCAGTCCTGTTTAATGACTTGGCTCCAATTAGGTGCCAACCATTGTGAAATTTGTAAAGTACCGTATCACTTACAAAAAGTCATCAAACCATACCATTTGGTAGGTGCATTTTGTTTCAGTAAATGTTTACATGTTTGAATGAAGTTTTTAATGAAGTACTTTAGTCTAAGAGCCAGGAAAAAAATTTCGATCTCATTTTTATTAGAATTTTAATGCCGTCGGATAATGTCTTTACTGGATCAGGTGTCAGCCAAGTTATTTTGACATTTCTATTCAAATTTGACCCCATAATTATCATTGTCAAAAACGTTGGAATTTGTTTATACATATTTCAAAAATACCATGACCGATCAAGGTTTTGGGTTCTGGGACCAAGTTAGACCCCAGCAAAAGCACCTGTTGGGACCTTCATTTTACATTCTCATCATGATTGTTGACGTTTTGGGACTATAACTGACAAAATATTTTCCTTTGTTTGGACAGATAGCCACTTAGGTCCAGAAACCCAAAATACCAAAAAGCTATTACTCAGTCAGTCCGTCAACATTCAATTATATGATTCCTAAATTTCCAATATTTCCAGTAAATGATTTAGTTACTGAGGAAACGTTTGATTTGACAAAGACAGACCACCGCAAAGGTACCTGATGGGACCTTTATTTTATCTCATAAGCATTTTTTTTATTCAAGAATTACAAGTTTGCTGGCAAATCTATGTCTCTATAAATTGCCCATAGAATTTTAGTGGAATGTGGTTTCGCAAATGTGGTAAACAGTCTTTTAAAGAGATTATTACAAACTAAATTTTGCAGAAAACATTCTCAGCATGTTTACTGAGGGTTTGGCACAGTAACAGATGAAATATTTGGGTTCTTTTGTCTAGAGACTGCCATTTACACCCAGACACCCAAATTATCAGAAAACCTTTTCTTTGACCAGTCTATCAAATTCAAATGTATTATTCCTACTTTTTCTCAAGGAATTGGAGTAAGATTTACACTGAATACGTACTAAAAAAAGTTTGAACATTTGGTTCTAAGTCAAAAAGAAACCACTACCTCGCCACAGACACCTAGCCATGGGAAACTTTTTTCCCTGAACTTGAATGGACATTTCTTTTACAAGAGCACTTATAAATAGTTAAAAACTTAGAAAATACTTATTGAATTGAATATTTTTCAGTTTATTTCATTTAAACTATTTCAAACACTGTTTTATGTCTTTTTCTAGTTTTTCATTTTAAAGCAACCGGTAAAACATTGAATTAAAGTAGCTGATGCAACGAGCAAAGTGAAGAATATTATATTCAGCGCACTGAAGCAAACAGACATTGTGAAGCTTTTTTAATATTTTGTTCTTTGGTCTTAATAACCCTTCACTTGACTAACATATCTTGTAAAACCAGGTTTATGTCCCATTAACCAGTATCATTCACAAAACATATTATTAGGCCCAGGTTACCATTTCTCTGATTGTAGGCCTAAAACCCTAAAATTCTTCTTGGTGGAAAATTTGTTATAATAGACACTGTTTTGATCCCAGTGGTGTCAAGTATAGACAGGTTTGACTGTAAATATAAATGTATCATAAGTGCCAATTGTGTATACAGTGGAGTCTCGATAAAGTGGACTCCATTTGTGACTGCCTGCTTTAAAGAACAGTTTTTTATAACAGTTTGACCAGGAGAACGTTTTGTTCTGTTCCTGAGTAGTTGCTGAATCATGTCAACTACACGCACTGGCTTGTAAGATACCGAAAATTTATTCAAGTAAGGAGAAACTCATCTGACAGGCTCCAACGGTTTTATGAGTGCTTTGTTTTCAACTCCACAAACAGAAAAGCCCTTTTTAAAATTGCCTATCATCAACTTACCATGAGAAAAAACGATAATAATAAATGCCGATGTAGCAACAACAAAGAAAACATCTATAAACCACCAAAAACTCGAATCCCGAGTACCTGCTGAAGGTCAAAGAACCAGGTGATAATCTTAGGGTGACTTTTATTAATGATGTTCCATCAAAATATCTATATATTAATATGATAAGAGTTTTAGCTCTAAATGAAAAAATGTCAAATTTGTTTAATATCTGTATGCGTATAAGTGTAGGGGAAACCATTGCATTGCATCAAATGTTAACATTTTCCATTTGTTTTAAAAGTTGTTAAAAGTAACTTCTTTATAAGAGTGGTGTGTCAAATAGACAAGGAGGTATGATTACATTTTTGCTTCAGTTATCTTATTAAGGTTATTTCTATGATAAAACTAATTAGGTTATTCCAGAAGTAGTACAGATGAGGTTTTTTTATTTACAAGTCCTTTTTTTAATATGTCTGCCGGGTAGCCTGCAACTTACCAAGATTGAATCGGTAGAAATGTTTTACCCAAGCAGCTAGTTCCAAATGAAAAGAGAAGGTATTAGGTTTATATACCCTTCGGTTTGCTGTTACATGTTTTATGTCGTTTGTACTGTATTGTAATATCATGCCCCATGTGTAATGTATAGTGTATTTTGAATGTTATAAACTTATATGTGAACAGTACACAAATTTATATGTTGATGATGTCTAGTAGGAACTAGACCAAATATCCATAGAAAATATGTCATCTTTACATCTTCTTGTCATCATTTTTCCTATCAAAGAGAAGATATTGCAACAAGGCTTTAAATATTTTTGTTATATTATTAGAAGCTAGTAGATGTGGCAAAAGTGTTGTTACCCACTTTTACCTTTTTGGGGTCCGTAGGGCGCAAAGGAACTGTTAATAACTTGGCTAACTTAACATCATCCAGTAAAGACATCATCCGACAGCTTTAAAATTCTAATGAAAATGAGGTCTAAATTTTGTTCATGCCTCATAGACTATTTGTTTTCTGGATATAACAACACCATCGATTTGATACTAGAATTTCAATTGAAGTGACTTCATTGATAGTTTTAAATAGATTGTTTACTGGGAAAGTGTTACCATACAGTACACTCTGAAAGAAACTTTGCATTTGTAAAGGAATAACTTTTACATGAAAACATGAAAAGTTTTCATGGACAGTTTTATGTTACATGAAGTCGTTATTAAACTCTTGTATTCTATGCAATTTGTTTAGACACTCGATTGGACTGAACATGAAAATGAACTTCTAAAGACACTGTCTCTTCGTGATAGCTAATTATCTTACGTGGACATGTAAAGTTTCATTAAGGCTATACTGTAGTTGTTTTACCGTATTTTCTCATTTGAATAAGCGCACACCCTTATAGACAAATATTGAAACAAATGCACACCTCTAACTATGAATAGTGTGCACTTATTTGAAAAACGGTAAAAAACATTGACATTAAAATTTGAAGAAATTTTGGTTGTTTTTCTGACCCACTCATTCATATCAGTTGCGAATAAGTGCACACCCTTGAGACAGTATTTTCCCAAAAATATTTATTGTCAAATAAACTGACAACTTTTTCTATAAGCTCTGATAGACCAATCGAATTAATGTATATCTTTTTTTCCAGAGAATAAGACCACACATAACATCATGGCATTTAGCCTGGATTGTTAAAGAATTGGTGGTATTAGACTGGTTTCATTTCCTGGAAACTGTGTTCATCTGTTTAAGTTTGATGATCATCAACCGAATGTCTTCCTATGATCTTGTCTATCAATTTGCATTAATTGGATTGATTGAACTTTTTTATTATGGTTTGAACATTTGCAGTTGTTTTTTCTTGTTGTATTATAAAAGATGGGCAAAACTTAATATGGACGTAAACATTCTTAATTACAACGATGTTATGGACGGGGGTAGCATCGGTGTTTTCTTCACTTTTCTTGAGAATTACGCGAACTTACTTGAAAAGAACAAAAGACTGGAACAAGTGGTTGAAGTGATTAATCAAAATGATGGAGAAATTTAGGTGAAGATATAACACCAAGTTTATAAATGAATATTGAGCAAAATATTTTTGAAAATAATTTTGGTGATTAAATTTTTTTTGAAATTTGCATATTTAATGGTGGTCCTTGCTGAAAGTGTACTTGCTGTTTGAATGAAAACTTTCACTGAAAGTGTACTTGCTGTTTGAATGAAAACTTTCACTGAAAGTGTACTTGCTGTTTGAATGAAAACTTCCACTGAAAGTGTACTTGCTGTTTGAATGAAAACTTCCACTGAGATTTTATCAATTGAGTATTTTTAGTGAAGAGGTATTTTATTTGTTTGATTATAAACCATTATAGAAAATTGGTGTTAAACGAGTCTCCTGTTTTCTGAGAGATTTAAAAAGTTGGTTTTCCTCCAGAAGTCACATCATGAAGTGACCGTGGAGACTGATTCAAATAAGACTTTTATGTAAACACAGATATCAGAATTCCGTGGTTTAATATCTTACTTGGCTAGGTCTATTTTATGAGACTATAAAGAATAATGTCGAGTTCTTGGTTTCTCTTTTATGTTCTTAGAGATTTAACAGAAAGTTGTGTATAAAATATTTATAATATATTGAATTATTGAACAGTAACTTATTATATAGGTTTCGGGTAGATTTTATATTTTAATAAACGACTCTTACAGTTTTTTCGTTAATGACGGCACTTTATTCACTTAATGACGTTAATGACGGCACTTTGTCCTGTGCAAACTTTGCCTCGTTTCTAATCTGAATGAAATGACGTTTCCCATTTGTGATAAATAGACGCAATGCCTTATAGTGACGTGTTCAACAGTTCTTCGTGCATATTACGTCACAATAATGTTAAATTACGTTAAACCATCCATTCAACTTCTCTATCACTTAGTGTCATTCCTCGAGAAAAAAAGACACAGAATGTTTCAGCCTTAATCGGAGAAAAGTGACATAAGAGAATGACGAAAATTATTTTAATCGGAGAAACTTTCACGAGAGAACTTTCGTGAGGAAGAAAATTCGCGAATATTTTTTTTTTTTGATTAACTTTCGCGAATTGGGAAATTGAAAGAAAAAAATCGCAATTTAAAAGACTTGCAAAATTTTATTAGATAAACTTTCGCCAACTCGAACCCAGGGGCTCTTTTGCTTGTGGCCGCTGTGGTGATTGGAAGTGGCCACTGTGGTGTTTGGAAGTTGAAACTTTTGCGAATCGTCAATATTTATTATTCAAAATTTCGTTTTAAAAGTTGAAATAAGTAAATCTAGATAAAAGGACGTTGGTGGAAACTTTTAAAAAAAATATCGACTAGATAAACTTTTCTGAATCGGCATATTGGAAGATTTTAGCAAGACAAACTTTCGGGAATGGAAATGTTGGAACAACACAGCAAAAGTTTCTCCGATTTAAGTTTTTTGCTTAAGGATTAAAAATCTCAATCAAAGATTTTCATCATTTCTATGTCTTTACGCATGGTTTTTGAGCTACAGAGCATGCGCAAAGTCAGCATAAGTCAAGTCTGCGAGGAGGAATAACAGTAAAATAATAATTAAAGCCAACAAAATCGAAATAAAATAAAAATTCAGTAAAAATGCTAACAACCAAAAGCGGCAGTAGAGTGGAAAACGCTGTAAGAGTAAATGTTGGAAAATGAGGACAAAAATGTTTATATATACTAAAAACGAAGTAATAGAATAAACGTTGAAAATATTTATTTATTACTAAGCTTACCGTAAACTACGTGTTCGCATAGGATCCTATTTGATTGGTGATTGACTTGAAAGGGTACTTGGAGTCCCACAAGGGTCTATTCTAGGACCAATTATTTTTAAAATTTTCATTAATGACCTGTTCTTCTGTGACTTTGACTCACAGATCTGCAACTTTGCAGATGATAATACGATTTATGGCTGCAGTAGTAGATCGTTTACGAAGGGATATAATTAATTTGTTGCCAACCCTTTAGGTCATGTTTTTGGATCGTGGAAGCGGAAGCATTAGTATAAATGTTGCTGACCAAGTAATTTTTTTGTAGCGACACCGTGATTATTAGGAGTTACCATGGACAATAAATTAAAGTTTTCCTCACACATCCCTGACATATTTACCAATCGCAGGAACGAAACTTGTCAAAGCTCCACCTGTCTACAATATACCGATGATTCCAATCTATGCAAACACTGTAAGCCATCGGAAATAGAACACACCATTTCACAAATGGAAATTACCCTTGGAGAAATAAGTAACTGGTCTAAAGATAGAAATCTAATCTTTAACCCCGATAAACCAAATTCATGATCTTCACAACGAAGCAATCAAAACTTAAATCGACCAATAATTTCACCTTCCAGTCCAGTCCAATCTTACTTTATGAGGAGATCTGGACAAGTTTTGAAATGTGCAAATAGTCAATGAATCACGGATTGAGATCGGTAGAAAGAAACAAACTGAAGTTACAACAAGAAAGAATTAAATTTTGCAAGAATTCATTTCCCCCGAAATGACACACTTCAGTTCACAAACATCGGCATAAGAAAATGTTTACCTTCGAGTATAGTTTTTCAGGGCATTACTTAATGACACCAGTCATCAAAATCATCACAAAAAGTCAAAAATAAGAAAAAGTAAGAAAACAAAAAGTTTTGACGTGATTTTCGGACACACCAAAATTTCGGACAAATAATGTTTCGGACAACTACTCCCTGTCGTATTTTTAAGCGCCTTTTGTATA
The DNA here is from genome assembly GCA_039566895.2 of Turritopsis rubra. Taxonomy (NCBI): domain Eukaryota; kingdom Metazoa; phylum Cnidaria; class Hydrozoa; order Anthoathecata; family Oceaniidae; genus Turritopsis; species Turritopsis rubra. The sequence goes on along the minus strand of CM077619.1, from coordinate 12,825,273 downwards.
AAATGGCTTCATGGAATTAGAGCTTGAGAACAATACAAATAAATGTGAACTGTGTACGGCTACGTAAGTTTTTTTCTCATCATCAGATCATAAGGTCTAAGTCAGCCACGGTAATAACGAGTTAATATTTTATCTCCACTTTTCTTTGCTACTAGCTACTGTAATGTAAACTTTAAATATACTTGTAGCCACAGCTGCCATCTTTAATTTGAACCTTTGCCAAACATCGAATGACGTGATACAAATGACGTGATACAAATGGATAAACCTTTTACATCTTGGAAAATTAAAAACGCTGTAAAGAAAATGGTATCATGATCGAATGATTAAGCACTCCTCAGAAATAGTGTACAATCAAATTGCAAAAATATATAACACAACAGCAGAAAAAGATGAACTTCCAAATGAACTTACGTACGGATTTCTGTGATCATTACAAAAAACCGCAGGGAAATTTATCAGGATCACCTTCGAACCCCCGTCCAATAATTCTTTTATCGAACTTGCGTAAAATACTGGCAGCATACACGATGAAGAGAATTGGATCTCGAATCGACGACCGCGATATACCATTAATCAAGCAGCTTAGATCGACAACCGAACGTGTTTTTAGTAAGACTATCATTAAAAGAACAAATCTGCAAAAAATGAAACCATTTATTTTATCCTCCAGCACATTAGTAAAATGTTTGGATAGCACTAACCGAAAAACTCTCGTTGAAGACACGAATAAAGTCAATAAAAACGATGAACTGCATCTAATTAACATACTTCATGTGAAAAATGCGGAAACGAAATCAGCGAATACTCTCCGGAACCGTTAATGACTGCTTTCAGATTTCATGACTTTTCCTAAAATGTAGTAGAGATTAGAATTTAAGGATACAGTATACGTTCCATACATCAAAAAAACCAAAAAAATTTTTTTTTCAGCAATCTACCTAAAAAAGTCTGAATTTTTCAGTGGTAAAGTTGGTTTTATGATTTTTTTACTGGAAAGTTGTTTATTTCCAAATAAAAGTTTTTTTCATTCATTAATCGTGATTTTCTTTGCTTGATCTTTCGCACATTTTTTGTAAACATGTGTTAATTAAAACTGACTACTCTTTTGAGAATATATTTGATACATTCAGAGTTTTTTAACAAAAACGAACGCGAATAAAACAGCAAGACGCTTTCCAACATATTGAAGGCACTCAATACAAACCGCAAGGATTCCATACAAACGAAACTAGACAATGATTTTTTTTTCATATTGGCGATCTTATAAGAAAACACTTTTCTGGGTTACGTTAAAACAATTTGTGTTGATATTTTTGTATGTATTTTTAAGTTGAGTTCGCTTTTTTATTTTATCTAATAATAACTGGAATGTCCAATGCTTCACAAAATTCCTTCATTTCCACCTTATAACTGTCATCTCGTATTTCGCCAACAATATCTCCTGGTGCTAGTTCTCTGATATAAGAAAGCACAGTGGAAGGATAACTGTATTGCGTGTTTTCAGGCCCAACTTCTTTCCTATATAAACATCTCGCCCAAATACAGTAGTGAATATACCGAATTTGCTTGTTCGCCTTGCCTCTTTTTTGTCTCCACGTGACAGATTCCATCAAGTTTTCAGCAAATGTTGATCCATCAAAACTAAAGAATTATTGAAAAGTTGTTAAATAAATTTCGCAACTCCTAAAAATGTAGGAGATAATAAAAGTTGCGTACTACTAACCCATGATTTTCCATTTCGTGTATCATGACAGCTCTCTTGTCCGACATCTTTACTCGTGTTTTTTAATTTTTTGTTTGAATGAACATCGTAATTTAAATGGACATCTGTTTAAAATATTGTTAATAATAGGATCACCAGTCAAGGTGTTAATCTATATCATGATCATGTTGAAGGTGTGATCTTTTGCAAAACTTTTAAAACGCTTTTTCGCAGTGTTCGTTTTTTAGCACGGTTCCTACTACATTTTGAGTCCCATTTACAAAACTAAAAAAGCTCTGCTAAGGAGACTGCCACCATGTTCAAGCATATAGATTTTTCTAAAAACGGTTTTTTTTTTTTTCCCGAAAAGTGAACCATTCCCAAGTTATTAGTAAATAAAGTTAAAGTTTGGACGGAAAAAATTCACTTTTCAGGAAAAATGAAATAACTTGAAAATGAGGCTTTTTCAAAAAATAAAAAAAAAACCGTTTTTACCCACATCTTTTGTGATTCTGACAAGAGTGGAATGAGCACTGGAAACTAAGTAGTTTTGTAAATGGAGTTGCTTTTGTGAAGACGGGGTGTAAAATTTCCAAGCCTTCTAAATTTTTACTAGTACAAAATTTTCAAATAACATTAATATCATTCGATAGCTTATAAAAAATGCTTTTCGGTGATATATAATATAGCAAATATTTATTCATAATTGGCAAAAAATTTGAATTTTAAAAAACTATGCTCAAAACGTATACTGTATCCTTAAGCAAAAATGATTATTTTTATCATCAAGCATTTTTGGCACCCATTTTCACCATAATTTACTTTTTGGAAATCTGTTGCACGTTGTGATAATTGGAACATGCATAATAACTCTGTGGGTAGTATTCCAGACATGTCAAGCAATATTGTTTGTAATTATGACGTCATCAATAGAAAGTGTGACGTCACAATGTTCCTAAATATCTCAATTTTTTTCCGTGTCTTTATGTTTTATGAAACGATTCTAATTTGTATATAGGCTCTATATTACTTTCAAATTTTTATTTTTTATATTTTAGGCGCATCCATATAAAACATGAATAAATTTACGTACTCAGTTATAGAAATGTGCTGACGTCCGCAAAATACGCTAGTAACCATGGTATCGACTATTATTGAAATATATGAACACATGTTGAACTACATTCCTACCGAGTTTCATCGCCTTAGCATGAGTAGAATAGATTTTATAGGGGCGGGCCTACTATCCCCAACGAGAAAAAGCCTTACAATACTCCTCTTCGAGGACATCATTATTATATAGGACACCATTCACATAAAATTGGTAACACCCCATGAACTTGAAAAGGACCTACACACATCAGCTGGAACGAGGCCTTCGAAAAAGCGAAAAATTAGAAAAGCTGGTCAAAATTAATTAATAACATGTTCGGGTGATGTAAATTAATTTTAAGGGGGTTGTCTGGTTGAGCGGTTGGAGCATACTTGCGGCTTCTGTAGCCAAAATGGGGGCTTTTAATGCTCTAGGACCTCCTACGCAGGGCCCTCATTGATAACAGTTCCATCAGAACTGAAGAGGCTATCCTGGGTAAACATTAATAATAATAGCGCGTGGTGGTCTCATAATACATCATACCATCATGGCTGTATCCGCGCCTAAAATTTTGTGAACCTGTACCACGAAATCAAAACAAATGGCTGTGGCGGGATATTTTAAACTGACAGAAACGAACTATGATATGACTTTCCCCAAAAGTCACTATATAAAAATAATCTTATCGATAAAAGACTATTTTATAATCTACTTCATCTTTACTCATTATTGATGCTTGTGCCTTCCCCTGTCTGTGGTGCTGTGGTCATCATATCATGAATGAATTTTCATCAATAATAATCAGGAAAGTTTCAGTTGAACACTGTTTTTGGTAATAGCTTTTAACTTTTTTGACCTTCTGTACTTCATAGAAAATCTTTTCATATACTGTTATTTTAATTAGCTATATGTATGAGTGGTGAAACAAAATAATCCAGTTTCTTAGTTTTTCTTAGTTTTTTTGTGTTTCTTTGTTTGTTTGTATTGTGCACACTTCTTGTTTGAAAAACTTTTTAATTTTTTTCCCTCGTTTTTTAAATCTTGTTTGACGTCAATTTCACACAAGCCAAATTTGACAGATTCTTAAAAAATGCGATAATTTGCTCAAAACTTAGAAAAAGAAACTTTGTCGAAACATTTGATATAGGTTAATATTTGTTATTCGGAAGTTTCATTGTGTTTTCCCCCAATATAGAATTGGAGATATGAACATTCAAAATTTATAGCGTTTTTTTGACACACCGGTATTATAAAGGAAGTATATATATATATATAGGGAAAGCATGATCTCCGTTTGTTCAAATTTTAAAACGTTTATCATTTTTTCTTCATTTCTTTTTACAAAGTTATATTACAAAAAATTTACATTTTATAGTATTCTCATAACAGAAGGGATTAAAATGAAAAGCAATAAAAAAGGCAACTTGTTTCCAAACAGTTCCAATTTGTTGCTTTAGTTCTTGTTCGATTTGCCCTTCCTTCATAAACTTTCTCTTCTATTTGGTTTCAAAAAAGTAATCAAGAGTATTACAATAGGGCGATGAAGGTGGTCATTCATCAGCATTGATGAAACGTGAATTTAGTGTTCTTTGAAAAAAATCCTTAATGAGATTTGAAGATGTGATCAGGGGTTAATATAGAAAATTAATTTGGTCATAAATACTCTGCAAATCTGCACTCTGCATTCGGTCGATATAAGGTGAATTTGTGAATATCTTTAATTTCTCACAAACTGTATTTTATAAGGAAGCTCTTTATTAATTTGGGTGCCCAAAATAGATGTGCCCAAATTTGGTTTACTGATGTTCAAATCACACTGTATTAGCCCCTGGTGATGGTGCACAATGCATAAAAATCCAATCAATTGGTATTTATAAAAAGATTTTGAATGGTAGGAAAAAGTTGTTTATGCAGGTGTAGTTTGTATTTCTTTGCATCAACTTTCATTCTATTTTCATTTACAAAAAATGGTTTTGTTATCCCATTCCTGGTGGAACAAGTGGACACCATCACTTTTTTGATTGTTTATTTATTTGATGGAAAAGATTTTCATGTCGTACTTCCTTTCAAAGCACACTCCATTATTTTGTACATTTGTTGGCACCTCAAGTGTAAAAACCCCTTCATCCTGCCAAACCGATTTTTCAATCGACCTAGGATTTCGTTCAAACGATCTGTTGGCTAAACAACTTGCACTTGCAACATTGTTCTACTTTCTTTGGTTGCGTTATTATTGTGAGGTGTCTTATTCCTATTAATTGATTCAATCGCCTTTCCTTTATCAGTCTTCTCACAAAACCTAATCCAACCCCATGGGCACACGACATCGAAAAACGTAGAACCAGCGTCATGACATTGATTCAAAGTTGTTTGAACATCAATTTTAATCTTGTTTGCTGGCTGGTAAGGTGCAAAACATCATCACATACTTTGACACTAAATTTCAGAAATTTCTGTATAATAATGGATAGATGAAAAATGTCAGGCTATGAAAAAGAATGAATGTATAAAAAAAACTGTAAACTATAAATACTTTAGAGATCTGTTTCCAAATTTTAATGTAAAAAATAAGGTTATTAGTAATCCGTGCAGACATTTCAAAGGTTATGGGTGATTGTAAAAACTTTTCTTTTCATTCTTTTGCCTTTTATCTTCATTTGCAAGCTTTTGCTATTTCTGCAAGTTGTCCAGGTACTTTGCATGCGAGCCTTTCACCTCATGGATCAGTTTGGGTGTAATGGTGAAATGAATTGCACCATCAATAGTGCCTCCTGTTATGGAATATTCATGTCAGTGCCGTAGCAACAAGGTTTTTTTTAGCCAATTATGGGTCATCCTAATTTCCATAAGGTATCTTTATGAACACAAATTAAAGCACCTCCCCCAACTACCTCCTTGTCTATATAGCTGCTTTTTACCAGTTACTTTTGTTTACCTTTTCCATTTGGTCTAGATTTGTATATATCTATAACTTTGTATTTGTAAAACTAAAATTTATATTAACTGACTTTAATTTACAGACAAACAAACAAAATCCCTAACATCAATCAATATAAACTGCAAAACATTAAAATGTATGAAGCTCTCTGAAACTTTTTATTATTATCTTTCATATTTAGACAGGTTGACCACATCAGAAATATAATAAAATTTCTGTTATCAAAATAAGACCTGTAAAACTTAAAGTAAAATAAAATTGGTTTGATAACGGCAGTATCTATAGTGTAAGCGACAAGGGGAGAGTTGGAGAGAAGAATGTTACTGTCCGATAATTTTTTTGGAAGGCATTGAGAAGCAATACCAATCATTGTTCCTATATCTTTCTAATACTGGCAGATAGATTGTTGATCCATGTTGCTACAGGAAATGTATCATTTAACAGATGCTCAGTTTGAACTATTAATGATTTAGTATAAAATGAATTTTGTCAATTTCCATAATTTTATTATTTAGGACTTCATGCCATCATTATGATTGATGACTGCTGTTATGATAGAATTTTTAATTCCATTTTTAATGATATTTTGTTTTTTGTTTTTTTTTGTTCTATTTTCAAAGTTTTTGGATTGAAAATGGTTCGTAATATATTTGCTATGTTATGAAAATTTTACATTATTACTTATAAGTAATTATTATATTATATTATATTATAATTTAATGAGAAAAAGGATAATAAGAAGCTTCATGGTTGTTTAAAAGCTATATATTCGACCTCACATTCCAAAGGTCATCATCAGAGGAATGGAATGTGAGGTCGAATATATAGGTTTTAAACAACCATGAAGCTTCTTATTATCCTTTTTCTCATTAAATTATTTCCCGAACTGATATTTTTAAATATTATAATTTCCTTTTTCTTTCTTTAAGATTTGGTTTCCAGTCTTTTTATTTTTATGTTGGATATGCAGTATTTCTGGTGACAGCCCAACTTATTCAGGTGAATACTTACTTAGTATCATGTAACATAGCAAAGGCTTCTAGTATTTATTGATATTCTTTTTGCTCAGCCTATGCAGAAAATAATAGACTACACAAGATTTTCCGAAGCAACTGTACTCAATTTTTAAGCAAACTCAGTACTATATACGATGATGAAAAGCTAGTTGAGTTCAGCTTATCTAGTACAAAAAAATTAATTTGTTGAAAGATTACCTTTTTCCTTCCGTTTTGTTTTTTTAATTTTATTTCAAATTCAGTACTGATCCATTTTTTAAAACTACTGATAATTTCTTTTTCAATGATTGATAAAGTTGTAAGTGAATGAATTTAAAAGAAAAATTTACTAACAAGATTAAAAAAATACGACAAAATTATTGTACTTTTCTTTTACTGTACAACAGAAACAGATTTGATTATCGCTTCATATATTTTATGGGAATATATATTCTTATTTTGAATACATTAAAAAGGTAAAAAAAATAAAGAAATGTTGGACTACTTTTTGTTTCTTTGCATTATTTTTCAGCTTGCAAACAACCTCTTGGGTCAGAAAATGGTAAATTTCAAGAGAATGATGTTTATTGCACTTCTCTTGACAGTGGTGATGACTGTACACAAGCGTGTTATCAGGTAACATACCACGGTGAGGGAAATAAACAATATTGGTGTGGTACTCACAATATGAATGACTTTGGCTATTTTGCAGTCACTTTTCCACACTTCCAATATGTAAGCGGATTTGCTATCAAATCAAAACCTGGTATGACCATCAAAAGAACAATATTGCTTCACGGGTACGGAAGTGACCGGCTTATACCATATGGAAGTGAGGAGGATGAAGTTGGAAAAGTATGTTTGCGTTTATCTTCTTTTTACTCATAAATAGTCCTTAGATAAATTAAATGCTGTTGTTTTATAATTAAAGGAGTGGTCCAGTGAAAGTTTTATTCCTCCAAAAATTACATAAAATGATTCAGCATCCTTAGATTGTTAAAAAATGGTTTTTGCATTGTTACTATTTTTAGAAGTTTCCATTACAGTTTTTCTAAATTTAAGATGGTTTACTTTGTGACATTATTGGTGATACACTTTTGCTTATTGAGTCTCGTAAAAAGTAACCTGTTTATTATTATTATCAATGTTATTTTGAAAATTTTGATACCAAGTGAAAGCAAAAAATATGTTGACTAAAAATATGTTTTAATGTTTTGGAAAACGTAAGTGTTTTCCCTGAAAATGAACCCAGTGACATTGAAGATTTTGTCTGAATGCCTGCATGTTTGAATAAGAATTAAAATGCAGCAGATATGAAGAACAAGCTGCTGACAAGAAATCTGATGAAAGCTCAAATCATAAAGAGAGTGTCAAGGCAAATGCCATGGAAACAAGATTGTGGAATGATTCAGATAGTGAAATACATTTTGATCTTATGTTGACAAGATTAATTTATGATGTATTTTCTCTGAATATGTTTTCAACTAATTTTTTATAAACACCAAGTTTCTTACTTTGACTTTAGATGTAGCAGGTGTTATCTTTATATTTTATCGATATGTATGTTATCTTCCTTAATATGATTCTTCCTTAAGCCAGTAAAAAGCAATATAATGCTCTTCATTTCTTTATTTTTGGGACTGCAATTAGAGTTTTAAATGAGTCAAAATGACTCACAAAAAGTAGTATATTTTACAGTTTGTAATAAGACTACTGTTTGCGAGTCAAATTGACAACCTTTTGTGAGTCAATATTACTTCCTTTTGTGAGTCAAATTGACTACCTCTAACTGAGTTTAAATGGCTCACAAAAGGTAGTCACAATTTATAGCTCTATTACTAACAATAAAAACAAAAACATATCTTACAAAAGGAAGTTTGATAACTTAACTAATTTCAAAGCATTTGTTACAAAGTATTCTTATGCATTCTGAAAATGAACTTGTGTATTACAATGATACAAAACCATTTATTTTTTCATAGACACCAAATTTTCTTATCTAAAATAAGTAAGAGTATTATCATACAAAAACATCTCACTAAAAAAGAACTAGCACAACATCTCAACTCCCAAACATCAACTTTCGGTAAATTCTACATTTGTCATACGTTACGTCACATTTCCTTTCTCTTCTATTCTTCTTTTAAAGATTTTTTAAAAACCAACGATTCAATCATTTTCAACGAGTTTTTATTGCTTTTGGTCAAATTGACGTTAGAGACTCATTTGTTTCCTTTTCACATTCGGTTGTTCATTTGAAACATTCAATGATCACCATAAATTCTTATTCCCTTAAATTCAAAAGAAGACAAAATTTTTTTTAAATATGTGCTAGTAAGCACATTAATTCGGTAATTTGCGGTGATTTGAGATAAATCAACCCGAGGGTTTTAACAAAATTTTATTTTTATTTTTTATTTTAAACTTTTTAATTTCATTTGATTTAATGGATAGAATGAGAGGTTTGTGTAAATATAGGAACAGAAAGCTGAACTATACATTCATGGATTATAGTTAAATGTTTGGTACGTAAATCATGGAAGAAGGATATCTACTATTTTTTTTGATAGGAGACATAGTGGAGCTTTTTAATGCATAATTAACCCTTAAGGACCATAATTAACACTTTTTCAGATTATATATACATTTGTTTTGTAAAAATTAGATATTGAAAAAATGATATTTAGATGACCCGGTTGCTAATGATGACATTTGGTTTAATGACATCATCATTAAGTCTAATTTGTCAACCATCTATTGAACACTATTTATTTATTTCTAATTATTTCTGTTTACTTTCTATTTTTATTTCTTTTTTTTTTTTTTATCCTAAAAAATGATAGTCTTTCTTATTTCGATTAAAAAGAGGAATGAATTATGTATTATTGACTTCATTAATTTTTCATTGATTTTTCTTTCTCAAGCACGTTCTGTTATTAATTATTCCTGTTTCCATGTGTCACATCTCTACTACAAAGTCTATTTACAAAAATCTTTATGATTCAGAAACTGAAACTGAAAACTATAAAAATTTACAATTTTTGGAAACTTTTTCAAACCTGAGTTCTCTTTATATCTATTTATTATCTTTTAAAGTTTTTAGCTAATTCAATGTTATACATTGTATTACCTAATGGAGTCTAATGGTGCAAAATCAATTAAAGCATAAACAACTAAATTCGCTAAATCTGTGACCAAAATTTCTCCCCTAAAACGTTTAGCCTGAAAGAAAAAAACAAAGATGATGCATTTCTTCTCTGTTCAATTGGACAAATCAGTCAAAATATTTTTCAGTGAAAATAGTTTTTTTTTAATGACTATGGAAAAATGACGTATGCACTTTTTTATTGAGTTGAAGAAATTACTTACGAATATATGCTGGTTAATAAAACATTTGAGAATATTGAGCAAGAGTTTCTGGGTTCTTGCATTTGTTTGATATCGGCCAACCAGACAATCAAAACAGAGTATGTAATTGGGAAGTAATTGTTTGTATCTATTTTAATTCATGTTTTATGGAACTGGAGTTGATATTTCACAGAACCATTAACTACTTTCAAATTAAGAGATACTAAAATGTACGTTCAAATAACAAATTGTGAATATTTTCTTGGTAAAGTGACGATCCAACAAATTCAACTGTAATGCATGATGGTTCATTTAACTGGATTTAAGTGTTGTGTTGCTTAATTTGACCAGATTAAAAATGACCATCTGATCCCAAAGAACTTGAATTAGTCGCAAATGCAGTTGCAAAATTGGTCTGCTCAATAATTTACAGGGAGCCAGTTTATGGCTGCAACTGTTGATTGGATAAGACAGGTTATGTGACAGCCAATATAATTTTCTAAATCTAATAATTATTCTGTAAACGCTTTGAAGAAATATAAATTCAAGAAATTGTGGCAACTGATATTTTAATTAATTAGCGTATTTAACAATAGAATGTTTTTATTTGAATTCAAACTCAACTGTTATCAACTGTCATTGTGGGTTCAAACTGGCTCATGCTCTCCCTCTAATTGTATCAGCTAATAAAAATATTAACGGAAAGTCAGATTTCCTAACTAGTTAGTACAGTGAGAATCAAAGAATACAGAATAAATTAGTGCAAAATGTGATTCAAAATTATTACATGAGTACGGAATTACCTTAAGAGAATTAATTTCCACGGATTTCACGGATTTTGAGCCAATCTGCAAAATTAAATTCCGTAAAAACATTCTTCTTTTCACTGTATACGAACATTATAAAACATGATATATATTTGTAGAGTTGTATATTGTTATCATATTGTTATCATAAAAAAAATCACGAAAGGATTAAAATTTAGATTTTCGAAAATAAATTCTCGGAGAATATGTCACAGTTATTTTGTCACAATTAATTCCGGCAAAATATTTGATTTTGTCTCATCCACGAAAATAAATTACTGTGAAATATGCAACATTTTTATCCGCGAAAATAAGTTCCACGTTAATTAATTCCCTGAGTATCTCTAGTTTATGATCTACCAATGTGACTGCGTAAAGTAAACCTAGAAAAGTGTATTAGAAACGTCTGAATTGTGTAAATCACAATTATCAAAGGCCAACGCGCAGTCAACGATGGCTCCAAATACGCTTATACGCTGCTTTTAATGCGCATAAGAGTGAAGAATGAAGATACGAAATGGCTTAGACTCGAACAAAGGCCTCAGCGGTCGCTCTTGTTCTTGTTTCTTACATTTCTTTTTCTTTCTCATACCATGAGATATAGCTTAGTTATTCATTGTTACTCTACAGTATTAAAATGTGTAGAAACCATAACTTAGTAACCAATGTTTAGGTGTTCGATACCGATAGTGAAGATGTGATGGTTTGGTTAAATGAGACAATATTAACAAAAACAATTGGTTTCTGGCCATATAATTTAAATGGAACACAGTATGCATCGCAATTTGAGATTTATGGATGTCCTTTTTGGGAAAAAATTGGTAAGATGCAAATTTATCTTCTTTTTTTATTTTTGTCTTCAAGACTTAAAAACACTTTGTATCCTTTATTTTGAAATAGAAATAGAAATAGAAAAAAACATAAAAAAAATAAAAAATAATGTTGTGCCATAAATAAATAAATAAATAAATAAATTAAACTTAAAGTTTGTTTTTTTTGTATCATAGACGTAAGTAAGTGGTTAGAAACAAACAAAAGTTGTAAAAGATATGAATTTTTTGATGATTCTTATAATTACTGAGAGCATACTCAAAACAATCCTGTTGTATTGACCAGTAAACATTTAAAAATGAAACATTCAAGTCATGACTATGTTTATTGTTACTCTATGGGAGGGTTTTCCAAATGTTGCTGAAGATTCTCTTTCCACTCTCTGTTTATTATTTTATTATTTTATATTCTGTTCTGTTTATATTTCAATGCAAAGCAGGAAATAACAAATATGTTCATATTGAGCACTTTCTTTAAGTTATAGAATTTGGTGTGGACTAATTTTTGTGATTCTGATTTTTGCACCTCATGTGGTTTTTACGTTTGTGCTGTCTCTTTTAAAAAGGGCAAAAATTGAGGTGGGGAATGTTTTTAACAATTCCCGAAGGTTTTGCATGGACTTATTTTTGTGAATTTGTCCAATATTGACAATAATCAACCTTTGTTGGCAAGAATTGACAAAAATTTATCTCCAGGTAATAAACAGGTTTTTTTGTACTATAATTTTCCTATAATAATTCATTTTAGGTCAGCAACCTGTTGGAATGGAAAATGGCCTTATTGGAGATGATCAAATAACATCTTATCATGGGTATGGTAGACAATATCATAATCCGGGTGCTGCGAGATTGAACACTGCAAGCATGGCTGGATGGTGGGGATCTGGTAGTGATGTACATACATATGTTAATAGCAGAAATGTGTACTTACAGATTGACTTAGGACTCAAACAAAAAGTCATTTCAATAGCTGTACAGCAGATGAGGCCTGAAGGTGATGATTCGACTGTTCAAAATCGAGCTTATTTTGTCCACTATGGTGAAGATGATTCTGCAATGAAACCATACACTGGCACTCCAGCCGATGATCACAGCGGGTCCTTCACCAGTGCAACGGTAAAATTATATCCCAATTTTCAATTTTTGTCTGTATATTATATTGATGTAGATGGAACATTAATGACACTACATATATTTTGTAGATTATTCAAACAGCTGCCACAACAGAAATTTTCAAAACTGGTTCTTATGCTTTTAAATATCCTTTGGTGGCAAAGTATGTGAGATATTTCACAAACACAGCTGAAAAGCATCCACACACCAAAATCGAATTATACTCGGTTCCATTCTTTACAGGTATGTGCTTGCAGTATTTGAGCTAATGATGTAATCGACTCATTTTGATAATAACATCAAGCTAATTCATGCTGCTGATAACCAAATTTATTTTTCAGCAACCCATCACTGGTCACTTCGTTCAGGTTCACTTAAAGATCAGGTGGTTTATAGTGACCTTGTGTCGTCACCAGAACAAGTTACATTTGAAGAGGATGGAGCCAAAATAGAAAACACGATGGTGGGTTTAAGAACAATGCCTTTGCATGAGGATGACTGTATCCACAATGTAGATAAATGTGATTCAGGAATTAGTATTTCATTTTCAGCCAAGGGTAAGTGTGATATTTTGAGAACTGTTGTAAACTTTATTAGCACTAACAATCTTTAACAATTAGAATGTTTGAATGAAAAAATGTAATTTTTTGATGACTAATACATTTGAATCTCTATGACATGAAAACGTAGCATGTGACATGTTTTGCGAAAAGACATCATTTGATACAATTCGGTAATAGTTCCAGTAAGCTAAATGTAAAGTTAATAATCATAACAGAAAACAATCAAACAGTGGCATCCAAAAAGTAAACAAAGATCTAATTTTTGCTTTTCAAGTTTTAAAAGAAACTTCAAAAGACGTAATTTAAAATGTTAACTCTTCATTTCTCTTGTAATTACACCATTACAACAGGTAATTCAATTCTATGAGTAAATGATTAAGAGCCAGGTGAAACGAGTAAAATATTTACCCACTTGTTTTTCAACGTTAACAGAATAAGTCATTTAGGGCTATGGTTAATGACGTTTTTTTAGATATTTTTGATTCAGAAACATTTTTCCTGTGGTGAAAGATTTTTAATTTTTTTCAACGTTTTTCTACAAAAAAGAGGTGAAACAATTTTGAAACTAATATAAAGCCCAATTGAACAGAGAATTTGATGGATGATTCTAACTAAGTAAACTAAGTAAAATTTTGCTGGCTAGTGACAGATTTTATAAAAAATATAGCCACAAAATTTTTGTTCTTACAAAAGATTATGCTCAAATCAATGCTCAGATGTTCGGGTTATTGACAAAAATTGGAGGGTTCTGTGATATAAATGTGATGTTTTAAGCAAATACTTTCATCATTTTGATCATCCTTTGCATTACACCTACAACATATAAGTGGTTATTTATTATTAATGCAACAGAACACCACTATGTAGGTTTTATCGAATAAGTTTGTCTACCATGAATCTTCTGCTCTTTTCTTTTAAAAATATGATGCAAAAATAATTATTTGTAGTTTCTGAACCACCAAAGGGAGTTCTGTATCAAATTGATATCGCTGCCCAATCAATGTACACCACGTCTTGTCAAACAGCGGGAATAGACTTGCAAAATATGGTTGGTTTATTCATTGAGAGGATAAATATAATGAAATCTACTTCGGTGTTGTCGTCAACAAGATTGGATTTGCCTGACATGACACCAGTTGAGAGTTCTAACCTCATGTTGAAAGTGACAGCATTTGCTGGTGTAGCTGAATCATTTATAACAAGTTGTGAATACAGTAGTTCCCTCACTGTTTATGCTGCTTTGCATTATGTTTACATCGATCGCACTGCTGTCGCTTACGAAATACTTGGATTAAACGTCTTAATAGACAAGATTTTAGACTCTGGTGGTTGGCAGTATGGATCATCACTTGCTTTAGTTTTTGAACCAGTGACGAGTGCTGAATTGTTGCTTCCTGAATCACTTGCATTGAATGTGTATGTACAGCATGGTATGTTATAGTTATGTGTATCCAAACAAGACTGAATGATAAAAATCTGAAGAAATAATAAAAAAAATTGCCTGACGATGTACTTGAAATACAAAAAGCTACGTTATCAGGGAAAATAAGTCGGGGGAAAAACGTCTGGGACAAATTCAGTCACTTTCAAAGTTATTAGTCACTTTTTCCTGACCTAAAGTCATAGTAAAGTTTATAAAAATTAAAGTATTGTCGGATAAAAACATTCAGTTTTCCACTTCAACAATGTTTAAAGTAGTATTAACATTATGTACAAATATTGTCTAAACAATTTTTTTTCAGCTTGTTTTGACTATCAGGAGGACTATGTCGATAGTTTATCTGATAGCATGTTTTCTCAAAGTGGCAGTAACTGTACAGATACTGACAAATTACCATCTAATGTGAAATTCAATAAGGATGGACAATGGCGAAATTGTGGTGGTGGTGATAATTATCTAGAAATTGATTTGGAGTTTCCACAGTACATAACTCTTATTAAAGTCAAAAGCAATCTCTCAAGCTGGGCTAGGTTGTTCTCTGTCCACTACTTAGGAGATGAAAGCACATGGTTTCCAGTGACAACAGACGATGGAAGTGAATTTGTGAGTCCTATTTTATAATTTCAATAATCTCGATCTGCCATAATTATTTTAATTATCATAATTATTTAAAGTCATTTGGTAGTTTCAATTTTGATTTCCTTCTAACATCATATTGAAGGTGGAAATAAATTTCCACAATGGGCTTTCTGAAAACATTGGAAAGATACATCTTTGTTTTCTCCTGACTTCCCAACGAAGTACTATTTTTTTTAATAACGAATCTCGTTATGACATTTTTATTTCATGTTTTATTTGAAGGTTTTTGAAACTTCATCACCATCAATTGAATATCTGCCATTCCCTACCCCGATGTATGCTAGAAAAGTGAGGGTTTTGCCAAAAGCATATAATGGCAGTGGCTTTCAGATGGATTTTGATGTTGTGATATGCAAAACATTTGAAGGTATGTCAGCCATTCTATTTATTCATCTCTTTTAAAAAATGAAATTCCTTTATTATTTGTTTATGTAACAATATAAAATAAATTGAAATATTATTAGTTTCAATTTCCATCAAGGGAATCTAATTTCTCCCATTATCTCTGGGTAACAGTTTACTCATATATCACCTTATTGAAATAATGATCTCAAATTCTCTTTTGAATACTTCAAAAAAATAATAGAAAGATAATTTGAAGCCAAACAACTAACTCAAAAATATTCAATCAATCACTATAGAACTCCTTTTCTGGCATTGATTTCCATTAATGATAAGAACTTTATGCAGCACTTTCTCTCATGACATTTCATGGAGGACGTTTTTAAGTCAACTAAAGCAATAAAATAAATAAATAAAAACCATCAAATAATAGTAAATCAAATATTTGAGAATTTAAAAAGTAATTTTTATTTACAATTATTTTATTATTTAGCAAATTTAATTAAAACTACCGTTTGTATTTTTATTTTTATTTTTGATTCCCAAAATAAGAAAAGAAAGTCAAACAGAAAAACTTCTTTCAAAAAGTTTCAATATGTCGTGAGATATTTACATTTAAAGATTTTGCATATTCGATCATTTCTGATCTCATTGTAGCATTCAGCGTTTAATGCGAATTCTACTAAACATAATCTTTAACTTTTTTATCTTAACAGATGTGAATAAATATTCTTTCTATTCATGTATTAAAAACATAATATTCCTATTTTTACACACTGTTATCCCTAGTTTTATATTCCGAATAATTTCTATTTATATGTTCTATTAATTTTTCCATTTAACTTTTTTTTCTATGATTTTCTCGCTTTCCCGATTTTTTCAACCCTTTCTATGTATTACCGGGCTTAATCCATAGCCTCCAGCCATTCTGTCATTCCTTCACATAAACTTTCCAAATTACGATCTGAATTGCTGTAGCTGTTCAAAAAAGTAGCAAAATTGCTTTCATATTTGTTTCTGTATAATCTCCTACAACATTCCACAACAATGACTTCAAAACCATGGCAACAGAAGGAACTTTTTAAGGGCTTTAATTCTGTATATTAAGTGAGAATTAGAGTGTGATATATAGCTTTTTGGAATTCACTCATAATACACTATCCATATTTTTTTGAAAAAAAGGTAACTTATTTTTGACCTTTAATTTACACTGGACACTGCAACATAACCGTATTATAAATGTGTTTCAAGTATATACAGAATTAAAAGTTGAAGAGCATATTAAAATAGGGATATAGAAAGAGAAGTTAAAGACATCGGAAATCTATGGATGCGAGAGTGAAATAAAGCAAGAGAAGAGTCAATTTGGAACTAATTAGTGGTTGATACGTAGCTTCTTACATAAACCTGTTACACGAAGTCTTGCAAGGCACAGTCTTTTTCTTATTTGTAGTCAATTTCATTTAATCCAAAATCATTGAATAATCATGATCATACTGTCATGATCATACTGTCATGTATAGCTGCCAAAAAGACAATAATAAATAAACAACAGTTTGATTAATAAAAGTTGCAGTTTCTTGTTGATATCAGTCTGAAATTTCTCAAAAAGTCTCAAAGATCTTGTTCAATATGTTGTGAGGATTCTACCGAAAACTGATTTGACAATACTCATTCTACAAGAAAAATCTGTTACGATTCTTACAGACTATTAACATTGAACCGGTCTATTCGTCTGCTGTTTTTCCAGAGTGATTGAAGAATTTACTTCACAGTATTAATTTTTGAATGAGTGATCAGGATGGATATTTTCTTTTCTATGAAGTACTGTTTTAGTGCTCTTAAAGTTCCCATTTGCGCTATGAAAGTTGCATTGATATATCAACGCTCACCTAAGCAGCCAGTCCATTAACATTATTCGTACTCTTTTGCTAATTGCTTACCAGAGATGGCTGATTTATGTTGTTATAAGGACTAGCATGACTTAGCCAGAGATTTCTCGCAAGAGCTTCCACAAACTAGCACATGGTCGCACTAGCACAATATTTAATTATATTGATTTGAAAATTTTAAGGAATTAGATTAGGTAAAAAAAATAATGGCATCATATGCGGTACGTTGCATATTTTTACGTAGGCATTGGGGTGGGGCGTAATCATGCTCGCGTAATTGGTCATTTATGGTTTTAGCGTCTGAGATGGATATGGAGATAGAGTTATTATGGCAACAAAATGTGATAGTTTCACCAAAAATCGGTACAACGTTAATTTGTGATAAATTTTAGTGATCATAATGATGGATCTTATCACAAATTCCTTCGATTAATCACTACTCAGTAATCATCTCTTCTTAGCAATATTTGCAACTGTATTAGTGAGTTTAATGATAAAGTTTAGGGATAAATTTATCAATAACTTTTGATGGAATTCTTACATAAATTATTAATCAAACCGTAATTCAAAAATTCTCTCTGGATGTAAGAAATTATTCTATTTATGTAATGTTAACTTCTTTCCTAGTTTTTTCAAAATTAGTAATAACAGCGATAATTTATCATTAACTCATCATTTACTTTTAGTACTATGGCTTAGTAAAATTATTGATAATTAGCAATATAATTATCATTATTCTGTTGATATTAATTGATTATCATCATGATTACCGCTTCAACTGATTTTCCCATGAAACCATAAGAATAATGATGTTTACTACAAGATTACCTTTGAAATGTATGTTTCATGAAAAATAGGGAACGATGAAAAATAGGGATGGACATCAAAATGGTGTATTGGCTGCATAGTGTTTCGCTGCCTTATTTCCATATTTTCACTTCTTATTTTTAGACAGAGAATCTGACGCTGTTACTCATCCTTATCATAGTTATGATGAAATCATGTTATCAGCCGATGAGTCATTTTGGTATGTGTTTTACAAGCACTCCTGCGGTTGTTCTTATGATATTAATGGTCCCTTTTCCTGCTATGCTAATAGATATGGTTATTATGAGTTTCCCAATGGTTATTATAGCTGTGAATGTAAATGTTATATTTATGGCTATAAACACTTTGTAAATATTGACCAATATACTGAGAGACGAAGTCAGTTCATTAACAAATATATTCATGACGTTGGAAATTTCATGGTGAAAGGCGATAATGTCATAGCCCTAGATCGTTTTCATGTTGTCCGAGACATCACTGCTGATACGGAATTATATTCCGAACAATGTGATGATTACGAAGTTACAGATGAATATTTGTTATGTGTTCAATCAAATGATCATCAAGTTTATAAGAAACAGTTTTCAGGTACTTCCTTTTATTTTATTATTTCCCAAATTATTATATTACTTTTTCATTTTTCATTTTTCATTACTAAATTACTATATTTTACTTTTTTTATATTTCATTTTGTTTATGCTTAATACTGGTTTACCGAGAATCAAAATTTTTAGATGAAACGATTTCTGTCTTTGCTGGCTGCTGTTTTAAGGGTATTACATTGTCACCAACAGATGAAACTTTATATGGACTGGGTTATAATGATAGTAAAATTTATCAGTACTCTCCAGCTGAGGGTGGACTTGGTGAATGGACATTACTTTCAGACATGGAATGCCAATCAATATTAGTTAGTAAAGATAAAATTTTGTGGTGCTTGAAATCTGGGAAAATATACGAATGGAATTCTCTGCTAAAGAATTGGATTTTAGTTAAAGGAGTTGAAGATTGTATACATTTTGCTGTTGCAAGATCCTATATTCTGTGTGTAACACAATTAAGAAAAATTGTTAGAACACCTCGAAGTTCAAAAAGTAATGGGACAATTTTTTTATCTTCAGTAGTCATTCTTCCTTATTTTTTAGAAAATGTATTAACTTCTTGCATTAATTTCTTGCATTACAGAATATCCTGATTTACTAAAGATTGCAGATTATCAGGCAAATACAAAAGGAATAGCATTCACTCAAAGGTATGATGGCATCTTTACCTATACTGAAGCGATTATATGGAAAATCCATAGTAATAGAGGTCCTGGTCAAGAATGGTACAAAGAGTCTGATATGTCTTCTTATAAAGAATATGCAACTTGTGATATGGTAGATGATGTACTTGGGGATTATTACTATTATTGCTGTTTTATGCCGAACCATATTACACACACAAGTCTATATCATTACCCTAATAGTAATTATAGATCATTAACAGTTAATATTGATCCAAGTATGTTTCAAGTATCTGCTTCCAATGTATTAATTGGAGTGGTTAATGCAACTAAAGATATTATTACCATCGAATATAAAGGTAAGAAAATTATACTGTTTCTTATGAAGAAATTCTATTAACCTTATTATGTTTTGTACTTTTGTACTTTGGATGGAACATAACTACTTGACAAGCCATGGGTTATTGTTTCAATTTTCAGATGGAAAATATCATCCTAAGGAGTACTTGGCATATGCCTCTGATGCATTGGATTTCGTATACCATGATGAATCTGGCATTCTATATGTACTTAAATCAGACAGTAACATTTACAAACAACTTGATGAGATGAACTCTACGCTATATCTAACTGGTCCATGTACTAGTTTTAAGATTAACCCTTTGGGTTGGGTTGTCTGCATGATGGACAATATCCTCTATATTCATTTATGGGACAAATGGCAAGTTTTAATCGATGAGAAATATTGCGATTCATATGATCTTTCTGAGTCTTCGATTATCTGCTTGGTGATAAATGAAGGAGTATTTGAGAAACGGTATCCACAAGGTAAAATATTTCTATTTGAATCTCAACCTACTTGATTGACAGCTGCCTAACATTGAAATTATCGTCATTATAAAGAGAAATCTTAATTTACTTTGACTTGCAAGTAGTAAAAAACAATTTCAGAATCTTTGAAAATCAAGCTGATAGTTTGTAACATCATGTTACATAATGTGAGTTACGTTATTATTTTGAATCCAGGCATTTCGTGAAAGTAGTTTCCTTGTTGAAACAGGAATCTGACATAATAATAATTTGTTTTACAATGGAAGTTAGTTTCACAAATGAAGTATGAAAACATATTTTAAGCATGTCTACTTTTAAAGCGTTGACTGAAATAATAGTTATCTTTCCCTTGGACCAGTTTTTTCTAAATATTAGAAGTTAAGGTTGATCTCACCTTTTTTCCCAGAGCTGTGTTTGTTTTCTCTTCCTTTCTCTTAAGACTCTTTATATTATAAAAATAAGAAAAAGAGAAAGTAGATGGACCTATCTTCCAAACGTCTCTGTGGAGGAGTGTTTTCTATATGAATGAAAAGCAATATCGCCTGCTGTTTTGATAAAAGACACTCCTCCATAGAGACTATTAAATGTTTGTCAGATAACTTTTGTATGACAGCTCCAGTTAATTAAAGGATTTTAATATTTCTTATAGTTGGATTGATCTAGAAAACCCCCTTATTGGATCTCGTAAATATCACATATTGCTCTAATTTAGGACGAAATTATCCAGAAGACATTCCATTGCTTTCAAGTGGTCTCCAACACTTTTATGACAAAAGTCATGGAACAGGCTTTATGATTTCATATTCAACACCCCTGTCATTATTTTTGATTCGTCTACAGACAAGTTCTGAACTATTTGTTGCATCACTTACCCCCACCATGGAATGGAATGATTACAGTTTCATTTGGAATAAACATGATAATACTCTATCGGTATTTATGAACTTTACCTTGGTTATGACGGTAGACTCACGTGCTATAACTGCATCAACTAAGCCTTGGAGTCACTATGTCACTATTGGCCAAGGTTATGACAATTTGGCACGTTTGCAGCAAAATGTTGGTATTCGGGATATCAAAATTTGGAAAAATAGTTTCACAATTGCAGAGTTTACTAAAGATATGTTTACTACTGATGGTAATGATTCATTTGACTTTTTGAAGAGCAAAAGGGAAAATTCTTTGTTTAATTTAATGATCTGTTTCAACTGGAAACTTGATTATAACATGGTAACCCTCTTCTGTTTTAGATAAAATAAATTTTTCAGAAAGTTATGATGAAGCCAACTCAAGAAAAGATTATACCCTTTTTGGTTCCTGTCACAAAAACCCTTCCGACACAGGTCCTTGTGCTGATGCTGACATATCTTCAAGAACAGGTATGATGAGTTTCTGTTGACATTCAGTTCAAACAAAATTTTCTTTCATCAAATTCTACTAGTTACATCATTGTTTGAATATCTTAGATGTTATCACTTCAGTTGGTTGTGTTCTTTTAGATACTATTAATACTGTTTACTACTTTGGTCCACAAAAAGCAACTTTTGACGAAGCTAAGGAAAACTGCAAATACAGTGGAGGAAGTCTAGCTGAAATAGAATCAGAAGGAGATTTACAAAACGTATTCAACAGTGGTGGAATTGACAAGACATTTGTTGAATCACATTTCCAAAAGACAGAAAGGCCAGAACAAGGAACGTATTGTCTCTATTACAATGCTCATGATAATGATGACCATTATAGCTATTGGGATTCTTGTGATAACAAAAATTACTATTTGTGCATGGGTATGAAAATTTTATTTCGTTTTCATTATATATTTCTTTCTTATTCCGTGATTGGTAGTTATTTGTGATTTTTCAAATGGTAGCAGGTGTTACCACGGTGATTGTCCACATTGAGATAAGATCAAGTAACTTGGATAGTTTCTTGTTTTTTCTTGAATTTCGAGATTTGAAATTTCTCATAACATATTTGTCAGAAGTTGTGATGTCATGGACCGAACTCAGTGAGCAGCAGCCGAGGCAACATAATTAAGAGAACATGATTACTAGATCTTTTATAGCCCTACCCTCTTTTATTCTAATTAAATAAAATATTTTAAATAATAACATATTCTCTTTCTGTTTTCTTATATTCTCTGTCGCTGCAATGTAGAGTCTTTCTCATCAATTTATTTCTTTATTTACATTTTTATGAAATATTTACCAATTAAATGTTTACAATATAAATGTAATTTGCAGAAGTGTAAAGTCAGAATTATTTGAGTATATCCGTAGAAAACATGGCTGAAAAGACGTGAAGAGATGTGCGAAAATTCTCTAATCAAACGTTTGCATCTGCGTCTTTGATGGGGAGAAATAATGTATTAGTGAGAATTATTTTACGTTTCCACCAGTGAGAAATTTTTGAAATTCTCAATGGTAGAAACCAAGCTTAAGGTATTGTAAAAGATAACAAAAACTCTAGCAGGCATAAGTGGACTACTGAAAGCATATTATACTTGCCTCATGGCTGTTTCTACACATCGCCCTGAGAGCATTGGAATCAGTCTCCGGAAAGTATATACAGTCAATCGTTTGTATACCTCTGGGGACCTTAGGTAAATGATCATTTTATACAGGTGGTTGTTTTATACTGTGAACTATCTACTAAAATATTAGGTGGTTGAAAGTGCTCCATTTAGACAAGGCAGGTGGTCGTTAACACAGGATTCACTGCAGTCTCATTCCTCTCACATGATTACCTGATAAACCTTGAAAACCAAAATAAAATCAGTTGCAAAACAATTCTCAATGCATAGTATGAAAAATACAATTTTCACGAAAATAATTTTTCCTGAAAAGGCTGTGCTATATATATCCAACAACATCTACTCACTACTACAAATTGCAGTAAAACTTTTAATGTAAATAATACAACTGAAATCCATTTCTAAGTACTAGTAACTGCATGGATGTGAGTGCAATTACAGTTTAACTCCCGAGTAGTCAGTAAAAATGTGAAATTTTAACAAGTACGAAGAAGGTGTTGAAAATTTGTTTTTGCCTTACTACTCATGAATTAAACTGTAATTTCATGAACTAGTGCCATGTGATTACTGGTTAATCATATAAAAACAAAGGGACAGTTAGTGTTCATGTTTTTGAAGTTTAGAGAAACCAGGTTCATATTTCTGAATATTTCCAACAACAATCAAATGTTTATGTTTTTTCTTCATTCTATTCAAAATAATCCTTTACAACAGAAAAAATATTCAACAATGTACACTCATTGCGATCGTTATCACTTATAAGGTAATGATGATTGATAAAAGGAAATAAAAAAGTTATCACACCTTTCGTCTTTTTCTGCAGTTAATATTCGTGAGTGCAGAGTTCAATTACACTGTAATTGCACACCCTGTTAACCAATCAGAATCTAGTAATTGTGAATCTCATATCTATATGTTCTTAAATCAAAGCATTTACTAGTCAAAGAATACTTTCTCTCTTAAAGCCTTTAGTGAAAAGATAAAACTCTTTAAAAAAACACTTTTAAAATATTTTTGTTAGAATTACTACTTCTGAGCTTTTCATTCTTAAAATATCAGTTCATATCCTTTTCTTTTTAAAAGAATGTACATAGAAATACGTTTACATGATAGGTCGACATGAAATAAAGGAAATTTTCATTGCGATATTTAATTTTCATTGCAGCATACAGGTGGCTGTACAGATGAAGATCCAACAGATTTTCACAAGAAATCTTTTGCTTTGTGATTGTGAGCATGCGTAGTGAAAACAACAATGAAATTAAATTATGCCACATTTTAATACCATCATTTAGCTTGCAAATGCTTTCACATTATCAAAGTGTATATATGTCTTGTCACAGAAATAGTAGCAGTTCTTGAAAATGATTGATGATGTGTTTGATTAAACGTAATCTAGTTGAACATTAGTTAATTAAATTTGTTGTCAGTTGCGTTTACATAAAGTTTTGACACCCTGCATGAGATTTCACATCTGTCTTTTTGACCGTCATAAAAATCAACCCGACACCAGTTTTATATCACCTCTTACATAAAGGTTTTCATAAGAAACCGATTTGTGAATAATCTCATGTCGCACGACATGAAACCTCGTGTAAACAGCCTCTTAGATATGTTTAATAAAATGTAACTTAAGCAAACTTTCACATTATTTTAAAATACGCTTCCATGCAAAGTCGAAAGGAGCTAACATATGTTATATCAAAACTAATCAGCAAACAAAAAGAAAGCTGTCAATGATACAATTTGGATTAATGTTGAGTTCATTTATGGATGTTTTCAAAAATTGTCTAGATTTAGACAGTTTAGACATTTTCTTTGCTCCGCTACTTTTCAATCAACCATTCATTTATTCTTTGATTATTAAAATCAA
This sequence comes from Turritopsis rubra, assembly GCA_039566895.2. Taxonomy (NCBI): domain Eukaryota; kingdom Metazoa; phylum Cnidaria; class Hydrozoa; order Anthoathecata; family Oceaniidae; genus Turritopsis; species Turritopsis rubra. Next base: position 12,800,278 of record CM077619.1, on the reverse strand, counting down.
ATTATGGTTTCTGATTTCTTCTGAACATTTAAAATTTAAGTTGTTTTGTCAAACTTATTTTCCTCATCATAAATACAACATTTTTCTTTCTGTTTTAGCAACTGGTTACCAACTTTCAAAAACTGCAATTACCTTCAGCAAAATGATCTACTATGAAAATGAAGAATGTAAAATGAACTCTCACGGACCATTGTATCTCGGATTTCTAAATAACCCCGAAACAAAATTCATTATCTACACTGTAGATTTGAGTAGCATTGGGAAAGATACTGTGGTTACCTATGCATATGTTTCAGCCACTGTTGAAAATATTACTGCCAGTGCTACTTTTTACATTGGTGTTTTGCAAGATAATTATACCGATTGTGACTCTCCATTATCACACATTACAGACTTGCTTAACTATGAAAGTATTGAATTGTGGAATATTCCCTCTGAAGAAGTTGAAGAAGTTAGTTCTCCCGATTTATCTGCACATATCAATTATTTCAATCATAAAACTAGAAGTAAAGAGAACAGCAACTTTTTGCCAATTGTTTTATTTTGGAATGTCGGAGATGGAGATCCACAAGAAGTAACAATATACAATTTCACATTGAATGTTGTGTTTTCAAGAAGAGAGAACTGTAAGTCATTATTGTTTTAGACGAATCATATTGGAGGTTGCAGTTACCTTAAAAATGTAAATCATTTAATCTTTTTTAGACAACTTTTTGCTGTTTTCTACTTCAAACTATGTACCACATTATCCACCAGCAACATTTTTAACTCAAGCATATGGTGTTAAACGTCAATGGTTTAAGTTTTCTTACCATATGTTTGGTTCTGATATTGGAACATTATATGTTTGGTTGATAGACAAGAATAGTGTTGAGAAGCCCTACCCAGCATTCTATGCACATGGAAATAAAGAAAATAAATGGCACACAGCAGTGATAAAGGCGCCTATTGATAACATAGAATGGCAGGTAAATACATTTTTTCAAATCTCCAGTTTTGTAAGTTATTCTGAAAAAAATTTGTCTAGTTAAATCATTTGCTAATATTTATATTTCTAGCTGCTATACTTGGCATATAGAACCAGAGGACCAAATGGGGATATAGCAATTGATAATATTCGATCATTTTCTGATTACACAGAAAGTTATTCCAATGAAACTGAGCCTTCTTATACCTTAGATGGTAATTTCCTATTCTTATACTCAAAGAGCATCTGGCTGTGTTAACACGAGTTTGTCTAATTACCACCGCTCCACATTTTGTTGCTTTAGATCAACATGATTATTTAACCATTTTAAATGATAATGGATTACCAATGCCAAAGTTATTGTTTCCATTCAAGAACTCGTTTATTAGTAATGGCATGAATAATTACAGTCTTGAAGGAGGAGATGTGGCATCAAGTGAATGGGGTTCTGATAAGTATGGATTTCCAATGCATGCTTTCCGTGGGAATGGAAAGTTAGAAATTGAAGACATTTCAGAAGTTGCAGATGAAGTGGCAGACCAATTTTCCATACTTTTTCACTTAAGGTTTAATTTTACAGAAACACCTGTTGTCATATGTCAGTTTGGATTAGCTGATGTTGTGATTAAAGTATCAACACTTAATGACAAACTACAAATTAAGTATGCAACATTATTCTGTATAAATTGTGCTCTATTTTATTTCATTTTCTATCTGAAATTTTGCATAAATTTGTTTTAAGAAACAGAATATTCCTCTCTGTTCCTTGAGCTTGTTAATGAAATAAAACAAATTTTGTCAACAAACATGAAGGAGATTAGAAAGAACATTTTAATGCCTCACTTGTGATCAACTCCAATTTGATATAAAGACTTGCAATGTGAGAATAATCATTTTGCTTTATTATAGCAGCATTGTAGTTGTGCTTCTTGCTTGTTAATCTTTGTTAAATTTTCTCGTTGTTGCAGAGGTGCAAACGATCTCTATGAATCGTCATGGAGTTTTGTGGAGGACTCATGGACTTATGTTGGTATTGTTTTCGATATGGATAGAATTCGTGTTTATCATGATAATAACGTACGTTTTGAAATTGATTTTTGATCTAGAGACAATGCTTCTGGGACGCTTCATAAATTGGTAAACTAAGTTTGCTAGGATACATAAGTTTTATATTATCACATAAGTAATTATATTTTCAAAAGAAATATATTCCGTACGGCGCAGATCTGAGATGATTGTTATGGTTGTCGTTCAGGACCTGGACCTTTTTTGAACTTACATTTATTTCCTGAACAAAGAAATGTATGGAGCTAAAACTTTGCAGGTGTGATCGATGTCAAAAGTCTTTTGTCTTCGACATAAAACGTTTAACCACACCTACCTATGACATCACTATTCCATTTAAGTAAAACTTTCTGCAAATCAGCTGATTATAACCTTAACTGCAAGAGATTGAAGAATATATATCAATCAATCAATCAATTAATTAACATCTTTGCTCATAAGAAACTTTTGTTGATATTACCTTCCATGACCTGATCTTCAGAATGCTAGAAATGTATAACACAGGCCTAAAGCCTTGATTTACATCAAGATTTTTATGAACAAGCCATCTAGTCCTCGTAACTAAGTCTATGTCTTATTAGTTGAACTGTGTGCCAAAAAAACGAAAACCAATACTCGATGATCATAATTGCAGTATTTAATATTTATTCGATATTTATGACCTTATTTGAGGATTTACTACAAATATTGATCAAGCTGGAGAAGGTTACGCAGGAAATTGAATTCACATGATTTGTCATACTTAAGGATACAATAAAAACTTGTTTTCTTCAGAATTTATGCAGAATTTATCGATAAGTTCCTGTTCAACATTATTGATAAAATATTAATAATACACATTGTCAGTAAGTTTTGTGGACACACCCTCCCACCCTTACAATAGACACAAATATGGAAATCGAGTTAGTGTTATTAGTTTGGATGGCTGATAATCAACTTACTTAAAAAAAAAAAAAAATCATTTCTTAAGAAATTTTCAAAAACTTTCTTTTTATAAAATTTCTTCTTTATAAAAAATCGTAAGAGGAGCCTATTATTCAAAGTCATACAACAAACACAAAATCAGAGAGCACAAAAGTTAGCTGAACATAATTATAAAAAATGAAATACCCTGTGAAAAGCTGTGCCTTATCCAGGAAGGAGGAGATTTAAAACCTAGCGTACACCATACACCCTCTCACTAACTTCCAAGCCCGAAAACAACACCACTGTAGCACATGTGTATAGCAGGTGTACAAAGCAAAAACAACTGAAAAAACAAAGGAATTTAAAGGGAAACCTCTTAAAATGTTAAAAAAGATTATGTGTTAGTTTCTTGTAATTTCTATCCTTTTTCTTTTCTCTAATTTCAGCTTGACAATCAAACTGTCACAAAAGAAGAAAGCTTCAATCCATTCCCTACAAGTATTCACATTTTTGAAGATGGCCTTTATTCTGGATTGATATCCTGTTTCCAATTCTATACTCAAAGTCTCTTACCAGGAGAGATTAAGGCATTGGAGTTCTGTCCTGATCGAATTGGTAATCATTATTTTAGTTACCTTAAATTTATTAAATTTCTGATCATACAAATTCCTTTAACTTATGTGTCTCTTTAGAAATATCAACATGTCCTACTGTTTGTAAACATAATGGCTTATGTACTCCACAGACTTCTGATTGTGCATGTCCCGATACTGTTACAAGATATTATCTGCAACATAATTGTGAAAATGGTATGGAAATTTAATAGGATTATTTTGAAAGTGGAATATCATACAATGTGAAGAAATATTCGATTTGTTTCGTTTTAGTACTTGCATCTTTTTTCACTGACGCACTTGTACACTTGGATTTTGATATGGAGATAGTAGCAATTGATTGGAAAGGCAACTTAAACAATATTAATGTAACTTCTACATATTTGGAACCAAGTCCTGTAAATTACGGTCGCTGTACTGACAATAACATGATTTCCTTGGGATCATTTGAAAGTAGCTGTATTGATATGCTTGACTGTGATTTTGTTGTGTCTTTTTGGTTCTATGCCGATCAAATCTTTGAAGCAGACAACGTTGAATTATTTAGAATTTCAAATTTGGTGATAGCTGCTGATTTTAAGACTAATAGTGTCAACCCAGGCGATGTAGACGCTGTAATTTTATGGGAAACAGATGCTGTGAAATGTCACGGGTCTTTCAAGTTACCTTTCAAAGCATGGACATTCTTTTATGTTTATGTGAAGCAAACCCATATAGATTGGATGATTAATGGTGTTAAATACAATGGAGACAATTGTGTTCCTAGGAGTGAAAGTACAACAAGTGGAAATTCCACAGAACGCATCATACAATTTGGTGGTTCGTCAAAGTTTTGTGTGGATGAATTATCCATTTTTACATTGACTGAATCTATACAAGCTGAAGACGACTTATCTCAATATTATGATGCCATTTCAAAACAGAAATATTATGGTCCGTTCTGTTTTTTTATTATGTTACTATGTGACACAAAAGTCTTCTCCTTTCTATTTTGACTATAAAAAATTGTTAAAATCTGAGTAATTTCTGATGCTTCCATTTGGGAGGCAGATTAATGTTTAATATTACATATCTGATTCTAACTCTCAGGTTCACCATCACCATCCATTGAAAATTCAGGTAGAATATTGCAACTCTATTTGAAATTGTCAGAATTTTTCTTTGTCCGTTATTGTCTATTAATAAGGTTGTGATATTCTTTCTTTGTGTCAACTGCATTACTGTTTCTCTTAGTGAATTATTATCCATCAGTGGAATTCATCGTATTTACAAATATCTATTGGTTAAAAGAACTTGAGAATATGGAGAGTTATGGATATGAGATATTAAAGAACAACATTGAAGCAACAGTACGTTGTTATGATCAAGTTTTTATTTGGATTGTTTTTATTTAACCTTCAAATAAATTGAAAAAAACAATTTCACAAAGGTAATTTCTATGAAAAAGGAAATAATTCTGAAACAAGAACTCCAACGCAAGTCACTAAAGTGTTCGAGAAAGCAGGACATAAGGAGAGGTCTTCTCAGACAACAGAACATATAATAGCACTAGTAAAAGCAAGAGAATCAATGAAACCAAGAGAGCTGGACGTCTTACTGAGATGTCCTGGTGCCGCAGGTGAATAATGATCATATAACAAGCCCAACAACCAAGATTTTGACAACGAAAAGCTATACCTTGAATAAAACGCGGAGTGAATCTCAAACTTTCTTATGGGCTATAAGAGATGCTCAAAGTGGATTTTGTTGATTTTGAGTAAAAGTATCAGGAAATAAATGATGTCACACACAGTTTCTTTGACACCTCTTACCAAAAGCAAAGGATGCAGAAAATGTCAGATAAAAATTTGTCCTGGAATAAATATCACTCAACCCCATCTAACATTAGATTTTTCAAATGACGTTTTCAAATGTTGTAAAGACGTCTATCCCAGTGGGCAAAATCTTCAAAATCGTCTGCTGTTTCAGTAACATAACACTCCCTCACAATGATTCTTTGAACATTTTGCCCACTGGGATGTAGCGTTCAAACAAGGTTTTGCCCTGTTTGGGATTTGCAACTTTTAAAAGTATGAATGTTGTATTGGTGTGCATCAATACTAATGGTGATTGTAATATGATAGTATCTTTAGAACAGTTCGTCTTCAATTATAGATTTCAAACTTTGTTGGATCGTTAGGGTATGATGATAGTGTCCGTGGAGATGTGAGAGTTACTGATATGATGTGAGTCATTATGGTTTTTCAATTTATAAATGAAATTATAATTTTCTTCTCATAATTCCTTACATTACAATGTACATCGTATTCTTAAACATGTTTTGTTTATAGTGATGATGATGGTAATGTGACAGCCAATGTAAACGTACACATTAAAGGTCTTTTTACTGATGAATTGTCCAACACATTTAAGGGAGTTCATACATATGAATGGAAAGCATACAGTTATCGAATTGAATGGAAAAATAAGGGTGAAGGAGGTAAGATTTTGTCTGTCCAAAATAATTATGAATGGTAGCATTCGTGTAATTTGCTGCTTGATTTCTATCGGCTTATACATCTGCTATTTTAGTCCCATTTGCACCGTTGATAATTGCAACATCATTTAATGGTTCAACAGCAATCATTCTTAAAATCAATAACACTAACCAGTTAAACCACCAGTATCATAAAGGATATTATATATCAACCAAAATCTTTTATGTTGGCACGGATCAGGTTTATGATACAGAAGAAAGACAATACTTTCAAGGGAGTGATGTGATATTCTATAACGATCTGGTAACCTATCGTGATTATCAAATGAATGTTTACAGCATGACACATGAAGGTTTCAGTGAACTAACGAATTTGATTTTTACAACAGATATGTCAGGTATCTCAAATCACCTTTTATCATTATTTTGATCAATTTAAAAGAAATCTCTTTTATTCAATCTGTCCATTTCACTGTTATCCTTTTTTAGAGAATTTGATCAAGCCAACAATATCCTACTCAAGTGCATATAACAAAACAGCCATTGAAATTTCTTGGAGCAGTTACCCTTATATCAACTGGAATGCTCCTAATTTATTGGCCTTTCCCCTATTTTATAAAAAACTTGACTTGGTTAGTCATGATTATAACATTTCAACATACTCTCGAATTAATATTTCATCTGATATGACCACTTATATTATTACAAATCTTGAACAATATACTCAATACCATATCTTTCTTGGAACACTAAATGACATTGGAGTTGGTGAACTTGATAGTAGAGTGGAAAGGAGTGGCGAAGGAGGTATGCTTTAAAAACCTTATTTTGAAAAAGAATGAAGGAATATTAATTCCTACCAATTGCTTCAGTTTGAAATTAGCATTTACAATTTCCAAAGCATCTGTTCAAAAATTTGAAAGATGAGTTAGAAAATGAGTCTGTCGGTAAATCTTTCTTGAGCTCATATGAAGCATAATGTGTAACAATTTCGCTATTTATGAAAGTAATGTTGAAATATTAGTAGGTACATAGGGAGTTATATATTGCACTTAATAATGATTTTCATTCTAAAGTTAGTGATTAAATAATGCATCTTCATTTTGAATCTAGTACCAGAAGAAGCTCCTTCAATCCTTAACTTGACCATCAATGAAAATGAGGTTATGTTTCAATGGGAAGATATTGATAACGACATTGAGATTTTTAATGCCCCAGATTTTAGTGGATATCAACTAGATGTTACTGCACTTTATCCAGATCTTGCTTCACTTGATTGTCTTCAGTTTATGACTCAAACACACAAAGATGATAGCTATGTTTCTATGGAATTTCCATGTAAACCAATGAACATTTTCCAGTTGCTGATATCAGCATTTAACTTGAACGGTATCGGTGTGCAAAACGAATATTGTTTTGTCCTTCCTAGAACAGGTAAGTATTTTATAGGTAAATTTAAATCAATTACTTTATTAAAAAGGATTCAGAAGAACCATGACTAGGTTAGTCATAAAAAATCTTATAAAATCAAAAGCCTTTTTAATTCATTCTTTCTTTAGTTCCTGGGCAAATTTCTGTATTTGATGTTTCAATTGGACCAACTTTGGAAAATGATGGAACTTCAGTAAAAATACGGATAGGGAACATATCATTGTGTGATGAAAATACTGTTGTTACACATTACAATATTTCTTTCAAGTCTTTGAATGGTATTTATGATTGGAAAACTTTTAGTATACCAATTCACCATTCAGAAGATGATATTTCCCATTGGAATAAACTGAATGGTTACAGCGATAACTGCCAAGATTTTCCATACCCAAGACCATCCTCCAAAGTCATTGACTATATACTTCCTGTTTCCTATTATACAAACTATACATTCATAGGAATGGCATGTAGTGATGAAGGATGCAGTTCCGAAAATTTAAATGCGGCTATTGAAACAGCTGAGCACTCCCCTATTTGTCCTCCTGATAATATTCGATTGTTTAACACATCATCTACGTCATTAAGGCTAACGTTTGATCCTATTACCCACTACTGCCTGTCTGGAGCCTTGCAGTTTTATGGCTTAATACTACTAGAGACACATGAGTTTGTACGACTTCGTGAATTAGGCCTTTCCATGGAGGAAATAAGAAATCAATCATTTTTCAATCAGAGCTTACTTACCGACAATGTATTTGAAGGACTGCATGAGTACTGGAATTACACAGTTTTGGTATATGCCCAAAATAATGCTGGATCAGGAATAATGTCGGAACCAATTTCTGCATTTACAGAAGAAGATGGTAAAAAATATTCAGCCAAAATATCTCCCAACACACAGCAAAAAGTTCCAGTTCTTATTAAGAATGAATCTAGTAAAAATATTCCTCCTATTCTTATTTCAAGAATAAATTGCTATATTTTTTGCTCAAACTAAGAAGTGGAATTTTTGCTGTGTAATTAATTTTTTTAAATTTTCTGGTTTTACAATTTGTAACCATCATCATCTTTATTTAGTACCACATGGACCACCTCAGAACTGTTTTGTGACGCATTTGAATTCGTCATCATTTGTCTTATCTATTGAAAGACCAGAGGTTTTTCATAGGAATGGACACCTCCATTACGAAATTGAGATTGTAAACGATTACAACGAAGAAGTATTCTCATATACTGAAATTGTGCGGAATGATAATTTAACAGTCACTTTTGCGAATTTGTCCAAATTCACATATCACAATATCAGCGTTTATCCAACAACAGAGTTTGGTCGAGGTCCACCTTACGTAACGAGAGTTCAAACATTGGAAGACAGTGAGTTTCTCATATTTTTCTATTTTGGAGGATATTGGATCAAATATTAAATTATGTCATTAACTTTTAGAACCCAGTTTACCTCCACTTGGTTTTCTTGTTCAAAACATCACTAACGATACTTTAACACTTGAATGGAATGATATTCCTGAGAGATCAGTGCACGGTGTGTTAAAACATTTTCGTCTATATGGTTGTGGTGAATTACGAAATTTATCAAAACACTGTTTTGAAAACATTATTGACAGACATGATGTAAGCTATGCCATTCTTCCTGGAACCACATATGTTGTCAATATATCTGGTTGTACTGAACTTGGATGTGGACCAAATGCAACAGTTGAACAATATTCTCTAGAAATGGGTAAACATTAGATTATTTTTTAATCTCCCTTCTTATGGATGTAATAATTATCAAAGCACTTTATTAAATCTGCTTCACATTTAGTTCCATCTAGTGTTGTGAGAAATGTTAGCACTCCATATATCACAGCTAATTCCCTTAATATAACATGGTTTCCTGTGTTACCAATGGATAGACGTGGTGAGATCATACATTACAATATTAGTGTCAGAAAGATTCCACATTTATGGGAAGATGACCCCGATTACAATCGTATGTTTGTTCGAGTGGAAAGATATCTTTTCATTGAAGCGTTGGATAACTACACTGATTATGAAACTGTAATAACAGCTTCCACTGAGATCGGAAAAGGCCCTGAAACACAGATTCATGTATTTCGAACTGACCAAAATAGTAAGTTAGTTACGATTTCTTCGGAATAAAACTGCACTGTTGAATACTACTGATTGAGATGTCCCTCTGAGAAGTGTCTCCAATATGTTATCATATGTAAAACATCCGTGATTGCATTATATGATAACTGATTATAATGTTTTATAACATTTTAGTACCAAGTGGTCCTCCAGAGAATGTCACAGGTGTTGATGCAAGTAGCAGTGAGCTTTATATTACATGGCTAATATTGCCTCCTAGTTTACATGAAGGAATATTACTTGGTTATAATATTTCATACGACATTTTTGAAAATTTTACTGATATCCGAGGAGGGAGTTTACATGGCTATTTCAATTGCCTTGGTGGTGAAAAAACAAGTTGTATTATACCTGGATTGTCGTTAGGATCACCTTATTGGATTCAAGTCTGCGCATATACCATAGCTGGAAATGGTCTATGGAGTGAAAAAATTAATGCATCAACAGGCGATTACGGTAAGTCATTTGAATTTTCTCTATCAGTCGTAAAATTCTTTTTTGAAAATATGACATACATGGAATGGTTTTTATCTTGTTAGTTGATGGAAATTGGTCCTCGTGGACAGAATGGGGGAGTTGTGACAGAAGTTGTGGTCTTGGAAAAGCTATGAGACAACGATGGTGTAACGAACCTGAGCCAGAAGCAGGTGGAAAAATGTGTCCTGGACCCAGAGTTGAATTTAAATCTTGTAACAATTTCACTTGTCCTGGTAAGCTCTTTATAAAATTTGTTTATCACAACCAGAACGTTTGTTCATTGTTAACCAGCCTATATTTCCAAGTTCACAGAGTTTCGTATTTCTTGTGTTTCTCCGAACTTTGTTTTACAATGCTTTCCAGAATTAATATTTCTTTCACAAAATATCAAACACCACTTGTTGATTTAATTTCCACAATGATACTCACTTTTCTGTAAATTTCCTGAATAACGTTTTCCCTCAACGATTTATGGAGCTTATCAGTCTAGCACGAGACAAACTTTTCATAAACATGTTTACACCACTAGGGTCTGAGTAAAACTTGAATTGGAATTGGTGTTTCAAGTGTCATTGATAGTAATCCTTTTCATTCATTCAACCTCTTATTTTTGTTGACGTTGTTTAGGTTATTATCTGAGCAATCCTGGTGAAAGCTGTCAACAAACATGCGGTTACCTGGGACCTGATTTCGCCTGTGCACCAAGGTTGAATTTTGAAAATACAACAAAAGCGTTCGTGACAACACTCGATATTTACAACCACACCCTTTTTGTTGATACGAACTGCCAAACCTCTGATAATGTTTCGTTACATGAATTTGATTACGATCCTAGTTATATCATCGATAGTAACGTGTGTCGTGGTTACTCCAATATTCCATATCTAACAAATTGTGAAGCTCTAGGTGATCTTAATGTTAGGAGATTATGTCGCTGTCAAGACTATGGTAAATCAAATCTCAAAAAATAATGTTTTCTATATTTTAAAATACAAATTACATACTTCATAATTATTATGTGCATATCTTTTTCTCTCACCTTTTCTTAGACTCTAGCTATTACGATGAATGGGCAAATTGGGGAATATGTACTAAGTCGTGCGGTAGTGGTTCATATACCAGGTATAGGAAATGTATTTTACCAGATAATAGTTGTGAAGGAACAGATATGGATATCCAAGATTGCAATACCGAACCGTGCAAAGGTAAAACACTTAAAACATGTCCTGCCTTATCTAATCTAATTTTCTTCATCAATATATGCATCATCATTTATCAATAAATTTAATTATTCAGTTCACGGAGAATGGGGACAATGGACAGATTATTCCAATTGCACACAAACTTGTGGAGATGGTGTGAAGATAAGAACACGTATATGTGATAATCCAGCTCCAAAATTCAACGGTAGCTACTGCCCTGGAACAGATACAGATGTATACTTCCACAATTGCAGCCATATGCCATGTCCAGGTATGTAGGAGTGATGTGTAAGTGATGTGTGAGTGATCAAAGAAATGTATTCGAGATGCATTCATGCAATAGTTTTCCCTCTGTTCATAAGTCACTCCATTCCTATATTTTTATTCTGTTCTTCAGTGACTGGACAATGGGGGGAATGGCAAGAAGTATCCGAATGTAAACATTCCTGTGGAAATAATAGTTACAGAATACAAACAAGAGATTGTGACACTCCTTCTCCTGCATATGGTGGTGCAAATTGTAAAGGTGATTCGAATAGAACATATGTATGTATCAATAATATGGCGTGTTCTCGTAAGTATTCGAAAGCTCATTATTTACTGACTTTTTACGTCACATAAAAGACCATCATTTCATTTTTTTTTTTATTGCCTTTTTTAGCTGCTGTTTACGATTATGTTGTCCGTTTCGTCGATGAGGAATGGGATTGGAAAATGTACGATCTGAATTTTGTAAAGTCCAAAGATTTTGCTGCCAAACTTCAAACCTCTGTAAGTTTCATTGCATCATTTAATTTAATTTAATTACGTATTCTGTGGTTCTACGATTTTATATGTTTGTGAAGGTATTGAAACGAAGAAATCGTTCAATTTATTAGATTCTTACACCATCTCCAGTAGAGGGGATCGGCGGCTTAATGGTTTAATAGCTAACATTCTACTCCACAAATTTCGACATACCCTGTAGATCCGCCTCTAGGGATCAATAAGAACTCGATATCAAGAAATGTGTTTGATCAATTCCGTTCTATCATTATTCTTTAGCTGATGCAGTTTTATAATTCAAGTGAACTTGCATTCGAAACTGATAATTTGATTATATCATTTAATGAATTCAGGTACTAAATCTGCTTCTTTCTGCTGAACATCTTCTATGAACACATGTCTCACCATGTTTTGAACAAGTCAGTACATCCAACCTCATTTTTATGAAATTTATTGTTTCACTGATTTTTTAACTTAAGTACTTATTTCTCGTCGTTAGAAAGCTCTGCAAAATGATTAGAAGCAGTTTTGACAATAAACGAGGTTGGATGTACTGACTAAGCGCGGAAATTCTAAGAAAGGTGTATTGGTTCTATTTTGTTTGATGATTATTTAGAAAGGGGAGTGTAATCGCGGATTTCTCCATCACATTTGAAAGTGTTCCATTCGCTGAGTCGCTGATATTACAACATGAATTTGAAGGAGGGCTATTTAATAATATGACAACCGAATTGTTGGATATCAGACCAGAAAGCTGTGAGTTAAGTTCACGATCACGAAATTTGATTATACTATTGTTTTACTCTCATTCATGAGGAATTTTCATAAAGAAGATTTTTTTGTGTTTAATAAAAATCTGCAGCATACGCATAAACACTCAGCGAGGAAAGAAGGCTTGCCTTTTTCAGCACAATTTGAAACTTAATTTATTCTACTTTTGCGTTTTTTTATCTCGGAAAATCTCAAGATTAAATTCCTCCAGATTTTGCGCTTTTTCGTCAGATCAGAAATAGCCGTTCCCCTCATTCAGTTATTTCTATAATGAATCATACAACTACCCCACAATGCAATGCTCTAATTACTCGCTGAGCGGTTTCTTTAAGGATGTCCCTAAATGGCATTGAGAATATCAGTTTCGTTTATGAAAATTTTTCATTATTCCATTGAGACAATTTTAGTGACTTTTTTACATTGCATCACGGTAGTTGTTTTACGTATTGAAGAGATAATTGAATAACGGCAACCGCCAATTAATAGTACTGCTATTTCAATATTTTTTTATTTTTCTTGAAAAGCTCGTGTCTAAGATAAAAAAACATCACATTTAGTTGCAATCAAATTTACTTGCTGTTATTTTGAAGATCGCGAAATTAAATTCCCGTGAATATTGTCATTTTCCGTCAATCGCGAAATTTTATTCCCGCGAAAATTTCTGACAATAAAGTAGTAAGTATTTCAGTAAGTAAGTGAAAAATTTCCATCATTTGTTGTTGTAGTACCAATGAGTCCTCCTCCAGATGTAAAAGCGGTGTCTATAACTCCTTTCTCAATAAACGTAAGTTGGAGTTTAGAGAATAAAACCAATTTAAATGGAGAATTATACGTTTACCAAGTATTCTACAGAAAGTTATACGGTGCAGCTGATGACATCGTCTGGGATAGTTTTGGGACCAAAAATATGTCCTTTATTCTTGATGACCTTGAGCCAGGTGTTTGGTATTCTATACGAGTTGCGGCTACAACTGGTAATGGTACTGGTGTTGCATCTCCTTTAATAAATGTTATTACTGTCGAAGGAGGTAACTATAATTCTATTTAAGTGTTGATCTGTATATTACACTTTGGGACACCAGTGTACCATCTGCAAGCAACTACACCTACACGCAGATTTTTATGTAGGAGGCGTCAGTATTAAACAAATGTCCACACTGAAGAAGATATAAATATTTTGGTGTAAAACTGTTAATTGAATCATTTAAGCTCCGGCAAGTGTTATGACGTTTAGGTTTTCTGTTCATATTGAGTGAATGTTCTAAACGTATGGTGTGTGTGAAGTATTACTCCACATAATCAAACCATCATTTACTTGCTCTCTGCACTTCTATTTAATCTATTTTTTAGTTCCATTCATCAAGCCTCCTTCATGCACTTATCAAATATTGGATGAAAGGACTGTTTTCTTTTCATGGAGCGATATTCCTCCTGAACAAGTACCCGGAACATTACTAGGTTATGAAATCAAATACCGAGAGTATTTTGATACTACTTGGTATAAAACTAATGTCGATGTTACCATGGGTCAAAGAACTATACCAACATTCAAACCTTATACTTGGTACTGGGTAGAGGTTGCTGGATATACAAGTGCAGGAGTCGGTCCACATGAGATATTTGTGTATCATATGCCACCTGCAGGTTAGAAATAGGAATTAAACGATCTCTGAAGTTTTAGGTTATTTTTCCCTACATTTATATTTTTTTTTAATCTTCACTTTACTTTCAGCTCCTGGTATTGCACCACCTAACGTTACAATAACTGATCATTTTTCAACCAATAAAATAGAAGTATCTTGGGATCTACTCCCAGAGGTGTTTCATAATGGTGATCTCCTTGGATATCGACTGTTTTATCGTGTTTACCAACAAGGCGGCGTTGATTTAATAGGGATCGATTTTGTTGATGTATTCTTGGATAGATTCACATTCAGTTACGTGATGACTGGCCTCGAAAGCTACACCAAATACGAAATCCATCTGATGGCGTATAATAGCTATGGTGATGGACCGGTTGCACTAACTTATGGAGGTATACTATTTTCAGTTGATGTAACAATTAAGAAACTCACTTAACCATCAAATGTTAGTAACTACATCGTCATCAATTACATACATGTTTTTGTAGATACGTGTAAATGTCCGAAGTATATATTCAATAATTGGCATGAACTCAAACCGTATACTATTGCTGTTGTCGACAGCCAGACTGGAGTCAATGGAAAAGGCTTATTACCAGATCTGTTGGAGATGGTTGTTAAAGCTGTTTGTACAGATTGCACAACTTATACTCCCGTACTATACTATAATATGACGGCAAACGGGAAACTCTCTCATAAAGCATCTGAAGAAGATGTGAAAACTGGCTTGGATGATTCCGTTCATATTTCCTTCCCAATTTTCGGACGTTTTGAATTGACTAAATATGCTGGTACATTACCATACATTGGTATAGTCCAATCCCAAGGAAGCGCTATGCTGATCTATCAACCTCGAGTAAAGACTATCGGTTTGACCGTAATACTCGGTGCAGTGGTTAAAGCATGGCCAGTGATAGTTATCGCCGTGTTGCTGGCTATGATGTCTGGTTGGATCTTGTGGTTCTTGGTAAGTACGTCTTTGGTTCAATCACCAAAAGAATGAAAATTTCAACTGACAAAGTTTCTCAGTTTCATTAGGGATTAATCTGTTGATAATAGTTAGGTTCATACGTTGTTTATTTTATGTAACTCCATTTGAAAAAAATTCTCATATCTAACACAGCAGTCCATTTTAAGATAGTGACAAGTATATATTATGTCAACTTACAGGAACAACCAACAATTAGTGGCGAGGTTCCAGTTGGTGAAACGGATATTACTCGTGATAGGAGCATTTATGGAGCTTACGAAGGCTTTTGGCTTTCATTCATATCCATGACGACACTTGGGTTAGTTCATAAATACAAATAGAAAACAGCAAAAAGCTGCAATATACATTCAATGGATTTTCTGATAATTCCTTTATCTCATTCTCATAGTTATGGTGATATGGCTCCGGCTTCGAATCATGCAAAGGCGTTCATGGTGCTCTGGGTATTGACAGGACTAGTCATTGTCAGTATATTTGGTGGTGCTGTCTCTTCTGGTATGAGTGCTGGTAGTGTAGAGAAGGAATATAAACTTTATGGAACAAAGGTATATTGTCAGGAGGAAATAATTAATAACTAATTAAGGCGGTATAATATTTTAAATGATTTTTTTTCTATCATCTAGGTCGGTGTGATAAAAGGTTCTTTTGAAGAAAGTGTTGCTATTCGTCGTAATGCAATTATACCACCAGAAGCTGAAAATCTGACCACGATTCAAGAAGTTATCAATGCAGTTGGTAATGGTCATGTTGAGATTGGTTTTATTGATGCAATTTCAACAAATGGTTACGAGAATGAGATAGAAGAGATGAGTTTGTCCATATATAAAATTGTAGATCTGAATAGCGGGTATGGAGTAATATTATCTGGTGAAATGGCTAGAGTGGAATCAGATATGCGAAGTTTTGTAACATCAGCTCAAGGAGAAATTTCCAAATTTGTTGAAAAAAAAGTTGGAACTGTTACAGTAAGTATTGCTTAGTTATAATAATTGTGAATGGTGGGTAATTAAAGGGGATAGTTTTGTGGGAATTATTCAGGAGATAATCAAAAAGATTTTTATACTAACGTATTTACTTTGTTCAATTTTCAGCCTAATCTTGTGGAAATAGAAGAGGAATTATTGTCAGCAGATGAATCACGGTCGTTATTAACTACATTAACGATTATATATGTTATTATGGCAATTATTGGAATCATTGGCTGGCTTGGGATCAAAACAATTCGCACTAATATAAAAAATCGAAAGGTTTCCCCTGATGGTGTGTCCATTTATTCATTTATGAATTTTTATTTCTGTTACCGTCAAGTTTTTTTGGGTGCTATGGTTTAACAAGTAATAAGAACGGCATAAAGGTAGATGTTAACGAGAATTGTGGATATTTTCTTCAATCTTGTGTTGTTTTATCTGTTATAGATCAACTCATTAAAAAGCATGGTAGTTTGTTCGAATGCGATGAACTGCTTGATGAGTTTGTGTCAAAACTTGACGATCTTGCTGACGAAATGGACGAGAAACATACTCATGAAAGATTCCATTTATATGTCATTAAAGAAAGTTATAAGCGCAAGTTCAGACGTGCGGGGTTACCAGAACCTATCAAATAAAATGGTGCAGTGACGTTACTGTAATCGAGAATTGACTCTATCAATCAATCTCTGACTTGCACCTTGCGTGTCAACAAATTAATCACTATCACTATTTGGTATTGTAAATCGGGCAATAGACGATCAAATTTGTTGCATCTTCATAGTCATTCACGTGATTGGTTAAACTCATTTTGATACTTTTTTGAAGAAGTTGATTGGTTGTCTTTCGACAGATTGAAAATGTTCAACTTTTAAATTACGACATCCAATAATATGAACAGAAAATTTGTAGATACACTCGATCAAGCTTTATCGAAGTTGACAAATTTCGTTGGATAAATTTGATTGGATAACGCCCGCTTTTGTATTTTTGAAATTATTGTAACAACGCACGAAACTTTTTGTAACAACGCACGACACTTTTTAAGCGAAATCTTAAGGATCAGTATACGTTTCGTACATCTAAAAAATTGAAGAAAAACAACTCTTTCAATTTTAAAGCTATTTAATCATGATGATCTTAGATTGGTTTTTAACACTATTTAAACAAATGTAATTTAAATGGACATGGTTTTTAAATATATTAATAATAATCATCTGTCAAAGTTTCACCTCTCATGCTTAAGTTGTGATCTTTTTCAAAACTTTTAAAACGCTTTTTCACGATGTGATTTTTTTTAATGAAGTCTTTACTACGTTTAGGATCTCTTGCACAAAATTAACAAGAAATGCTTTGCTTGACAGATCCGGCAAAGTTGAGGCAATTTTGATTCTAACCGTGTTAAACCTTTTGGAATAACTTCTAACGGCCCAGCTATCACATTGAATACAGGGAAGTGACATCGTTGGGTGGTAGGTGTGAGGGCGTGTCTTCTAAAATGATTCCTGAGCCAACTTGGTTTTAAGCAATGCATAATAAGTGAATCGACACACTTTGTCTCTGTGGAGGAGTGTTTTTTTATTGAAACAGCAGGCGATATTGCTTGCCCTTTCCGTAGTAAACACTCCTCCTCATTGGCAAGGAGAAATCGCCAGTTGAACTATATAATACTGGACACTGCTGTTAGCTAAAACTTGGTATGATGGTATGATGTTTTTTTGGTTTTTGAGGGAAGTTTGTTACTACAAGTTTTTTTATCCATAATTGGATTATTCTACTCTTCCTCCATTATAACGGTTTGTTGTTCTAT
The DNA here is from genome assembly GCA_039566895.2 of Turritopsis rubra. NCBI lineage: Eukaryota > Metazoa > Cnidaria > Hydrozoa > Anthoathecata > Oceaniidae > Turritopsis > Turritopsis rubra. The sequence continues at coordinate 12,782,041 of CM077619.1, read as the reverse complement.
GCAGGACGGGAGGTAATGAATAGGAAACCTATTCCAGGTATACGTTAATTCTTAAGGATTTTTATGCACAAGAAATCTGTGTACAAGTTTCCCAACAAATAAAGTATTTGAGTGTTTAGCTGTCCAAGACAAACCATACCACTTTCCAATAATTTATGAATCGCTAATGGACGGACTTAACGTCTTCCAAGTTTATTGCTATGAAAACTTCATCTTCGGACTCGGCATCTGTTACATCTTCGGATTCGGTACCTGTTACATCTTCGGATTCCTCACCTGTTACATCTTCGGATTCATCCTATAATTCTGTATCATATGCATCATCATTATCTTCTAATTCCGATTCACAATCACATTCATTTGATAACATAACTAATCGTCTCCTAGGTTTAATGAACTTGAAGCTGGCAGTATTATCTCTGGCTTTTGTGCATCAACTCTGCACAATGACTTTCTGCATACAGACTTTAATGTTTCAACATGATGGACATTCCTTCAACATGATGGACATTCTTTTAGTGATGCAGCAGCACATCTCGTTGTTTTACACAGACATTTCTCTTTGCATTTATAAAATAATTCTCTTTTTTTCCACCCTTTTATCAACTTTCATGATTTTGGGTTTCCCTTTTTTTCTTTTCAGTTTTTCATTTTCTTGGACTATTTTTAGCACATTTGTTCCTTCTAATGATCCACAAATTTGTATCACCCTTGTTTTTTTGTCTTTTCTGCAGGTGTTACCTTTTCAATTGGAACAAAGCCAGGTATTTCATCAAGTTTTGGACTTGCTTCATGCGTTTCACTAATTAACAAATATTCTTTTTGAACTATCAGCAGTAGTGTTTGGGTAGAGCGATGTTGCGTTTTACTACATATTATTCATAATAAATTAACATTCTTACCCGTAGTATCAGGAGGTGATAAGAACAATCGAATCTGAATGTCTTGCAAGAACTTCAGAACATCATAGTTGAATCTGGAACTGTATCCATCACAACAGGTCGTTTGACATATCAGTTAACGTACTGACTAAACAACGGAACCACCTGAGACGGTCTGAACCGAGCTGATACGATCTGATACGATCTGAAAGGAACTGAAACCACCAAGAGATGAGCTGAGACGAGCTGAAACGAGTGAAGCAAGTCCAAAACTTTACTCCTGCCTTATAGTGCAGTATAAGACATTGAAATCACTAAGGAACCAAAGCGATTCTGGGGGTTGAAAACGTAGTAAAAATAACCTAGGAAATAGATTTGAGAAATCATTGTTGCAATCATAGAGAATCGGCTGTAAAAATAATATTTTCAGCTAATCCTGTATTAATGTTTTGGAATTATCTTTACTTTTAATGCTTCATGATCAGAAAAGTAAACACTATGTATTACGAGATTGATGTCAAACCTGTCTAGTATATTCTTCTTGATGTAAATATGATCAATCAAGGAGCTGGAAATATGAGTTGGAGTATCTACTATCATGTCGTAATCCACTAGGAACTCACGAAGAAAATTTATAAAAATCACCTTTATAAAAATTGATGTTAAAATCACCAAGTATTACATGGACCATATCAACCTGATCTTTAAGATGTTCGATCATGTATAGGAAGTTATTCGTTGTAATTTGCTGTTGACGATATAGTAGGATGATATTCAGAGGGATAACTGAAAAGCAAGGTCGCGATAAAGTGAATAATGAGCTTCCTGGAATCATGTACGAGTTTATGATTTGAATATCATCTTGGTGAGCCAAGGCAATGCTAAAAAAAAAAGGTTATCAGATGAATTTGTTATTACGTTAAGCGGTTTTCATGTTTCTTCAATAGATGTAATATTGGACTCTGCAGTTAACTGTGTTTCTGTCATAAATATTAAATTACTCTCCGTAAGTGAGTCATCTACTCGTATGTCAATTGCATGTTTTGAGAGGATCTTACATTAAAAAGACAGAGAACCAAAGATTGATCATCCACTGGATATACACTGAAAGGTTCTAATGTTGCATTTTCTCTCATATACTCATATTCATCAGAAGCTAGCTGTTTAAATCTCACGTAGTTAGTATTAAGTGTTCCAGTAAGATAAAGTCCTTGCAATGAGGTAACACGGCTTAAAGTAACATATACCTGGCCATTTTAAATAGTTTCTGCTTCAGAAGGTTGAAACACAATTTTTGGAAAGGTCTTTCCTTGTACTTTGTGAACTGTACAGGCCCATGAAAGAACTAAGAGAAACTGCAGTGGTTTTGATACAATTGGTTTGATGGAAGTTCTATTCTTTTTTATGTTTATTTCCTTTTCTACTCTTTCAATTGGTACTAACCCTCACCCTCGTTGTCCCATTACTTCTGTTAGCTCTGCAATCTTAAAACATATCTAACAATGTGCTATATTCAACATTTCATCGCTAAAATGGGCGTAGACTGGTTTCTGTTGAATTGGAGGTAATTGCTAAAAGTCACCACAAGCAATCATGGATATACCAGCAAATGGAACGTCATCAGTGCTTCCAAATATTTCGCAAAGTCTTTGATGGATGTAAAGCAGAAGTTTATTGGAAACGATCGAAATTTCGTCAATTATTATAATCATAAGCTCAGAAAATCTTTGTCTGAGTAAACTTCTTTTTTTATCGCTAAGTTTAGCAACACATTTTACTGTCGATCGATCTGGTAGGATGCCTAAAGCAGAATGAATTGTCGAACCATCAATGATTACTGCTGCCACTCCTGTTGGCGTAAGCATAAGCATTCTTTCTTTATTTGTGTCCTTCATTCCATATATGTAAGCGTGAGATTTCCCACATCCTGCACTTCCAGTAAAAAATATATGGAATGGTTCTGGCTTTGATGGATCCGTTTTAGATAGTTGTATTGTGCTACGTGTCCACTTCAAAATAACATTAAAACTATCCCTTTGTTTTTCATTTAAAGATCGAATTCTTTCGTTAAGATCATCATCCGATATTAGAGGTGTAAGAGTTGCAGTTGTGGCTCCACCATGATAACTATTTTCATTATCCTCATCATCATCCTCACTTTGCTCGTTTTCAACATTTCTTTTTCTTACTTCATCGTTTTCCTGTTCTTTGTAAGAGTCTAATTCACTGGCATTTTCATTAAATCAAACAATTATTCATTAACCACCTATCCAATTGGCTCACAGATTTTCTTTTTGCTATTAATTGTTTCAAGCACCCTTGGTTCTAGTAATTTCTCTGAGTAAGTTCCCGATGTCATGCTTTTAAGTTTCATTTCAAAACGGATAAAACACAAATAATACGTGGTGGACATAAGCTTCCGGCTTTTTGATTTTATTTGGAACATGGTAGCGTAAAACACATTTTGTTTCTCTCAGCTTAACACATTCCTTACTAGGCATCATGGGAACGGACTTTGGTACTGCAGAATAACTATTTTCAGGAATAAGCTCAAGGATTTTTGGTTGAGAATCATTCTCTTTGTTATTTCTCTTTCTGGAGTCAAGATAATAGTTTGATAGAAATTGAGCATAACATAAAGAATCCAGTGTAGCATATTTGCCTTTCTTATAAGATTGATTTGGACGGTCTAAATAGAAATCTAGCATATTCTTTTTGAAAATATTTGTCTCCTGCTTGGGCATTTTCAGAATTTCTTCAGAGTTTTTTCAGTTTTACATACTCTATAACGATTTTCAGACAGGTTGCTATTAGCAAATATTACACCAGGTGATGTTTTGCGTAACTAAATTTCTGGAAGTACGATGGAAAGTGCCTCTTGAGTAGACATTTCTCTGTGAGTGCGGTATGCTTTAGAAATAGATTTCATCCTTTCTTGATCAGTTTTTCTTGATTCATAAGCTTCCTGAGCAGCTTGTTTCATTGCTTCTGATGATTCATTTTCTGATTTCGAAAGGTATCCACACATATATGCAACTGCCTTAGATTAATCTAGCACAGGTATCTAGATTAGCTTCCCAAGCAAGCAACCCCTCTTCAAAGTAATTATTAGTAAAAGATGATTTTGGTGAATTTGAAAGCTGTTATCGGAAGATAATCATAATAAAATTTTTGTCGATATTCAATTCAGTAAAGATAGTGTCGATAGACTTCGGTTCTTGGTAATCCTGTTCTGTTGGATCATTGAAATTGTTATGTTTGGGATCTAAGTTGTCATCAATATATTGTTTTACTTTTTCTAAAAGTTCTTTCCTTTTCTTTAAGATTTTAGTTTTCCTTTTCTTTAAGATTTTAGTTTTTTCTTCTTGAGGAGTTTCAGCAAAAGGTTCTGCAATAACTGTTCTTTCACAAAAAAATTTACCAAATGAATATCTGCATATATAATTAGAGTTTATCATGTCATAAACCGGTTGTTTTTGTTTGCGACGTTTCGACAGTTACTACTGTCATCATCGGGCGTTTGTAAATGAATGATGTAAAGTTTATATATGTTTTCAGTAGGATCGAAATTAGGATCGAAATTATTTCGGACCTGGAAGGAAGCAATGTCAATATTTCGGACCTGGAAGGAAGCAATGTCAATAATTTGTTTTGCGTAGAGCTGGAAACGATATCGCAGGAACATTATACAATGTACTATTAATACTGGAATTGTTTTTGACACTGTATATAGTCTCTTTGACTTTTCGAGCAGTCCATCCTTTTCCCTTGTCAAGGATCTTTCTACTCTCCCAATCAAACTTGTGGTCATTAGTCCAACAGTGGTCAGCAATTTCGTTTTTGGTTACATCGCCATTCCGTACGGCTCGCATATGTTCTTTGATGCGTTGCTCAAATGTTCTTTTTGTTTCTCCTATATAAACTGATTCACAATCACTACATGGAATTTGGTATATCACGTTATTTGTGTCGTTCATTGAGATCTTGTCTTTCGGATGAGATAATATGTTACGAAGAGTTTCTGTTGATCGAAATCTGCATTTGATGTTGTGTGTACGGAATATTCTTTGTAAAGCATTACTGATACCAGATACATAAGGAATACTAATAGTGGTCACCGGTTCTTGTTCTGTTGATTCTTCGGTGTTTGAAGTTCGAGTATTGTTTATTCTATTTTCAACTCTTCTAACAATCGTCCTGTCATATCCATTTGCTTGGAGAACCGATTTGATATGTTTCATTTCTTCAACACGATCATCGTCATTACTAACAATATCTTTCGCCCGATTTGTTAACGATGCAACAACACTTTCTTTGCAACTTTGTTGATGGTTTGAGTTACAGTTTAGATATTGGTCTGTATGTGTTGGTTTACGATATACGTTCACTGAAATGCTTCCGTCTTAATTTCTTTTTACAAGAGTATCCAAGAATGGGATGCAATTATTCGATTCCTGCTCGATTGTAAATTTTATTTTAGGGTGCAATCCATTTAGATGTTGATGAAAATTATTCAATGAATCTCGTGTCACTATAGCGTAAACATCGTCAACAAAACGTTTCCATACTTTTGGGGGTTTGTCAGCGGTTGTTGTGGCTGTGGACTCAAACGCTTGCATGAAGATTTCAGCAACTACAGAAGATGCCGGACCTCCCATTGCAACTCCATCTGTTTGAGTGTAATAAGTTTCATCGAATAGAAACCACGTTTTTGTTAATACAAGCGTTATCAATTCCAAAAATTCTGTTGGTGGAATTTTCGTTTTGGATGAAAAGTTTGAGTCATTAGAGATTAAATCTCTAATTATATTGATCGTGTCATTTATCGGTACATTTGTGTAAAGTGCTGTAACATCGAATGATACCATTTCTTCATCAACATTGACAGTTTTTGTTCTAACAAAGTCGGAAAACTCTTTTGAATTCTTGCATCGGTTAGTTTGTGTATATGATGATAATATCTTTGCTACGTATTTTGATAAGTCGTACAACGGCGTACCGGTGCATGAGACTATTGGTCGTATAGGTATTCCAGTTTTGTGTATCTTCGGCAGACAATAGAATCGAGGTGGTGGAGAATCGCTTGGTTTTAATCTGAAATATGTTTGTTGATCGATAAAACCATTATCATGTAGTTTCTGAAGTTTTTGTCGTACTTCTTTTTTGATTGTTTCAGTTGGGTTCTTCTTGAGCGTTTTGTATGGACCATTGTTTATATGATCGTAACATTTCTGGATATAGTTGGGTTTGTCTAATACCACGGTTGTTCGTCGCTTAAATCGGGCGAAAGATATTGTTAGTAATGACGATGATGGTGTTGAAGAAATGAAACATATCAAATCGGTTCTCCAAGCAAATGGATATGACAGGACGATTGTTAGAATAGTTGAAAATAGAATAAACAATACTCGAACTTCAAACACCGAAGAATCAACAGAAAAGAACCAGTGACCACTATTAGTATTCCTTATGTATCTGGTATCAGTAATGCTTTACAAAAAATATTCCGTACACACAACATCAAATGCAGATTTCGATCAACGGAAACTCTTCGTAACATATTATCTCATCCGAAAGACAAGATCTCAATGAACGACACAAATAACGTGATATACCAAATTCCATGTAGTGATTGTGAATCAGTTTATATAGGAGAAACAAAAAGAACATTTGAGTAACGCATCAAAGAACATATGCAAGCCGTACGGAATGGCGATGTAACCAAAAACGAAATTGCTGACCACTGTTGGACTAATGACCACAAGTTTGATTGGGAGAATAGAAAGATCCTTGACAAGGAAAAAGGATGGACTGCTCGAAAAGTCAAAGAGACTATATACAGTGTCAAAAACAATTCCAGTATTAATAGTACATCGTATAATGTTCCTGCAATATGGTTTCCAGCTCTACGCAAAACAAATTATTGACATTGCTTCCTTCCAGGTCCGAAATATTGACATTGCTTCCTTCCAGGTCCGAAATAATTTCGATCCTAATTTCGATCCTACTGAAAACATATATAAACTTTACATCATTCATTTACAAACGCCCGATGATGACAGTAGTAACTGTCGAAACGTCGCAAACAAAAACAACCGGTCTATGACATGATAAACTCTAATTATATATTATGAATACTAGACTGACAAACAATATAAATATATTCAATTTGATCAATTTGAATCAATATTTTTGTATTTTCGACACGATTTGGAGTGATGATGAGTCTGAAAGGTCTTGACTTGACTAAGCCATGTAGTTCGTCATTTTCCTTGTCTGGGAGTTCGTATTTAACAGCAGTATCTACAAATGTAACGTAATCTTCTTTTGTATCTGATGAAAGTTTTGGTGCATTTTCAACCCATAGTAACGAGTGAATATAAGAACTACCTCGCACTTGGAATTCTACTCTTATTGCGTAATGTATCACTTTTATTGCGTAATCTATCACTTTTATTGCGTAATGTATCACTTTACCTAACGTCCCGTTACTGACAATATATTTGAAAAAGTTTTCTACATGATATTGAAAATGCCTTGCTAGCAGAACAGGATTAGATTGGAGAATTTTTGTTCTCTCCATATAGTTCATGCTTTCCAATTCTTTTTTTGTTACTTTTGTTCCATTAAGTTTTTGAATGATCTCTTCTAATTCATCCCAACGCATATCGGCACACGAGAAAGTCATGAAATAGGTTGGCAAATCAAGTTGCTTGAACATTGCAAGAACCTAAAAAAGAAACCTTTTCCAATATGCTGGAATCCCTTTTAAATTATTCATAAAATTAAATGCATCATCAGTTGCGATGAGGCCGGTAATAGTTTCTTTAAAGTTTTGTGAAAGGCGATCAGCCGTTAAACCTTCTGTTTTGATTTTTTTTCAAAGCAGTATTTATACAGCTGTTGAGATTTAAATGCTGCGTGACTGACTGTGCATAGCAAATATAATCAGGATCGGACGCAAACTTCTGTGTATAGTTGAGAAACCTCTGATAAAATATTTCCAAGAACTTAACTTAACACTTCTCTCATGTGTATATCCAAACTGACCAGTAGGAAACGAATGTGGATGGGAAAGCATTTCACAATTCTCATCAAAAATTACAGGTAAGGTTTCTTTATTTTCACCAGGAGCGATTGTAACGTGAGAATCATCTACTACATTAAATGATAACTCTGGGACGTACGCTGTGTCATAGGCGCCTATCCGGAAGGTTTTCAAGTACATTAAAACCTCATTAACAAAATTAGGTCGAACGGGGCTCAAAGTAAACATTAGATTTAAATTTCATTTTCTTTTTAAGAGCTTCTCTTACAACTCCATTGTTATCCATTCCACTAGAAAGTATATTGCAAATGTCATCAGCATTTATGGGTACATTGCAGATCGCACCTTTCATTTTGGGTGCCTGGCCTTTACTCATTATTGTAAATAATATCCGTTTCGAAACAATTAACTTCTCTAACTTACGAATATCAGAAATTCTGTCTGGCAAATCACAGATTTTTAGATCATTACAAACTACTTGACAGGGAGTTCGTTTTTTCGACAGCTTTGAGTGACATGTCTTGCATATGTATTCTTGGCCATCATAACTTGAAATGCGTGATGAGAAGATTGATTCATCAACGTTTTTATATTTTCTTCATGAAATAGCTGAACAGAAGAGTGACACAAGCCTCTGTTGCAAATAACATATATGTAATAGGGACCTTTCTGTTGCAAATAACATATATGTAATAGGGACCTTTCTGTTGCAAATAACATATATGTAATAGGGACTTTTCTGTTGCAAATAACATATATGTAATAGGGACCTTTCTGCACCTTGGTCTTGAAAGTCTCGATTCTTTTACAGTTTGAACGAAGATTCACACGAATGGTAAATTTTCGCACACGATCATTTGCCTGAACGATTTCTTTTTCTTTATTCGAAACATTTGCACAAGCAGCCGATTTCCGCACACGATCAGTTTCCTTGACGATTTCTTTTTCGTTATCCGAAAAATTTGCACGAACGGCCGATTTCTGCACACCGCAATCATTTTCCTTAACCATTTCTTTTTCATTTTCCCAAAGATTTGCACGAATTACCGATTTCGGAACACGGTCATTTTCTTTTATGATTCTTTTTTTATCGTCAGTTAGTTTAGCTCTATAGGCAGCAACATTTAAGTTATTTTGAATCTGTGCTTGCTTTTTCATGTCTTCTCTAGACCTATCTCGCTGTACAGATTTCGTAAGACGATTTTTATATTTTGTTGTTTCGTGCGTTTCATCGTTTTCAGTTCTTAATTTAATTTTTAGGGGTTTTGAGTTATCAGCATCACACTGTTTTCGTTTTTAATCGGAAGCCTTTTCCTTCCGAAACTTTTCTTTCAGGTCAGATAGTGGAACCTCTTTTATGACTGTCTTGATATATTGAACTCCATAGAATACAAACATGTTTTGGAATTGATCAAGATAAACCTTTTTCATGTAATTTTCTGCTTCATGAAACGAATCAAACTTCATAAGCACTGAAGTACCTGACGGAGTACTTAAGCCTAACGAATCCCGTCCATGTGAATCAAAAACATATACACAATCACCGTTCATCATAAAGGACGTACCATACCCAAACGCTACCAAAAGACCGCAGTTGTAATTGCAAGGAAATGTTAAGAATTTCTGATTGACATGCGATAACTCAGCAGTGCACGGCTCTGACTTTTCTATGGAAATATACTGTTGTCTATATGTATAATTGCAGGTGGATCTTCAAACGAGAGAAACTCGTTTATAAAACCGAGATTTGTATACGCTTCATTACCCAGCAATAATATCCTGTCCATATCCCATTGACCCCAATAGCAAGGAGATTTCACCTTCGAATAACATATGACCATTAAAGCATTGCACATACGTTGACTACCCGCACATTTACCAAACATGGGGTTACCTGATGAAATGAACCACAAACGACTTTTCTTGGAATAGTCGGTCCGGAATTAATCTCAATATCAACATAAGACAAAAGTATAATGGCGAAATACAGGCTAATTGTAAAAAACCGTACGGGTTTTACCAAAGTCGACACACCGTTACTGTGCAACCGAAAACTTATGACCATATTTTTATGAACAGTTCGCAATCTCAGTTGGGTCGATCCGTAGAAGCTACCGATGGTTACGCGATATTCTCCAATGGAAATTATTTTTGAAAGAAATAACCAAATTAATTAATTTGTTATTATCTAGTTCCGATTCAAGTCAGATAAGGTCAGATATAGTTTGATAAGTTCTGATAACTTTGCTGATTCTAAAGTACTGAGGTCTAGTAAATCAGTTTGATGAATAATTTGATGAATCGACAAATATGGTAAAGAATATCAAGGTATCTATAGTCCCCTATGTTGCCTCCAACTAACCTAAAAAGATAAAAATAGAAGATTGTAACACTTACAAATTGATAGATGTTAGAAAATTTCATCATACTTCAAAGGAACTTATTTTGACGACTGTGTGGTTAAGAGGGTCTTCCGCGAAATGTAATTCCCGCGAAATACATTCTACCATACTCAAAATTTAATTTACGCAAAATTTAGTTCCGCTACTTGAAGAATTTTCAATTTCTCAATGAATATATTGCAATATTTCACTTGGAATATATATTTCTAATTCACATCTTTTTTTCTATGATCTCAAATTATTGAAATTAAATAGTTATTTGATAAAGCCTCTTTTTACTGTGAATTGAATCCACTTTCTATTTTGAATGAAAACTGAGAACTAATCACATCTTATGCCCTTTTTCTTTGACATTTTTTTATGCACTGTGTACCAATAACACCGCCCACTATTCAAAGTACGATGATATTATACCTTTATTATACCCTTTGAAACAGATATTTAACGTTTGATATTCCACACATCATATCACAGTATCAACATTAATTTTACAGTTAATAGAATATATACAAACGAATTCTAAATTAAGCATAAGTGGAAACTCACTGCAAGAGTGAAATGGTATATAGTGAAGACAAAAATGAAACAAAAGGCATTTTCGAAAACACCGAAAGTCCAAAAAAGAAATGATAGTTTTTATATTTAGGTGACATACATCACCAAAAAATGCATTTGTGAAGCAAATTCAAAGTTTCAATCATAAATTAGAACCTTCTTATACTAATACGCAATCTTGCTTTTTTCTTACCTAACTTTTAAAGAAAGAACGTTAGGTAAAATTTCTCGGGAAGTTCGTCAATGGATGTTTGTTTTTTCCGTATTAGTATAGGGAGAATCTCCCATTAGGAGAATCTCTAGCTCCATCTTACGGATTTTTATTACTTCATGGAGTGTCGTATATTAAGAAAGACATCATAAATCCGCCCGAAGGAGAACGCAATGCAATGTTTTTTGCGTTCGAAAGTTCATCAAATTTTCTCAACGTTCGTTTCTTTAAAGAGAAATGAAGACGCTGCGTGTTAAATTTTTTGATTTTGTTTTAATTTTTTTATTCAACGCTTTAAGTTCAGTAATAAAGAATAACAACATTGATCGGTATCAGTAACTATTCTATCCGACGAGATAGACGATGTAGACCTGTTATGTGTTCGTGTTGTCAGTTCATCATTTTCTACCGATGTCTATTTTTTAAATGTGTTTGAACGTAGCTTTTTCGTATCAGTTAGTTTTCATCACTATTCCGAAATGTGTAGCTAGCAGTTTATTTGGTTTTTCATTGTAGTGTGTGGATTGTTATTATTAAGGCTCGCCTTTAGGGAAACGAAGGTAGCAAGATCATTATTATATTGTTTTGACAGTATTTGATTGATATCTTTTTGTTTTAGATTTGAAAATTGAGTAGTATAGATGAATGTAATACAAGAAGAGATACATGGTTTTTGTATCATGATACACGAGTGGAGTTTTGGGTTTTAACATTTCCACAATTCATAGCAGAATAAAGATTTGAAAGATAAAATAGTCTGAGAAGGTATTGTTTTTGTTAGCTTTAGTTAATAGGGAAATGTGAAGGTATTTTCATATATTTCAGAAGTTTAATCGTGGTTAGGTAGGAGTATACGTTGAATTGTCTCTTTTCTAAATCTCTGAACATTGCAATTGTAGCTTTTAGTTTAACTGTACAACTTCTCTAAATAGGCCAGAATAAAATAAAAAAATAGGGATAATAGCATTCTTTGAATGATCGATCCAAAATATTTATACAACAATTGTGTGTTAAATATGATATAATTCCAACATGGAGAAACACAACAATTTTTGTATAAACACAGACTTATCATGGCAGTATTGCGTGTAAAAACAATTAATGGAGAAAAACTGTAAAATGTTTTTACACGCTACACTAGTCTATATACTAATAGCGAGTTGTGCATACCACTTTTATTTTAGAGAGTGATACATTTAGAAAAATTTCACGGTCATTTTCTCACGAGGAGCGCGTAAAACCACGCTGCTGCGACTAGCGTTTTTTCGGTATTTTCATTTGCGTATTAGTAATAGTCCAACTCCATCTTACGGGTTTTTTCATGTCGAAGAGTGTTGTACGTAAAAGAAGACGATGAAGGGTCTCCACGGAGGAGGATGCAATGCAATGGTTTTTCGTTTGAAATATTCTCAACGATCATTTTTGTTTGGTGAAAAAGAAGAGAGAAGAAGCGTTTTTTGTTGTTTGTTTTGTTTGTTTTAATTTCAAAAGCGAAGAATAGTGTTGTTGTTGAGAAAGTATTAGTATGTTTACTACCAGTGGTATGATGCAGAAAAAAAACAAAGGTTTTTAAAACGTAAACAAATCTGATTTTGTTTTCGTAAAGATTGATTTGCAAGACGAACGAAGAAATGAAACGAAGGATATTGTATTATTATTAACCGCGAATTAACGAGTGGAAGAAAGTAAGGTTTATAATAGCAGAAACGTGTACTGTACTGGAAAGTGAAAAACATCTTACTTATTTATGTTACAGTTATTAAATGTTTGCATAGAAGAAGTTGTCAAATGGTAGCAAATGGTTTTTAATTTATTTCTTTTTGGCGGGATTGATCGTTTTGTAAAGATGGAATTAACGAGTGGAAGTGCATATACATAAAAAAGTAAATGAAAACACGAACATATGCTGTTGTGTGTGCTGAAAAGCGAAGAAACTGAATTGAATTGAAGGATTGTTAACGAAGTGGCATTAATTTTTTTACTTAAAAATGGTTGCGCCGTTGCGATTGGTTTCATGTCAACCATGTGGGATTATCAACATTATCAACATGTTTTGGAAGAGCTAAACTATTATTTCAGAGGGGTTTCTTTGCATGTGAAGCAGTAAATGGTTTTGTGTTACGCTGAGATATTATTGCTGATGTTGTTGTTGTTATATTTCAAGCGAATTTTTGTGGATCTTTTCAAGAAAGTTGAAGCTCTCCCCCCCCCCCCCCCCCCACAACGATGATTGAATATCTAACACCCCCTCTACCCCTACACCCCACACCGCCAGCTGGAATTATAGGTTTTCATACTGTACTAAACGCATCCTAGGGTTATTTCATCTTTCCTGTTATTTAAGCTATGTTTTTATTGCTATTATATAATTTTGTTTGTTTTGTTTAGTGGGGAAGGATGTAGTAGGAGGGAGACCACTGAATGTCTTTACATTTTAATCTTCACTATGATCACATCTACCTATTCTATGATGGTTCTATGTATTCCTGTATCTATGTCATATATTTATTAATTGAGAACTCTTTGTTGTTTTTTATGTATATGCACTTCCACTCGTTAATTCCATCTTTACAAAACGATCAATCCCGCCAAAAAGAAATAAATTAAAAACCATTTGCTACCATTTGACAACTTCTTCTATGCAACCATTTAATAACTGTAACATAAATAAGTAAGATGTTCTTCACTTTCCAGTACAGTACACGTTTCTGCTATTATAAACCTTACTTTCTTCCACGCGTTAATTCGCGGTTAATAATAATACAATATCCTTCGTTTCATTTCTTCGTTGATTGTTGTTTGTTTTATATATTCTGTCAGTGGGAGGGGAGGGAGAGTGTGCACAATGTGTGATTTCAGTATAAGTTACTGTTTAGCTGCATGATGTGCCAACTGTTTATTGTTTCTGACTTGACGTATGTCGTTTAGGAATCCTCGATTTTTTTGCCATGGTGCTTATATCTTGGTTCTATAGTAGAAATGTCAATGCACATGATATTTATTTATTCAGCGCTTTTACAATCTAAAAGAATATGTTCTGTAATATTTTTTCTATTTCTGATGATCAGGTTCTTGCTTCTGTCCTAAATGATTTCTTTCTTTTTAGATAAGAAAATTTAGTATAAATAAAGATTATGACGAGAAGAATGAATGTGCCAATCATGGTGTTACATCATATGGTACATGCAATTGGTAAATTATTTGATGAATGCATAAAAAAATGACACTTCGGTTGTATGCTGAGCAGGTATAATCTTTTTACTACTCACACTTGATTCAGGTATCTCGGACAAAGACATAATTTTACGGGCGGTTTCACTCAATAGTTGGAAAATACATTAAAAACATTTTTAGGCTGCATTCTTTCTTATCATGATTCTCACAATGATCACATCTACCTATTCTATGATGATTCTCTAAGTCATTCCTGTATCTATATCATATCTCTAATAATTTTGTACTGTTTTTTTCTTTGTTTGTTTGTTTGTTTTATTTGGTCAGTGGGTGGGGAGGGAGAGTGTGCAATGTGTGATTTCTTTCAAAATTGAACTTTTGCTGCATCATGTACATTTTAGGGGAACATACTGATTTTTGTTACTGGCTTTATGTATTTCATTTTGGAATCTGTAGCGTGAATTTAATCCATGGTTCTTATCTTGATCGTATAGTGGGAAAGTTTCGGCACATGATATTTATTTTCAGTTTTATTTTACATTCTGCAACCATTTGTTCTGTTTCAGATGATCATGTACTTGCTTCTGTTATATACGATTTCTTTCTTTTAATATTAGAATATTTAGTATAAATAAAAATAATGACGAGGAAGAATGAATTTGCCAATCATAGTTTTAGATCATGGTACAAGCGATTGGGATAAATCATTTAATGAATTCATTAAAACAATATATTATTGCCTTATTTATGTTGAAACTTTGGAGCGAAATTGTGTGGTTTCAATGATGATTGATTATCCCTGTCCTCTACCCCTACCCACACCACTTACTATACCAAGAGAATTATAACTGACCACAACACATCCCAAGCTTTTTCAGATTTTCTTTTGTCCTTCCAGCAATGATTTTATTGCTATTATTCCTTAAAGTATATGCTGCTGATTTGTTGTTTGTTTTTTCTTTTGTTAGCGTGGGAGGGAGACCATTAAGATCATTCCATTTTGCTGTATCTACATCTTATCATTTTTTTTTCAATTTATCACTGTTTGTGTTTTTGTTTGCTGACTTTACGTATGTCGTTTAGGAATCCCCAGACTGAAATTAAGTTATGGTGGTTATCTTGGTTCTATAGTGGAAATGACAGGGCACATGATATTTATTTACGTAGTGCTATTTTACATTCTAAGAGATTTTTTTCTGTTTCTGATGATCATGTATTTGCTTCTGTTCTATAAGATTTCTTTCTTTTTAGATTTAGAAAATTTAATAAAACGGAATATATGACCAAGGAGAATGAATGTGCCAATCATGGTTTAACATCATGGTACAAGCGATTGGTATAAACCATTTAATGAATTCATGGTGAAAAGACCCTTCGGTTGAAGCCTGAGCAGGTGTAATTTTTTTATTATTCACATTTGATTCAGGTATCCCGTGCAAAGACAATTTTACGGTTTTACTCAATAGTTGGAAAATGTAACAGAAACATATTTAGGTTGCATTTTTATATTTCTTATCATGATTCTTGGGAGTGGAACCGTAAAATATTTTTACACGGGATACTAGTCTTATATACTAATAGCGAGTTGTGCATCCACTTTTATTTTAGAGAGTGATGCATTTAGAAAAATTTCACAGTCATTTTCTCATGGGGAGCGCGTAAAACCACGATGCTGCGAGAAGCGTTTTTTCAGTATTAGTATATTTGTAGTGGCAAATGACGCGACGTTAATTTTTTGGCACGGGGGACATTGCATTGCACCCCCAATCGAACGCGACGTTTAGGGGCAAATATTTCTAGGACCAATGGGGATAATTGACGTTTTTTGGGGTCTGCAATATTGGCGATAGGGTGACGAAAAAAAAGCGAGTCTAACACCTTTTGGGGACGGGTGTGACGTCATCAAAATGTTTGATGGACGATATCTCAGTAACGGCACGTAGTACACAGACGATCCCATACATTCTTTTGATCAGCATTCCGAGCTCTATAGCGTAATACTACTTATCCTTTTGGATTGTGTGATTCTATTTTCGGTCACCCTTATATTGATAGGAAATCACGGGATAGCGGTAACTCATGGGGAAAGTGAACCGGTAAAATGTTTTTACCCGGGATACTAGTCTATATACTAATAGCGAGGTGTGCATCCACTTTTTAGTTTGGTCAGTGTGAATAAAATGACTGGGAACGAAATGTTTGTATGGACTGTTACAATTGAAATTTTAGATCGTGCGTAACTGAGTTCTCCAGATGTACGCGATTAGTATTATAGGAGTAGGGCGACGTCAGTGAGGACATTGCATTTCACCCTAAATAGAACGTGATATTTAAGGGAAAATATCTGGAGAACTAATGGGAATAACTGACGTTACTTTGGGCGCGCGATATTGGCAATGGGGTTACGAAAATTTTGGGTCTAAATAATTTTAGGGGACGGGTGTGACGTCATTAGAATATTTGATTGACGATATCTCCGAAACGGTATATTGTACACAGACGATCCCATACATTCTCTTCATCAGCTTTTCAAGCTCTACAACTTAGTGATACTTATCCTTTTGGATTGTGCGATTTGATTTTCGGTCACCCTAATATTTGGAAAGAAGGAAGAGCACGGGTGAGTTTGGGATGGCAACTCATTGGAGTAAAATGACAAAATGTTTAATTGGAAAATTATAAAGTGACATTTTAGATCGTGCGTAACTGAGTTGTCCCATATATAAGCGATTAGTATTATAAAAGGAGTTTGACGTCAGATGGCACATTGCATTGTGCCCTAAATAGAACGCGATTTTCAGGGTCAAATATCTCGAGAACCAATGGGAATAACTGACGTCACTTTGAGTGCACGATATTGGCGATGGGGTGACGAATAAATTTGGGTCTAAAACGTTTTGGGGACGGCTGTAGAGATAGGATATGCAGCGTTTCAGCACATCTCTTTTTCTCACTATTTTAGTATCTGCGCAGATAGTTAAAATAGTGTGAAAATATAGGGTATAATGGATATGTTAATTTTTGATGACGTCATCAAAAAAAATTCCGATTTTCAAAAAAATAAAAATCGGATTTTCAAAAAAAATAAAAATAAAAATAAAAAAAAAATAAAAAAAAAATAAAAAAATAAAAAAATCTAAAAAAATAAAAAAAAAAATAAAAAAAATAATAGGATTTTTCAAAAGTAAAATCGGAAAACCATTCGGGAATTTCCCTTTTAAGTTTTGTCCACTTTCAAAAAAAAAATTTTTCTAAAAAAAGTTTATATAATAAAGATGAATAATAATAAAAAATCAACCTATCTGATATATCAATGCTAGTTGGAAGTTGTTTTTACAATAATAAAGATGATGATCTCAGCTATAATGAATGAAATTATTAATTTGAGTATGTGGTGGACGGCTAGAGAAAGTCATATTGATATTGTTAAATTATGTAAAGAATGGGGTGCGACGGATTTTAATGATGTGATGTGTTCTGCAGCTGAAAAAGGTCATATTGAGATTGTTAAAGTATGTAAAGAATGGGGTGCGACGGATTTTGATGAGGCGATAGGGAATGCAGCTAGTGGTGGTCATATTGAGATTGTTAAATTATGTAAAGAATGGGGTGCGACGGATTATAATGAGGCGATGTTGCGTGCAGCTGGAGAAGGTCATATCGAGATTGTTAAATTATGTAAAGAATGGGGTGCGACGGATTTTGATGAGGCGATGGGGAATGCAGTTTTTGGTGGTTATATTGAGATTGTTAAATTATGTAAAGAATGGGGTGCGACGGATTTTGATGATGTGATGTGTTCTGCAGCCGAATACGGTCATGTTGAGATTGTTAAACTATGTAAAGAATGGGGTGCGACGACTAACTTTAATGGAGTGATGTGTGAGATGGCTAGATATGGTCATATTGATATTGTTAAATTATGTAAAGAATGGGGTGTGACGGATTTTGATGAAACGATGAGGTTTGCAGCTAAATACGGTCATATTGAGATTGTTAAATTATGTCTAGAATGGGGTGGTACTAATGTTAATGAGGCGATGGAGTGTGCAGCTATATACGGTCATATCGAGATCGTTAAATTATGTAAAGAATAGGGTGCGTTGGATTCTAAAACGATGAAGCAGAGCTAATAAATGCTAATATTGTTAAATTATGTAAAATAATGATGATAGACCAGGAAAAAAAATAAAAAAAAAATATTTTTTTTATTATATATATATAATAAAAGAATGAGTGAAACTAATAAAGATTTGGTGATGCGTACAGTTAAATGGGGTGTGACTAATGTTAATGATGTGATGTGGCGTGCAGCTGAAGAAGGTCACATTGATATTGTTAAATTATGTAAAGAGTGGGATGCGACGGATTATAATACAGCTATGCATAGTGCAGCTAGAGAAGGTCACATTGATATTGTTATACTATGTAAAGAATGGGGTGGTAATAACTTTGATATGACGATGAGATGTGCAGCTGAAAAAGGTCATATTGAGATTGTTAAATTATGTAAAGAATGGGGTGCGACTAATGTTAATGAGGCGATGTGGTGGGCAGCTGGAGAAGGTCATATTGAGATTGTTAAACTATGTATAGAATGGTTAGAGTCTGGAAAAATTTCGAACAAAATCTGATGTTGATGGAAAAAAGTATAATAAAGGATGTCGACTAATTTTAATGATATGATGGAGAATGCAACTAGAGAAGGTCATATTGAGATTGTTAAATTATGTAAAGATGGGGTGCGATTAATTTTAATTATTTGATGATACGTGCAGCTATTAACGGTCATATTGAGATTGTTAAATTATGTAAAGAATGGGGTGCGACTAATTTTAATTATGTGATGTGGTGTGCAGCTAAATACGGTCATATTGATATTGTTATACTATGTAAAGAATGGGGCGGTAATAACTTTGATGATGTGATGTGTGTTGCAGCTGAAGAAGGTCATATTGATATTGTTAAATTATGTAAAGAATGGGGTGCGACGGATTATAATGATGTGATGTGGTGGGCAATCGTATTCGGTCATATCGAGATTGTTAAATTATGTAGAGATTGGTTAGGTTACGACATTATACATGAAGAGTTATACCGCTATCACCACAAACGTAAGTTTTCAAAGGCATTGTGCTATGATTTGATAGAAGTTGCGATGCATCCAGATAGAGTATGGGATTGGTACTTTGATGAAGATGAGAAGAAATTTCTAGATGAGTATCTTCAGTAACTATTATCATTCACGTTACTGAAGAATGTGGTACGCGTCAGGGTACTCTAGTCGTATATATAAGCAAACATGTTTACCACTCTTCCAACGTTCTATAATGGTAGACATTCAAGTTACTGAAGAATGTGGTACGCGTCAGGGTGTTCTATTCGTATATATAAGCAAACATGTTTACCACTCTTCCAACGTTTCTTAATGGTAGGCCAATCATCTTCATTTATAAAACTAGTTTCTTCATCAATCATCTTCACATCACTCCTTTCTTTTGGATGCCAAATAAATAGCATTTTTGCTTGTCTTCGGATGTTCTTTGCGATAGCTGTGTAAACTTGGGTGAGTAACCAGAGACTGTGTTTTTTATGACGTCCCGAACATGCCAGATCTAAAAGTGGGTTTTTTCTTCATTTGTCAAGTTTCTCGTAAGCTATACAATCGTCAACGATGAAAAGTGTCTCATATTTTGGTAAGAGAGTTGAGAATTTTTCGATCCAATCAAACAATCCTATTGTTGGTGTAGGTTCTATTAGAAAAATATGATCCTCTTCCCACAAGGCTTGACATGATTGATAGGTATCATTCCATTTGAGAGTAGGACAGATGATGATAATATATTTAAAATGTTGTTTGAATTGGGTTTGTAGAAGATTTAAAACCAACTTTGTCTTCCCACATCCAGTCCGCCCAGAGAAAATTGCTGTACAAGGTTCTTTTACATAGCTCATTTATTTATTGTAAAACACTCTCAAAACGCCCATCTTCAAAGTTGACTTGTCCATCTTGTAAAACATAGATGTAACAATTGATAGATCCTGCTTTTTCTGCTAACTTGGTTATCGCTAATGTTACACCACTACTTAGGTTCTTTAAAGATCTCCCTGTTCCATGTAGCTTATTATCAGGTGTGGTTCTAAAGTCAATGAACAATGAGTAACCTGTGTTGAAAAATTCTGCTGGTGATATACTCGTCTGCTTATCACCGCTAAAATATAACCAAGAATTATCATACATATCTTTCAGAAGCAAACGATGTGTGTAGAGTTGATTGGGTTGACCTTCTACCGTAATATCTACTTTTGATATTTTCGGGTTATAGAACTTTTCGTTATCAAAAGCGTTATCAAAAGCTTTTCGACTATCAGGTTCTATGAAGAGCATTAAAATACCCCTTAAACTTTCACTTGGTGTGTTAACCTGTATATTCCACATAGTGTCTTCTTTTTTGAGGGGTATCATGCTATGTCTCAAGACTCTATCATAAGGAAGAGATCTATTCATGGAAGCAGTTAAGATTGCTTCCTTTAATTCTCTATCTTCTACTTTATTGAATTCCAAAGCGATATTAGATATGGTATAGGAGCCATCAGGATCCTTCTTTGAGGCTCCGCTTCCTGTTCCAGCATCTCTGATCACATTTCCATAAGATGCAAATGTTAATTGAAAACTAAGTCGATCATCAAGCTGTACAAATGGTAGATGTTTTAAGATATCATAATATTCCCACAAGGGTATCGCAAATCTGTTTCCATAAGCATTAGCCAACGCTGTTTCACTTGCGCTACCACTAGTAGATGTTTTAACTCTAAGTTTAAGTACATTTCCTTCAGTATCTACCCCTTGTTCGATCTTATATAGCTTGTCTTTCTCTGAATCCCACTTATCTGCATAAAGCTGATAGATATCAAAATCAAAGATATCTTGTATGATATTCCCCTCGTAATCAATTTTAAGTTGAGTAATCAAACTCTTTCCGAGATTATTCATGATATATCTAGCTGTATCCGTACTCTTCAATCCAAAATCGAAAGTAAGTTTCAAACTTCCAGGTTCTATAACATCATTCGCACCTAGGTTTGGTATTTTAACATGTAAGACCTGATTCTGATCGATGGTGCTTGGGTTGTGTGCTATTTTAACATGTTGTCTTGAGGCTTTTATACCAAAACGAGTTCTATATTTTTTATTAGGGTTTAAACTTTTACCATATGAAGTCATTTATTATATATAAGAAATGACTGAAATTTTCGATAATCCTTGATATGATGAAGGGGGTGAGGATGGTGAAGACGATCCATATCCTATCTCTCTCTACAACATCCGATCCTATACAACCGAGCGGAGCAGATGTTGGTCTACCGGAAGTAACTACAGCAACGGCTGATGTGCAGAAGCGTTTAATTCGCATGAACTTGGAGAGTCTGTATATACATCTTGACGTTCAAGGGTCCTTGAACCTTATAGATCTGCGAAAGTTTAAACTTTCGAAATACAAAGGCGTTCCTCGGTTCGAGTACTATAAGGATGGAAATTGGCACAGACTTACTGATATACGTAATGGAAAATGGTTGAGTAAGAATTCGATCATCAAAGTTATTGGAAAGAACGTGATTAATGATGTGCTTGAACTAGGCACTCCTCCACAACCTGAGGATATTCAGATGCAGGATCTTGGTAAGAAGATCAAGATATCTAATGAGGAACTCAAGGAGATAAATCAGGAGATATCAGAACAACGGCGAGCTCTCAATTTAGATCCTGAAGATGTCGAGGGGAAAGAAAAACTTGAACAACTGCTTGAAGAAAAAAAAGGAATCGAGAAACAAAAATCATGACAGATCTCACGGATAAAAGAGACAATCACCAAGATAGCGGATAGTGACACATCGTTAGGTGAGAAACCTTGAACTCTTTTTCGAGAGCAAGGTATCACGATTACGGCAATCATAACAGCGCTCGGACTCGTTATATCTACAATCGTAACTTCATTAATCGGAGGGGTGGGTATGGTAGTTGGTGGAAAACCACCGGGAAAAGGTGGAATTCAGCAGTGGATGAAAAAGCAACTCGAAGCTCTTGGACGACTACTCGGAAAGCTTGGTGCAAAGTTTGGAGCTGCATTACCTGGTATCATTGGAAGCGTTGTAAGCTGGTTATTAAACTTTCTGAAGAAGGGAATTATGATATTAAGTTCAAACGTCTGGTTACTCATTGTTTTCCTACTAGGTTTGATAGGAAATTGGTTACTAAGAAAAGTAAATTCCAAGCAAAATAAGTGATACTCCAGCAATAATTAAAGCTTGGTTTTCCTCTTCATGTTGTTGTGTTGCGTTAGCTCTTTCAGGTAATTTTACGTCAATAGGTGTTTCTTTTATAACATGATGTTTTGGATGAAAACCAGTAGTTCTCTTACCTTTGAAGGCGTCATGTTTTGGAGGAGGATGTGTTTTTTTCCACATCTTGAGGAGGAATCGACGGTGCTCCAATATGGTTTGCACTAACTAATTTTATACTGAAATCTGTTATATCATTGAGATTTTTCAACTTCAAATCGCTTGGTATAAAATAAGTTCCTAAAGCAACACCAAAATTTGGTTTTGCTCTAGCATATTTCAAAACATTTTGAAATTCTGTGATCTCTTGTTGTATAGTATTTTTTTTTAGAATGATTTTTTCTAGAGAAGATGAAAAAATCTTTTGAGCATCTAAAGGACGTCCTGTATCACCTATAATATTTGATCTAGCACTCGCTTGTGATTCTAAGATTAGATAAGTATAATATCGTATAGATTGTGATAACCTTTGCAATCCTGCACGTGTTAATCCGTTTACATCAGTTTCAAGATACATTTTGAGATTATCCTTACCAATCTTAATTCGTGAGAGATATCGCCAATACGTAGGTTCTGGTATGATGTCGAATTCTCTAGAAATACTTCGGAAAGCAGTCTCCTTGTATGGATTTTTTCTTGGATTAAAGGTAAGATCTCCTGGTAGAGGTACCTCCATTTCCTCTAGAATAAGACGCGTTTGTAGGTAGACGTGAAAGCGAAAAATAGATCGAATCATTGGAACCTTATGATTAAGATGAAATGTAGATATTCCACATCCTATAGTACTCACCCAGAAACTGAAGGAGAGTTGTCCAAGATAAAAGTCTAACGGTTCTCCGAAACGATCATTCGAACCTTCACGTTGGAATGGTCTGAAGATATTACGAAAGTTTGCAGTGAATGAGGATCTATCTTGATCAACAACGATTTGTTGTTTCCATAGTTCCTCTGATGATATTAAGACGCTAGGTTTTCCATACTCGGGTATATATCTGACTTTTGAATTAAAGTTTAGAAGATTACTACTCATTTCTTTCATATAATAAATAGAGCAATATATGTATGTGAACAATCTTGGTAAAACACAATTACCTCGCACTTTGACAGCGGGAACTGAATTATACTTGTATAATGCTTTGATCATAGTCCGATGGTTTAATTTAGATCAGAATTCTCAGATAATCACATCGAAAGATCAGATAGCTACAGATCCGAATCCTACATTTATCGATTTTAAAAAACGTCTTTACACATCGTCAACCATCCTCAGAAATATAAACGCGAGAGGCAACAAAACAGTATATGTAGATAAAAATGCAGATGGGACTCTAACATTATCTGTTACAAAGGGATATCAAGTTGCAATCACGCATGGATTATTAAATCTTCTCGGATTAACGATGCCTGTACACAAACATTTCACAGCTGGATATTATAAAACAACTCCAAATTTCTGTACATTTAAAGCGCTCCGTCTACACTGTGAAGAAATCGAATTGTACACCATGATGGAAAATACAACCCTCACGAACACACTACACCATTTTGAACTTGCTAAAGGAGAGTATGAGTACGACGATCATATGGTATATGAGTATACTTCAAATCCTATATACATTGCCAAACTGAAATATCCGACGGACACCTTAACCTTCAGGATTAGTGATGAGAATGACAAAGATCTCAATGTTGGTGTTAGAATGAAACTATTGTTAAAATAAACATATGGCAATGTATGACTTCAACACTGAGAAGCTATATCCTGTTTTACCTAGTGCTTCGGAGGATGGTGTAGACGGTCTGACATTACAAACGCAAAACTATAGACTTCAAACAATTAAGGAGACGGAAGCGTTCCTATCTAAAGAGATAGTAAACAGAACATCTCTAGAACGTAAATTTTCACGTTACACTCTAGTTTGTACGTATATCTCTTACTTTCTAAACGCGGCGAGCGTTGTGCTTTCAGGCGGAGAAATCGCGTGTCTTATCTCTGGTATATATGTATCGATGAGTATTGCAAAATGTGTGACGACTCTTGTTTTGAATATGGTATTGATTATAATTATGAAAAGTGTCTCTGTTTTTGATGTGAAAAGACTGAAAAATCGTGATATTTCTATAGCTGCTCAAACCATCTTAGATGGTTTGATCATGCTTATCTCGAAGAGCATAGAAGATGGGAGTATCGACCATCATGAATTCAGTCGCATTATAGGAGAGAAACAACGTTATTTGAGTAAGAAACAAGAACTGCGATCTAGATCGAGTAAAGCAATTAAACAACTTTATGATCATCAGAGAGAGGAGTTCTTAGAGCTTGGGAGAAAACAAGGTCCCAGATGTAGGTGTTACATAATCTATGAATCACCTCCTCTCTATGTTTTGTAGTTTGATAAAGCCACAAAACTTTACATGTCGATATTGAACATATCTTCGAACAACTCTTGCGTATCATCATCTGGTAGAGTAAAATGGTTTCTCCAGAAATTGTCTTTACCTAGGACATCTTCTCGGAACCAATACCATGCATGTACGGCGTTGGCGTCTTCGCATTCGCCGAGCTCTTCCATCTCAGGATACCTCATTTCTAATAAATTCAATGTCATCCTAAGTTGTCTCCGTTGACATCGTATCATATAGTACGGATGTCTATCAATGTTATTCTTCTTAACAACACAGAGAATGTTATCGATCGATCTTCGATGTGGTACATATCGTGCTTCAAGTTCTGTAACACGATTCTGAGCCTCCATGATCTGATTCTGTGTCTCAGTAAGATCATCGTTTATTAGAGCCAGTGTAGTTCAGGCTTCCATAAGATGATCCTGTGTTTCCATAAGATGATCTTGTGCTTCATTTTTCTCTTGTACGATCCTTTCAACTCCTTTGTGTATAAGCCATTTTGTAAGTTCTACAGCTTTGGGTTTCTTGGAGCGAATTGTGATCTCCAAAGCACCTTCTAAGGAGATGAAGATATCATGATCATTTTGATTTAGATAGGGGTCCGCATACCATGCGGACCCCCCTTCAAGTAAATTATGACGTGGTTTTAACGCTATATCTAACGCTCTTGTTGAGGATTGTATATCAACAATCTCTAGTAACTTTCCGAGATCTGCACGCTTAAACCAAGGTTGATTTTTAGCATCAAAAAGCAGTTCTATTGAATTAGCGGGAAAGGTATGAAATAAAGATAACATTATTTTTTTATTATTGTAAAGCAACTTCCAACTAGCATTGATATACGAATATATCAGATAGATCGATTTTCATTCGTGATAGTTGGGACCCACCTTTTAGTATTTTGTTTTATTGTAGAGGTTTTACCTCTACAATAATAAAACCTCTTTAACTAAATTATGACATAGTCTCATCATTATCAGATTCGCTAAGAAGACTCTCATACACGTCTACTCGCTTGTACTTGGCCTCCTTCAGAGACACTTGAAGATAGTGATTATGGTTTTTCTGCGTGTATATACTTCCGATTTTCAGTATACTAGTTACCTTGAAGCTTTGATGGAACGGTACCTCACCGTTAAATTTTGTTTTAATATCACCATCCCACACGATGAGCTTAGGGTTAATCCAACCCGTAGTGCTGATCGGCTTACCTGTAAGGCTATTAAAAATAAGTTCTCTATGATGCGATTGATGATCGCTATATAAGCATCACACCAGACTTTGTCATCCGACACGTTGAATCCCATCTTCCAGGCAGAGCCTTCGTTATATCTCGATACACCTGAGGAGTGACAATTCTTCGGTGTCTTGATTAAGAGAGGAATGATTTTACCCGGTTCCTTCTCATAACCTATGTAATACCTGGTATCGGTTTTGTTTACTAAGATAGCCTCTACTACAATGATCTTTGATATGTCGATTGTGTAGATGTTGGTAAGTTCTACGCTATCACTAGAGTTAAAGTCTATTCGTGAAATCTTAAGTTGTCCAAATCGTAACATCTTTATTATTGTAAAAACAACTTCCAACTAGCATTCATTCGTTATAAATCGTTGTGTTATAATCTACTTCAACTCCTACGATCTCACCCGTTTGAACATCAATTTCCACACCTTCTGGTGTCGTATGAATTTTTCTTCTTGGTGGTGGTGCTTTCCTCGCGAGTTGACTAACAAATGTCTTCAAGGTACAATCCTGACACTCTTTCCACTCTTTTTGAGTACCAATACATTGGGTTTTTTTCAAGACTGCTTCAGGTTCGTCTCGCTTCATTGTAGAATATCCTCGAATACCTTGTTCTTTTACCTTCTCTCTTAACTGATTCAGGGTAGACATATTTATTATTGTAAGACAACTTTCAACTACCACTTTTTCACATAGTCCGGAGGTACTTCCGTATCCTCAGGAATCAGCATAAGTTCTTCCCGAACGAAAGCTCTCTTGGGTCCATCTTGGAGGTAGTACAAAATACGTTGTCCTGGATACTGTAAGATCTCACGCAAGCGATACGTTTTCCGACTCCAGTTGTTGTCCGTTGCATGACGTCTTGTGTCATCATGTTCCTCACCTGGTTGTAAGAGATAGCGATACAACCCTGATTCAATCAAAGCGTCTTCCTTCGGATAGAATTCGACTTTTAACGGAACTTCCTCAAGCTTTATCGCTTTGGATGGTTTCATACCCGTCCTCAAAAGCACGGTGTTGTTGAGTTGTTTCACACTTTTCTGGTAGTGTCGGATCCATGTGGTACTCTTTTTCTCTGGATCCTCCATCTCTTGCGCATCTTGTATCTTGAAGAGTTTCAGAGCTAGAGTCATGTTAAAATTTTCCACAAAGGCTGTAAACTTATGGTGATACTTTGTCGTAATTCTCTTCACTTTGACGCCATGCTTCTCAAACAGTTTGCTTGTTGCCGACTTGAACTCGGAACCATTGTCAACATGGAGTTCATCCGGATATTTCA
This sequence comes from Turritopsis rubra, assembly GCA_039566895.2. NCBI lineage: Eukaryota > Metazoa > Cnidaria > Hydrozoa > Anthoathecata > Oceaniidae > Turritopsis > Turritopsis rubra. The sequence goes on along the minus strand of CM077619.1, from coordinate 12,754,500 downwards.
GAGGTCCTTTTTTATAGATGTCAGCAAACATCTCGACAACGTCGCTCGCTTTCTTCGTTCTTAGAGGTCTGCTCGCTTTATACCCTGAAGCGATGTCGATAACATTCAAAACGTACTTGTACGTACTCTGGTAGACCTTGTCATGAGGTAAAAACATGAGATCCGCCTGATGTATCTTGTTTACCTTGGTTACGTAAAAATGTGCATGATCAATATGCTTAGGACGAGGTAGATAGATCTGCCATAACGCCTGTCTCACGAGCCAGTGTAAGACTTCCTTCTTTTTTAAACCTAATCCCTTTTGAAGCTCTTTAACAGCCTTGTGACCTATCCAATGGTTTTCAGGCTGGTAGTAGATCTCACTCAGGTTCTTTTCACTCATTTATTATATATAACGACGATACACTAAAAAACCTAAAATACTTAGACTTCCTCCAATAAAATCAACTCACTTAACTTTTGAGGCTCAGAAGCTTTATAAAAATCGCTGAATTGGGGTTTAGGGGGTAGAGGATCAAGGTATTGTTTTGTTATTCGATAATATTCACGCATACCTTCATCAAGATCTCTTATATAATTAGCCGCGGCATCTCTCTCTCGCAGATTCTCGTTTATCTATTCTATTCTATCATGTTCCTCTCGATTTGCCTGAGCCTGAGCCTTATTAAATTCTAATACTGCTTTTGCTCTTTTACGTCGTTCTTCTTCTGCTTCTTCAGCAGAAGAATGATTCATGAGATAGTTTCCACCAATGAAGGCACCTGCGTTTAAAGCAGCACCAACAGCTATAGCTAGTAATATTGCCATCTTTTTTATTCTATATAGAAATAGTATCTTTATACAAACCTTTCTTGAGTGCCATATCATCAGTAACAATCGCTAAATCAAGATAAGTCGCGAATTTTCCAACATCGGATAAATCCATCTTCAAAGTTGGTGGGTTGACACTAAAGATCATTTTCGCTGCGAAGGCGTACAACAACGTGTAAGCGCCGAGTCTGACTGTTCTCCAAGTACTATACATAGCTTCCTTCTCCATTTATTATACCTTTTAGGAGATATTTTAGAACATCTAACACATCTCACTGAAGTTCAAACATCTATCAACCTTTTTACCTCCAAATCTATCAACCTTATTTTTTTTACGTTTTACCTCCAAATCTATCAACCTTATTTTTTACGTTTTTGAGCGGTGAATCATTCGTTGTTGTTTTTTCTTCTTTCTTTCGACTCTTGAAATATACAAAACCAGCTATTACAAATATTACTAAAATTCCACCACCTATGACTTGATATGAGTTGAAAGACTTATCAAGTACTTGATTAGGTACTTGATTAGGTACTTGATTAAGTACTTGATTAGGTACTTGTAGTTCAACCTTCTTCTTACGATTCCATTCCGCTAACTTCTTCCCCGATTCTACTCGACCTGAATTCTTCGTTTTTGTTAGTTTTTTCTCTTCGTTTATTTGTTCGTTGCTCATTTATTTTAATTCGTTCTTCTTCTTCTTCCGCAAGTTTTGCAAATTTTTTCCAATTGAGATTGTCAAAAATAATCGCAGCGTAACCAATTAGTCCAAGGAAATTACGACAATTAGAATATATGATAGAACCTATAGTATCTATAGGTGAAACGTTGGGAATGAAATCAGTCATAGAACTTGTCATTGAGTTAGAGGTTAGAGGGTTTTTGTTGATCTCATCTATCATCTCATTAAAATCTGTTACACCTATGAAATTAGATATTTTAGAGGAAAAATCATCTGTTTTCATCTCAGATATATCATTCGTTTTCATCTTAATATCAACATCTGCAATACGATGTTGTCTTTTATTATAAAGTCGTTCTATAGTCTTATCACTTGCTTTACTCAATCTTTCTACTGTCCAAGGTGTTTTTCCTTCAAAATTTTCACCATTTTGTATAGCACGTGTTAGTTCTGCTCTTTTCTGAGCTTCTGGTGGTGTATCAACTTCATCAATTGATTGCATAAATTTATCAATCTCTACATCCATGATTGTCTTTATTATATAATGAAATATAAAAAATATTAGAAGTAAAATTATAATTTGAAAAAATCTAAAAAATATTAGAAGTAAAATTATAATTTAAAAAAATCTAAAAAATATTAGAAGTAAAATTATAATTTGAAAAATAGAGATAGTTAGTATTTCATACATTTCTTTTATAGTTGAAGACATCATGTAGATTTTTAGATCTTCCAAGGGGGCCGGTTGAACCCGCCCCCTCTTCAAGGTTACTTCTAGCGTATAAATCCAACATAAAGTCGGTTATGCGAAGGGGGATGAATGAGTTTCAACATCGGAAAAGTTTTAAAAGCACCATTTCATCACTCGTTTGGGATTCCAAGCCACCTCTAAGAGTTCAGATTTACATACAAGTCCAGCAGATGTACCATGAGCCCATGATTGTACACCATCAACATCTTGAAGTCTCTTATCATCATTTTTGCTTAACGCAATTTTGTTGATTCTTTGAGTATACATAACATGTTTTCTACTCCTGAATGTTAGTTGACTTCTATATTGAATCTTTCATCTTCACAACACTGGAGATAGTCATCGAATGTGATGTGCTTTTTTACCACACATTTCTTGATTCCCTTACATTTTTTATCAACCTTTCCATCTAGTTGTTTATAAGCATACATTTTCGCTCTCAAAGCAACAAACTCAATCATGATTTTTCCACTAAGTTCATCCTTTATCATAGCGATAATCTTCTTATTCTTTCCAATCGGAAGTGGTCTACCATCTTCCTCACTATAACCACTTGTGTCGAATCTAGCTTTTTCTTCGAGATCTCGATAGAAAGTACCTTTGAATGCATCTTCTCTCATAACATCTTCTTCAATGACTCTATAAAAGTCTTCCGTTTTGATGTGATAGATTAACGAGTCTGTATCCATATAACAAAGCTTGACTTTTTTACCATATTTCGGTATCATATAGTCATAGTGATACTCGTACATTAAAATCTTGCTAAGGTCTAAGATAGCTTGCCCAAGGTACACTGGCTTATTCATCACAACCTTTACGCGACGCATATCCATCGCGATGAGATGTTCTGAGAAACGTATCGTTTTCTGATAGTTTGGTTTGGAAGCTAATCTCTTACGTTTAGCTTCAGTACATATAAGCTTTATGTTTTTATGTTACGAACGTTTTCCATAGTCTTACCAAACACTGAGTTATTTGCCAATTTGAAAAAGTCTTTCTCGAATGAGTTCTTCGCGTTTGCACGATGTTTTGTATTCATTTCGATATATGGTTTCAACCATGCACTCTGTTGAAACTCGATGACTCTGTGCACCTTTTTCAAAATCAATCCATGCTCCAAAGCCTGCTTCAAAAGACGAATGTGTACTGGATATCGCTCTTTGTTATAAAGATTGCATGTTAGTTTCTATATATTAGAAATGGTAGAAATGGTAGAAATGGTAGCTCGTTGTGTTTCAAGTGAAGCTCCTTAGGATATTCAACATCAACTTCCAGATAATAACCGGTATCTCCATTATCATAGCTTAAGATTTTCTCTGTTGTAAAGTCCTCGCTATTTACCCATTTAAAACCGTGTGTTGGCAGCTTATTTATCATCGACCAACCATATTGATTATTGAGATCAAGATACTGAAGATATGTTGATAATTCGTTCTTCTTATAGTGCTCACCCATATACTTATTATTTGCTTTGGCATTATGTTGAATAACTTGACAAATTCCTCCTCGAATACCCTTTTCAAACATAAGAAGCATATCTTCATCTGTTAGTAGTTCTAGTTAAACTTTAGTCTTCTTCAAGGCTGCTTGCGAAAATAGTCCTGGAGCTGTATAAAAGTGCGCAGGATCTAGATCATAAATCTCTTGACATACATCTCGAAATCCCTCAAACACATCAGCCAACAATAACACATCTCCGTTCAGATACAAGTCATGATAATCTCCAAGATCTCTACACTCAAACACCTTCCAGACTTTCTGAGCATGAACATAGTCATTTCTCGATATCCCACACAAGTTTAAGCTGCTATAGAACCTCTTCTGAGGTGGCAGCTCTACCTCTTCAAATCTCTCGTAGCTATCCATATACTCATACAGATATACACCTTTACGAAGCATAAGCCGAAACTGTTCATCACTATCAGAATATCGATACGTGTTGCTAAACCTCTTCTTGAGTTCCTCCTGATTCAACTGCTTCTTCACATACTCGCAATAGCATTTTTTACACTTAAAATGTGCTACATAGTCCGCATCAATCTCCAAAAATTCCATCTCATCCTTACAACTCTTACATATCACACCACTCATATCAGCTAGGTTATCAACCAAGCTGCTAAGAGAACTCTGCATGAACCTACAACTATCGATAAATCTCACCATACACTTCTTCGTCAACTCCTTTTCCTCCCCCGTTTTCTTGTCCTTAAATATGATAGGTTTACCGCTATCATCATACATCTTCACCCTTATGGGAACCGAAAAACTGATATATTTCTCCGCATTTTCAGCGATGCATTCCATCTCATCTACATCAAACTTCTTCGCCAACTCTCGTATAAACAGATGAGCATCATACTTTGAAAGGTTGTGAAATATTACAGGGATATGCTTTGGTACTTGATATGCTAAATTACAGTTGCTGTGCGCTGCACCTCGATACTTACCAGTGTAGTGACAATGATCCCGTACTTTAGAATCTCCGACAGATTCTGCTTGCTTCTTAAACACCTTCTTGCAGAGATAGCATTTCTTCGCTTCCCTGTGAGCCTTCTTCTCTTCTTCCGTGAGTGGATCCATGGCTCTCTTCTTTTATCGAATGGCTTTGTAGACCTGCTTCTTTAATGTCTTGCAAAATACCTCTACGCAATCCTCACCCCGATGCTGTGTCATAGCTTTATCGATCTCCCCATGAGCAAATTTAGTATACAAACATACACCACAAGGTATATGTCTGTTTACATCCTGTTCAAATGGTTGCTCCGAATTTCCTTCAATTCCTGATATTGGTTCCAAAACACACTCCATATCTCCACGGGTAAAGGGTACCCGTATCGTCTTTTCTCCATCTTTATATTTTAAGAGGTTCTTCCCTTCTTCAGGCATCTTTACATGACAAAAATCGTGATCTTTACATGCACCAACATGCGTGTTTAAGGCTACCTCTGTTCGAAAAGAGTTGAGACAATTGCGACAGTAAAAGTCACCATTATTGCTTGAAGTTACACCTCGTAGCAGAGCTGAAAGCTTCTTGATGGTTACATAGTGTTTCTTCCCTCCCTCTTGGATGATGAGAAGGTCTGCAACTTTACCACGCACCGAGTTATACTTGGAAATGTACGCTTGCATTACATCCTTGTAACCGTCTATGTAGAGAACATTCAACGCGACTGAAGGATTCTGCTTCTCAAATTTGGACCACTGGTTAGACGGTGTTGGAAACTTGATACCATTCCAGTTGTAGCGATCTACAAAGGGTTTCAGCTTCGATATCCTTTGACAGTTTTTTCCTATCTCCTCATGATGCAAAGCTGCTATCACAGCCCACTTGAAGCACTCTTCATCCTCGTTCTTAGGATTGATACAGCATAGCTTGTTAAACACCCATTTAGGCAGCTCCAGCCAAGAGCTTCCACGTATCAAATCCACTTTGTGACAGTGATATGTCATCTCTTTGACGCGATTAAACACAAAAGAGCTAGCATCTAGCTTTTGTATCATAATCTCATATTGCCTCAAAATCTCTCTAATCATATCATCAACCATCTCTTCAAGATCACTACCCATCATGATCGTGTGATTAACACCCCATATAGGCTTGGTTATTTTATCGTTTTCGTCTTTGATATTCACAAACTCTGGGACTAAGTTTAGCTGAAACTTCCAGCTTTCACCATCCTTGATCAAGTCTCCCATGATCTTAATCACATGTCTTCGAGTCTTCTTCAGATATTCTTCAATCGTCATGATTTCCCCCTCATCAACACCTTTGCTTTTAAACCGTCTAAAGTTCCCTCTAAATGCATCCTCTTCCTCTCTAGGCTTATATTCCTCACCTGCAATATCCTCAACGATATCTTTCAACCTCAATGTGCGATGTCTCGCAATATTTTGAGCAATACGCTCCTTCTTCCCTCCTATAACCTGTAGACCTAAATCACGTGCTAGTTTTCTGAGATCGTCTCTCTTCAACTGTTTAAGATCTTCCATCTGAGGTTTAATAACCCTTCGATGGAAGAGAATAGTATCAATTAGATCACGTCTTTTCAAACTTGAATACCCTCTGATTCCCTCAGATTTTGCCATTCTCTTCAAAGAAGTCTTGTTCTCCCTATATAATGTACCTACCGTTTCTCGATAGTGTTGTATACGATCAATTAAAGTAGCTTTATTAGCTCTGCTATATGGAATATTCTCCGCCTTAGCGATCATCACCAAGTCCTTATAAGTTTGATTCATCATAGGATTGTTCATCTTTATTATATAAACTTTTTTTAGAAAAAAATTTTTTTTGAAAGCGGACAAAACTTAAAAGGGAAATCCCCGAATGGTTTCCATAGTAACAAAAATTATTTTGATTTTTTTTAAAAAATGGGAAATTCCCGAATGGTTTCCATATTTTTTTTATTTTTTATTTTTATTTTTTTATTTTTTTTTTTGAAAATCCGATTTTTATTTTTTTGAAAATCGGAATTTTTTTTGATGACGTCATCAAAAATTAACATATCCATTATACCCTATATTTTCACACTATTTTAACTATCTGCGCAGATACTAAAATAGTGAGAAAAAGAGATGTGCTGAAACGCTGCATATCCTATCTCTGCTGTGACGTCAGTAGAATCTTTGATCGACGATATCTCGGTAACGCTACTTCGTACACAGACGATCCCATATATTTTATTGATCAGCTTTTCGAGCTTTACAACATCCTTTTGGATTGCGTAATTTCATTTTTCGTCAGCGCAATATTGAGAGGATAAGCACCGGAGAATATGGGGGTCTAACTAATAGGAGGGAAATGAAACTGTAAAATGTTTTTACCCAGAATACTAGTCTACTTTATTAATACTATAAGCGTTTTAAGCCCTGGTTGCGAGTCCTAAGCGGAAAAAAATGTTAAACAAGTGAAAAGTTGTATAACAATGTATAAGAGTGGAGTGTCATAAAAATAGAAAAGGAGGTATGATTATTATTTTCTTCAGTTTTATAATTAAAGATTGTCTTTATGATACAGAAAAATATGTTTATTCCAGAAGAACGGTTCTTTTTCCAATAAGTTGCTCGGGTAAAGTAACGTCATAAAGAAACTTTAAGCGTCTGCGAAGGCATGAATTTTTACATGGAAACACAAAAGAGTTTCGTGTATAAGATGAGTTCATTATTAAAAATCTTTTGTATTCTGCGCAGTTTGTTCTAGACATACGATAGAACTGTACATGAAAATAACACCGACCGTTAGTGAAAACTTATGCGGACACATAAATTTTCTTTCGGGTTATACTGTAGATTGAAACTTAATGGAAATTACATCGGTAAAAACGTTTTACCAGGGCAGCTAGTCTATTTTATTGCTGTGAACATGTACAACAAAATATCAATAAAAATGTGGCATATTTTAATGGCTTTACGCAGATTACAAATCTACACCGCAAAGAAACCCAAAAAAACAATAAAACCCCCAAAAACAAAATAGACTTTACAACCACAGGAAATATTTAAATGTAAATACTATATTTTTATTATTTTAAAATTATTATACATAATTTTCTTCTTTTCTTCTTTAATGTCAAGAAATATCCAGAAAAGTTTCGTCTTTGTGGAGAGCCAATATATATACCATAGTTGAGTTTAGATTGGAACACCGGCGCAGTACAAGTCAAAATAATTTGTAGGAAGAAATTTTCAGAAATTTCGTAAACAAAATTCTCAAAATTTAATTTCTGCGAAGTAAATGTTTTTCTATGTTTTTTTGTTGTTCAAATAAATATAAATGTGATCTGGAAATGTTCTACTGAAATATTTCTGATGAAATGTATTTCCCAAAATGCAGCACTTATTTATCTCCGCAAATTACATCTTAAAGATTAACGATCATAGAATGGGTTTTAAAAAGTGTGTGTTAGTCAAACCATATTAAAAAGTATAGGGAATATGGACAGGCAGATTGTTTCAATTCCCTCTAGAGCTACGCAGATAGAGTATTTAAAAATATGTCTTATCAAGACACAAAACACCCAAAAGATTTGGAGCTACACCCAACAACAACAAAAAAAATTATGTATATATAATTTATATATAGGAAAACATTTTTCTTACCTTTATACGTGTTGGAGATTCCTGTCTTAAATTAGAAATGTTTAGTAAGGTACTTAGATGACATATACAAACTGCAAATTGGCGATCGTAAAATAGCTCAGTAAAACAGAGTAGCACTTTGATTAGTTGGATGTCACATCACGTGACTGACCATAATTAAGATGCTTTATATAACTTTCAGTGAATTAAACATTAACAAACCACAGCCGAGGGAAAGTCTCTAATCTAGCGCAACGAGGAATCCAGGCTAGAACTGTGGACATAAAACCTTGGAATTACGGACGGACGGAAAGACGGGCAAACGCTAAAGGCCATTTTCCACTAAGCGGAATTCTCCGCGCGGATATGAATTGGTGGAATTCGCGCATGAGCTCTAATTGAATGATAAGCGTACGCAGAGCAAATTTCCACTAAGTGAAACTGTCCGTGCGAATGAAGAGGATGTTTTTTATACGAAAAAAATGTATTTTACTGCTTTAAAAGAAAGCACTGATTTTAATGTTATTACAGTTATGTGGTTACTGGTGATGCGCAAGTAACTACTGCAGCTAGCTATAGAATCATTCCTTCTTCAGTCGGTCGCATAATTGCTGAAACGTGCAGTGAGATTTGGAATATTTTATTTCAGAAAGAATATTTGAAGGCTCCATCGACAGAAGAAGAATAAAAAAAAATAGCCGACGTATTTGAGTAGAAATGGAACTTTCCTAACGTAATAGGTAATCTGTGTAATGAATTAATGACTACTGCGATTATTATTATTATCATTATTATTATTATTATTATTATTATTATTATTATTATTATTATTATTATTATTATTATTATTATTATTATTATTATTATTATTATTATTATTATTATTATTATTATTATTATTATTATTATTAAATGTTTATACAGGATGGTTCATTCAGTCGTATAATACATAAATATATTTACACTGTTTTCAAAGAAGTCCTGTTAAATAAACGGATAAATGTAATTATATGCAAAATAAGTTAAAAGTGTTTTATTTATAATTATACAGAAGTTATAAACTTATAAACTTAGGTCACACGAGCTCGTAAGATCGTAAGCTTATATGATTTCCCTAGCTAAAGTTTATTTAGTAAAATCTTAAATTTTGAAAAATCTTTCTCAATTCGAAGCGCTCTTGGTAAATTGTTAAATGTAAATGCTCCTTGAAAATAAAGGAGGACCGAGCAGCTTCTCATTTCACCTTCGGAACTCGTATCATATGCCCATTGTTTCGTGTGTTTATTTTTGATTCCAAAATTTCGAAGTAGTTCTCAAAGTTTTTAATTGTACTTCCGTTAATGCATCGATGAACATAGGTAACTACTCGTTCCATTTTAATTTGCTTTGATGATGGTATTGTTGAAAGTGTACCAACAATTTTCTGGGCTCGTCGTTCTAGTGTTCTTTGTTTTATCCTAAAGAGTAACTGGTAACGTTCCATACGTCGCAAACGAACAGTAGGTTAAGATTGGCAAGATCATCGACTTGTAGACCAAAGCTGCGGTTTTTGAGTCCAGATGGGATCGCATTTTCTTCAACAGGTTTATTCTTGAAGAGGCTCTCTTTATGGTATTTTGCACGTGTTCTGACATGTTATTTATAAGGTATTTATACGTACTTGTGTTGTTAATAGGTGAATGATGATGGTTTATCTGAAGTTGAGGGTCATTCAAATTGTTTAAACGTTTACTGGTTCCAAACACCATAACTTTGGTTTTGCCCTTTTTAGTGTTAATGATAAGTTTATTTTGTTGTAGCCAGTTAGTCAGGGAGCAAAAGTCGTTGGTGAGAACGTTTTCAAGCTTTTGAATATCCTTGTGTGAATAGAACAACACAGTATCGTCGGCATATTTAACAATTTTACTTTTCGATAGAAAGTTGAAGATTTATTATCGTATTATTATCGATGAAGATTTCCTTCGTATATAATTTGAAAATTGCATGGTTAGGAATTTTAAATTCATTAACCTTTATCTTTATAGGTGCAATTGATGGGAAGCATGTAATGATGCAAGCTCCGCCACGATCTGGATCGATGTTCTTTAACTACAAGAAATTCTTTAGTATTGTGGCTATATGTGATGCTGATTATCGCTTTATCCTAGTTAACATAAGTGATTCTGGCAGACAAAGTGACGGAAGCGTATTTAACAACAGTCACATCGGCCATGCTATCGAGAGCAAGTCTTTGAAAATACCAAGTAAGAATTTTCATAAATTTGTTTGTCTACTTGTCGTTTGTCACATGGAATTCAAAAATGCTTTCATCGTTGTCATTAGGAAAAAGCAAATTGCATAATCAGACAAAGTTTTGCCGTATGTATTTGTTGGTGACGATGTGTTTGCATTGAAACCACTGTTAATGAAACCCTACCCATCAACTAATCTACCAGAAAACAGAAGAGTTTTCAATGATCGGCTGTCAAGAGCAAGAAGAGTCGTTGAAAATGCGTTTGGCATAGCCACTAGTAGATTTCGCGTGTTTCGTCGTCCAATATGTACTACGGTGGAAAAGATTAGGCTGATAACAAAAGCAGTTGTTGCACTGCATAACTTTCTGTTGTCAATAAATTCAGAGAAGGAAGGCGATAGCAATTATTATCCTAATACTTATGAAGTGGAAGATCAAAACAATCTCAATATCACAAGTTTGACAGATATACAAAGAATTGGGTCAGATAATTACTCACTTGAAGCAAAAACAATAAGGGATACCTTTTGTACTTTTTTCAATGAAGAAAGAGCAGTAGATTGGCAATGGGACATTGTTAATAAAAAGTGAAAATTCTGTATATTTTATCTAATAAAGAATAACAAAATATAAATCTATACTTAAATTTTGAAACTTTACATCAATCCTCAATATTCATCATATTGCAGTTTATATAAAATAATTTCCTCTTTACCATTCTTAATTTTTTTGTGGCAGCTCTTCAAATTGAGGTACCAGGCTCCGAGCATAAAGAACAGCCTCTGTATCAGCAATCTCATCAGCCTTTCTGATTTCATTATTTACTATTTCTTACTCAGTCATTAACTTTTCACTCGCAAGTTTAGTAGGGTGTTTGCGCTTTCCAGAGGACGGAGTTTGGGCAATTGTTGGGGAATGTTGAAAGTCTTCTACGTCTTCATATTTAGCAACAGGAACATGATTTATATTTGATTCTGTTCGTAGGTTTGACGTTTTATCATGCAGAAACCGCATCGCCTCAAAATAATTACAGGTTGGTAAAGTATGAGCAGCAGCACCAGATTTAGTCATTCGATTTCTTTTATCTAAGCACCTCTTCAAATTATCTTTTAGATATTTCAGCTGTTTTTTAAAGCTTTCAACTTAAATAAGCAAATTAATTTATCAAAATATTGTTAACTTTAAGTGTTTTTAAATATCTGGTCAATCATACATAGTATATAGTATACCTTCAAAACCAAACAGAAGACTTAATTCTTTCCAAGAATTTTCTTTTACATTTCGCTTCTTATAGTCTGATGACTTGACGTCCCAGATGTATGGGTATTTCTGCAATTCTGCAAGAAACGTCTCTTTGTCAAAGGTCCTTGAAATCTAAAATGAAAAAAATGGAAATAAAGATGTTAATCATACAGAAGCAATATATATTTCTTTCAAACTATCAAATTTACTAAATCGGTAAATTCAAAACAGATAATGAAAAACAAATCCATCAATCATTTTTCTCAGATGTGGTTGATGATGAGGATGGTGATAACAGTTCTGTATTGATAGTTTCTAATGAATTTACATAATGCGCCACCTGAAAGTTTGATGTATATAATAATAATTTTTAGAATAAAACAGAAGCTAAGAAGCTAATAACAGTAATTTTATGAGTGATACTGTTTTCCAGCTAAAATTGAAAATTCGATTAATCTCTTCAAAACTGCATACATTACAAAGCTTACTTTTAGAATTTTTCTAAATTTAGAACAGCAAACTGTTAGGCAAATGTTGTTTGGAAACAGTGTGTATAGCTAGCTAACATTTCTTAAAACACAAAATTAATTATATTTACATCCTCTGATGTTGTTGTTGATTTGATGTTGAAACTGGTGAAGTTCCCAGCAACCATGGTTGGTGTAGTGAAGTTTGATGTTCATTAACATTGACATGCTCTGAATCTGGAATCTATAAAGTTATATTAGTAAGTAAGCAGTATTTGCAACTCCAAGTAAAACAAAAAACTCCTTTTTAGTTAGAGAAAGCTTGTGTAGTTTTTGTAAATGAATTGTATTTAAAGTAGTCATGATCTCTGGATTCGAAGCCAAAGAAATGAGAGAAGAAGAGAAGTTGAAGTTCTCCATGTTTCTTCAAGTCCATGCAATGTTTATTTTTACAAATCCGCATCTGTCAGCAAAATTTCGAATGAAGTTGGAAGAGCTTCAACTTCAAGTGCGTATTGCAGATTGCTGGATGTCCGCCTGAAAATCACAATATTTGAGAAGAGCGCATGCGCAAATCCCGTCCGCGCAGAGTCGCGCGGACAATTCCGCTTAGTGGAAAATGGCCGTAATGAAAGATCAGCTGCTATCCGCGCTGACCAATAACAGTGATGTATTGAGAACTTTTATTTGAATATAAAATAAAATACAATAGGAACGTAATATTGAAGTTATGTTCGTGGGAATATGAAAATGTTGATGTTTGTGGGTGATGGTATAGGGTGGTGTGTGTGGGGTATCTAGGTTGTGGTGTATATGTTGGGATGTGCTGAGGTGTTGGTTAGAGCGTGCGTCTTGTGGGTGTTTGTGCTGATGTATATGTGGGCGTCTCGGTGTGTGATGGATGGCGTGTTTGTGTGGTGGATTTGGATGTGCATATGTTGGTGTTCGTTTATGCCTTGGTGCTGGTTTGCGTGTGATGTGGGTTGTTGTATGCGTGGGTTTTTTGTTTCTTTTTTCTTTTCATCTTTTGCTTTTTCCTCCTCCTTGTGGATGGGCGTGAGGAAGTGGGTAGTTGTTTTTGTATGCGTTGTGCGGATAGTATTTGTGATTATGTGTGTGTCTTTAGATGTGTAGTCTTCTGTGCGTTGTATGTGCGTGTGGGCGGCGTTTTCTTGAATGATCGTGAGAGCATGTGCTTGTGCGTTGTGTTTGAGGCGTATATCCCGATTATTCATGTTTTCTGTAATGAAAATTAGATTTATTATATATTTCTTAGTTTTACATAAGTGATACGATGTTCTTACGTTGGTTGTGTGTTTTAAAAGCGTGTTATGTGATTGATACCATTTCTTAAGGCACTGCTTGCATTGTGTGGGAAATAATATGAATCGATTTTCTTAAGGTGCTGTTTACATTGTCTAAGAAATGATGTCATTTTCGATTGTGAGTTGCATGTTGGTTGAAGGGGCAAACATGATTTGATAAGATGATGAGTGGGAGAGTGGTATTAGGTAGCGGTATCTTTAAATTTTGTTGATCGATTTGGAGTTGCCTTTCGATGATTCTGTCAGTCATTTTTGTTTCAATTTAAATTGTCTGCTCGAAACATCGTTCGAATGTTGCGCCTTGGGAATATTGATGTACAAATAATTTTTTTTGAAAAAAAGAAGACACGGAGCAACCACTTTCTCGATTGAATGTCAAAAGATTTGGAAAATTTGACCAAAAAATGAACCAGAAAATTCATGAAAAGCGTTGCTAAGGCCGTTGCTATGTAAATAACTTTACCAATTGTAAAAAAGCGCATTTTTACGTACATCGAGATGATATCTAGCAAAATAAACTACGTCATCGTGTTCAGCATATCCGAAATGTTATCCGAAATGTTCGGAAAAGGCGCATTTAGAAATTTCGAAAAATTTAAAATATTCAAAGCCTTATGTTCTTATATCATTAGTTCTTATAAAAACGTATATGTAGAGGGGAGAAAAAGTTCTCCAAAGAGTTAAAACATGGCGTTGTTTTTCTCATCTCGAGTTGGTAACTCGAAAGTGAATATACGTATTTCCAATATCGAGGTGATAACTGTTTTTCCTACCTCACGTTAACTAAATAGTAAAATGGCAAGTGTGAAGTAATAACTCAAAGTTGAAACGACATACCTCCTAACTGGAAGTTTTAAACACAAAGTGGTAACTCGAAGATTATCTGCCTCCTCTTGTTCTTGGTCCTCAGCTGAAGATCTGTAACTTTCACCTCATCACAATTGAGTCACTGGTCATGTTGTTTTCATATTGCCAAATTAATTTAGTTCACTGACGTATTTTTCATTTATAACTAATATGATTCATCACCACACAATAAATTCCAGCAGAAAAAGCACGAGTTGGCACAGCATGTTCGGCTTTATTTAGGTTATGAAATGGTGAAAACAAAAGCCAATGATTAACAAAACTATTTTCCTAACACTTCCAATGAAAGAAACTGTGCTTTAAATTTCAGTCCCGTTTGAATAGGTGTAAAAACTTTTGCATTTTGTTGTTTCGTGATTAAAATGTTTATCAGCATGTGTGTGTAAACAGAATTGTGCTGAAACACACAGAAAAAATTGAGCGAAAATGAGCGAAAATCATTTCGTGTTAAAGGCATACCGAACTACCCAGTGTATCACGCATTTTGAGTTCGAACACTCGGAGCAAGTCTCAGCGTGCTCCATGCTCATGAATTAGGCAGACCAAAAAAAAAAAATATATTTTGAACCTATAATAATTATTATTAATTGCGCCTTTTATTTGTTGACCGTGGAAAGTTAGCTGGTCTGTATTATTTCAACAATTCTTTATCGTTTCCAAATAAAAACAACATGGAGAGAAATTAAAAGAAATCACGATCATTTTTTGGTGGCAATATTCGATGCACAGACACAGTTTAGTGTAACCAAGATAATAAAAATGTATTCTTTAATATTTCTAGTTATTTTCTGCGCAATTCTAGAGAACTTCTTTTGGTTCTATTTATCTTTCTTTGAGTAATCCTCGAAGACACTTTTAAAACTTTCTCTTAAAAATCATATTTTCTGCTAAATGGTTAGTCATAACAGCCATTATTGTATACTAGTGTAGCGTGCAAAAACATTTTACAGTTTTTCTTCATAAATTGTTTTTACACGCAATACTGTCATGATAAGTCTGTGTATCTACAAAAATTGTTGTGTTTCTCCATGTTGGAATTATATCATATTTAACACAAATATTTTGGATCGATCATTCAAAGAATCCTATTATCCCTATTTTTCAGTGCTATTATTTGGGCTATTTAGAGATTTCTAAAGTTGTACAGTTGAACTAAAAGATTTAGAAAAGAGACAATACATAGTAGTCCTACCTAACCAATGAATACTCCTACCTAACCACAATAAAACGTCTGATATATAAGAAAATACCTTCAAATTTCCCTATTAACTAAAGCTAACAAAAACAATACCTTCTCAGACGTTTTTATCTTTCAATTCTTTATTCTGCTATGAATTGTGGAAATGTCAAAACCCAAAACTCCATTTGTGCATCATGATACAAAAAGCATGTAAATACGTATGTAATCAATCTCTTCTCTTCTTCAATCTCTTCATTACAATCATTTATACTATTCAATTTTTTAATCTAAAAAAGGTATCATTCAAATACTATCAAAACAATATGATAATGATCTTGCTACCTTTGTTTACCTTAATAATACGTTCAAACACATCAAAAAAATAGACATCGGTAGAAAATGATAAACTGATAACACATAACAGGTCTACATCGACTATCTCGTCGGATAGAATAGTTACTGATACTTATCAATGTGGTTATTCTTTATTACTGAACTTAAAGCGTTGAATAAAAAAATTAAAACAAAAACAAAAAATTATACACACAGCGTCTTCATTCTCATTAAGAAATGAACGTTGAGAAAATTTGATGAACTTTCGAACGCAAAAAACATTGCATTGCGTTCTCCTCTGGGTGGCTTTATGATGTCTTCCTTTAGGGCACAACAATCCACGAAGTCATAAAAACCCGTAAGATGGAGCTAGAGATTCTCCTAATGGGAGATTCTCCCTATACTAATACGGAAAAACAAACATCCATTGACGAACTTCCCGAGAAATTTTACCTAACGTTCTTTCTTTAAAAGTTAGGTAAGAAAAAAGCAAGATTTAGTATTAGTATAAGAAGACTAGTATCCCGTGTAAAAACATTTTACGGTTCACTCTCAAGGATCATAAGATATATAAGAATACAGCCTAAAAATGGTTTAATTATATATATTTGCCAGCTATTGAGTGAAACCGTAAAATTATGCCTTTGCCGGGATACCTGAATCAATTAAAATGTGAATCGTAAAAAAACATTATACCTCCTCAGTATACACAACCAAAGGATCATTCTTCTATGAATTCATTAAATGCTTTATCCAAATTGCTTGTACCGTGATTATGTAAAACCATGATTGGCACATTCAATATTCTTATTCATAATTTTTATTTACACTATATTTTTAATCTAAAAAGAAAGAAGTCGTATAGAAAAGAAGCAAGAAAAAAATGCATTCAGAATGTAAAATAGCACTAAATAACCAAGATAAGCACCATGGCTTAAATTCAAACTGAGAATTCCAAAACGACATACGCAAAGCCAGTACAAATAATAAGTAGGCTCCCCTAAAATGTACATGATGCAGCAAAATAGCCACTTGAAAAGAAATCATACATTACACATTACACACTCCCTCTCCCCTGTCACAGACAAAATAAAACAAACAACAAACAAAATAAAACAGAGATAATTTAAAGAAATATGACTGTGGCCATCATGGAATAGGTAGATGTTATCAATGAAGAGTAAAAAGGAAAGATATTAAGCTATTAAGATCCTCTCTTCCACTTAAAACAAAACAAACAACACACTTAAAAATATATATAGCAATATAAAAACATAGGTTAAACAACGAAATGGAATAGCTATTAAATCTGTGAAGTATAGTATAAAAACCTATAATTTAGGCTGGCGGTGTGGGTTGTATGTAGGTTCGATCATCATATGAGGGTAGGGGAGCTTTAACTTTCTTGAAAACAGCCACAAAAATTCGCTTGAAAAATAAACAACAACAATAACACAGCAGCAATAATATCTCAGCGTAACACAAACCCTTTACCGCTTCACATGCAACAAAAAAGCATCAGAAATAACGATGTAGCTCTTCCACACAATATGTTGATAACGTTTCCCACATGGTCGAAATGATTGCAACGACGCAACCATTTTTAATCACAATATGTAAATACCACTTCGTTAACAATCGTCCAATTCCATTAACAGTTTCTTTGCTTTCCAGCACACCATTACTACCAAAAATAACGACATTATCTTCGTGTTTTGATTCAATTTAATGTATATACTTCCACTCGTTAATTCCATCTTTACGAAACCATCAGTTCCAAGAAAAAGAAATAAATCAAAAACCATTTGCTATCATTTGACAACTTCTTCTGTGCAAAACCATTTTTAATAACTGTAAGTAAGATGTTCTTCACTTCCAGTACACGTTTCTACTATAAACCATACTTTACAACAAAACAACAAAAAACAAAAACAGTTCTTCGCTCTTCTTGTTCAAACAAAAATGATCGTTGAGAATATTTCAAACGAAAAACCATTGCATTGCATTCTCCTCCGTGGAGACCTTTCATCGTCTTCTCTCACGTACAACACCCTTTGACATGAAAAAAACCGTAAGATGGAGTTGGACCATTACTAATATGCAAATGAAAATACTAAAAAAACGCTTCTCGCAGCAGCGTGGTTTTACACGCCCCTCGTGAGAAAATGACCGTGAAATTTTTCTAAATGTATCACTCTCTGAAATAAAAGTGGTATGCACAACTCGCTATTAGTATATAGACTAGTATCCCGGGTAAAAACATTCTACCGGTTCACTTTTCCCATGAGTTACCCCCATCCCGTGATTTTCCTATCAATATAGGGGTGACCGAAAATAAAATCACAAAATCCAAAAGGATAAGTAGTACCACGTAATAGTATCCGGGGTAAAAACATTTTACCGGTTCACTTTCCCCATGAGTTACTGACCCCAACCCCAGTGCTTACCCTCTCTCTTACAACATGGCGGTGGCGAAAAGTAAGATCACATAATTGCTAAAAATAAGTATCACTAAGTTGTAGAGCTCGAAAACCTGATCAAAAAAATGTATGGGATCGTCTGCGTACGACTTACCGTTACGGAGATATCACCGATCAAAAATTCTGATGACGTCACACCCGTCCCCAAAAAGTTTTAGACCCAAATCTTTCGACACCCCGTCGCCAATATCGCGCGCCCAAAGTGACGTCAGTTATTTCTATTGGTTCTCGAGATATTTGCCCTTAAAAATCGCGTTCTATTTAGGGTGCAATGCAATGTGCCCACTGACGTCGCGCTACTCCTATAATACTAATATCGCCTATATCTCGACAACTCAGTTACGCACGACCTAAAATGTCACTATATCACAGTCCATACGAACATTTCGTTCCCAGTCCTTTTATTCACACTGACCGAACTAAATTTGTTATGCACAGTCGCTATTAGTATATAGACTAGTATCCCGGGTAAAAACATTTTACCGGTTCACTTTCCCCATGAGTAGTTACCACCATCCCGTGATTTTCCTATCAATATGGTGGTGACAAAAAATAAAATCACACAATTCAAAAGAATAGGTATCACCAAGCTGTAGAGCTCGAAAAGCTGATCAAGAAAATGTATGGGATCGCCTGTGTACGATTTACCGTTACGGAGATATCGACGATCAAAGATTCTAATGACGTCACACCCGTCCCCAAAAAGTTTTAGACCCAAATTTTTCGACACCCCACCGCCAATATCGCGCACCCAAGGTGACGTCAGTTATTCTCATTAGTTCTCGAGATATTTGCCCTTAAATATCGCGTTCTATTTAGGGTGCAATGCAATGTGCCCACTGACGTCGCGGTACTATATTACTAATATCGCCTATATCTCGACAACTCAGTTACGCACGATCTAAAATTTAATTATAACATTTTCCATACGAACATTTCGTTCCCAGTCCTTTTATTCACACTGACCGAACTAAATTTGTTATGCACAGTCGCTATTAGTATATAGACTAGTATCCCGGGTAAAAACATTTTACCGGTTCACTTTTCCCCCGAGTTACTGACCCCAACCCCCGTGCTTACCCTCTCTCTTACAATATGGCGGTGATGAAAAATAAAATCACACAATCAAAAAGAATAGGTACCACTGAGTTGTAGAGCTCGAAAACCTGATCAAGAAAATGTATGGGATCGCCTATGTACGACTAACGGTTACGGAGATATAGTCCATCAAAAATCCTAATGACGTCACACCCGTCCCCAAAACGTTTTAGACCCAAATTTTTCGACACCCCACCGCCAATATCGCGCACCCAAGGTGACGTCAGTTATTCCCATTGGTTCTCGAGATATTTGCCCTTAAATATCGCGTTCTATTTAGGGTGCAATGCAATGTACCCACTGACGTCGCGCTACTCCTATAATACTATATCGCCTATATCTCGACAACTCAGTTACGCACGACCTAAAATGTCACTATATCACAGTCCATAAGAACATTTCGTTCCCAGTCCTTTTATTCACACTGACCGAACTAAATTTGTTATGCACAACTCGCTATTAGTATATAGACTAGTATCCCGGGTAAAAACATTTTACCGGTTCACTTTCCCCATGAATTACCACCATCCCGTGCTCTTCCTCTTTCAATATATAGTATATGACGAAAAATAAAATCACACAATTCAAAAGAATAGGTATCACTGAGTTGTAGAGCTAGAAAACATGATCAAGAAAATGTATGGGATTGCTTGTGTACGACGTGCCGTTACTGAGATATCGATGATCAAAGATCCTAATGACGTCACACCCGTCCCCAAAAAATTTTAGACCCAATTTTTTCGACACCCCACCGCCAATATCGCGCACCCAAGGTGACGTCAGTTATTCTCATTGGTTCTCGAGATATTTGCCCATAAATATCGCGTTCTATTTAGGGTGCAATGCAATGTGCCCACTGACGTCGCGCTACTCCTATAATACTAATATCGCCTATATCTCGACAACTCAGTTACGCACGATCTAAAATTTAGTTATAACATTTTCCATACGAACATTTCGTTCCCAGTCCTTTTATTCACACTGACCGAACTAAATTTGTTATGCACAACTCGCTATTAGTATATAGACTAGTATCCCGGGTAAAAACATTTTACCGGTTCACTTTCCCCATGAGTTCACACCACCCGTGCTTACCCTCTCTTACAATATGGCGGTGACAAAAAATAAAATCACAGAAAGGTGAAGAATAGGTACCACTGAGTTGTACAGCTCGAAAACCTGATCAAGAAAATGTATGGGATCGCCTGTGTACGACTAACCGTTACGGAGATATCGACGATCAAAGACTCTGATGACGTCACACCCGTCCCCAAAAAGTTTAAGACCCAAATTTTTCGACACCCTATCGCCAATATCGCGTGCCCAAAGTGACGTCAGTTATTCCCATTGGTTCTCGAGATATTTTCCCTTAAATATCGCGTTCTATTTGGGGTGCAATGCAATGTACCCTCGGACGTCGCGCTACTCCTATAATACTAATATCGCCTATATCTCGACAACTCAGTTACGCACGATCTAAAATGTTACTATATCACAGTCCATACGAACATTTCGTTCCCAGTCCTTTTATTCACACTGACCAAACTAAAAAGTGGTATGCACACTCGCTATTAGTATATAGACTAGTATACCGTGTAAAAATTTTTTACATCTTTCCCAATAAAATGTTTTTACACGCTATACTAACCATTTGATAATAACTCTATGAAATACAAAAACGCAGTAAAATCTTTCATCGATTCATGAATTTTTTACCCGCCATACTAAGCATTGACAACGCGGTGTATTGAGATAAATCTATTGATTTCTCCTTTATTTGTCGCCAAAAATAGAATTCACAGAACACGGAAGAAGTTTGTTTGTTAAAGATGTTATTACATGTTTACGTCGAATCATATTTAATGTAAAGTTTTACTGAAGAAATCAATTTGAGCCATAACTCAAAGCCAATATGGGCCCCAAACGGCAACAGTTAACGCAATAATTATGCGTTTAATGTCATATATATTAAGCCCAGCGAAAAATTGCACACAAATTCAATTGTGACCGACATGTAGTCGGCAATATATGTTAACGTCATGATAATGACGTCATAGTTCCAAGTCCCTCAAACAACTTGCTACAAAAAAAATTAAGAAAATAAGAAAATTTAAATAAAAGGCTGTATTTTTTCGACTTCTGAATCCTAACCAATTCTTAATTCTTTCCACTTTCTAACTTTATTGTCAACCAAAAATTCTTTCAGTCTTTGTGGTAAACATATTCATAATTATCAATGCTAAATCTCAGAAAAATTATTCACAAATTGTGAAATATCTCACTCACACACTAAACTACCCACGCAAAATTAACTTTTAGAGTGTATACAGATTTACATATATACGATATAAGGTATTAACTAAATCCTAAAAAGAATCATACCTCCAAATAATGTTTCTTTCTTCAAAGCTGAAATTTCTTCAAAGTTCTTTCTTTATAAATTCCAGGAACAGAGAGATCTCCAATTAGAAAAACGCCGTCGGTATTAACTAATTTTACTCACGGCCGAAACCAACAGATTAATCAAATCTCTAATCTTTTATTCGTTCTTGACTTTCTTCTTTCTAACATTGTACTAAAAAATACCATGCTCAACACAGTTTTTACTAAATTTTCTTTTTTTTCTTTGGAAATCTAAAAAAACAAACTGAGATAGGATAAAATGCCGTTTGATAAGTCTTCAACCTTCAACATTACACAACATAAGTCGTTGTTTTTTTTATGCATGTTTCTTATTATTACTTTGTCTTAAAAAATGTAAACAAACGCTTCTTTTTTCTTCAAACGACTATTTATCATTCGTTGTCAATAGCTGCTACGTTCGATTGTAATTCGAAGTCTCCGCCTGAGATGCTATATCATGTCTTCCCTAACGTATTTCATATTATAAAACAATTATAAGCACTAAACCGGAGTGCCTTATACTAATACGGAAAAAACGTAAACAAATATCCATTGACGAACTTCCCGAGAAATTTTACCTAACGTTCTTTCTTTAAAAGTTAGGTAAGAAAAAAGCAAGATTGCGTATTAGTATAAGAAGATTATAAGCGTTATTGTGCAGTTTAAGAAGAAAATTTACACTTAAACACTAATTTTGGTAAAAATAGCTTAGTAATTTCTGATAAAAGTAGTTGATGACAGCAAAGGTTCAGACAATTAAAAACAACGAAGTGTCAACGCGTTTCGGGTGTCAACACCCATTTTAAAGATACAACTAAAGATTTTACAATATTTAATAATAGATATAGTATGAATCAAACCAATAATAAGCTGATCATAAGATAATTTTGTTTTATCAAATAGGAACAAAGGCATTGACCGAATATTCATATTTAAAGGAGGCGTATCGCTCATAATTAGCAAGCTCTCTTTTAATTCGAGATCAAATGTTAGGGTGAAATTGTCAAAAGATAATTGACGGTTTTCACACACCCGTAAATGATCGCTAACAGCACTGTTGCTAGGTAACACATTTTTACCTGTAAATGGAGAGCGACTAATGTGCTCTCCAGCTCTTACCTTCAGGTGGCGTGATGTTTCACCGTAATATGTAGCGTTGCAGCTACTGCACGTAAATTTATATACCACGCCTGAGACGAGTACAATTTTGTCTTTGAACCTGAAAAGAGATGACAATCTACAGGAAGTTTTAAAATTTTAAATTTTAAAAATAGTAATTTCTGTTTGTGTATTCTATCGCTAAATATTAATTTCGTGGGATCCACGAAATTAAAAATAGACCCAGGGTAGTTCGGTATGCCTTTAACAAAAAATATTTTTCCCTAACTAAAATCTTAAATCGATTTCAGTTTTATACAGTTCTGAAATAAAAAGCCAAGCGTCATTTATTTATTTATTTATTTATTTATTTATTTATTTATTTATTTATTTATTTATTTATTTATTTATTTATTTATTTATTTATTTATTTATTTATTTATTTATTTATTTATTTATTTATTAATAATTGGTTGATAAAGTGGGAAAAACTGGGCAAAAATGTGCAGTTGTTGATAACCACGTCTAAAAGAAAATTTAAATTCAGTCGTTAAAATTGACGCTGTTATTGAGACGAAACTAACGTCGAAAATAAATTGACAGAAACAACGACATCATTTTGAAATTGAGTTAAAAAAATTGATGGAAAAACGAAGTTTAAGAATGAACGTCAAATGAAGTTATTGACAAAACGTCGTTACTTCAACTCTGAAAAAGCACGTTGAAACACACGTTAGTAATTTATTCACAAAAACAACGTTGCCATTGTGACGTTAAAAATGCGGTGAAAATGATTTGATGGAATCAACGTCACCACTACAACGTAGAAAAAGTGTCGAAATTCTGACGATGAATCGACATTGACACGTTGAAAATAGATGGAAAAAACAACCCGATGTCAATGTAACGTTAAACTGCATTGAAACTGTGTGGATGGAGAAGACGTCGTTACAGCAACGTGAAAAACGAGTCGAAATTCAGTCTATAGAACCAACGTTGTGAATTAGACGTCGAAAGTGGGTCGAAATTTGGTATATATAGACGTTGATTCAACGGTGTGTGTCGGCTGGGTTGGTAGCATCTTCATTATTTCTTTTGACCATTGACCTTTTTTCGCAGTTCAGGGCAGTGGAATAGCATGAATGGAAGAAACACTTTGGATGTAATGCAGGGGTGTGCAATTCAAAATTCCATTTAAACCCGTGTAAACTCAGAATTTGTGTATAGCTCTCCTATTCAAAATATGCAGCATAATTGATCTTGTGGAGGTTTTACATAACAACACTTAGCCATTAGTTTTCACAAAAAAATTCATTAGTTTTTTACGAGAAAAAAGATGATCGCAACATGAAATTAGTAAAAATACGAAATTAAACGTCTGTAAATAGATGTAAATATGGAAATAGATTTTCTTCAGTGGAAAAACTCCAGATGCTACATGAACTGATTTTAGGAGGAGTTAATATTTATTTGTATATTATGTAGCACAAATATAATGTGAACCTCAGATCATAAATTACTAGTATTCAATTTGTGAAAAGTAAGCTCAGTGAAGGAGGTTATATGCTTATTTCAAAAATGTATTCCAAACGAATATCTGAACTTAGTGTTAATTCACTTAAACTTGCTTCGGTTCTCTACTATTCCGAATAGTTCTCTACTATTTACTATAAAGTAATTTATAATTATTTTAAAGATAATTTTGATAGATACATATATATCAAAGGACTTACAGTGTATTTATATTTATCTTATTATTGACGAATTTTTGACGAAGACTTGTCTTTCATAAATCATCAACAACAAAAAAAAAAAAGACAACAACAAACTTATTCAACAATGTTAATTAAGTAATATAAAATTAAGCGTATAAAAGAAAAACGTGCAAATAACCTAATCAACACTGATGTTTTTACAGAAAATTCATGAATCTTAAATAAATCCATCCATTCTTGAAAAATATAACGTGATTACAACGTCAGTATAACGTCTTTTTCTGACGTTATCAGGACGTAGTTTAGCCGTCATTAAATCACGTCGTCGAACACTACAAATATGACAATACAATGACGTTATTATGACATGATTTTTCGTCACGTCATGACGTTATTATAACGTTATAATAACGTCATGTGCCCGCTGGGAAGGTACTGTCCCAATTCTACTAAATTTTAATTATTATAACGATAAATTCTTAACCGTTCCATATTTTTGAGGTGCTACTAACATCTTAGGTAATTTTGATGAGCATATTTGTTTACATTTTTGTGACCTCGCACCAGTCCCCTGATACCTCACTTAGTTTCAAATATACGGGATTTGAAACAGCCGTGCCATTGCCGGCGTTGGCTATATAAACTAGCTCTTTATCCACTTGATACTAATCTATGACGAAAATAGTTAGTTATATTTAGGAAAACTACCTTGTAATTTCGACTATAAACAATAATATAATACAATTCAATACAATAAAGTTACATATTAACAAATCCATAGCACCTCGGTGCAAACAGAACATCCGATCATGGAAATGTACGTCGGGGAAGTTTCTAGTCGGGGATTTGTGCTAGCTTCCAATTAATGGTCGGGGAACTATCCATCGGGAAGCTTTCATTCGGGGACGTGTCCTCGGGTAAGTGTCCATTCGGGGAAATGTCCAGAACCGAACATGTACTTTATCGAACGAGTTCGTTGGCCATTTCAAAGGATGTATATGAGCTTTTATAGAATTTCGTTGTGGACAATTTCTGACTTTTCCTTTAATATTCTTGTCAATAGGGAACCAAACATGAATGCAACCTTTAGGAAGGTTTTTTGAAACTACTGGTAACACTTTTTCTTACTTTAATCTGTAGTGAAGGATACAGATGAGTCAGCAGTTTTTAACATTCATAAGAAAATAGTGCCAACATGAGGGAAAACAAATCTTATTCTCTGAGCCTCCCAGTCAAAACTTCTTGTGGTCAGCTTAGCCAGCCATGACGCTGATAACAGCTACGGCATTTTGTCTGATGTTGCTGGACTTAAAAAACAATGGTTTTAAAGTATATATCAACTGAAGTTTCCGCCGTGAATTTATTAAAAGATGAAGTACGCTTTTCTATACACCTAATACGTGGCATATAAACCTGCTGAAATTCATGCTCATGACACGTCAATAAAACAATTCAATAAAAGGATGATAATACATGTCATAATGACAAAATAAGTCTTGTCTCGACTTTATTAAAATGTGGTGCTCAGTGGTTTGTTGCATTTGTATAAATCAAACCACAGAAAATTTCAAAAATACTTCTGCTGTAAATCAGACGATTTATTTATATCTGCAGAAAACGCTTCAAATAAAAGTGTTTTAAAGCAGATATAAAAGATTAACCTACTTATTTAAACTACTTGGAGTACAGCAACAACAAAACCAACAACAACAGTGACAACAACAACAACGCCAACAAGGAAAACAAGAACAACACGAACGATGATGACAGTGGTGATAACAAAGATTTTGGGGTGTTTACTTGTCACTAAGACAAATTGTCAAAATCTGATATCACCGACCTTATCCTCTTCAACAACAGAAGTAGTGGTAACAAACTTGTATAGCAGCACTATTACACCTATTGTGACACCTACACAAAGCCCGGTAACGACATTGCAACCCAGCACACCCATACGGCCATGTGATAGCGTACCATGCAAAAATGGTGGCACATGTACGAATGTGGGTGCGAATAGTTATAGTTGCAAATGTGTATCTGGTTGGAGTGGACAAACTTGCGTGGAAATTTCAAGAATATTCTCATTTAACGTTAGTTTAGAATACATAATGGCTGGCGCGCTAAAGATTACTCCAGAAACATCGAAAGCTATACAAAATTTGTTACTTGATAAATTAAGTCAGCTCTTCAAAAGTGTATGTACCCTATTAATATCGGCATTGGATCTTGCTATTTCAGCCGATGGGAGATTATCAGTCGATAAAACTGTTTGCGTAGGATTTGTCTTCCAATCTGTTAAATTTTTATTTAACTTGGAACTTCTTCCAGAGGATACATCAGGATTAGACCAAGTGTTGGAATGTATTATTAACGGAGTACGTCTCAAAGAAGAAATTCTTGCCAAAAATGTTTCTTTTTTCGAACGAACTTTTAAAGGAGATGATTTGAATGAATGTCAAGTTAGTGGCTACTGTAACGAAAGTGCTATTTGTACAAATCTCGTTGGCGGATTTAATTGCTCATGTAAAACAGGGTTTCAGTTAGTGGATAGTTCTAAATGTATTCGCGATCATGATGGTGATGATGACAACGAGATGATTTTGATTATTGTCATAGCGGCTGTAGTGGCATGGTTAATATTGTTCATTGCAATGATTTACATCTTGCTCGTTGTTCGAAGATGGAGAAGAATAAGAAGGACATTATCCATTACACGATGAGTTGGAGGATCATTCTCAAATATGCCAGCTTCTGTTACCCAATCATGAGACTTATGTTACAGACGATATACATAAAAATAAGCAAATAGATAATTGAATTTCTGCGGAAGCAAGAAATATATTACAACCAGCTCTGTTTTCATTTTTTTCTCTTTTTATTTATTGTCCAAACCTAGACAGTTTTTCGTGCATTCCGTTACATGATTTTTAATTACGCGCGTGCCAGTTGAAAAAGTTTTGGTTGTAATGTTTGGATAAGAAGCGTAGCGTGCTTCCTGAAGTTTTTTACTTTTATTAAGTTATATACCGTACTGACTAAACAACGGAACCACCTGAGACGATCTGAACCGAGCTGATACGAGCTGATACGAGCTGAGACGAACTGAAACCACCAAGAGGTGAGCTGTATATATATTTTCGAATTGAGATGCCTTATTTATACTTTGATTTCATCTTCTTGTGTTAATATGCTACAATAAGCTTTTTCTTCTCCTTTTGTTACAGATCCATTCAATCTTTTGTCAATCGTCTTGTAATTTTTCACTAAAGCACGGGGCAAATGCGTCAAACTACTCATCAAACTCCATCAAACTAACGAGTTTGATGGTCAGTTTGATGCATTTGCATTGACCATCAAACGCGACTTTTTTGGAAAAATGAAAAAAGAAGAAAAAAATCCTGTTTGATGAAGTTTGATGGCGAGCAAACTTTTCATCAAACAAAATTGGCCCATCAAACCAAATTTGGAGGTTTGATGACGGTTTGTCGCATTTGCAGTAAATTACATCAAACTATTTTTATAAAAACACTGTGATGAGTGCAAAACATAGACGATGGAGGGTTTTTCGAATGTTTTAGCGTTCGAATTTTTAAATTTCGAATGTTTTCAATTTCAAATTCATTTCATGACACACAAAGTAAACAGTCTCAGTCTTGCGGTGTTGGTTCAAAATGTCTTCATCAGAAAGTGAAGATAACGGAATGAAAAATGGTGATTTATTTGCCAAAACAAAGAAGCAGCAGAAGACAGAGAAGGAAACGAATAGCACGAAAAAGGAAACAAAACGAGATGATAAATCCAAAGGAGCCAAAGACTGGACAGAGGAAGAAACTACTTCCCTCATTGAATTACTTGAAAACAAACCTTGCTTGTGGGATATCTATGATAAGGACTACAAGAAACGCGATTTGAAGGAAATAGCATATTCAGAAATAGCGACTGCTTTGGATACCACAATTGCTTCGATAAAAACAAAGATAAACAGCCTAAGAACAAACCTCTCGAAAGAGGTCAGTAAAGAAAGAGCCACAAAAAGTGGTCAAGCGACTGACGAACTTTACGTCAGCAAATGGACCCACTACCAACAGCTAGCCTTCTTGATACCGGTAATCGGAGCTTCAAAAAGCAGGGATACGTTAAAGAGAATTTTCTAGCCATTCCTCTTTGGAAGAAGGGACTTTGATGAATTCAGTCGCCATTCTCTCTATAATGGCTTTACAACAACCTTTGATGAT
Source organism: Turritopsis rubra (assembly GCA_039566895.2). NCBI lineage: Eukaryota > Metazoa > Cnidaria > Hydrozoa > Anthoathecata > Oceaniidae > Turritopsis > Turritopsis rubra. Next base: position 12,725,505 of record CM077619.1, on the reverse strand, counting down.
ATAGGACACAGCACTTAATGATATACGAAACTGGAAGCTTAATGATCCGAATGCTTCGCCAGTAGCTAAAAACCGAAGAGTTAGTGCTAGTCTTTCATCTGCATTAACAGGATTAGTCCCACCAAGCCTTTCTTTTGGTGAAATTCGATTCGAAATTTTTGTTAAAATAAACTCAAAATCAGTTATGTCCATCCGAAACATTTCCCTGAACCCAAGTCGATCTTCAACTTTAAGTTCCTTGATGATGTTGTTGAAGTAGCCCTTTTCCTCCCTTCGCTTTATCCAACTTCGTGTTTTTCCACGCCGAGGTTTTTCATCATCTGAATCCATTAATTCATTTAACACAACAAGTGCTGCTAAATCAGATGCCGCCATTTTGAAAATGAATGAATGGACCACACGATTCGAATATTTTGATAAAAACTTATTTGATGAGTCTATGCAAATGCTAAATTCAATTTCATCAAACTTTCAAAAATTTTCATCAAACAGTTTGATGACTTGTTTGATGAGTAGTTTGACACATTTGCCCCGTGCTTAAAAGGAACAAACCAGTTTTCCAGGCAGCATAGTCTGATTATTTATTCTCCTTACAGCATTGAACAACATCCAGTAACTGAGCTGTCTTTGTGTTTATCACCTTTCTTGCAATTTCTGCTTTCAGCTTTATTGTTTGGATTTGTAGTAAATCTACTTCTTGGTAAAACTCGAAATTTAAATGTTTTATTAGGTTTCATTATTCAACTAAAGAAACAAAACCTGCTTTTCTAAAAATACAGTAATGAAGTTATCAACTCTAGCTTGGACTATTTTCCTTCTGTTCTATCAAATGTTCTATTTTGTAACGCAATGTCTTCTATTGATATTTCAGTTCTTCCCATATATCTTTATGAGTATATCAAACAGAGAGTGATTTATTAGACGGATCTAAAAGCACATAAATAAAAAATAAAACATTAAAGATCTCAAAAATTTTCAAACGTCTTGAAAAATCTTTATCTTTCGTTCTCTTGTACTCTAAAACACCATAAGGCCTTGGAGCTACGAAAACTTCGAAATTCATCTGCAGCACGAGCATCAAAACAAGCCACTTCTTCTTCACGATCATTGAGGAAGGGTAAAATTTGCAGACCAGATCAAGAATTAGCAGACACGACATTTGGTCAGCTATAAGTTGGATAATCATAGCTAATATTATTTGTTCTGCTTTATATTGCTTTCATTAACAAAGTAAACTTCACCAACTTACTTGTTCTTTTCGCTAGCTCAATCAATTTCGTTCCTCCAGCTGGTCTGCAGATTCCATGAGTATTTTGAACTGCAATACCACTACGGATGCCGGGGAAAAAGTAAACAAAAACACAGAAATCACGTGGTTCATGTGGTAGCCCCTTTAAAGTTCTTGAAAGATTACGCTGGTAAGAAAAAAGAAAAAACTGTTATGGCAGATATGAAAATAATTGTAATAAGAACGAAAATGAAACAAGAGCCTTACGGCTTGAAGGTCAGCGCTTACTTAGACTTTGTCCATACACGATTTGAAATTGGATAAACCTTCACACTGAGGACCTTTTTTGTGGTAACATAAATTTGCAATGCTTTCATAGACTCGTGGCACAACAGTTCTAAACAAGTAGATTTTTGGCCACAATTTTTTTCATAATGCACTTTACAGAGAACAATACAGGGAATGATGGATGTTTTAAGAAATATTAGTATTGCTATTTACTTTTTGAAGTAAATCTAAAATTATCTACATAATGTTTTATCATCATCACCATACTCGCGCTTAAGCATCCCTTTCTATTGTTTCTTATCCATGTCAACATCCACAGCTGTGTTTATTGTTTTCATTTTTTTATATGCACATCAGCTGACTTTTTTTTTTTAATTTTTTTTTAAAGAATGATAAAACGCACAGAAAACTGCTTGGCATGGGTTTTCCTAATTTCAAATCAACTTGAATATAAGAGGTCTTTTACATGAGATCCGAAGTGAACTCAAACCGGTATGGAATGAAAATCTTCACTTCGAGGCATGATCCAATTCTTATTACTGTTTACATGCCTTCGGGCGAAGTGAAACTCACTTCAGGTGTAGTTTCACTTCGGTCAAATTGACCAAACTGAAATCTCGAACCAGTTTGAAATTTAAACACTGCTCCCTGAAGTGAGTCTGTTTATCGATACAGCGGTCTGGTTTTTCTATATGGCACATGCCCAGTTGTTTTCATGCACATGTGCAACTCTTGTTTATGTCATTGTGATTTTGGCTAGTTTGTGAGATGTCCGACTCTGAAAGGATTTTCCGACATATGTTCAAACTTTATTAGAAATAATCCACTGATTCAGCAAAAAGTGAAATGTTTCATGTGAACAGCTCCATATTTCAAACCGGTTTGAGTTCAATTCGGGTCTCATGTAAACGACCTCTTAGTTCCAGACATCTGAAATTGTCCGGCATAAAAACAGTATATATTTGTCTGACAAAAGAACCTAATCAACAGACATTTGTCTGGCGAGAAATATCAACGTAAATAAAACACCAAAAGGCAATCCTTATGTTTGGGGTTCACAGGTTAAATCGTCCACTTAACTGTTCGTTTTGCTTCGTATATATACAGAGTAAACACTGTGATGATGTTAATGTCTGGACCAGGTTTACAGTTCTACCAGTGGACATCTTGTCCGACATGGAAGAAATAATCTTCAGGCCTGCACAATATCATCCCACAAAGTTAAATCCACACAAAAATTAATTCACATATACTTTAAGTATAAAGTTTGCAAATTCCTAACATTAAGAGTTTTGATGCATGAATCAAGTATAATAGTATAATAGTAGTACTGCTATTATACGCATGCATATCTGAATTTAATCCATAACATAAAGGTCAGTGGCGGATCTAGAGGGTAGTCAAAATTTGTGGAGGAGAATGTTAGCTATTAAAGTATAAAAGAAAAGTGTGCAAAGTTCATTGGTGACATTGGTGACTGAAAATAGAAATTATGTTAATGTGCTCCTTCACAAATTGCAACTACCCTCTAGATCTGCCACTGAAGGAAGTATATATGAGACGCCTGTCTGCATGACCGGCAGTTTCTTTTGTTTTCTTAGCCTTAAATGACTGGCAGTTAACTTGTTCATTTTCATTGCAAAGAATAATAAAAATGATTGCATATCTATATATACATTGTGTACACTGGAATGTCTTGTGGCTGTGCTGTCAGCTACAAAAATCTGCCAGCCATACAGAAGCCTAAAAACAAACAGAAACTGCAGCCAGAAAATTGTTGAGCTATTATTTGGAATAAAAATAAAGTTTTAAAAATTGGAGCTGGTGGTGAAGAAGCTGTGCTACTCTTTCACTCTCAAACATCTATCCACATTATCATTATAAAGTATACACACAAAACTCAGTTCTGTAATGTATTAAAAACTGTATTAATACACTTAGAATACTTACCTTTTTTTAAGTAAAGTTTCTGTCTACTTCCTCCACGTTCGAGAATCGTTATCAGGATTAAATATCAGATTCTTGTTCTTTCACCAGTTATAGACTTCATTCATTGTTTTCTCAAGATATACAATATTACTTTCAATATTTGTTGTTTTGCAGTGCCTATAAACATTAGAATCGTCAGCATATTGAACACAAGTGCAGTTGATATTGAACAGAATAGGGCCCAAAATCGACCCCTGAGGAACACGAAAGCTTACAGTCTCGCGTGATGACATCTTTTCATTTACTTGAACATACTGGCTCCTGTCTCCTAGGTAACTGGCAATAAGTTTTAACGTCGTTTTCGAGACAGTCAACGGTGTCTAATGCCTTGCTAAAATCTGTCAAAACAGCAACTTCTCGTCAATCTAATGCGTTAAGGGTATCATGTCGTATTTTGATCAAAAGGGTGTTTGTAAAATGATGTTTACTTGATGAAGTTCTCGAATATATAACACGATCTTCGATATAACTGCCTAACTGTTTCATAATGATTCGTTCCAACACTTTGTAGAGAACTGGTAACAACGTTGCGTCGATGATGACGTAAGAACAGTCGTGATCGGTGATGTCAGAATACTGTATAACGCGTGTGTGTGTGTGTGCGTGTGTGCGTGCGTGTGTGTTACCATGGAGATAAAGAATGTAGGTCAAGTAGTTCAGTTTAGGTCACGTGATTGCATCTTGTCGGTTGGTTGGGTGATATGTTAGCCAGCGCGTTAAATCGTATGCTACTAAAATATCATGATATAACTTGTATACTGGATGCTGGATCGTTCACTTTCATTATGTCAATGTTCATATCATCACAAAGAACAACAGTACTGTCCCATTTTGTTAAAACGTGCCCTATCATAGCGTCGAACTTGCCTTACCATTCAGTTTTAGAGATGTTATTGAAGTTGTCCTGGTAAAATATAACAGAACCCGATGAGTTTTTGTTTCTATACGTAAGTTATATCCATATGTGTTCGATGTCCAGCTCAAAACTGACACCAATGCGGTTGGAGTTCTATTCCTGCTACGGTAACTGGAATCGATACTCCACTGCGATGCGCTTTGAAAGCAGCGTATTCAGCCCATTAGGAACCATCGACTGATCGCATGCTGACCAGTGCGCAAGTCAGAGCAATGCTTAACGTATCTCTAGCGGTAAGTTAACTAACAAGTTGACTGTCGGAGGGGATGAAGAGATAAATGGATATGCCCCAAGGACGTGAAAACTTCCCGCTACTTCCTTAATTACTTTTCATCCAGGAGAGTGTTATAATATTGAAGTAGCACGTATATAAAAATGTATTGATTGTGTGATTAGGTGTGTGATTAGGTGTGTGATTAGGTGTGTGATTAGGTGTGTTATGGAGAGTTACTTGGAATTTTTTTCTATAATTATTTTGTGTAGACATTCTGTAGTTTCGTTGAGATCCAATCTTTTAGCAAAGTTTTGTAAGTTTGTATTTTTAAAAGGAAGTTCGTTAGAAAGACAGAAAGACAAGGTGTAATATCGTGGTATTTGAGCTTGTATTGATTGAAAGTTTTGTTTTCAATGTCTCCTGATTAAATAAAGCGGATTGTCGATGTGGTGTTAATATGTGCTGCATAATAATTTACTCTAGCTTTGGATAATCTCAGCTTTCGATAAAGCAGAATGTTAGACTTCTTGATAGTTACATTGTGATGCGACTCTTGTGGTCCATTAAGAAAAAAACTTCCAACAATAATTACCCAAATTATCAGTAATACTCCCTTCTCCATTCGTGATATTTAATTATAAAGCGTTGCAGCGATATAATTTATCAAAGACACATTTCTTATTGTTCAAATGAGGCATCTAGGATATGTCAAAAATTGTGGAGGAGCACCTTATCATAAAATCTGTTTTCAGTTTGTATTACCAATGGGCTTACTTGCATGTTTTTCTTTTATGTTTTCAGTTTGTATTACCAATGGGCTTACTTGCATGTTTTTCTTTTATGTTTTCAGTTTGTATTACCAATGGGCTTACTTGCATGTTTTTCTTTTATGTTTTCAGTTTGTATTACCAATGGGCTTACTTGCATGTTTTTCTTTTATGTTTTCAGTTTGTATCACCAATGGGCTTACTTGCATGTTTTTCTTTTATGTTTTCAGTTTGTATTACCAATGGGCTTACTTGCATGTTTTTCTTTTATGTTTTCAGTTTGTATTACCAATGGGCTTACTTGCATGTTTTTCTTTTATGTTTTCAGTTTGTATTACCAATGGGCTTACTTGCATGTTTTTCTTTTATGTTTTCAGTTTGTATTACCAATGGGCTTACTTGCATGTTTTTCTTTTATGTTTTCAGTTTGTATTACCAATGGGCTTACTTGCATGTTTTTCTTTTATGTTTTCAGTTTGTATTACCAATGGGCTTACTTGCATGTTTTTCTTTTATGTTTTCAGTTTGTATTACCAATGGGCTTACTTGCATGTTTTTCTTTTATGTTTTCAGTTTGTATTACCAATGGGCTTACTTGCATGTTTTTCTTTTATGTTTTCAGTTTGTATCACCAATGGGCTTACTTGCATGTTTTTCTTTTATGTTTTCAGTTTGTATTACCAATGGGCTTACTTGCATGTTTTTCTTTTATGTTTTCAGTTTGTATTACCAATGGGCTTACTTGCATGTTTTTCTTTTATGTTTTCAGTTTGTATTACCAATGGGCTTACTTGCATGTTTTTCTTTTATGTTTTCAGTTTGTATTACCAATGGGCTTACTTGCATGTTTTTCTTTTATGTTTTCAGTTTGTATCACCAATGGGCTTACTTGCATGTTTTTCTTTTATGTTTTCAGTTTGTATTACCAATGGGCTTACTTGCATGTTTTTCTTTTATGTTTTCAGTTTGTATTACCAATGGGCTTACTTGCATGTTTTTCTTTTATGTTTTCAGTTTGTATTACCAATGGGCTTACTTGCATGTTTTTCTTTTATGTTTTCAGTTTGTATCACCAATGGGCTTACTTGCATGTTTTTCTTTTATGCTTTAATAGCTAAAATAGTTAATCCCCTCCACAAATTTCGACATACCCTCTAGATCCGCCTCTGAAGTGAGGGATTCCAACTGCTGACATCAGCATAATGCAACCCTCAGTTCCAGTTCGGATGCAAAGTATATGACGTCATACCACCTGTACCAAAGGACGATTACATTTGAGGTAACTGGCTGGTGACACGGATACGTCATAGTTTACTATCTGTCAGCGTCCAAAGAGGTAGTCAGTAAACCATTCAATTTCTACACCTGAAACTCCGTGTGACGGTAGCATGTCAAGGAGTACTCCATGTCCAATCGTATCGAAAGCCTTAGGAAAGGCACCCTTTGCTTCTGTAGCAATATGGTGTGGAGGCGTTGTTGGGGCGGTACGAATTAGTATTTTGATGTTAAAGAAACTGGGTGTGGTTAAATGAGGCTTCCGTATAGACAGGAAAAAGTTCCTAACAATCTGGAACTTTTGGTAATTTTTTTTCTCTGCTGTAATCAATTACTTGGCTATTCTTCCCGCCGACTTGCAGCAAGTCAGGAAGTTGACTTACCGCCAGAGATACGTATATCATTGCTCTAACTTGCGCGAAGGCCAGTGTGCTGTCAGTCGATGGCTCCAAATGGGCTGATACGCTGCTTTTAAAGCTCATCGGAGTGAAGTATCAAAATGCCACATGACTGAGACTCGAACACGGGCCTCAGCGTCGCACTAGAAGGTACTTTCCCACTACCCCATCGCTGCACGAAAGAATTATTAAGATTAGAAACGAGGCAAATCCGGTATTGTATGTGGCCTACTGTTTTGCATTCGTTTTGATCACGTGATAGTAAATTATTACTGTGGATTGGTTATGATTTTATCATGTGATCAAATTGGGTGTATGATAAAAATGAATCGGGAATTTTCAGCAGTGTCGCGCGCCTTGAAGATATCTAATTAATTTTAAAGATTAAGAAAACAAAAGTTGCCAAGCAACAACTTCTGCGTGTTGATTTTTTATAATTTTTAAATAATGAATCAATCAATACATACTAGGTCATCACCATGTAATTATTTTTTAATTCATTTATCGATTGGTTCATACACAAGATTATAACCTTGAATCAATTCGTGACAAACATTTTCTCAATGCTGAACGTTTTACTTCTTTTCATGTTTATCTAAGCTCGCTTACATTTCCAAACAAATCACAACTGCGGTCAGACGACTAACATCAACCGACCAAAATAGTCAGTGGGGGGGGGGGGGACTAAGCGAATATCTTTCATTGGCAAGGAAGGAATCTTCTTGACAGCAACACCAAAGTTGTCAATCTATATAGGGCAACACAAAAGTTGATGATGCATCAAGACTTGAAAAGATGAATATTTATTTAATAAATAATTTCTATACTTTGTCAAATTTGAATGAATTTCCAAAATATTGAGTCTCTTTGATGTTTGTTTTTTAAGAAAACTAACGAGCGTCAATGTGAAACTATTTTTGCATTTTTGAGTCTAGCGATGTTTATTTAAGAAATAAGAAAGAAAGAGGCTCACAATGAAAGCATTGGTTGGGTTTATGTGTAAGCTTAAACAGTGTTTACCTGTAAAGTCAAAAACGTTTGTACACATGGCATATTTTTTTAAATTTCTCGGCGCTGTCTTGACAGACTTCTTCCCTAATACTTCTGCCCTATTACTTTTGTGAATCAAAATAAATTAGGGTTTCTCCATTGTGTTTACCCTTTGAAATATTTTTAGAGGGTTTTTCTAAAATTGTGGTTCTTGTGGAAACTTTGAGCCCAGACTCCATTTTCTTATGTAAACAAAAAGTTTATATCTGAAGGATGAAGGATACAGTTAATTGTAATCAGTGAGGTTGATTTTTAAACCAGTGTAAATACAGCGTCTGAAATAAGCCCGATGCTCTGTAGACTACTGTGACGTTTATATCTCCAAGTTATTACGGAAAAGATAACAGCGATTCAGTGTGTAATAAAGAAAAAATCTACAAGCAGTAAAAGATGCATCAAAATTTATAAAAGAAAAAAGAAAAAGGTAAATATATAATTGATCTTGTAAGGAAAAATTTCTGCTTGATTTACACAATATTTTTTTTCTTTGTGCTTCCCATTTTGAGAAGTTAATTTTCTACACCTACATGTTTTTTTATAAGAACAAAGGATATAAGAACATAAAGCTTCGAAGGTCTAAAAGTTAAGAACATGCTAAGAACATTCGAAGCTTAGGAACGTTTGTTCTTAAGAAAATATTTTTACCTTTTACAAGAAAACGTCATTTTAATAGTCAAACACAAGAATATATTATAATGTTTTAATGGCTTATTAACCGTTTAGCCGGTCAATACGGGAAAATATTGACCGAGGTTATGACGTCATGGGCCGTAACACATACGAGCAACCGAGGTCAATATTTTCCCAAGAATTGACAGGTTAATAAGCAATTTAGTACCTGGCAACATAATTAAGAGAAGAACTATAGCCCTGCTAAAACTTTTTTGTTCTAATTTAAAAGAATAACATATATTCTTTTGTTTTCTTATATTTTCTGTGCTTGCAATGTAGAGTCTTCCTCATCATTTTGTTACTTTGTTTACATTTTTTTGTGAAACCGGTCACTATAGAGAAATAGTGACCGGCCACGTGACGTCCATAAACCAATCACAATGATCTATTGCGAGAAGCCTCTGCACTGCCAGGTACTAATCAACTCAACTCCATTAAAATGGGAAATGTCAACCAAGTCCGTTGAATTTCGAATTTTAGATATTCAATAGTGTATAAATTAAGAACATTATTAAGAACATTTTAGGCTTCAAAGTTGAAAAGTAAAGAACGTTTGAAGGCTTCATCAAAGTTGAGTGTTCTAATCAAAAAACGGCTAAATTGCCTGGAAGGAGAAATTTCTTCTAATTCAAAAGTTTAACAGCTATCAACAGCGTTGCATCAAACCAAATTTCATAAAAACACAAATCCTGAATATGACTGAAAGTGAGGCTGAAGTATACGTTTTATAAATCAAAAAAAAGTTATAAGAACTGAAAAAGAAAAGACATTTGTTTGTTAAAAAAAATTTAATTTACACGAAGCTTATCATGACTTCATCATGACTCAAATGTTTTAAAACTATAAGAACAATTCAGGCTTAAAAATAAAAAGAAGACGTTTTCCTTTTGCACTTAAAAATAAATAAAATCGATATCTTCCATGATCACGTTATGATCTATGTGCATATTGCTTAAACCTAAACACTGACTATAAAAACGTCTGCCGCTATTAATTGCCCTTCTCGAAACAGTAAATCCTAGGTCTAAAGGTGCAAAACAATTTCTTTGATTAAAAATGATAAAATTTACTGCTGAAAAAAGAAGATTATTTTGCAGACCAGTGTTTGAAAGATCGAGACAAACCTGTCATCAGAGAATTCCTTAAAATTAAAATTATCTTGAAGTCTATTGTTAAGTTCTATAGTCAGTATTTTCTAACTGCAGTTTGTCTTGGATTCACTTTGATGACGTGATAGAAAATAATTACTGTGTGCACTGGTTGTAATTTGTCATGTGATCAAAGTGAATGCACAATAAAATTTGCATATTGAAAAGATGAAAGATCATATGAACAATAAGTTGTTATAATAGGCTTTCAGAACATAGACAATGCCCTCACTGACCCAAACAAAGGTTATACCATGAAGTAAGTATTTTGCTAGGAAAATGAAGCTGTATGATGGTGTTCTTATTTGGAAAGTTTAGAAAGAACAAACTCAAAAACACTCCAAAAAGAAGAAGAAATGTTTCTTATAAAAATGCTCATTCGGACTCCTCTTCATTGTTAATGATATGTTAATGATGCTAAAGATGTTTACAATTATTTTCATCATTAACTCAACAAACAACAACAAAGTTCAAGAGAATTCATAATTTTATCTTTAGAGAAATATTTTCTCACTTTATCTGAATGAATGTTGGTTGCTTTTCACACGTCCTAACAAGATAGTAAACAACTTACTTGTTATCAGGTGAGATTTAAATTACATTACTTCTGAAACTTGAATATCTTCAAACCACTTTATTTCTTCCTTTTGTTGAACTCATTTTTTGATATTTTTAAACATTTTCATTTACAGGCCTGAACTACTCAGACGATGGATCCAAAGAAACAAGCTGATCTTCTGCTGTTAGCAACAGTCGCCATGTTTGTTTTTCTAACTTTTGTGGCGTTTCTACTAAATGAAGGCAAGCCAATTTTCGTGACGCCTTTAGTAAACAAGGTTCGGAATAAATTATCTCTTCTCAGAAATTCTATGAAGAGGAAATTACCGACGAAAAAGACAATGTCCCCGAAAACTTAAATGGAATTTTTATTGTGGCGTTAGAGGCATATTTTCGATGATTGAGGAGTTCATTTCGAATCAAACCAATATCAACGCAAGGATTAAGTAAATCCAAGTGACATTTTCGATGGTGAAAGTTGTGAATTGTGTCAAATGAAATTGAATTAAATATTTATTAAAATATTCTGTAAAAACATTCTTTGAAGAACCATGTACGATTTATAAAGTGGTTGTTTGTAAGAAAAAAAGATGGCCAGATAATACAACAGTATTGCTAGTAGTTAAGTAATTTCTTCAACAACATAGTTCACATATTACATTTGATATTTTTGAGACGTAACTACAACAAACTAATCACGGTAGTGACAACCAATAAACAGACAGAATACATATTTTAGATAAACAAATAATTAAATGAAAAATAAATATAAATAAAAAAGTAACTGAATGAATAAATGAACAAATAAATATCAATAACTAAACAAATGATAGTAATAAATAAGCATGATAATTGTGAATTCTGTTATAATTTGTAATGGTTAGTCAGACGTTTGTTCAGATAAGAAGGATTTGCAGAGAGATTTAAGCTTACCAGGACGCAGTGAAGCCACTGAGGTTATGCTGTGGTATTTCACGTCGTATAAGATTCCAATTTAAAATACATACGTACCAATCTTCGCTGTCCTAACAAATGGTCTTGGTGAGGTTTGATGGGAAGGACCCTCAATGAGCTGTTTGTTGAAAGTGTAGATTGAGAAAATTACATAGGTCTAATGGAAAACTCTTGTTTAAAAGTTGATTTATAAGCAAGGTATTGAAAAGTTTCACATAGTTAGAAATACTTCGAATGTTTAGTTGTGAAAGAAGAGGTTCAAATGCCAGTGCAGTTTTCTGTAGTTTCAAGATACGGTTGATATTACAAAGGACTCCATATTTGACAGGCGCATATAGCACGAGAGAATAATAGCGAGTGGTAAACAATGAATAGAATATTTTTTGGCAGGTGGTGTTTGAAATTGCCATTGGTAAGTTTTGAGGTTAAATTTTGGGTGTTGGGAATCCAGGTCAAATGGGAATCATTTATGATGCATTTAAATTCTAGATCCAAGAGAGAGAATTTTTATGAACATGAAATGTTGAAATTGTATAAAGAGAGAATTGAATTTTTGGAAGATCAAGTAAAACGGATGGGCGATATGATGAAAAATTTCATAAAAAATATCAACGTTTCACAAAATTGTCACAATTGTCAAAAACAAAATTGTCAAACACAAAGTTTTTCTGAGCACTCTCCCATCGTACCTCATTTTGATATCGATACACCAAACATCAGCCAAATTGAGGAGAAAACACAAATGACGGAGTACAAGAAATCAATCGGTGAACAATTAACGGAGGTGAGACAAAATATTACGGTGGACACTCCAAATATTTCTTTTGACACAAAAGATTCCCAACACTCTGGGGAAAGTTGCAATTTTAAACAAATTTACGACCAATTATCTGAGCTACGAAAACAAAAGCATGAAAATTATGTCAAGTCAAAAAAATCTGACAATACATGTGATAATAAAGATGTTAGTACGACAAGAAAAGATGATGTGTTGAAAATAGGAGATTCTATGTTAAATGGAATTAAAGAAAAAGGTGTATCAAAAAATGGACATAACGTTAAAATTAAATATTTTTCTGGTGCGAAGATAGACGATGTTAGAAGTAAACTGGACGAGTTGTTGCAAGGTAAACCAAAAGTAGTAATTTTACATCTAGGCACAAATGATGCACCTTATAAACCGTCAAACGAAATTCTTGATAATTTATTGTCAGTAAAGAACTCCATCGAGAAATCACTTCCAGATTGTAAAGTCATCATATCCTCCCTCACCCCACGCTTGGATAATGGAAAAGCCTCTCTCACAATCAAACACTTTAATGAACATCTTTATCAACTGCGGCTCAACATAATGGATAACTCTAACGTCACTTTCAAAGACTTGGGGAGAAAAGGATTACACCTGTCGGCAAGTGGAAAAGCGAAAATGGCGAAAAATATTGTGAAGATTTTAGGAAACCATTGACGAGAGGAAAGCTGCAGTCGCCCATCGAGGTATGAAGTTTTAAACACTTTAAGGAAAAAGAACAAAAATAATGTTTTATTAGGCTATATAAACGTCAATTCAATAAGAAATAAGGTTGAAGATCTTTTTCAATGTATTGGGGGTAATTTTGACATTATTTCCGTAGCTGAAACTAAATTGGACTCGTCTTTTCCAAATGCCCAATTTTTTATACCTGGTTATAAATCACCATATAGGCTCGATATCAGTGACAGGAGTGGCGGTATACTTGTTTATGTAAAGAAAGGACTCCCTTCGTTACGACTACAGAATTTAAATCTCCCCAAAGATGTTCAAATTATCCCTTTACAAATCAACCTTAAAACTATGAAATGGCTTGTAATTCCTATATATAGACCTCCCAAACAAAATCTTGACTACTTTTTGTCACATCTATCTAAAGTTATCGATTTTTACAATCTTGAAAAGTGTATCTTAATTGGTGATTTTAATGCTGATCCCAAAAACCCAAGCCTGATATCCTTCATGGACAGTCAATTATTATACTGTCATGTAAATTTTAACACCTGCTTTAAATCGGAAAAAGGAAGCTGTATTGATTTGATTTTGTCGAATCGAAAACACAGCTTACATTCTACTGGAAGTTTTAACACAGGGATCAGTGATCATCACCACTTGATTTACACGATGCTAAAGTCAACCTATACTAAATTGTCACCAAAAAATGTTGTATATAGGTGTTACGGAAAATTTGTACAACAAAACTTTGATAATGACCTAGCTGAAGCACTTTATGGTAGAAATATTGATTTGGGTGATTATGACAAATTTGAAGCTACCTTTGAGTCTGTACTTGATAAGCATGCTCCAAAGAAGAGGAAACTAATAAGAGGAAACGAAAAACCTCACATGAATAAAGATCTCAAAAAAGCCATTATGAAACGGTCTAGGTTGTGGAATAAATACCACAAATCCAACTGCTCCTCAGACCTTCATGCTTATAAAGTACAGAAAAATCTGGTTACCAAACTGAATAAAGTTGCCAAACAAAAACTCTTCAACAGAGCAATGGAATCTTCCAAAGAAAGACCAAAAGACTTTTGGAAATTATGCAAACCTTTTTTTTCAAATAAGAGCTCTGTTGAAAATGAGCACCTTGTTAGACATGAAGGGAAGATTATTCAGGATAAAACCAGGGTGGCTGTATTATTCAATGTGAATTTTAACGGCATAACAAACTCATTAAATCTTTTTGAATGGAATAAAGACTATTGCTCTTTAATCCAGGACCCGGTTCTAAGAGCAATAGAGAAACATAAAGGACATCCCAGTATTGTCAAAATCCAAAATTGCATAGGGCGTGGCCCGACATTTGATTTCCAGGAGATTGAATTTCTTGAAGTGAGTAAATTGATTATGGCGTTGGATTGCACAAAGAAAACCAGTGGGTCTATACCAAATAGTGTATTAAAGTCATCAAGTAATATTGTATCTGATGTTGTAAGAGATTGCATTAATAGATCAATTAAATCCTGTAAATTTCCAAACAAGCTGAAACTTGCTGAGATAACTCCTATTCCAAAAAAGGGTGACAGTCTGGAAGTTGGTGACTATCGACCCATCAGCATTTTACCAACAATATCTAAATTGTACGAGAAAGCACTGGCCGAACAGCTTGGAAACTTTTTTGAAACCAAATTTTCTAAACTGTTGTGTGGTTTTCGCAAACGCCATTCAACACAGCACGCTCTTTTTAGATTGCTAAAATCCTGGAAAAATAGTTTAGACAAAGGTGAAATTGTTGGTACTGTACTGATGGATCTGTCGAAAGCATATGACTGTCTTCCACATGACCTTTTAATTGCTAAACTTGCGGCTTACGGAGTCGGTTTAAAAAGTCTTAGCTTGTTGTATGACTATCTAACTAGGAGATTTCATAGGGTTAAAATTGATTCTTTTGTAAGTGAGTGGTTAGAAATGTTATTAGGTGTACCTCAAGGGTCTATTTTAGGCCCTATTTTGTTCAATATTTTCATTAATGATATATTTCTTTTCATCTCTGAGGCAGATATCTGTAACTTTGCTGATGATAACACCCTCTATACCAGTGATCTCACGGAAACCACAGTCCTTGATGTCCTTAAGAGAGAAACCAAAATTCTATTGGAGTGGTTCAAAGTAAATTCAATGGCAGCAAACCCAGCAAAGTTCCAGATTATGTTTATGGGAAGAAAAGAAACTCACGACATAGTTTTTAATATTAATGATTTAACCTTGAAACCTACAAATGTTGTCAAGCTACTCGGAGTAACTATTGACAACAAACTAAATTTTGATTCGCATGTTAAAACGCTTTGCAAAACCGCATCTCAGAAAGTGAAGGCATTATTCCGCATTCGATCAAACCTGAATACTAGATGTGCAAAAAGGCTTTGTAATGCCTATATTCTTTCCACATTCAATTATTGCCCACTAATTTGGATGTTCTGTAGCAAACGTAGTAACTCACTGGTGAACGAAGTTCACCAACGCGCATTGAGGGCAACATACCAAAACTTTAATGCCTCACTAGATGAGTTATTGGAGGTAGACCAAGGTGTTAATATTCATGTTAGAAATTTAAGATATTTACTTATAGAAATATTTAAATCAAATTTTATGTGGAATATTTTTGAACAAAAGTCAATTCCTTACAGCCTAAGATCAGGGTCAACTCTAAAATTGCCTTCTTGTAAAACCAGACGATATGGCATAAATTCTATTGTTTTCAGAGGCAGCTTGCTTTGGTGTGCACTGCCAGCTTCCATTAAGTCCTCGAATTCTCTATCAAGCTTCAAAAGAAAATTGAATTCTTTGTCGGATATAGCCTGCAACTGCCTATTATGCACTTGACCTGAAATTTACTGCACATCTAAGTTTTTATTCATTTTTTCATTTATAACTAGATTTTAGATTTTATTATTTGCAAAGTTGGTTTATATTAGTTTCTTTGTAAACTATGATTTTAATCCTTGTTACCAACTGAAAATAAATTAATAATAATAATAATAATAATAATAAATAATAATAATAATAAATAATAATAATAATAAATAATAATAATAAATAATAATAATAATAATAATAATAATCAAGAATTACCCAAATAGCGTACAAATGCAGAGAGGGTCAGTTTTTGCCGTCTAATTTTAATCTGATGTCAAAGTTCGTCATTCTACAGGGGTGTCTGACAAGTACTATCGCAGTTTTAGCAACATTGGGACCTATTTTGTTAGCTTTAAGCCAGTTGTTTAGATGTTTGAGGTCAATGTTTACACATTTGTTGATGTTCTTGAGACTAAAGAAGACAAGTATCATCATAAAAGTGAAAAGCAGTTGAATAGAATATGGAATATAGAATATAGAATATAGAATATAGAATTAACTAAAAGGTTAACTAAAAGGTAAATGAAAAAGTATTGAATGCTGATTTACCCGAGGTTCATTTACTTAGCAAAGAAGTGAGGGAGGGAGGGGGCGAAGTGGTAATTGCGTGAGAACTTAGGGAGGCAATGAACTACAGAAAAGCTGGCAGACTTTCTTGTGCTGTGTTGAATAGGGTAAGTCTAATATGGTGATATTTCTTCTGCAAACGTCTTTGGATTACTGTTCAGAATATTTTGTGATTGAAAGTTTTCTATACTTGGTGTATCCATGGTGTAACAGCTTCGAGTTTTTACACATCAGGAAAGAAAAAATGAAAAAGATTTTATATTGACACGTGATTACACTCCTTTGTGGATGTTCTATTATATTAAATCTCCACCACATTGATTTCTTACACCAGAACTACTGATGGAGTGGTTCATATACATAAAAATTAATGTGGAAAAGTATATACGTATATACATTTCTTCGGGAAAAGCCGGTATGTGATTTAAAACAGTTTCTAGGCCATGTGTTTCCATTGTAGTCATTGTTGCTTTGGTGACAGGGGGCCAAAACAAGCTATAGAATTTACTGTCAGTATACGTGAGGAGAGTGCTGTAATTCGTGAAGGTAAGGGTACCTTGCCTGGAATTCTCCACGAGGCCTTTTAGATCTTACTCTGAAACTTCTAGAATCTGGAATTAAATTTATCTTCGTTGATATTGTGTGAAGTCCGCCATAACCCCCAACAACATACCTCTGCACGCCCTAAAATATCGACCTTGATATGGTCCTCTATTGGTGGGCGCATAGGTATTACTGTTTTGCTGGGCGTGGAGTTGCTTCATATGAAAATGTTTTTCGTGCTTCCGCCCAGACTTCGTTTCTCATCATGTTCCGCCTCATCGTGACACCAAATAACGTTACTTTCAATTTATTTAATCGAAGGAGTGTTAGAGGAATGTTATGTGACTCACTGATCAGTGACAATATCTGTTTACTCGTCCACCATACTACTGAAACTATAGAGACCACCATAGAGATATTATAGACCCATCAGCGCGCCTTTACCGTTACTCCACCATATTTAAAAAAAATTATGTAAGCACGTACGCAGTTCAAAATAGAAATCTTGTTACTAAGAATGATATTTAGGTCAACTAAATTCACCACGAAAAATCTCAAATTCATTTCGGTAGATTAATGTCGAAAGATGTCCGTTGACGGAGGAGGACTTGATAAAATCATGTGATAAAACGTTAAGGTAATACTTCCTACGTAACATCAATAATGAAAGTAGAAATGACAACTATAGAAGAGAAAACGTAAATTCTATTCTCCTATTAACAAATCAATAAATTACATATATATTTTAGGAACACAAAAACTTCTGAAATTTTACAAGATGTCTTTTAGAGTATATGTTCTTCAATCTGTTATAACTGTCTCTGCAAAGAACTACTTCTTCGGTTCCGTACTTTTATATTTTTCAATATACGGCGGTTAGTTTGCCGGCGACTTGAACCGATCAAAAGTGTGGCTTGTTTTCAAACACAACTCAGGGATCTTATCTAAAATTAAATTAAATTAAATAAAACCCTGGGTCCACAGATTGTTGGTTCTTTCATCATCCGCATAATTTTTGTTATCACACGAGATCAAGTTACAGCTGTCACAAAATGTCGATTATTTGATGTGTCGGTTATTTGATGTGTCGATTATTTGATGTGTCGATGGTGGGTTCGTTGTGACTGTCGTGGTCTCGATGACATCGAGGGATTTCGTGTATTGTACTGGGAATGGAAGATGGTTCAGTGAGGAGACAATGGATCTTGATAAAGAATTTGTTGCTTGTTTTTCCTTATTTTTGGAGAATGGTGGACAAACGAAAATCCACGTTTTATTCAAACCCATGATAAGTTATGATAATTCATTATAATAAATCTTTCCCGAATTTCCCGAAATCTTTCCCGAATTTCTGTTTAAACACTGTATTATTGATTGCTACATAGTAAATACACCAACCTCGTCCCCAGGGCTTCTTTCTGTTTCTATATACTTCGCTGCCGTCCAGTATATGGAAAAGGCAAGAAGACCTGGGGTCAAGGTTGTAAATACGCACCTTCACATTTCAACACCAAATCCGACCAAATAACAGATTTTTGTGAAAAAACATACACGCCCACCTTTCCACCCAGGAAAGTTTGATCATATAGACATCCTGTATCAAACATTAATTTTGCGCCCTGATACATACGCAATCTAAAAGAGAAAAACAAAATACTGGGAATCCTATGAAAGTTACCATTTTTAAAGTTACCATTTTTAAAGCTACCATTATAAAGCTACCATTTTTAAGCTACCATGT
Source organism: Turritopsis rubra (assembly GCA_039566895.2). NCBI lineage: Eukaryota > Metazoa > Cnidaria > Hydrozoa > Anthoathecata > Oceaniidae > Turritopsis > Turritopsis rubra. The sequence goes on along the minus strand of CM077619.1, from coordinate 12,706,807 downwards.
TATTCCTTTTTAAAGAAGTCCTGATGAGATAATATCTGTTTCGTTTCAAATTTTAATCAGAAAGCACACATGGCTTTAACATCGTACAAGTTCAGACTTGGCATGGTTTTAACTGTACACTGAAAGACTAGCCTTGACCGATAGGTTATGTTTAGCCTCATATACTCATATGATGAAAAGAATTGTTGTTGTATCATTAGGAGAGAAATACAATTTACGAAAACGAGACAAGGCTCACTTAATAAGACCGATTTCTGGTCTGTGGTTTAACTGCCATCTATAGGATGTGTGATCTTTCCATCCTCTGTAATATTTATCATGCCATAAAAGCTTCACTTCACCAGGGGTGTCACCTGTATGCCATAATGCATTGCGTAACTTTGATCCCAGTCCACTGCTTGATTTTACAACCTATAAAATTGGTTACGATATTTTTTATATCTCATAGATCTATCAAAATTGTTTTCGCAATATGAATCTACCTTGATTGAAACTCCAGCGTTTCCTTGCGCTACAAACGGATCACGACGCCAGTATGTTTGATTAATCTGTTTCCACATCACACTGTAAAAATTTGTTGAATCCTGATAACCGAAAATAAACCCGATAAAGTCATCATCAGAACGGGTATTGACAAAAAATGTTCCGGAATAATCAAGAGATCCAAATCTGTTTGGAGCTAGAAGAAAACATTTCATGTGGTTGTTTACATAGCGCAGTCATGTGATTAAATCAAAGTGACCCCCTCCCAACCCCACGCTCACCCCCCGCGTGTCGTTCGCCCCAACCCCACCACTTCACCACTCTTCCTTCCTTTTATTCCCTTACAAATATGTTTACAAGATTATATGACATACCTACTGCAACACCAGGATCTGAGTTAAGTAACTGTTGAATTTCTCGACCCTGAAAAAAAAATCATCAAGACCAATCACTTAAAAATATTGGTATTTATTTATTAATTAATTAATTTATTTATTTATAAATTCATATCTACGTTGTTCTTGACAACCCATCTTGGATCCCGTTGTGAAGCTTCGATCGGGTCAAGCGCAATCAAAACAAGCGTCCGAAAATCCAATTTCGTTAAATTTTTATTCGCCGGGCAATCATCGTATTGATCCAAGATCAGATCTCCGTCAAAATCGTCATCACAAACGTCACCACGGCCGTTTTCTTAATGGGAAAACAACGGAAGATATACAATAACAACACATCGGTATGTCGGTACGTCAAATAATCAGAAACTTACGATTGTCGTCAATTTGTAATGGATTAAAGACGAGGGGACAGTTGTCAAAAGCGTCAAGAATTCCGTCATTGTCGCTGTCCAAATCGCATGCATCCCCTAAAGCATAAAGCCCCACAAAATTTATTAATTTACAAATAATGATGATGATGATGATGCAGGAAGAGGAAAGTGAATACCTATTCCATCACCATCCGTGTCTGCCTGATCTGCATTCGCATCATTGATACAATTATCATAAATATCTGGTATGGAGTCTTTATCTCTTGATAAAACATAATAATTGAATGAAATTAAGGCTCTTGTTGTGTATACAACATGGAATTGTTGAAGAGTTACCTGTCAACTTCGCTATCGCAAGTATCGCCAATCCCATCTGAATCCACATCAACCTGATACAAAATCAACAAACTCAAAAAATTTGTAACCAAGACAATAATGACAGCACAAAAACATTTTGACAACCTGTGTCGGGTTTTTGGTATCTACACAATTGTCACATGCGTCTCCAACTCCGTCGCCATCTTTATCCTCTTGAAACGGATTTTTAATGAGGTCACAGTTATCATTTTCATTCATTCGTTTATCGCCGTCTTTATCGGGATCACAAGCGTCACCCAGACCGTCACCATCTACGTCAGATTGTCCCAAGTTCACTGTATATAAACAATTATCACATGCATCTCCGTGTGTATCCTTATCACCATCTTCTTGGTCGGAGTTAGGCACTAGTGGGCAATTATCCTAAAAAGATGGAAATCCATATCATTTTTGTTGTTATGGTAACAACAACTGTTATGAATTTATGCTGCCACTCACCCGATGATCAACGATACCGTCGCCGTCAGCATCGTCGTCACAAAGATCTCCCTTTCCATCATTATCGATATCGTTTTGATCTCCGTTTGGAACGTACCTACAATTATCCTATGGTTGTGGAAGCATCATGTTATTCACTAAGTCATTAATTGCATCACGAAAATTTCATATATAAAGCTAACCTTTTTACATGCTTTTAGACTGCATTTTAAGTTATTATCTGGTATCCCGTCTAAATCAGTGTCGAATCCACAAACTTTTCCATTACCTGTAAAGCCTGTTTTACACTAGAAAAGAACATTTATTCATTTTCTTATCAGCGCGAGAGATAGAAAGGTAACTGCACTTAAATATATTCTATACATATGACATATCCCTTACAGAAGGATGTATTAACGTCATTATTAACGTCATTATTAACGTCATTATTAACGTCATTATTAACGTCATTATTAACGTCAACAACATACCTTGCATGTGTAGGTCAGTTCTTTACTATTAGAAATGCATTCTGAGTAAGGACCACACGGAGTTTTACCGCTACAAAACCCGACAAACGAACAGTTACCATATCTCCGGCCAATAAAGCCTTTCGGACAAGAACAGTAATATGAACCCTAAAATGACAGTCAATCAAATTATCGGTTGTTAAAATGTCATCGACACTTATATTACTTATAAGCAATTATTTTATTATTAATATTATTTTATGGTGAGGTTCAGTGATTCTCAACTTTAAATCAACAATTTGAAGGCTCGAATGATATTTCAGTTAATTTCGGAATTGTTGTATTGTTTGATCTTTATAAAAGTAGCACGTGAATTATTGTTGGTCATAAATATAAGCTATTATCTTTGTTGTTTTGATTGATGAGTTTTCATAGAATTTACAAGATCTGCATCGGTAATGATGAGGTCAGCACGAGGTGGTACCTCCGGCGGTATTTATAACAAAACATTGTCTTTAAGGGGGATTCACCATAATCATTTTGAGTTTTTAGCAAAAAATTTTAAAAAAATCGAATTTTCAGTACTAGGTAAGTGATACACCTATCTTCCTCTAAATTTATCCTAGTTTTCGAATCTGAAAACCATTTTCCATCAAAATTTGTCTATTTGGAAATATTTCCCTTTAACTGCATACCTATTGAAAGAAAGATTTCAAAAAAATTGAGAAAAATTTCCCCAAGATCTTTCCCTTTACATCTTTTTCTAACCGGTTTTTTATAGGCCGTTTTCCGGTATCATTAGCCTAGATACTTAGCTTGGTGTGGTGTGAGGCTTTTTCTCGGGTTTTTTGGCTATACATTTAAATAACAAGCAAGATCTCAGTCTGTTTAAATGGTTGTCTGTTGAACCTTGTATTGCTGCTTGATAACTTTGAAATGGGAAAAAACGATAACAGAATGAGAGAAAAGGGAGAAGCAGGGCGTTGTACAAAACAAAGGAGTAAGAAGTTGTATGGTAAAAAGAGGAGAAATCCAAACAAAGGCATAAAGCTAGTTAGAAAGGTTGTAAATCCTTCACCACCTGATGAGGTTGTCGATACCACCAATGATGATGTTGATATCACAGTTAAACAGACATCTGATCCAAAAACAGCTTCTTCCAGTAAATTAGCTGATATAGAGACTAATTATAATATAAATATGACAAGTGGATTTAGACTTTTAGATATGTCAATATTATCCACTGTACTTGACATTCTCGCGTGTCCGAACTGCTTCGTTACCAGAACCCTGCTTTTGAGTGAAATTTCTAGTAAAAAGAAAGGACTTTCATCTTATCTTAATATTAGTTGCAACAGTTGTCCTTTTAAACATGGTTTTTACACATCACCAGAGATTATCACCACCAAAGATGAGAAGGGAAGAGGTATGCATGCAATGGAAGTGAACGCTAGAGCTGTATATAGTTTTCGTAGTATTGGTGTTGGTTTCTCCCAATTATCAAAGCTATGTGGTTATCTAAACATGCCTCCACCAATGACTCAATCAAGCTATGATAATATGGCAAATATTATAAAGTCATCTTGCAAAGTTGTTGCTGAAAAAAGCATGTCAGAGGCTGCAGCTTCTTTACGTAAAGGGAAAGCAACTGCTGATGTTGGTGTGTCTGTTGATGGTACATGGCAACGCAAAGGTTATTCTTCACTCCTTGGTGTTACAACTGCAATCTCCATTGACCTTGGAAAGGTCATGGATGTTGCTATTCTTTCCAAAAGCTGCAAAGGATGCACAAGTATGGAGAAAGTTGCCAAATCTGACCCCAAGCAATATGAATTATGGAAAGCTTCACACAAATGCAACATTAATTATGTTGGTTCGTCATCTGGTATGGAGTCTACCGGTGCTGTGAAAATGTTTAAAAGATCTGTCAAAAAACATGGACTTTACTATACTGAATTCTATGGAGATGGAGATAGTAAGGCCTACCAAGCAGTCGAAAACATTTACGGCAAAAATAAGAAAATAGTGAAGCAAGAGTGCATTGGACATTATCAAAAGAGAGTTGGGTGTCGCTTACGTAAACTAAAAAGGAAAAACAAAGGACTTGGTGGTAGAGGGAAATTGACTGATTCAAAAATTGACACTCTGCAAAATTATTTTGGGATTGCTCTGCGCCAAAATGTTAACAAGCTTGATGAAATGAGAAAAGCTTGTATAGCATCAATGTACCATGTTGCCGGATACCATGAATCTTGTCCAAAGTCTCAAGAATCATGGTGTCAATACCAAGTAGATAAAATAAACAACACAAATCATTACAAGTCGAAAGGAGACCTTCCAATTGAGGTCAGAAAGGCTATTCTTCCCATTTATAGAGATCTTTGTAAGGAAGAAATGCTAAAGAAATGTCTCCATGAGAAGACTCAAAACGCCAATGAGTCCTTTAACGCTACCATTTGGAACCGAGTTCCCAAAACCAACCATGTCGGTCTGAGAACACTATGTTTTGGTGTTTATGATGCCATAAGTCATTTTAATTATGGTCAAAAAGCTGCAGTAGATATATTCGAAACTTTGAACATCAATCCTGGTTTTTACATGATCAAAAACTGTGGTTTATTAAACGGTAAGCGAAAACGCTTGTCTGCTTACAAAGTGACTGAGCCCCAAAAGAAACGTCGAATGATTCTGAGGCACTCTAAAAAAAAAGTTAATGATGCAATTATTGAAAAGGAAGGTAACACATATGAAGCTGGTGGTTTTTGAATGAATTTTATGGACTTAATGGACTGTTAGCCTTACGATATTGCTAAAATTTTATGTTATACTTTTTTAGCGAATTTTACTAATTTTTACATGTTTGTTTCACTGGTCGGGCTGTAATTTTAGAACGGCTTATCTGTTTTTATTGAAATTTTCAGAGTTTCTTCCTTCAGGTCTATGCTATGATCTAACACTATAATTTGAGATATGTTTAATAGAGAACATAGGTTATCAAGGGTTTTTTATGAAGATTTTTTGAATAAAATAAGTACTATTTAGTTGCTTACAAATTTGTACCATATCTTACCTGAAAAGTTATAAAAATAGTGTCAGTTCACAATTTAGAGTATGTTGAAAAACACTGTTAAATTTTAAATCATTCAGACTTGTGGTTCTTGAGATATTATCCGACCGCTTTTGCCTGTAAAACTAATTATTCATGCCACTGCTAGGCTACCATTATGGATTTTTTCATTTTTTCATTTTTTTTTTCCTTTTTTGTATTGATATACATCCTTCAAGAAAAAAAAATTGTGAAAAAGTCATCAATTTTTAAAAAAGTACTTAATTGTCAGGAATCCCCCTTAATTAGTTTTGGGGGTTTTTTTATGCGAGAAGAACCTATCCTATTTAATAGGTTGCAAAAAATATATTAAGAATAAATAAAAGAATATAATTTCAAGAAATATTTATGTTGCGATGCTTAGCCTGGCGATGCTTAGCCTGGCGATGCTTAGAAATGTTACTTTTCTCTCTAAAAAAAATGAGACTTACTATGGCGTTTTTGCATTCTGTGGTTGGAGGACATTTGTTTTTTCTTGCGCACTCGTCAATATCTCGACAAATCTACAGACCAGCAAGTGACGTCATTAAGAGCAAAACAATAGTAATTTCCATTTGAGAACCCAAGCTTACCTAACCTAAACGCTACCCACCTCTCCCACACCTGTAACCACAGCAACAAAAATTTTCTCTGGATAAATGTTTTCCCAAAGAGTTATGTTTGGGCAATTGTCTAGTCACCTCCTTTTTCCAACCGCGTCCCCAGGGCCCAAATTCAATTCTTCACCGCCATCCAGCATATCAAAAAGACAAGAAGCCCTGGGGACGTGGTTGGTCCTTTCTCTACAACATGGTTAAACACCTCTCTGCAAAATACGAATGCAAATAATTTCATTACCTGCTTGTTCTTTTCAGCATAATCAAAACCAAATCCACTGACAGTTTTTCCTTCATATCCTCCAGGACATTCTTCACATTTATATCCTGGTTGTAGGTTTACACATTTTGATAAGTGTGAACATGGACTGATTGAACACTAAATAAAGTGATGAATTTTTCCTACTATTTCTTAGGTGACAGCAAGGGTTGATTTACACTTTCCTCTGGCTGCTGATATGTTTTTAATGTTCTTATCATGGACGTATAATAAGAGAAGGACTTACAACTTTTATCGATCTATTCAAATATAGGGCGTCTCAGTTTATTGAAAAACCCCTCAAGCAAAGATAAAAGTACATGCTTTTATTGGCTTCTGAGATTTAAACCAACCAGGAATGTTTTTCAAGATATTCCGTTTATTTTTGGTTCCAATCATAACTCGTTAAAATTCGCCCATCAGACATTAAGTAGTAATTATGAAATTCTAATGAAAATCGCAATTGATATACAATTCACATTTCTTCTAATTTCTTTGATTTTCCACAATGTGTGAAGCATAAACATTTGTATAAACCCGCCCATGTAAACCAAAATCCAGTGAAATGCGAAGGAATGGAATGCCGACATATTGTTAAAATGGCGATTTTAACAATAGAATTGAAAGGTATGAGAAGTTAGCTGTCATTTTCAGTTATACGTCCACCATGTTTATAAAATATTTTTTGTCCACCACGGTTTCTTCTTCTGAAGCTTTTCATTCTGCGCAAGCAAAGAAATTCAATTATAACCGTACGTGTTTTGCTTTTCTCCCTGTCCAAACCTAGCATGAAACGCTGTAAAAGGTTTGCTATTGCGTCAGAAAATTTTGACAATTATGGCGCGTTCTCGTTGTCATGAGAGAAAATTTATAATCGAATGTTTATTTTAACTCCTTACAAAATAAAACTAGAAGCCCCTAGGCTTTAACAATTTCCGCACACTACTTTAGGATCGGAAATGTGGATACAGATTTCTTACTTAATTTACAAAATACAAAAGTACAAAATAAAGTACAAAATATTTTAAATTTTTGATTAAATATAGTTTAAGAAGTTTTCGTAAATACTATCCAACTATCCAACTATAGACCACAGATTTCTGAGTTTCAATGCATTATAAACAAACGGGCCAAAATTGAAAATTTGCATGAAATACAGCACGAAAACAGCAAAAAATTGTTACATAGGTAGATAAATAGAATGTGTAAACCAAATCTTTGCTTACGCGCGCGGAAATTAAATAAAAATAGATTTAGAGTCTGAACGCAATGATAAATAAAGAAATAAAGAAGTAACAATGAATCTAAGACACGTAAACAGGTCATGTAAACAGGCCCTTATTATGATATATGTCGAGGACGAAGATCACATGTTATATTATGAAATCACGTGACAATCATAACCACCAATCATTCAATTTTATTTAGCACCTCATTTTTCAACAGTGGTTATTATATAAGATTCTCAAACAACCGAGATGCGTTCAAAAAGATATTGGGAACTGAGAATTGAGAATTACGAATGATTCGCCAAATGTGTTATCAGATTCTGTAGCAAGCCAATATGAAAAGATCGTGTGTCTAGACCATAGCTATGTTTATGATCAACGGATTTCTTTTTATATTTTTCCGCAAGCATGATAAATAAATAAATAAATAAATAAATAAATAAATAAATAAATAAATAAATAAATAAATAAATCGACCAAAGAAGACGCACCTCATTTACGTCATCACATTTTTTTCCATCACCATCCATGCCAGTCGGACACGGTCCACATGTATACCCTTCAGGGTCACTTCCGTTTACGTAACACGTGACGTTAGCGAAACAGGGCTTTTCTGAACACTTATTATAGAAATCTGCAGCTTTGCCTTTTGAACCTATATTTCAAAAATAGTTAAACGCATGATTATTTCCAGACAAATTAAGGTGCAGATATTCTCCTATGAGCATTCAACAGTACTTACAAAATTCACAACTTTGCAAGATTGATCCCAATCGGTTCAATTGAGTCGACTGCCGTATAAAAAAAATAAGATCGAGTCACGTGATTGACGAAAATGGAACATCAGAACGAAAACACCTTGAACAAACACCTCACAAACATGGTTTGTATAGACATATGTACAGCTCAGCAAAATCAAAAGTAATTGAAAATTTGATGTTGCAATACACGGAAACGGAGGTTATTATCTTAAAAAACACTTGGAAATAGAAAAAATGAGGTTATTGTCTTCTAATAACTTTTCAGAAATTTTGGTCCCTCAAAAAAAATTTTGTTGCTATGGTTTCAAAATTTGTGACGTCATTGACGCAGCTATCTTTCAGTGTTTAGATAATTCTAAGCTTTGAATATCTTAGCAATGAAAGTATTTTGTCAGAATTTTATGTGGAAGCTGATGAATCTTCAAATTTCTGAAAATTCAATCATTGATTTATATGAAAGAGAGTCATAGAATGTTGAGGAAGAATTCAAAAGGAGGGAAAAACTAAGAAAACCAGAACTAAAGGAATTAGTTAAATTCCAGTTGTGTAAAGAAATACGTAATATCATATACTGGCATGAAAATGAAATAACAATTTAGTATAATTTTTTTGGTGACTAATGAATGAAAACATTTGTTTCATAATTATGTTAAAATGTACAAAAAAATTAAGTTTAATTCATCAAACATCTTCAAACAAAAAAACCTTGAACTGCGTCGTTGACGTCATGAAAGCACTCTATTCCCCAACACAGTGTTTTTATACTTACAAAACACTCATTATCATCATCATCATCATTATCAGGCTGGAAGTAAGCCAATTTCAATTTTGTTCTTCGTTTTTTAAATCTTTGTAATATTTTCTTACCTTCAAACGAAAAAGAAAAAAATTTTCCAAACCTCCGTTTCCCTTTAAGCGCCAATATTTTGTCAAACTAATCATACCCGCCTCGTTTTGATGCCCACCTCGTTTTGATGCGCTGTTTCAGGGGAATTACTGATTTGCTTCTTTATTTTATTTTCATTGTTTCCGAAATCATTCACCCGGGGAATCGGAAAACATACCTGCTTTTTTAATTCTCTGTGCATTTCTTGCATTAAATCAACAACAGCAAAGAAAGCATTTTCATCCATGGTTACTAAAACGTAATAGTTTTATTGGAGCGTTCCGTAAAATAGGAATAGTTTATTTATTTATTGGATAACTACAAGACAAACCACAGACTTCTTTTTATAGAGTGTGATCGCGTGATCACATGAGAAACTCGTATATTTTGAAATCTCGTCTGCTATTTTCTCATTAGAATTGGTCAACCGAGCAGTCGGTTCACTAGCGATGGTCGAATTTTATTTGACTGAAAAAATAACAGTGGAAACTAATGAAGTTTTACCTGTCTCGTTTACCTGTCTCGTTTACCTGTCTCGTTTGCCTCATGTGATCACCCCTTAAGAGTTCAACCCCCTACTGTTCCAACTACTGCAGTTCACATAGAATCTAATAAAGCTCTCTTTACAATAACAAAGAACAATAAACCATAGACAGCAGCTGTAATGAATCGAATCGAACATTTTTTCTTTTTCTTTTAAATCTCATTGGTTGAGCCCCTATGTTCCCCACCTCGTCCCCAGGGTTGCAACAGATAAACATCAATGATCTTGGTCGATTAGGAATTAGAGTTTCGTACTTTCCTGTGTTGACACATGTTGGACGATGCAACTGATTATGAATAGATAAGTGATTTTCATGTTCCTGAAACATGAATTAATAATGCCACATTTAATGAAATACGTCAACAATATAGAAGCAAAGTATGGGAATTTATAATTCCGTTGCAAACCTTTTGTGGAATAATAATACAGACCTATCCCCTGTCACCACCATAAGTTTTTGTCGGGTAGCCAACAAAGGTTTATGTTCCTGCCTACCTACCTGCTATTCTAAAGAAGATGAGTCAGCAAAATGCGAGGTGAGATACAAATTTCTAATGTGACACGTGACACATTTCAATTTGTTGGCTTTTGCGTGCAGATTATCTGCTGGTTTTTTATCCTTCTTGTTGGTTGAAGGATATAAAATTCCAGACAGAGTATTGGTTATACGACCTTATTTGAGTGATCATTTTTGAGAATTTTTTGAAAGTTAGTCCCTCCCATGTACGTGAACAACAGAGATCATCTGTGTTATTAGATATACGTTATATTCTGCCCTCTATTTGCTTATCAGAGAAAGATTTATCAAGAAACCAATTCTCAATTAAAATTATCTTCTGTGCTTACATAAAAAGATAAGAATGTAAACTGTCGGTAAACGTTTGTATTTGACAGCCCATAAATTACAGTTTGCTGAAGATATGCGAACTTTTAGTTGTTCAAACTTCTCTTTTGAACATTTAAAAGATATAACATTACAATGGTTTCTCACATTGTATATCATTGGTTATCGATCTACTTAACACAGAATAGATTTTTCTGTTTTCAAACTCAATACAATTTGTGCAAATCCATGCAAATTTCAAAAAGTCTGAATTTTACTGATTTTCAAACCCTAAAACTTTGGTTAATGCTATCGGAAGAAAAATCGGGGAAAAGTGACTAAAGTTTTCCCCGATTCGTTATTACGAAATTTTATTGTTATTTATTTATTTATTTATTTATTTATTTATTTATTTATTTATTTATTTATTTATTTATTTATTTATTTATTTATTTATTTATTTATTTATTTATTTATTTATTTATTTATTTATTTATTTATTTATTTATTTATTTATTTATTCATACAGGTTGATTTTTTCTGTGGAATATAAAAATCACTCTCCTTGTTTGAAGAATATCTCGCAACATTTCTATTTTTTATCGACTACACCACTGTCTGCCAGTAGTTTGAGGTGGCAAATTTTGTTGTCATGGTGATGAATACTGTTTTATGTGCACGAAGCAGCCTCGTTTTTATTACTTTATGCCTGAAAACATCTTTTCGATATTTTTCCCAGGCTAAAAGAAAATATCATGGAAAATGGAAAAATGAAAAACATTAAAATAACAAATGAATGACGAAAAGTAAAACAAGAAGCGTTTAAGATATTCCATTCATTCTGATATTCATTCATTCTGATATTCGATCTTTCTCTTGCAGTACGTTAAAATCTCGAAATAACGAACATTGAAGGGCAGTATAAACCAATTTTATCGAGAATTCCTTAAATTAAGAGATGTTATTAGGGTCTCGTGAAGGGGTGGGGAAGGGATGTTAATAGGGTCTCGTGAAGTGGTGGGGAAGGGATGTTAATAGGGTCTCGTGAAGGGGTGGGGAAGGGATGTTAATAGGGTCTTGTGAAGAGGTGTAAAGAATAACATGATTTCCAACCATTGTTTCATTATGAAAGTCATAACCCATGTTAAAAAAGGGTTAAAAAAAATCCATCTGATAAGCTTCATTGAGCTTTCATACATCCCAACCCTGCTTTTGAAATGACATTTATGAAGTTAATCCGAATTTTATACAATAAAAATTATTTTTAAAATTTAAGAAGTGAATATTTCATACTACCACACATTGATCTCATTAACGTTTATAAACGTTGGTTTACATTAGGAACTCTTAAATACTCAATCATTTAACTTAAAAGAGTAAATCAAAAGAAAATTTTGAAAATATTTTGAAAAATTTGAAGGATAAGCACCAGATAAGTATGATGATGACGAGCCCGTCAAAAGTACGATGATGACGAGCCCAACGAGTGTTGGTTTCATCGATACCAATTGTTTCCTTCAGAGACAAAATGTTGCTTGTTTGTTTGTTTGTTTATTAATTTTGTGTTGTTTTTTGTTTGTTTGTGATAGTTATGTTTATCTTTTTTCAAACCACACAGGCGTTTATCAAATTGTCAAGATTTAAATTTGACAAAATTGCGCACAATATGCACAAAAATTGCGCAAAAATGCGTGTCATATAGAAATAATGCGCATAAATTGCTGACTCGTCATGCCTATCTCGAAAAAGGGAAAAAAACATAAATTCCCCATCTTTAAATCAAAAAGTAAGTAAGTATTCAGCACTGTACATTAGAGATTTCATACCTGCTTTTGATGGAATTTGGTTTATTCTTTACTCTTTCCACTTCTTGGTATATATTCTTCGCTATTTATTTTGTATAAGCTTCTCGTTCGCCTTTTTAAATTCGTGATAGTTTGCAAAGTATTAGAACACTGTTGTTTCATGTCACTTTTTAACAGTTGGATTGAGGTATCAATTTCACGGTCGACGATTATAATATGGCTATTATTGAAACTTGACGATCTCCTTATGAGATTAGTTCAAATGTCTCGCCCCCCCAGTCTCGCTTTTCACGATAATCTCAATCATCTTGACTTTAAATAATACCATGAGCTACTATTGGTCGAGCTTGAGTGATCGCCAGACTCTTGTAAGCTATGAAAACAGTTTGAGAACAGTTTGAGAAGTTATTAGCTTTTCATTTTTTTATGCAAAAATTCTAAATTCAGTTGTTTCTCAATAACCCCAATATAATATTATATAAAACGCCAAATTTAACACAATTTAACACACTATTTTCATACATAATACAACAGTTCTTTGGCGCATCATTTATGATAGCTGAAGGGAAAGATATTGGATGACATATTACATGACATCATATGTTACAATGACAGCACTTTCCAAAATGAGAAGCTAATACCCCGTTCACACCAATAAAACCAGTTTATTTTAAACAAGGTTTTTAAAAACATGTTTTGATTTAAATCTAGTTTTCAATATTACCATTCATACTGATTTATAATTTTCGAAGAATCTTTGGCATACTTTTCAAAAAAAGCTTTCTTGTTCTTATAAAAACTTATTTCTTTCTTTCTTTTTTCTTGAAATAAAAAGAACTTGATGGAGGACATGATGGCTCAGAAACTGATGAATTTCTTTCAAGATCATCATTTGAGACAGATTCATCGAGTTCTTCATCTCCTTCCATTCTAGTTACAGGTAACTGGGTGGAATTTTAATAGTTGTTTTATGTTGACATCATCATTGACATCAGATAAGACTTCGATGTTGAATGTATTTCACCAGATGAAGAAACAAATGGGGTGGTTTATCAACCATCACTTGTTCGATCTCATCATAACACAAGCGGGCTTTTTAGGTGACCCTGTGCCATTGCTACGTATTCTACCATCTTTTTCACTTCTGTAAGCTGTTGTAACCGTATGCATTCTAGTTTTACAGCTATCCTCGTCTCGATCCTCGCCTCCATTTTCTTTAAATGAAGCTATTTTTCGCACCATATAGATTTCGTCTGTGGTTAGTGCAAAACATTCATTTTAGGCGTAATGACGTCAAGGAACGTAATACCTCGACACATTTATACCTTCTCTATCCCCATTAGACGCGTTATTATTATCATTATTTGATAATGTTTATACATGTATACGTTATATCAGTTACATAAATGTTTTTGATATATAAGTCCTGTAGAAAGTAAAAGTAAAAATAAATATAAAATTGTAAAATAAAATACATTGCATATACAATGTGTCCCACATGAAAATTGACAGGAAGAATGGAATAGATAGGCATACCTGACAAAGTCAAGTCAAGGCGTTAAAGATGGTGGTAGGCTTCAAATCAAAAGGTGTTAAAAGGTGTTGTCACTTAGTGATGTCCCAGTTGAAGTAACGAGAAAAATTTATGTCCCGGTTAAAAATTTATGTCCCGGTTAAAACTTTATGTCCCGGTTAATTCTCCCTATTGGTTCTTCATTCCAATTTAGATACATGCCCATTGGCCAGCATAAGATCAGTCCATGACGATAGCCATGGGGTCGAGGTTGATCATACATTGAAAAACATGGATCAAGAACATTCACAGAAGTCAGGCTTTTTAATATTGAAAATGTGTGGCGTATTGTGTGAGTATTGTATATGTCTGTGGCTGCTGTTTTGATTATGTGTGAAGCCAGACAGATTCACTTTGCGGTAAGTCTTAAAACAGATTTCTCTGAAGTTTGACTTTTAGCCTCTATATAACATCTAGTGAGACCAGGCTAGCTAGACTCGGTTAGCTAGCCTGAATTGGGAAACCGCGCTGGCTTGTTTCACATAAGATCTTACCGTGCTTGCTACTATCGGTTCGCATTATTTGTTATTATTATTTATAAATGCACTAATGTAGCGTATAAAAACATTTAACAGTTTTTCTTCCTAAATTGTTTTTACACGCAATACTGTCATAAGTATATACAAAAAATGTTTTGTTTCTCCATGTTGGAATTATATCATATTTAACACAAAATTGTTGTTTAAATATTTTGGATCGATCATTCAAAGAATGCTATTATCCCTATTTTTTTATTTTATTCTGGCCTATTTAGAGATTTCTAAAGTTGTACAGTTACACTAAAAGCTAAAATTCCAATGTTCAGAGATTTAGAAAAGAGAAAATACAACGTATACTCCTACCTAACCAATGTAGACTCCTACCTAACCACGATTAAACTTTTGAAGATTAAGAAAATACCTTCAATTAACTAAAGCTAACAAAAACAAAACCTTCTGAGATGTTTTTATCTTTCAAATCTTTATTCTGCTATGAATTGTGGAAATGTCAAAACCCAAAACTCCACTTGTGCATCATGATACAAAAACCATGTAAATATGTATATAACCATGATTTTCTCATTCTCTTCTTGTAATACATTCATATATACTAATTCATTTTCTAATCTAAAACAAAAAGATATCAATCTTGCTACCTTCGCTTCCCTAAAGGCTAACCTCAATAGCAACAACTTACACATTAAAAAATATACATCGATAGAAAATGATGAACCAGGGATGTGTAAGGGACATCATACATCCCTGGAAACGATAACACGAAGATATAACAGGCCTACCTCGACTACCTCGTCTGATAGAATACTTACTCTGATACCTTTGAGTATTGTTATCCTTTATAACTGAACTTAAAAAATAAAAATAACTTGTATTCCAGATTAAATTTTTTACAGGTTCATTTTCCTCCCATGAGTTACACCCTCATCTTCACCCGTGATCTTCCTCTTCCGTATATGGTGGGGTGACTAAAAAGAAAAAGAAAAAAAGAAAAAAGAAAAAGAAAAACACAGAATTGCGAATGATACGTACCACTAAGTTGTAGAGCTCCAAAAGCTGATCCAAAATATGTATGGGTTCGTCTGTGTACGACGATCGTTGATCAAAGATGCTAATGACGTCACACCCGTCCCCAAAAATTTTAAACCCAAATTTTTTCGTCACCCCATCGCCAATATCGCGCACCCAAAGTGACTTCAGTTATTCCCATTGGTTCTCGAGATATTTGCTCCTGAAAATCGCGTTCTATTTAGGGTGCAATGCAATATCCGCCGTGCGAAAAAATTGACGTCACGTCATTTGCTACTACAAATATACTAATACTGAAAAAACGCTTCTCCCAGCATCGTGGTTTTACGCGCTTCTCATGAGAAAATAACCGTGAAATTTTTAAAAATGTATCACTCTTTAAAATAAAGGTGGTATGCACAATCGCGATTAATATAAGAAGATAACCAAAACAAAAATACACACAGCGTCTTCATTTCTCGTTTAAAGAGAAATGGACGTTGAGAAAATTTGATGAACTTTCGAACGAAAAAACATTGCACTGCGTTCTCCTCCGGGCAGCTTTATGATGTCTTCCTTAAGGCACAACACTGCACGAAGTAATAAAAAAACCCTTAAGATGGAGCTAGAGATTCCCCTAATGGGAGATTTCCCCTATTCTAATACGGAAAAAACATAAACAGATATCATCCGTGGACGAACTTCCTGAGAAATTTTACCTAAAGTTCTTTCTTTAAAAGTTAGGTAAGAAAAAAATCAAGGTTGCGTATTAGTATAATAAGACTAGTATAGCGTGTAAATTTTTTTACAGGTTCATTTTCCTCCAATGACATACCACTCATCCCCACCCGTGATTTTCCTTATTCAAAATATAGGGATGACGAAAAATAAAATCACAGAATGGTGAAGAATGAGTACCACTTAGTTAGTTGTAAAGATCGAAAAGCTGATCAACAAAATGTATGGGATCGTCTGTGTACAACGTACCGTTACGGATATATCGTCGATCAAAGATTCTAATGACGTCACCAAACATTTTAGACCCAATTTTTTTCGTCACCCCATCAACAATATCGTGCACCCAAAGTGACGTCAGTTATTCTTATTGGTTATCGAGATATTTGATCCTGAAAATCACCTTCTATAGGGTGCAATGCAATGCGCCATCTGAAGTCAAAATCCTTTTATAATGCTAATATCGCTATTATACTCGCAAAACTCAGTTACGCACGATCTAAAATGTCACTATATATTTTCCATACAAACATTTCGTTACCAGCCCTTTTATTCACACTGACCAAACTAAAATGTGGATGCACAATCGCGATTAATAAAGCAGACTAGTATCTCTGGTAAAAACATTTTACAGGTTCATTTTCCGCATGAGTTGCCGCCCACAACACCCGTGCTCTTCCTGCCATATATGGTGGGGTGACCAAAAAATAAAACGACACAATCCAAAAGGATAAGTATCAACAAGTTTTAGAGCTCGAAAAGCTGATCCAGAAAATATATGGGGTCGTCTTTGTGCGACGTACCGTTATGGAGATATCATCGATCAAAAATTCTAATGACGTCACACCACCTGTCCCCAAAAGTTTTAGACTCAAATTTTTCGTCACCCCATCGCCAATATCGCACACCCAAAGTGACGTCAGTTATTCCTATTGGTTATCGAGATATTTGACCCGGAAAATCGCGTTCTGTTTAGGGTGCAATGCAATGTGCTATCTGACGTCAAACTACTACTATAATACTAAGCGCTATTATACTCCCAACTTAGTTACGCACAACCTAAAATGTCACTCTATAATAGTTCATACCAACATTTCATTCCCAGTTTTTTTATTCACACTGACCAAACTTTACAGTGTTATGCACAGATCGCGATTAATAAAGAAGACTAGTATCCCGGGTAAAAATGCTATGTTAAAATGCTTTAGATGTATAGATAAAATGGTCAAAACCAAAAGTTTTGGGAACAAAATGTTTTCGACCTACCAAAGAAAACATTAGACAGTGTTTCATGAAGTTAATTCGTTGCCAATAATATTCCGTTTCACAAATCGTCGAGTTGTTTCGGAAGTATAGGCGCGCGATTACTATTTGTTACTGTTATTACTATTATTCAGTGTCGTCTTTACACGAGGTTAGAATTTTCATGTCATCTTACTTGAAATTTCTATTTTTCTCTCGGGTGCGGGAAACTTCAAAGCAAGCGAAAAAAGCTTATTACATTTATTTTACATTTACTTATTGATGCCAATAGTGAATGATGATGTTTAATGATGATGCGAAAGAAAAACAATTTATAATTTATTTATTTTCCGGTAATAATTTTTGCCCAGAGCCCGGAAACTTGAGTTGGTGTATTTCAAATTATATGAGAATGAGAGTCCAACAACAAAAATTATATTGATCCAGACGTAAAAAAATACAAAAAATATTTAGTACAAGGCATGAAAAGTTCTACTGATGCTTATCTGCAAGGGGAAAGGGTTAGAGACAGGTTTCCTAGCTAACTGATGTTCAGCACACGTGGCGGTCAAGAAATCAAAACATTCATGTGAAATTCACATGAAAACTTGTATTCATATAAAATACACACGAAGTACGTCATTCGACGACTATTCGAATCATTTCATACATAACTTATCTTTTAACATAATTCCGAGTAAATCCACTCGGCGAATTGTAAAACCATTAAACGAATAAAAAACCACTCTGAACTGAACTGAACTGAATATATATTTTCAACAGGCAAACTTTATCATAATATACAACTTTTACTTGTTTCATGTAAAAAAGATAGTTTTGTCTGTCCCGGAAACGCTAGCAAATAGCAAAGCTATAATCGCGTAGGCCACCGTTGACGGCATTAACAATTAGGTAAGGTAACAATTAGGTAAGGTAACAATTAGGTAAGGTAACAATTAGGTAAAGTAACAATTAGGTAAGGTAACAATTAGGTAAGGTAACAATTAGGTAAGGTAACAATTAGGTAAGGAAGGAAGGGAGAAATAAAATAGTAGCAATAAGAAAAAGAAAGAAAGAAAATAAATAACAAACACAAACAAAAATAGGCTAGCTCACACGGAATACAGTACACAAGACAAGCACAGGACAAACACAGACAAATAGATATACACCTATTTTTGATATCCTGAATGAATTAGTTAAAAGAAGAAATAAAGAAATAATGAAACAAAAACAGTTAATAATGGCTGATAAAATGAGCAACAAAATTTTTCTTTAATTGGCTACGACTCTTTTCTCTGAAGCGGAGGAAAGGTAAGTGATGGTGGTGGTTCCAAAACTTTATAGACTGTTACGTAAAGCCTGATCCTCATCAGGCGTTTATATACTATTACGTAAAGCCTGGTCTTCATCAGGCGTTTATATACTATTACGTAAAGCCTGGTCTTCATCAGGCGTTTATAGACTGTTCCGTCTATAATCCAATTTGTCTATGGTGAAAACTGATAATGGTTCAAATCCTGACACTGAATGTATATAGTGAAAGGTGACGTGTAATGTACACAATGCAAGTTCGTGCCTTAAAATCTGGAGCATGCATTCCCGATGGAGGCCCACATCAGCTACATGCTGAAACCGCTATATATATTTCTGTTAATGGAGATTTCAGATTTAATCAATGATTAAAACTTAGATGGAATACTTGAAGGATTTTATTTATACTTGAAGGATTTTATTTATACTTGAAGGATTGAGGAACTTTGCTTTTAATCTTATCATCCATAGAGCTAAAATAAATAATTGAAAGTATTTCCTACAAGAAAAGGATCTGTTGAAATTTAGCCGTTTATATAAAGGGAAATATCTGTCTTGTTTGATTTAGTATTTGTTTTGATTTGTGGAGACAATGCTCCAGATTCCTTTCCAAATTTTTTCTGTATTTTTTAAATATTCATGAAAATAGTTTTTGTAGAAAGTAATCTTCCTCTCCGGACATAATGTCACAATTTTATTTCTGTATTTTTTATAACGTTCTTTGAAAAATGTTTTTTGGGCAGGATCTTTAGTTTTTAGAAAGAATTTATGATGGCGATCTCTAATTTTTATTGAAGTTATAAAACCTTTAGTCATCCAAGGTGATGATGGAATGTTTGGGAGAGTAATGTTCAATTGGAGCTGATTCATCCAGAAGGCTTTGAAAGTTGCTGAAATGTTGACGAAATATCTAATATCTAAGGATAGGCTTGGGGATTTCCCAGATTTTTGCACAGAACCTCGTCTCATTTAATGGTTGTAAGTTTATTACATAGAATCTCAGGATTAAGTTTAGACCAATCATATTTTGTTTTCGTGAACGAACCGCTATGTTTTGGTATAGATTGTTTGAGGATGAGAAACTGAGAAAGATGATCTGAGATACAGGTTACAATATTACCAGAGACTGGGTTATGCAGTTGTTCTAGAGATGAAAAAATGTTATCAATGATGGTATGAGAAGTGCTAGTGATATAAGTTGGCGGGATGATGTTAGGAATAAGGTAATAAGAACAAATAGTTTCAAGGAACTTTGAGGCCTCAATAGAGCAAGCAGACTGTAAAATATCTATATTGAAATCGCTCAAAATTACAATAGACTTATTTTCTGACGAGATTTTATCAAGGAGAAGAACAAGTATATCACTGTTGAAACCATCCACAGATATACTAGGATGTCCGTAGATGCAGCCAACAACCACATTTTTCTTGTTTTTACAGGGGATTTCCACAAACTTTGATTCCCCTTCTTATGATTTATAAGTTGTCGTGATCAGCTCTATTGGAGTTAGTCAAATTATTTGAGGTCCTCCACAATTACTTTTGGTAGTAGGTATGTTTGGTAGTAGGTATGTTTGACACTGTAGTTTGTTAATTCATAGTCTGCTGGCAGTACATTATCCTGAAGTTTGCTCTCTGTTATTCCGATAATACCAAATTCCTCAAAATGGAGGCTTAAGAAGGAGATGTTTAAATGAAAAAAGGAAAGGTTATTTGAGGTTGTAGTGACCTCTTATTCCTCTCTGTCATAGTAAAATTGCAGTCAATTACATCAACGCCTTAGGTCACTATCAAAGATTTCAGAAAAATTTGTGATATTATGTAGTTTTGAAAGAAATTTGCTAAGGTTATCACTTTGAACAGATTTTGGTTGAAAAGAAGGGGTATCTTCAGGTAAATCAACTTGAGGAAATAAGCATTATAGCCATTGCCAGTTTAGGCATCGCTCGCTTGATCTCTTGACCTCAAGTTACCGACTGGTGGCCTTGTGGTAGAGTGCTCGCCTTCAGTGCGGGAGGTCAGGGTTCAAATCCTGGCCTAGTCATGCCAGCGACTATAACAGTGTGAATCAATCCACTCAGCTTAGCATCTAAGGGGGT
Source organism: Turritopsis rubra (assembly GCA_039566895.2). Lineage (NCBI taxonomy): Eukaryota > Metazoa > Cnidaria > Hydrozoa > Anthoathecata > Oceaniidae > Turritopsis > Turritopsis rubra. The sequence continues at coordinate 12,685,816 of CM077619.1, read as the reverse complement.
TGTCTGGTTGAGCGGTTGAAGCATACTTGCGGCTTCCGTAACCAAATGGGGGCTTTAAATGCTCTGGGACCTCCTTCGCAGGACCCTCATTGAGTTCTATCAGATCTGAAGAGGCTATCCTGGGTAAACATTAATAATAATAATAATAATAATAATAAAGAGAAGAGCTGAACGACTTGACGACAATCGCACGCGTATACTTCTGAAACCATTCGACAACTTGTAAAATGGAATATTGGCAACGAATTAAGTTCATAGTTTTCCCGTTTTCATGTGTTGGTTCACTACACTGTGAAATGGTGAATTTCAGCACGTTCTCTTCAAAACCACGATGATGAGCTGTTTAAATGGAACCTGAAACTTCAACCAATCAAAAGCCTCTAATTCACGCAGATGTTTCAATATTTTCATTTTGTCAAAATGGCTACCAAAAAAACTTCCTGCTCGCTCTCTTGACCTCGACTGATATGATAAAGAAGAACGATATATGAGTACATCTGGTGTTCCCTAAGATTCTACTATTTATTATTATCTCTAAAATCTTTAAAATTGTATAAAGATGCACGATTTTGTTAATTAATACCAATACACTTGAAGAAGATAACATATAGCTGTAGCTACTCCTCATACGTGAAGTTTATTTGGGAAGAATCAGAATTTACTTATATTTCTTGGAACTAGCTATAGCTACACTATATTTTATAAATGTGGAAAAGCTAGAGGTATCAAGTAGTACAGCTATATATTAATTAATATAGTCCTTTTATTTACCATACAGTTTTTTGTAAATCAAAATGTTTACAACCATAGCTCTAGCTCTAGGCTATGTATATAATAAAAAGGTTGTCATTTACTAAAAATCACAAATCATTATTTTTATAGGTATATAACACACAATTTAGGCTTTATGGGTATGGAGGAAAAGACATAAACATCCTTAGATATGATGTTTCTTCATAAGTTCATGCTGCTGGTTTCAGCATGCTTTCTTTTTTACGGCTACACAAATTCTTATAAACTGGATAGTTACCATGACTTGATGAATGTCATAATGCAGCGTCTGAAAGACCATAAAAGAAGTGAAGAATACCAAGAAAGTTACAATGTTCGAAATTCTTTAGCAGAAAACGTTGAAAAGGATGAGAAATTGACTGGTCGTGCATTTGATTATGATGCACTTATTAGTGAGCGATCAGATATATCTATGCCAATTCATGAAGATGAGAGGGACAACGAAGATTTTGTTGATGAAAACTTGAACGACTTAATAGTCAAGGAAGAATTACCAGACAATATTAAGAGTAACGAAGTTTATGTAGAAAAACAAGGGAAGCAGCAAGAAAGTGATACCAAAACACATGTTTTAAAAATGCCGGGAGTTGCTCCTAAGAAGGTATATATTCATGTTCTTCTTTTAATTTCCTTAGCGATGACAATATCAATCCAACCTTCTTTTTTAGTTATTTATTTCTTTTCCAAAGATCTTTGATTCAATAGCCTGATTATATTGTGGCATGAATTAATCGAAAATGTATATATTACGAATGCGTCCAGTGTTCTAGCTAGGATTTCAAGGACACATGGCCTCCAAGTTTGTATCAAAGATGCCCCTAATGGGGTCAAAAGGGCATTGGTATTTTGATGTACTGAAAGGTTGGAATAGCTTAAAATTAATTCAAAAGTTGGCACAAAAAATAAAACATCCATTCATAAGGAAATTTAAGTACAACAACTCAATAAATTCTATAACTTTCATTCCACAGCTAGTCAACAATGAAAACATCTCAATCAATTTCGAAGATTGCGTAATTTTGATTACGTGTTGAAGTTTTAAATTGAACACGCAAGCTGATTTTGAAGTGAAGTGACATTATGATTTTCAAAAATGATAGCGTAGTAGAGGCAAGGAAATTATCGTGGCGGGATGAAAACCAATGTAGCCGCCTCCACGCTAAAACATCCCTGCTAGAACACTGGCATTCCTTTAAAAAATAATATATTTCTGTTTTTAAGTCATTTGCCGAAAAAACAATTAGGAGGATCATTGACTGTCTCTTTTAGAGAGGATTATAATTCAAACTAAGGTGAACTGCTGCAACCCTTATGCCATAGATTGCAGGAAATAATAGGTAACATTTTAACGTCATTGTGGCGGTGTGCAGAATTTTTAGTTGAGATAATCTTCACTGAACTTAGGCAGGCACAGATTTTCATATTTTTCTCATAGTCAGCATTAATGAAGCATTTTGATGGATACTTTTCATCCATCTGTTTTCACTTTGTTTGAGTTAAATTTTGAAAGCTTTTACATCACAACATATCTTTTCCTGCTCACCTTTTGTGGAATGGAACCTTTATGAGGATGAATATTGTTCAAAAGTCTATTTACACTCCAAATCCCTCCCATGGCCTGGTTGTAAAGTTTGCATCGTGGGCACATAGTCTTCTTGTAGTATTCAATGTTGATCATGTACAGTTATCTTAGGGATGCCAGGGAAAGTTATGGCATGGTACAGTATGGTCAGGCATAAGAGTGTTGGCATGAATTGCTTGGACCAACATAAGTAACCTTTCCGAAAACCTAGACCCCATTTCATATACTTTTGTCGTTTATATTTATGTTTTTTAAGGATAAAACATTTGTACTTTTGCTTTCAATTGGTACAGACATTTTCACCATAACAAAAGAAAAACTTAAATGCAAATTTCTTTCCTCACCATTTTGCAACTGGGTAGCAAACATACTTATCCTCGGGATAAATAAGAAAAGAAAGTAGCTTTGGAAAAATTTACAAACTATATAAATGAACGAAGATTTGCGTTAAATACACACAAGTAGATATCACTAGAGGTTATGTTGTTTGTAATTATGATAAAATATTGATTGCAGAAAGGTAAAACTTTTTGGCTAATCATAACTTCATATTTTTGTTGTTTTGCTAGAATAATGCTTAAAAAAAATTTAAAACACTCTCTTCTTGATCCTCCTATGTTAAGATGAACTATATGTACAACTGATCAAAAAGTTTTAACGTCCATAATCATGAAATTCATGATGGAGTTTCTGTTGTTAGAGAATCAAACAAACTTTCCAACGTTTTTTTTACAATTTCCTTTCAGATGGATACCTACCTTTGTTATTCTTACATGCTGCCAGAAGATGACCATTACATAGGTATCATATTTTCTTTTTCTTTTTTTCTATAATTTTATAAGGCTTAATAATATGGCCTTATTTTGCAAATGAAAAAATAAAAATGAAAACACTAAGATATGTATTCTGGGTAATAATTTAGTTAATTTATTTTATCTTGTATCGAATAATTATTTTCTTTTTTTGCAGTTGGTTTTACTCCATTAGCGAAAATGCAAGTTGCTCATCACATGCTCTTGTTTGGCTGTAAAGCACCATGGAAGCAGAACGTTGCTTGGTATACTTTTTTCCTTTAAGCATCTCGAATTTATGATTTCCATAGACAAGAAGAGAGAGAGATTTCCAAATTTATGTCAATATTATGCCAAGAAATAATAGTGCACGAATATTCGATTGTATATAATTTTAAAATTATGGGAATCGTATTCTATAGGAATTGTCGAGAAATGCAACCTGTTTGTGCTGAAGGGCCCCAAAAAATCATGTATGCATGGGCTAAAAATGCACCACCATTAAAAATGCCAGATGGTAAGTTGAATTAATATTAGGAAAGTTGAGGAAACAACTTTTAAAACTAAAGTGAAAATTATTGAATGCTAAGACAGTACTTACTAAGACTGAAATATTTTTAGGTGTTGGTTTTCATGTTGGCAAAAACAGTGGCGTAAGATATCTTGTGGTGCAAGTTCACTATCTTCATGTGGATTCCTTTAAAAGTAATTTCTTGTTCTACCTCACAGAGAATGCTTACTCTCATTTTGCAATATATATCTTGTGCTTTATTGTTAAATTGTTTTAGATGGTGCTACAGATTCATCAGGTCTAAAATTTGAATTAACAAAACAACGGTAAAAACCTGTTATTATTACTCTCCTACTTTCTGTGCCAGTGTTCTCACTCTCCTACTTTTTATTTTCTTACAAGTATCCAGTCTAACTATTTTAGTTTAACGAAATTTCCATTTTTTTACATTTTATAATATTATGATATTTTATTGTAGGTAGTCTATGAAATTATATATGTTAGATATTTCTATTTTCATATTTAATTTCTAGGGTGAAGAACCATATTGTATTTTATGAATCCCAAACATACGTTTTAATAATAATAATAATGAAAAAATTAAGAGTTTTAAGGCTGTAAGCATAAAACCAATCAGCTTATGGTGCTTTGCCCCAGACCACATTTCACACACTGTTAAATTTTTCGCACTCTAAATCCAGGTGAACTCTAAATATCTCAATGTCTAACTGGAAATTACAGCCATGTGTTACGATACTTTTCCTCTTGACAACATGTCTTTTGTAGATTTTTGATGAAGCAAATTTCAGTGATCATGATTTATCTTCTTTTTTGATTTTTTAGAAAGAGGTTTTTGGCTGGTATTTACCTGTTAGCGAATGGATGGAATGTGATCCCGCCTCACAAGAAAAGTACTATATAACAAGTTTATCATTCATATAAGCTTCCATATAATCCTCTTATAAATTCTATTTGATCATCATTTTATTATATTTATTTTATTATATTTATTTTATTATATTTATTTTAGAAGTACATTTAGACATGGGGTGTCAATATCCTTCCGAAGCACCAAAAATTCAGCCATTTCGTTTTCGAACTCATGCACACAAACTTGGTAAAGCATTCAGTATATTTCCAGGATTAATCCTTAATTGTACTTAATAGAGTACAAATTGCATCTAAAAATACATTACGCAGACTAGTTTTCTGGAAACAATTCATATTTAATTCTATTTTACTGGCTAACGTTTTGCAGGGAGATTTCCTTCCCCTTTTCCTAAGGATGAATGAGGATTTCAAGATGGAGGAAGACTTCAGAATAGTTTGAGTTGAAGGAAAGTAATTTTATTTTTATTTTAGGCGTGGTAATTACTGGCTATCGAATCAGAGATGGAAAATGGAGTTTAATTGGGCGTGGTGATCCACAGAGGCCACAAGTAAAAATTTCTATCTTTATATTATCTAAGTCTATTTCAGCTTTTTGACTTAATTATTTTATTCAGTCTTGCTAGTACTTAGAGAATTTCATGATGCAGTTGTCTACTCTCAATCATCTTGAATGATCAGTATTTCAATTTTCTCAACAGTTAAATTATGAATCTTACTTTAGGCATTTTACCGAGTTTTCAATGATCTTGATGTCCGACCTGGCGATAAGCTTGTGAGTATTGTTAAATTTTCATAACATACTTAATGGTACATACTTGATGGCTGTACATAATGATGGCTGTTCATAATACATTTATAATTTTTAGGTTGGCAGATGTACTTACAATTCTATGTCCAGGTCAGAGGTAACACGCATCGGGTATGTATACTTTCATGCAAAGTTACACAAAATATATTTCAATCATCCTGAACATTTTTGTAAGAAGCTATAAAGTTACTATAGATTAACATAAATATATAATATGTTATATACTATAAATATATATAATAAAATAGTTTGTTGCACTTGATTGGTGTGAAATCCAGTTTACCAACACTGTGGGAGATTGTTTTTATTAATCTTTAGTTGATACAAAAAGTGTACATAAAAGAACCAAATTCTCTATGAAGGAAGAAAGTCTATTTAAAACTGTCTAATAATTATCTCGTATTCATAATTACTTCTTATTTTGTTTTAGTGCAACCCATTCTGATGAGATGTGCAATTTTTACATCATGTATTTTTACGATTCTTACAACGGAACGACCAACAATATTGACTGCCTGCCACTCGATACAGAAAGTTTATCATTTCCAAAAGATTCCGATGTTTCATTACAAGAAATGGAAAAAAGAATGGAAAAAGGTAACAAAGTCAAATATTAAATTCAGCATTTTTTTTCAAAGGCCAGCTCTCACTTTTGGAAATATGAGATTTTCTATCTCATTCAAATCACAACTTTGGAACAACAAACAAAATTACGTGTTCAAACAGACAGCTGAGCATCTTCAGCAGTTCTGACTAAATTTCTATTTAAATTTATTCAATGTGTTTTCCCTAAATCAATTGCGGCATGAATCTTTGAATTTCTGTACTATTCTTGCATTCCTCACACATTTCCAGTAAGAACAAAGCATAGGGACTGACCAGTTAACTAACATTTTTCTACATTCAATTACTTTCGTCGAGTTATATCAGAAATTGTTATTTTTTCAGTTTTATTTTTCTTCTAATAAAACCTTAAAAGGTTCTTCATCAACATGCTGAACGAAACTCTTATCTTCTGTATGCCTTGCGCATAAGAAGTACTGGGTAAAATAATTAGTATGCGTAATTATGCACATGATGTATTAATTTGGTTAGAAAATAAACAAACTTTCTAGTTCCCCCTGATCATTTGAAGAAACCTTTCTTAAAAGGTCAAAAAAAGGACTTTAGATACAAATCTGATCTCCAAACTAAATAAGCAAAACATTTATTATTATTATATAAGCTTAGTTACTTAAAATTTTCGATACAAACCTTAATGTTTATTATGAAAGTGAGAGGAACTATTGGGAAGGGAGTTCTCTATTCCACTTCTTCAGATAAAGTTGAAAAAAGATAAAAATCAAAACTCAGGGCAATCTTTCAACTGTTTCTTTTTTTTATGAAAATATTGTTGGGAAAGGACCAGGTTGCAATCAACGTAGTGCTCCACATAAAATGTTGGTTGAATAAACTGGATTGCATATGATCTATGGCAGTTGGGGGGTGGGAATTGGTACGAATAAGACGCACATATAAGACACACGATAGCACATTTTTATTTGTAAACATTTGTGTCTTCTGTTTTTAACACCTTTTTCATCTAGTGTTGCAATGTTTTTTTAACATTATAATACTGGGCTGAAAAATATATCTCGAACTGAGATGTACTTTTCAGCCCGGTAGCTGGGATGAAAAGTGATCATGTAAAATCATGTAGCCCCTTAAACAGCACTAAAGAACGTGTCATTTTTATGCAATTTTCATTATCAAGGTAAAACTATCTTATTTTATAACGACTGAAAAGAAATTTTAATGACTTCAGAATCAACAACCAATTAGATTCTGAAAATATTGATATGAGCGATTTAATGCCGTAATGGAGCTAGTTCGTAGTTGTTTTTAAAAATGCGTAGGTATGGACAGTAAGAAAAAGAAAACAAAGAACACTAGCGATTGTATAGGATTCCTTGCTTTGGAGAAAACCAGAAATTCTTCATATGTACCCTTCATTATTCTTTTTGTGTTTTTGTTATGTAATATGGATCATGAAATAAAATAAGAATTTTGGTACACTTTAGTCAAAGTTTCCAAAAGCAACAGCAACACATTGTACAAAGTGGTTCCACACTGGCCATCTGTGCATCAACCAGATGGTGATTTAGGGAGACTGGGACAAGTATCTGGTGTTGCCTATGACAACGAGAATGGTCTGGTCCTTATTTTTCATCGAGGCAAACGAGAGTGGGATGCATTGTGAGTTCATTCTTTTGTTGTTTATTTTTTTTGTGCTATTTTGGTTCAAAAAAGGATGCTTGCTGTTGATAAATATAGGTGCTAAAAAAGAAGATTGTGATAATTATGAATACTTTCATGATGACGTCATCACTGAACATGGGAGACCTATATTTTTTGATTTAGAAATAATTTGATAATAATTTGACGCAAATCTTTTTTATCAGGACATTTGATGCAAATAATAATGTTCGAAAGAAATATCGGACCCTTATCCCACAAGAAACATTGATATGGGTTGATAAAAATACAGGGAAGATTGTCAAATCTGCCGGTCAACGAATGTGAGTACATGAATAACATTAACATTATTTCTAAACTTTTTATTATCTTTTTTAAAACTTTCTAAATTTATTTATTTAGGTTTTCTGTGCCACATGGTGTTACTATTGATCATGAAGGACATATTTGGGTCTCTGACGTTGGTTCACACCAGGTACCAAATCATACAACAAATTTGTTTTAGAAATTCAGAAATTAAGTTTTAGTATGGTGAACAATGTGAAAAACCTGAAATATCTTATTTTGTAGGTGTTTAAGTTATCTCCTCATTTTGATGAATCAACAAAAAATTTACCCGTTTTACTTGCAATTGGCGAACGTTTTGTGAATGGACATGATGGCAAACATTTCTGTAAACCTACCGATGTTGCAGTCATGGTGGATGGATCATTCTTTGTTGCAGATGGGTAAGAAAACTAGTTATAAAGTTTTGAAGAACTGTGAAATTAAGAGATTCTGTTTGCATTATGGTTGACATCCACTCTCTTGAATACCCTCTCCAACGCCTTGCTCTCTCGAATACCCTCTCCAACGCCTTGCTCTCTCGAATACCCTCTCCAACGCCTTGCTCTCTCGAATACCCTTTCCAACTTCTTGCTCTTATGAAGGACTTTCATTATGAAAAACTTTCATTATGAAGGACTTGAAATTAGGACTACAGCCTGGATTTGTTGTGTTAGAGGAACTCGAGCTATTTGTTAATGTTTTCATGATAGTAATATCAGCCTAAACATTTCCACGCAGACTGTTTGCCCTTTACATTCTATCATATATATTTTCTATACCATAAATCATTCTATCATTGATTTTTAGATACTGTAACTCAAGAGTTGCCAAATTTGATCCCAAAGGAAATATGTTAGAAGAGATATCCGAAAGTTCCTTCAAATTCATTTGTGAGAAACTTTAACCTTTCTAAGAAGTGTCTAAGGATTGTTTTCTACGTTTTTACAACCTCGTGTTTTTTCTTATATATAGACTCTTTTCCAACTCCGAAATATATGAATGTGGTTCACAGTCTAGCTTTAGACGAAGAGAATCATCGCCTGTTTGTTGCTGATCGAGAAAATCGACGAATATTAATCTTTAATTCCAACACTGGGGAATTTATTACACATATATCGAATGTGTTTGACGGTGGCGCTGTTTATGCCGTCACCTATAATCGCCACGACGGTAAGGAGCTTCACAGAGTTTTGAAGGTTGGAAATGTGTGCATATTTGTTGACATGACAACAATCGGTTGGCAATTCCAATTTTATTAAAACTTTTTTATAAGATTTAACATAACTTTGAAAATCCGGCTGTAAGTAAAGGAAGTGGTCAACCATTCCATTTTAATGTGTAGTTCATCCTCAAATTGTTTGATGTAGGAGGTGTGTTACATGTTGTGAATGGTGAAAGTTACGGAAGAAACATACGTCCAAGTGGTTTCACATGGAGTTTAAAGAAGAAAAAAATTATCGGCCGATGGAAGCCACAACAGGTATTAACGTCTTCTCGCAAACAAGGACCACTCATTTGTATAAACAGTCCTCTATATGACAGACGCCAACTGCCCCAAATAAATGTGTTTGCTATAAGGGAGGATCCGTTAAGTGCAAGTGCAATCGTTCCTGGAAAGAAGTGTCTATAGGAAGTTTCAATGATATATTTCATATATTTTATATGTTTCATATTATATTATATTCTTCTATTACTTAAGTTTTCATTTCATTCATTTTATTTAACATTTTATTTAATGTCGATAGTACATATGATGACTAATTAAAATCCACAATTTTAAAGTCAGAAAAATAACTTAATATTTATTATATTTATTTTAATCTCACATATTTATTTGTTTGTTGGTTATTTTATCTTTCATTCTAGGGTTTATCCCATCCACATGACGTCACTGTCAGCTCAAACAATCGACATATCTTCGTTGCTGAAATTGGTCCAAATAAAGTTTGGAGATTCGATAGCGCAACATCTAACTCTCGCCCGTAGAGGTTTTTCTGTAAGAACGTATATGAATCACCTTTCTTGCTTCCTTTCTGTTAAAAATGAAGTTTTTATGTTGTTGTGTGTTATGTTGTTACTTGACGTCATATGACAGATGATCGGATCTTATTTGCTGAAGACTTGAACTAATTTCCGCCATGTTATTTCAATTGAGAAATCTGTCAAACACTTCAACTTTTCATTCTTTCATTTCCAAGGAGATTTTTCTGGGAATGCTTTTGTTTGTCGCGTGGTTTGTTAAATGTCGTCTATAAATTAATACATAATAAGGAAAAGTCAATAATGAACAAAAATTTCAATCGGAAAGAAATCGGAAGAGAAAATACTAAGTTAACAAGAATCCGATTTCATCACTATGGAAACCGACTGCATTGTTATTGACTTTTCCTGGATGTTTTCGTCTCGTTTCCATGGTGAAACATTTATAATATCACCGTATTTACTCAAATGAGCGCCCCTGTTCGAAACAACGCCCCTCTTGGTGTAATATATTTAATGAGCACCTCCCTCGAATGAGGACCCCCTCTATTCTCAAAAGGGGCGCTCATTCAAAAAATAATGCTCTCCCATTGCCTTTATATCTCCGACTGGACTTTATGTTAAAATTATTTTAACATCTTTTTAATACATTTTATGAGCGCCCCAGCCCCCTAAAAGAGCGGCTCACTCGAATGAGCACCCTTCCTTAAGGTCCCGAGTGCTCATTCGAGTAAATACGGTATTTATACAGTAAACCCGGTAACTCGAACCTCTAAGGGACCGATGAACATTGTGCGAATTCCCGAATGTTTGAGTTATTGGGATTCTATTGTATCATACCCTCTAAAATTTGGAATATATTTTTAAATGAATGTGTCTTATTATTTTGTATAATTTTGTTGGGACATCAATTATTCATGTATTATGTTTTCGAAAAGTTATCTCTGTTTTCTCATAATAAATAAATAAATAAATAAGTGTCGGAATTAATGTAAACCATTTACCTTGTTTTATCACAATCTTTACGGTACCGACTGTTAACATTTAATAGAGTGTTCACTTCTTGTGCTGGAGGTCATGGGAACAATCCCGACCAAGTCAACGCAATGACGTGCGTTCATGATTGTTATGACGGGGTTGGTCTGTTTACAGTTTTCGATCTGAAGTTTTCACTACTTTCATTTTATTACGCATGCGTGGTATCAAAAATCCCAAATTCATACCGGCATGAGTTTCAATCGCCTTAATTGTGTAAACGCTAACAAGGAACTGATAGGGTACGAGTTTCATACCAACATCCCCTTAGTGATGAATTCAAATTGAGCGATTCCTATACACTAGATGAACTGTATGTAACCCAGTGAGCAAAATCTTCAAAAAGTCTGTGCGGAGGAATGGCAAGAAATATAGCCTGCTGGTTCAATAAAAAAACACTCCGCCATAGTGACTTTTTGAAGATTTTGCCCACTGGGAAGCAGGGAATGAAATTTTTGGTTATAACTTTTCTATAGTTATTCATGGACAGCATTTGATGTTGTGTAACAAAGTTGTAACGTGTTACATTCTTACGTGGCGAAACAAAAAAATGTTTATGTCAATTTCAACAATGGCTGCCATCAACCACAATAAATAATATAAGTCGATAAAAAAGAAATTCTTTGCATACTTCAACATTATTTTTCAAACGTTTTCACCTATACCTTGGGTAAAACATTCTTACGTGGCGAAACAAAAAAATGTTTATGTAGCCGAAACTACAAGAACTATAAATAACTTTATATATAGAAATCCGTATGTGGCACAATAAAAACACATAAGTAAATACATGACTTCTATGCATACGAGAATGCTGTCACCAAAAGAATATAAAGAATATACGCAACGAAAAGATCTCAAGCACTGTGATGAAGAGACAAGAGTTAAACATGAATGAAAGCACTCCATTGCTGGTGTTTATATCAACGTCGTATCAGTGCCGTTCCAAACGGTTAATTATATCAGTAGAGAATTTACTCTCAGTGTGGTATGAGATGAGAGAGGTACTTTAAAGCAGTTCCCCTTACCCTCTTAACAAATGAAATGATAAAATATGGCATTTGTGAAGACTCTGCTTCGTTGTTTTCTTTATCCGTGTTCAAAATCCATTGTTTCTTTCAAATGTTTGTTGGTGAACGAGACTTTCAAGCAATGTTAGAGAGTAAGCAAAACACTCTACTTAAATTAATGAAAAAGCAATCAAGGTAACTTTATATAAAGATATTTATTTTCTGAAAGCCTAGAGAGAATTTTCCTAAACTTAACTGTGGTACTGTCACATATTTGTCTATGTAAAACACGGTCTTAGGCCCTTTCGTATTATGGCTTTCATCTTCTCAAGTGAATAAACATATAACAATAAGCGAAATTTTTATTGAGGTTGCCAAACGATTTGTAGACATTAATCACGGCAGGAAGAGAATGTTGGCACGAGAGAGTGTTATTGTCTACTAGCACGCAAACTGTTCCATCTGTGATGTATTAATGGGTCCAGATCGTTGTTGGTGACCAAATAGTTTTCGTTTGTAATTGCAAACGTTTTTACTTCACGATAACTTTAGCCTATAAATCTAGACCGTCGCTAACTTGCTATGGTCTATACACTCGATTTTTTCATATGAGCGTGCTATCAAAAAGAGGTTACATACGAGTTATCAGATCCTGTAAGAAGCCAATGAAAAAATCGACCAAATTGTATAGGCCATAGATTGTTGGCGACGGTCTAGATTTATAGGCTAGATAACTTGGAACCACCCATATTTTTAAGAATAAAACCTGAGTCTTTCATCTTCCATGCATTTAAGTTTTGTAATATACAAAAGATATACTATGCTACCTCTTAAACGTTCTACTTTTTCACAATGCTAGTCTCTTGTTTTCATCCACATCAAATTGCGTTTTTTATCTAATTTAACGAAGTAGCTTAAATATCCACCACGAAGTAGCTTTAATTTAACACTGAAATTTATTTTAAAGCCGTTTAAGAAAGCAATTTTCTTCGTGTTTTATCATAGTGCCTTTTTCCTCTTCTTATTTAAGGTTTTGTTCTCAGGTTTTTTTGGGTTTTTTGGGTTGTTGCAGTTGAGACTGGGTTGCAGTTGAGACTGGGTTGCAGTTGAAGCTGGGTTGTTGCTTAGCAGTTTCTTCGCTTTTTGACAGTGATCTTTATAAAAACGAAAGCGTGTATTACAGTTACGATTGTCATCATTTCAGTATCATTTGTATCTTGGTTTGGTTTTTGCTATCCTTCAAATGCACTGGTACATAAATAAATACATATTTCAGAGTAGGCTAAGAGTTTCTGTAAGCCGGCACGCTAGTTTCATTTAAATGAAAAATATCTTGAAAGCTGCAGTGCACAATTTTAAAATTTCAGTGATTAATTTGCCATACGGTTGCCATAGTAATGTTTTATGTATTTTTATGTTTATATTTCTAATTTTTTAGACTAACCTCTTTTTCACGCCATCATTATGTCATCATTATGTCATCATTATGTCATCATTATGTCAGTGATTTTCTGACTATCTCTATGTCAAATGGGTTTTTAGGTCAGTGTGACGATTACACAAGAATTTGGTTTGGTGGAATTCCACCTAGGTGAATATTTCGCGCGAAAGAGATAAATTCGCTTTGGGCGAAATATTCGCCTAGTGGAATTCCACCTTAAGTGAGACATTGAAAAGTTCTGGCAGGTGTATAGGGAGAATATGTTTTGATTTCAAATATATTTGAATTATGCAAAAGTAATAAAAATGATAAACGGAACTTTTTAATCTCAAGATTTTTACAGAAGAAAAGAGAAGATGTGAAGTGGAAAAACGTTTTTCATTTTCAAAAAAATATTCCACGGTATATCAAACGTTTTTGTGACGTAACTGGATGGGAAGGGGTGTTAGGTGCGGTCACACTACCCTGGAAAGAATACTGACCCATAAGTTTGTTTTGACCATTCTTTTTATTTTAGTGTATGTGACGAGTTTAAGTTAATTGTATTTGTCGTGGAAGTTTTGTTTTTATTTTTGTTTATATTCAGATCAAAAGGTTGTTTAGGTTGTTAAGCCTACAGGGGCGCACGATAGGGTGGGTGGGTGACTAGGGGCGTACGATGGGGTGGGTGGGCGGCTTGTGGTCGACCCCCTTTTCATTTAACGGTGATTGGAGTAGGCAGATAGAGTAGCGTATTATTCGCTCTCACAATTTTTCCTATTTTTTGTTGAGATGTTATATCAGATTTTTTCAAGACGTTAAGGAGATTTTCGGTTCTTAGCAATAACGTGTTTTCATTTTCAGAAATTTCAAACATCGTTCGAATTTTATATCTATGTTTCATGTTGGGCGTCAGTAGAATGACACTACATGAACATAAGGTAGTATAAATTGCGCCTGACATATGGTAATTTATGGTAATTTATGTAGTTGTGTGTAATAATGACTGACTATCAAAGAAGTGATGGGGTGTGCCTTCATTAAATGCCCTCCACGTTTCAGTTTCGCCCTCTTTTAGATTTTTCACGGTACACCCCTGACCTAAAACGAGAGCAAGCTTTCGACTCGATGTAACATTTAGAAATACAGCCGTTTATGGCAGCAAGTCTGCGGTCGAGTTCGAAGTAGACCTTTTCATAAATCATGGCACAACAACGTTCAATCTTTATTAATAATTCTTAAATAAGAAAGCATGATAAAACAACTTAATTTTTTATGCCAAAATATGAAAAATGATTCACAAATTTGAAAGCTGAAGCACTTTCGAAATTTGGTCCAAGTTTAGCCAAGTTTGTAACCAAACGAAGAAGTGACCAAAAATTTGATCCAATTCAACTTTTTTTTTTTTGGTACGACGCGAAGGGTAATATTGATACGCGTATTTCCAAATTACAATCAATGCGCATGCTCAATGATACGGTACTTGCTGATACGCGTATTATTTTTTGAAGTGGAAATCCCTCTTAATAGGATACTGTATATCTTGTAGAATCTTATAATAGTCACCATGGTTACTTGATATGATCTAGTTTAAATGCGAAGCAAATCTTTTATTTTATTTTTGAAGTAATATACTGTCTGTCACTTAAACATACATAAATACATAGCAAAAAAAATAAAAAATAAAACATTAAAATCAAACAAGGAAAAGGTTTGTTTACACGACACCTTTATCTTTATCGTTGTTTATTAAAAAAATAAGTTATTGTTTAGCAAACTGTTTCAACATTTTTAAATATTACTCAAGATGGATAAGATAGCAAAGTAGTTTTATTTTCAGAAGTAACGTGAATATAATTTCGCTTGACTAAGTCTGAGATCAAGTAAGAAGAATTAAATTATGTACTATTTCAAGATAGATGAAGTTGTGGATGGGAAGAGGAACGTCGATGAAGTTTGGAAACGGTAACAGAGCGAACGATCTAAAAGTTAACTCGAACTTTAACCCTGACCTTAACAAACTTTAACCCTGATCTTAACAGACAACAGTTTACCTTTCTAATGGAAGTGATACACGAAGTAATTACCAGGAAAGTTAGGTAACCGACACAAAAAGAGAGACTTCTGAATTTATCATCTAGTAACCTTGGATACGAGTCATTCTCTATCTCCTGGCTTATTAAATATGTCAAGTAGTTATGGCGTTATGGCGTCCGATCGTTTTATGGCGTTATGGCGTCCGATCGTTTTAGCTTCTTGTAGTCTGGAAACAAAGAAACTTTCCATCATCAGTTTATGCAGGGGCGGATACAAAAAGGGGCGCCAAAAGTTGCAGCTTAGAGGATGAAACAAAACCTACCCAATACACACCTGCAACACCACCTCCATATTTACATATATTGAATAGGAAAGATAAAAAATACCTCTCCTTTCAGTCTCAAAAAGGACACTTGAATGGGTCATTTAAAACCACCTGTCCCAAAATGGGGATGCACTATACCCGCCTCTGTCCCAAAATGGGGGCGTACTATATCCGCCTTTCTGAGCAGTCCTTAAAAACAGTTGAGTGATAAAATATTTTTCCTGTTTCTGTTTCTATTTCATTTTTTTTTTTTAGGATCAGAAAAAAAAAATGGTTTCAAAAGTACATTCAGTGAACTTGCTTATTAGTAGTTGTGTATTCTTGTGCTTCGCTTTGCTTTGTTTTGCGGTGGGAATATATGGAAATGCTTGGTGGATTATCAAGACAACACATGGAAAACTTACTATTGGTTTATGGAAAACATGCAATGAAACAAAAGGAGACACAACTTGTCTCAAAAGAAATGACGTTTTGACTTTCGAAGAGAAACGAGGTTCTTTTCTATACATTAATAGTTGATCTAACAATTTCAGACCATCTGACCATCTGAACTTGATGGTGTAAAGCTTGTTAAATCTGTTTGGGTCACATGACATGTCACATGATACCGCGTTCTCTTCTTTAAGAATTTGCAACGAGAAGTTGGATAGTCTGAAATTGTTAAACACCTTACGTGGATTAATTTTCGCGGATTTTGCAATTTTCCGCGACACTTGATCGGCGCGAAAAACATGAAATTCCCACTATCCGCGAAAATTAATCCGTGCAAAATTAGGTCATTTTGGGCGTCCGCGAAAATTTCTCCACACGAAAATTAATGCACGTGTTATTATACTGACGGTGAAAGCAACCAGAAGAAACTTTTCATCAAAATGAGAGAAACGCCAACAAACATAAAATTTCAAATGTTTTTTTTCAGGGACAGATCCCATAATACTTTGCGTGTGTTTGGCGTCATTGTTTATAAAAATATCACTGGTCTGCTCGTTCTCCATGCTATGTTGTTGTCGCAGGAAACCAACCAATTGGTTAAAAGCCATCAATTGGAACATCATTGCTGGCATTGTGTCCGGTGCGTGTACATTCAACTCTATTAGCTTCGTATTTACCATACTGTTCATCTAACAGATTGGTATCTTAAAAGTTTGTGGTGAAAACTTTGTTATTTTGACCTGGGATGACGAGGTCATGATTGTGTCATACCTTGGTCCTTCAAACCAAAAATATCCTCAAGATTTCAAAGAGATTTTTACAGGATTATTAAAATCGGGCCAGGTATTATAAGTTGGGACAAATATTAAAAATATTAAACGTCACGATGTAATTGAAACTGATTATATAAAAACAAGTCGGTAACAAAATATTTCCAGAAACTCGAAAAATGTGAAAAAACTCTCTTCAAAAAAACTGAAACTAAAAACTAGAGGACCTTCCGCTCATCTCTTAAAAACGTGTGATCAAGAAGGACGGGGGGTGAAATATTCTTTTTTCGACAGGCATTTACTACTAAGCATTTGATTTTCATGTTTCATCGTGGTCCTTTCTTCCCGTTTTAGTGATATGCATAGCAGATGCCATCTTATATACAGAAATCGAATTTCACGATTTGTTCAAAAGAAGTGACAGAGGATGGGCGTGTTATGTCACGTGGGTTGGAGCAGCCTTGCAGTTGATTGGTTTCATATTACTACTTCTGCAGTTATGTCTAAAACCACGTGTACCGATACATACTTTAACGCATGCGTGGTAAAGACAAAATTCAGGATTCTCATTGAAAGAAAAAAAGAAAATAGAGGAGATGACTACATACTTTCCTTTTTACGAGCACCAGACTCATTGCTGCTTATTTTGCCGCCATTTTTATAATATAACAAGGAAATATAGAAATGTCTTCAAAAACCATCTACCATCTTTAACTATATAGAGAGAAGGACTACCTGTTTCTTTGAGGTGGCAGAGAAAGTGAAAGGGACAGGGAACTTTTTTTCTTCTCTTTGATTTTAAGCTTATCTTTTTACTGAATTTGAGCCTCTGGTCAACAGACCTCTGGCCAACAGACACAAGATCATGCCAAAAACAACTGTATATATTATTTCTAAAAAATATATTTTCAATAACTATTATAAAACTCAGTATTCATTATGTCCAGATCTCAATGTAACCATAGTAACGAACAAATTATTGAATCACATTGAAGACGGGGGCGTATATTGCTCAACCGCTTTCTCATTTAGTAAAAACTCGATTTCCCCGTCAGAAAATAGTTCCTCGCGAAGAAGTTCCACAGTATGTTCGCCCAATTTCGGATCGGAGCGACTTTTGGAAAAACCCGGTGATCGGGATAACTTCGGGTGCGGGCATGGTTCGAATGAACCTTTAGAATTTTTCATATACGACTTATTATCTACGTTGTGTGAATGGATTGGCGCCTCATTTAAATCTAAGACTGGTGTTACACACGCATCAATATTTTGGAAGATGGCGGTCCATTCATTTCTAGTTTTAGTTTCAAACTTTTCAGCGATCTTTTTTTTCATGTTTGCCCAGGATGAAATGTCGTACTGATTTTTCAATTCGTCAACCATGTCTAATCCTTAAAAATATAAAAAAAATTACGGTCAAAAATATTAAATGAAAAGAAAGTAAAAGAAAGAAACTGATTAGTAAAAACATTTCCGATCCGTGACAGAAATAGAGTAGAATCCCGTTTAGTCGTACCCCGGATAACTCGGACATTCTAAGTCAGACGGATTTCTTGTCCCCCTTGGATTTGACGACCCTAATCAAGCCAAAATACTCCGCTTAAGTCGTACCCCGGATAACTAAGTCGTACCATTTTTCTCGGTCCCTTTAGCGAATAAAACCTCATGTAACTCGGACTTTCTGAAAATCGTAGATCAAATGATTCGAATTTGAAATCGAATTCTTGCAAATTTTATGAAAATCACGCGATTTCCAGAGGGTGTTAATAACCCCGTTCTTTCTTTTTAATAAAAAAACAGAAGCACTCAACCTATAGACAAAATCCTTAAGAATTTGTGTCACCCAACATTTTTAAAATCAATAAAATCTCGATAAGTCGTACTTTTCAAGAAAGTCGGACAAATTTCCTGTCTCCCCTGAGGGTCCGAGTTAACGAGATTGCACTTTTTGTGAATGCTACCATGGTAACACGATAAAGCAGTTATTAGAAAAGTCACTTAACAGTTTATTTTGCACTCATTTGATCACATGAGTTATTACAACCAATGCAAAGTAAGTATTTATTATCATATGATCAAATTGGGTAATGTTTTTGTTTCTGGATATACCCTATGGGCCTAAGATTCGAATTCCGTCAGAAATGTGAGGCCATTTGGTTTCGATGGAGAAAAAAAAATTTTTTCAAGAGCTTCAGAAACAAAACATTAACATAAAAATCAACTCCTGTCAAGTTATGAGCTTCTGAAATTTTCATGACGTCACCAAGATTGTGTATATATCTTGAATCTTCAAAAATCTTAAAAAACCACAAGATTAGATGTACTTTCCACTCAAAGATATTTTGAGAAAACCACTGTCTCCAAAAAATCCAATTATTTTAGAGAAATATTGTCTATAAGATTCTCTATACATCGCTGAATCTATGAGATCACTTAACACGCGCACTAAGAAACACCAATATGCCGTGAGGGCAAGTCTTACTGACAAAAATGAAATAGCCGACTATTGTTAGAAATACCATCATCGCTTTGATTTCGAAAGGAAATCCATCAAAGAGAGAGAGGTAAATTGTAATTCACGGAAAATAAGAGTCTATCTACTCACTGCATTATAACGATCATATTAACAGTGTGTCCTACAAACTTTCAGAAATATGGACTCCAGCTTTGACCAAATGCTGAAAGGGAATGATTGCCGTACGGAACTTTACGGCGGAAATGCGTATAGTACAATTACGTCCGAACGTTGAGCAACACGGGAATTTCTTAAGCGGAAGTATGTTCTTTCACATCCGAATTTCACACGAATTAAAAAGGTTTTTTAAAACTTTCCCGATGACGAGAGGTTCTCTCGAAACGTAGCCCAACGTAAATCATCAGATTCATGACATGAGAAATCTCTTCACTTATTCAATTTCCGCGCGCCTTAGCGAAGGAAATTGTTTGGTTTAGACATTCTATCTATCTATCTATCTATCTATCTCACTAACAATTTTTCGGTGATTTCGGATCTTGGATTTCGGGGTTCGGGTGTTTCGTTCGTAAAGAAACAACTAAGACTCTAAAAATTGTGATATCTATCAACAAAGTACTTGTAAATCTGTTCTTTTTATTACTTCAAATACAACTTGAGTGAGTTAGTACTCAATTGGAGTATGTTCTTTAAAAATTATGGTGAGTCTTTGTCGAATATGAAGTATCAAAAAACGGTCATTAAAATAGTTGCTCTTTGGAAACAACTTCGTTCCTATTCTTCTCTCCCGCAATTTCTCCGACCAAAACGGGTCCACGCGTTGTCGTAACTTCAAAGTACTGCCATTTCTGACGATCGAGACGTTTTACCTTTTTGTTACTTCCTGATATTTAGGTGATTTCATATCGTGCAAAAATATATATTGCTGTTGAAGTTACATAAACTTCTGAAGATAAAACTCGTTGCTGCAATTAAAATGTATATGTATAATTTTGTTATACAAATGAAACTACTTCCAAATTAACTAATTTGGTTGGCAGGTTAGTTAGCACATAATCATGATGTTTTGGAGGAAATTTATGGTTAGCTATATTGATCTTCTGGCAGCAATTATTACTGCAACATCATTTTCAAAATTTCCAATTGCCTTTTAACTCACATGTATGTGCAGCAGTGAGTGGATTAGCCCAGGGTTCCTGCTGACTATTCTTTTCCTATGCAATACGTTTATTGTGCTGACATTTTCAGTTGCTCTCCCAACTTTCTCAAATTTTCCTTCTGTAATATGGGAAGGAGATGGGAAGGAGAAGACATCAGAAACCCGGACTATGAGTGAAAAAAAAATGATTTGGAGAACAATGATCTGAATCAATTTTTAAAATTCTTCATTACCTCACATTTGAGAAATCAACTGTTGTAAACACTCTGGTGTCATAGGGGTGCTTCTTTCCAAAAACTATTTTTCATTTAATTTTTTTTCAATAAAAAACAAACAAACAAATGGAATAAAAAGATGCGGAATAAATTGGACCAGAACTTTTTAATAGGGATTGGGTAAAATCAATACGTGATTTTGTGAATATCGTGGATTAAATTTTGAAGAACTGTCTCATTCAAACGATTGAGTGCATTTATTTGCTAATGCAGGAAATTTGACAATGTTTTTGCAGTATATAGTGAAAAAATAAAGATGTCTAAGTTTATGATTCCATTATATCGGATAGCTTTTAAGTCCGCTCCTCTTTGTTTCGATGTCTAATGGAAACACTAATCACATCGGTACGATGAATATCAATATCAATTTGCTACATTGTGGTACCATTCAACATCCGATCGGATCAATTGGAAACAGTCGCCCTCTCCAATACAATTTTTGGGTTGCTTTGATAGCTATCCAGTATAGTGGAAACATATTCTAAGTTACAGCAAAAAGTATTCAAAACAATAAACAACGGGAAAATGTGAATCATCACTTTCTATAATTTTTGTTCAGAATTAATTTTGCGAAAGGGCTAGAAAATTTGCAAAATATTATCCATTCGAAAATTTAACATAATTTATTTTATGTTCAAATGTCCAAAATTAACAAATCCCATTATTCCACACAATGTAAACAAAATAAGGATTCAATAAGTATTCAAAGTTTTAAGATTTAATACACATACACGTTGTTTTTTTTATAAGCAACTGGTTGCTACAAAACTGAGGCTGAAATATGCTCAAAAATTAAGCAACTGCTAAGCAACTGCCTAGGCTGAGTTTTGGCAGAGTGGTAAGCAACTTAGGCTGAATTCTACTACACACTTAGCAACCACTTAGATCAGTCTTCCACAAGAAGGGGACAGAAAGACTATTTTCATTAACATTCGAAAGACTTTTTATCCAAAATCAAGAAACACTGTGAAGTATTTATCTTCTTCTACTTATCTTCGGCTACACAAGGGCTATAAATTGTATGAAGAAAAGTTTCCAAGTGAAAACGGGGGCATAAGGAAGTATATAACATTTCGTGTTTCATCAAGCAGCCCGTTAGCAACTAAGGCTGAAATATTAAACACAACAAGCAACTCGTAAGCAACTAAAGCTGAAATTTGTACAGATGAAGCAACCATTAAGCAACTTTGAAGCTGAAATTGCAAAAAGGCCTTAGCAACCCCAGGCTGAACCCAAAAATGCAGTTGCTTATAAAAAAAAAAACGTGTATACGCCTTTTATTAGGGACGCTTTTCTCAGAAAAATCATTAAGACGTAAAAATTTTCCCCGGCCATCTGCGTAAGTTTTAGAGCATGTATGATAAAGTTTATAGATCGTAAAGGAACGTATTAAAAGCAAAAAACTTCATAAAACGCCTTTTCTGTGTTGTTGATTCTTTTAAAAACCCAATGAACGTTTACCTGAGCTCTAACATACTAATATTGACTTAGTTTTATACTCCAATCCTCTGAAGACCTAGTTAGCTACTGTTAGAAGTAGTGGAACAAGTTTCGAAAATTTTGAGAGAAAAAATTCCATCCTCCCTGTTTATTTATTTTCAGCAAAAATTCCACCCAGCCCTATTATTTTTTATCAGGAAATTTTCCAAACCCCTTATTATTCCAGCCACCCCCTATTCTAGATGACTGGAGAGTACTTTTTACTCCCGAAATCCTTAGAAATTATAACAAATAGCTATGGAGACCATGTGATACAGAACACCATTGGACCTTTTCGTAAACTTATCACAAAAAGTTTTGTCTTTGTGAAGAAGGCCTGATATATTTTGTAAATACTCCTTTATGTTGAGTAGAAAGAATGAAATGTTTTAAGATTAATAGAAATTTAAAAAGATGTCGGCTGAAGATTCTCAGATGTCAAGTGTTTGCCACTATCTTTTAATTAAACCATTTGCTTTACAACTTTACAACATTGTGTTACAACTTTGATTTAATTCAAAAGCATTCAACCAGTAACATAAAGTACGTGCAATTCATATTCCTTCATTCCTTTATTGCCTTATACTAATTGTTAAGATTCATAGGGTGCAGTGGTTTGATGACCAAATGGTCAATTAGGAGGGTTCACTGACCTTTCCACTGCACATATAGCAAGCTTGATGAAAAAATATATGCCCCATAATGACTTGCCATCTCTAGACATTTAGTTAAGATAAAAAATTCAGGGAGAAATGCCATCACATTTCGTTTTTGTTTTTTAGGTGCAACTGTTGCTGGTTTCATTTATTATATTATTGATACTCATTGTCAGTGAAGTAACTGAAGTAGTGAAATATTGAAGTGAACAGTGAATTAGTAGCTTGTGAATAATAGCCTGTGAACTTGTAGCTTGAGATACATATTGATATAACATATTCCTGTTACACACAAAAGAATTATTATTGCATAGTTTTTTCGCAATGATTTCCCTCGAGTTGTAAGGTCTTGCGGAATTATTTCATGGAATCGATTATTCTTGTAATTTTTACTTTTCTGCCTCATCATACTTGTACTATTACCTGCAATCGCCATATACCTTCCTAGGCTGCTAAAATCATTATCGCGCTTTTTTTTATTCAACTTTTGTTTCGCTATCATTCCATGTTCCGATACTGTTGACTATATTTGCTTGATTATTTCCCTCGTGTTGAGATATCGCTTTTCCTGCCTCAAAATTCATTTGACAAAATGTGCCATTTCGATATTAAGTAAAAAGAACACCTGACTTGTTTTTTCTTCAACCGTCTGACTATTAGATTTTTGGGTTTATCCGGTGATCACACTTCATATGGACATTGCACTCTGTTACTCGAACATCGAAGGGACCGGATAAATGGTTCGATCTTTTGAGAGTTTGAATTACAGAGGTTCATTTACAAGGAAATAATAGGTGAAGGGACATTGAAATCCGTTCGAATTAGAGGGAGTTTGAATTATGTTCTATAAAGCTTGTAAATACGTTTAAAAGGGCGGAGGCTTATTTTACAAAGAAATAGTGAATTTTTTTTATTTCCCCGCCGGTAGTTATTTAGTTTATCGGTTAAAAAATTTGGTGGGAAAGTTCAGCCGGTAAAAAATAAGTAATTTATAAGTGACTCGTAAAGTATGACCTGAAGACCTGTAAAGTTCCTAGCGTAAGTTGTTAAAGGCTGAAGGCTTCTAGTTATGAACAATACTGTCCAACAAACAAAATCTTCCAATCGCGTAACCTTAAAAGTCATATTGATTTGATTTCTTATGATTAATTAGGTCAACATTTCCTAAACCAATATCATTTCCATTCTGTGTGCTGACTTACGCCACTAATTATTTTGAAACTTTGGCTGCCATGATGGTTACAAATATCCTGTTGCTATAACTCCTGAATTCACCTTTCCCATACTAGTTTTGTTAGCCTCAAGTTGATTGTGGTTCATAACGCACACAATAAATAAAACAAAGCTTGTATGCTTTACAGCTATGAATTATCCTCTAGATGGTTCCAGTCATAAACCAGAACACAGAATACTTGTTACATGACTTTTTGATGACATCATAAAGCGATAAGACAGCTTCAGAACATTTTGCCACATTTT
Organism: Turritopsis rubra; assembly: GCA_039566895.2. Classification (NCBI taxonomy): domain Eukaryota; kingdom Metazoa; phylum Cnidaria; class Hydrozoa; order Anthoathecata; family Oceaniidae; genus Turritopsis; species Turritopsis rubra. Next base: position 12,661,349 of record CM077619.1, on the reverse strand, counting down.
GCCGGTTAAATTATTTATAAGGCTTTATTATATTTATATTTATTCAATTCCTGAAGCATCGAAGTACATGAAGCATCGAAGTACATGAAGCCTCGCAGGCTGAAGATACTTATGAAAAATTGATGAATTTATGACATTTTTTCGAATCTTAGGCCCATAAGATACCTCCAGAAAAAAAACATTTGCCACTTTGTTCCAGTAGACTTACTTCACAAGAAACTTACTTACCTTCAATAAATAGTTTGTAGAATTGTGTTTCTATGGCTCCTACAGCCATGTAGCCTCCATCTTTAGTTTTGTAAGTTTCGTAGAATGGTGCACCACTATCCAGCACGTTTTCACCTTTTTCACCGAACCATATACCAAGATCGGCCGATCTTTGTAGAAAAGATGACACATATGCACTTCCTTCAGTCTGAATAAAAAGTAATTGATAGAAATTGAAATACAAGGGAAACAATGATTGATTTTTTTTCAATCTGAAATATAAACTAGACCTCTTTCTCTCATTGGTCAGCGCCGCGAGGCAGCTGATCTTTCATTTCCCCGTGTCTGTCAGTCAGTGTGTAATGTCGCAGTTAATTCCGCCCTTTCATACCACCCTCCTTAGTATCGGAGTTCCTTATTGCCCAGTTTTTTCAACACCCACTCGTCAATTCGATCTCTAATTAGTTCGCTAAGAAAACAGGTTTTAAAAATGGCGTACACGTTCCGGATTTCGTGGATAACGTTCCTTTCTATCTAAACGTGGCGAAAAAGACAGAAACTTTTACAAGGTAAAATAAATGCTTTGATGAATTTGCAAGTATTCTTAGGGTTTTAATTTAGTTTTTAATACATTATAGAACTAAGTTTTTTGTTGTATATTTTGTAATGATGTTTGAGAGTGAAAGTAGCACAGCAGCTTCACCACCGACTCCAATTTTTAAAACTTATTTTTATTCCAAATAGTTATATAATATTATATTGGTGAATCTGAAATACTGCAAATTTTTCTTTTTGTTTCAGGCTTCTGCATGGCAGGAAGCACAGCAGTCCGATATAGTAGTGTAAAACAACACCATTCAATCATTTTTGTTGTTCTTTTTAGAATAAAAATAAAAGAGTAATTTGCATATATACTTCATAGGCGAATTAAGTGTTGTGTGGATTTAACTTAGGATATAGGATACTGATTGCTTTACTGTATATTTATTTACGTTGAACTGCATTTGATATTTATCGCCATTATGTCTATTGATTAGTTGCTTTCGTCAGACAAATACTCAAAACTGTATAATGTTGTTAATTCCTCCATCGTGTGGCTTGCAAGGAAAGAGATTTTCGCAGTTGTCTTGTTTTTGAATTTTTTGCCATTTTAATTTCAGTTACATAATATACATTAAAAATTCGATATTTTGCACCATTTTGCGGTTTAAATGAAATGTGATCTTTATGACACTCTAAATACACAGTACAGTCAACTCCACTATATCGAACTAATAATTCACGAAACTGAAATCAATCCACCAAACGCTCAAGGGACCAAGATTTTTGTTTCAAATAACGGATGTTTGCTTGTTCAATACAAGAGTTGATTGCAGTATTGTATATAATGAAAAATTTAAAGTTGTGTGAGCTTGCAATAATTTATGAATTTCAATGAAGACACAACACCAAAAATACAAGGGTTTTGTTAAACGATTTATTTTCCGAACTCCACTGCGAAATTGCAAACATTTCTTGCAACAATATAAACTACTATGCAAAAGTTTGTTTAATTTTGCTAATTTTATTCTGAGAGGGCTATGGATGTGTAGCTTCTATATAAATAACATCTTTTTCCTAATTTTTAGATGGATGGTAATTTTTATCCATATGAACGACAGCCCCTTGTAGTGAAATCCTCAGAAAGTATATGTAATCTACAGAATATGTAATCTACAGAATATGTAATCTACAGAAGTTATCCACTAAAAGTATAGGGAAGCTAAAATGACCTTTAAGCTTAAGCAAATGTGATATGTTTTCTTGCTGATGAAACTTTTCAAAAAATAATTTGGTCAAAGATTTCAGGAAAAAGTCAGGAATTTAGATTTTTTTAGAAAAGTCAGGGGGAAAACTGCTTAATTGTTCAATGGTCTTGTTTGGAATTTTTTTCTTAAGATGTCTTTACTTCAATTTTTCTCATTTTTCAGTCTGGGAAAATCATAAAACGCCAATGAATAGTCAGGAAAAAATATTTACAAATCAGTAAATTAGTAAATGAATGCCCAGGCTGTTATTAAAATTTCTTTGATAATGATGATGAATATACACAAGTATATTAATTATAACAGAATGGGAAAGAATGAAGGAGAGAAAAAAACAATATAAACACACACAATAATGTTTTATTCAAATCATTCTTCAAATTCTTAATAAGTGCTCTCCTCTTATAACAGCCCATTCAAGTTGAAAGGAAAAATAGAGTTCATACAATCCAACAAGTGAATGCAGTAGTACTTCCATATAACAAACCATGACAGGAACTTGAAATCAGTTCGTTATATCGAGAGTTCGTTATACTGAGAGATTTAAAGAGGGTTTTTCTTTAGGGAGGGAAAAGAGAACCAGGTTCGTTACAATGAGATTTTGTTATATCGAGGTTCCTAATATCAAGATTCTGCTGTAGCAATAAGACTGAAAACTACAATTGTTCCTCAAGTCATAATTTCTTGAATTGTGCCCATATAATCCTATCGATTTGAAAATTTAGTTTATGAAGTAATCAAATAAATATATCATTGTATTTGCGTATCATGCGTATTCAATTCTGATTCAAATACCTGATAGCAAAATGAAAGTTTCTCGTTAAGTGGAAATCTACCTGTCATACCATGGGTCTATGATATCGTTGCGAATTATGTTACCACAAAATTTGTCCTCAGTGTGTGAAGGTTTATCCAATTTCAAATCATACACAAGGGAGGTTTAAGTTAGCGCTGACCTTCAAGCTGTTAAGGCTCTTGTTTTATTTTTATTTCCGTTGTGAATGTCAGAAATTTCAAAATCTAACTAAACTTACAATTGATGATTCAATAACCTGACCTTTTCCAGATATATTTCTTTCAAACAATGCAAGCATTATACCAACAACAGCAACAAAACTGCCACCGGCAAAATCACCAAGTAGATTAATTGGAGGTAATGGATTCTCGCCTAAAAAGCACAATTTTTTCCAAATTGTTTTGTTTTGTTCATCAGACAGTCTCTTGTTTAATTTGATGGACTGTTTTTCTGTGAAAGTTTGTAAAAATCGAATCTAATGCGTAGAATAACTTTCAATTCCCAATTCCTTTAAGAAGAAGAAAAATATCTGTCCAGGCAAAATGTTGAAAGTTTCATTTGAACTTTTTTCCATGAAAATATTGGGCGTTACATAGCGTACTAGGAGAATCACAAAAAGTCAGTAGAACAACACTCACACCTTTCCTTCCCAATTGTGATAATACTCCAGACATTGCAAGGAAATTAATATCATGTCCAGCTCGAGCTGAATATATACCTTTACTTCCAAATCCTAAAAATACAAAATTAAAGTGTTACATCAATTTTGTACAAAAAATGGTGAATAGACACCTAGCCAAATCAGCCATTCTTTTGTAAGAAATTATTTATTTCATTTGTGTACATGGATGGGTTGAGAGATGTTCTGGCCAAGACATTGTCCTTTCAAAGGTGACACACTTATATTTTTATCCAAATTTAGCATCAAATTAATGCTAATTCGCTAACCAACCCACCCATACCTAGTAAGCATCAATGTATATCTTTTACCAAAATCAATAGAAAGAAAAAGAAAAATTAACTACTAGTTAGGTCACCATTTTTGAATGCTTGTTAACATTTTAAATGAAAGGTCAAACATAAAATGGCGGGTGTTTTCCAAAACAACCGACCCCCGACTAGCCATCGACCACTCACCAAAGACCACAGACCAGAAAAAACCAACCACCAACCAACCCAAAGGCGCGACATGGTCAAATTTTTTTCTTTGAATAAATAAAGGCATGTGCCGTGACTAATTGGGCTTTATGAAACAATGAAATAAATTTCATTTTAATCCATTAAATACAACATTATTCGAGACCATCCAATTTTGTCATGACAGTCATGCAAATGTAAGCATATGTAAGGGAATCCTGCATGACCAAATAACAATGACAAAACAATCACTTTTTTATTCAAATATAGGAGGATTATTAGTAATAACAAAATAAATAATTTTGTTCTATGGCTCTAAGAAAGAGAGGCATTTCAAGCTATTCCGTAAGTTACAGAAATAACAGGCTTACACGCAAACATTGAATATCTCACCGACCATCAGCTCTTAAAATTTCTAGATGGAACATTTTTCAATTTTGCAGAATTGTGTGTGAGAAGAAGCTTTGAAAAAAGTTTGTGTTTCCCTAAACAGAAATAATCTTTCCAGATTAATTTTTTTTATAATTTTTTTATCAATTCTGTATCACATGCATGATGACACTTACATATTAAATTTATGGTCCACCATGACCAATACGCACTTTTAATTTCTATAAATTCCTAAATTTTCAAAGAAAAAAATTTGACCGCGTCGCACCTTTAATGGTCGGTTGGTCAGTGGTAAGTGGACAGTGGACGGTTGGTTGTTTTGGAAAATGACAAAAATGGCAGCTAACTCTGAAATTATCTGGTTCTCACATGTACTTATCACTTTTATGCCTGGTCCACGATGCCTCTTACTTGTTTGATATCTGCTCTGTAAAATTGAAAGGGGGAGTTGGTATTGATATTGGAGTTGGTATTGTAGTAGAAAAAGGAATTCGATAACAAGCTGCATTTGCAACTCTTTTAAGAATGCCACCACACCTGTGTTAGATCTACCTAAACACTAATAAACACCCCCATAAAATCTCAGCATATTAAATAAACGACCCAGGTGCTATATATTTATGATAATTGTTTTGGCGATAACAACAAGTAAAATTATAAAGAGAGTGTGCATCATCACATAGAGAAAATTCATCAACATCATACCATTCAGTCGCACATAAACCAACTTTTCATTTTCTTTACACAAATCTGATGGTCCAAGACCGAATTTTTCCATAACACCAGGTCGATATGGTTCAATTAATATATCAGAAGTACGAGATAACTTTTTCAGTACGTTAACACCATGTTTTGATTTCAAATTGATAGATATGGAGCGTTTACCTCGAGCTAACGAGTCTAAAGATGACTTTACACCGACTTTATCAACACGGGTGACACTTGCACCAAAATCAGATAAAATCATTCCTGCAAAAGGAACCGGAGCCAGCCCTGCAAGCTCCAGAACCTTTACTCCTGAAAGTGGAGGTTTCATGTTGGTGTGCATTTAAAAAAAATAAATCCATGTTAAAGTCACGTGTGCAGACCTTCCGCCAACACAAATTCATGACATTTTACATGAAAAATCCGAATTCGAAAGGGTCCATTCGAAAGTTCAGAATGACAGTCACAGTGTGATGACAGGTTGATTTGAACAAAATTAAATCACACCTAAAACAAGATATTTTACTGTTGGTGGTTGTACTTTTTATATGTGAAATTTAATATTGATAGATTCTGTTACGACATATACTGTTTTTGGTTTTAGCAGCAGTGACAAAGGTTCGGTCAAGCGAGCCTCCGTTTTTTAACATAACGTTCAAACTTTTCACAGAAAGCGTTTTACTGTTTTAAAAACATTACAAATGCCTACAAGATTTTCTTCTAATGTAAATATATTTCTACATTCTTTTTTTATAGCTTCAAAGTTGATTCTCCCCCTAAAAAATTTCCAATTTTTTCTGTATTTTGACAAAAGAAGAAAGACAACTTTTTTAAGAGAATCATTGCGTAAACAGCATTTTGCATCCGACTGTCATTCTTGCGGCCTCCACCAAAGGGGGTAAAATCAACTTCGTTCATTTCCGAATTGTTGCTAAAGGTAAAAAAGTTCTGAGTATGAAAATGAAAATGAAAATGTTAGCATCAGTAATTTATCCATACATTCGTTTCTAACAGTCTCTATAATGAATGAGATATTAACAGAGGCTTAACAGAGGCTGCTTTACGGAGGCTCGCTTGACCAAACCAGTGACAAATATAGTTGTAGCTAAAAATAATCCATATGGATGATTTTTAGCTACCTACATTTGTGATGATGGCCATCATCATCATTCCCGGACGTAAAATCGAGTGTTCGATTATTGAATGTAATCAAACGGATTATCGAACATAGAGGAACACTATTCGGAAAACATAAAATTGTGAGGTTCTATATTAGTTCAATCATGTTCGATTATCTTTCGATAATGTTCGATGATCATTCGATTAGAGTGTTCGATTCCTACTTTAAGATTTACATGTTTCCTGCACCTAGTACTGTGTTTCTTATGAAGCTCCTCCCCCTCACACAAATCACTAATTAAATATAACTTTAGCAGGTCCTAACCAGCGTTTTCGCCCATCGTGTTCTTGTAAAATATCATTAACAGATTTTAAAGTCAACAAACAAAAAGTGAAGAGACAGTAAAGAAATTCACAAGAAAGGCTACAATATTAAGTTCATTATCATTTCAAAATCATTGAATTTCTCCCAAGTGTCAGTTAACTGGCAACCCTCAGGAATGATACTGGCATCAGAATAAAAGACAACAGACTTGGCAAATATTTGGGGCAGGGACATGCATTCGCACTTACGGATGGTCAACTCTTTTAAATCTGCTAGTAAAAGTTCATCAAAAGCTTTGTCTCTTATCCCGCTTTCATCATCTTCAGATAATGTTCAGATAATGCTTTTGTATTTTTCAACTATATATATATATATATATATATATATGAGTGATAAAGAAAAACACTGCTTTTCCTTTACAGTATCCTTAAAGTACCTTTTATCAAGTTGTAGCTAAACTGCAGCTTATGCAATTAGATTTTAACTTTTGCTATTTTGCTATTATTTTGTTGATTTGAATTATTTTGTCTACTATGCTTGCACCAACGTAAATATTCATAGACTATTATAGCTGCATTTGCTAAATATTCTATCTTCTATTGGAAATTGTTTTATAATCATTGTACAAATTATTTCCATCGAAAAAAGTTGCTATATATGAAAAAAGTCTAGTGGAAAACCAACCGGCTTTGGTAAGCAAATTAAGGTGTTTTTTTTATAAGTTGTTCCATGGGAAACCAAGTAAAGCACTAGTTGAATGCTAATCGAAGGTTCAATTAGCCTTTGACAATATTCGATAATTGAACACTAATCGTTCGATAAGTGTTCGATTTGTTTGATTACCAGATTACCGTTTGATTACGTGTGATTGGTTACGTCTGGTTCGATTAATCCTGATTTAAGTTTAACCCTATTTATACCGGACTATTTGAGGGCTCATCAGTACCCTTCCATAACTTTCACAATACTTATGCTGAATCACCACCACTACTCACCCCCACCCCCGGCTATATAGCCTAATTAGGCGAGTCTTTTTAGTAGTTTCATTTGGTGAATAATAGCTTCATTAAGCAATCAAAAAGTTCTCACTGACAATACTCAAGATCTGTTTAAAATCGCACTATAATTTTAAGTGAAATTATCAAATTCGTGGACTTCAGTGCGAGTTATATGGCTTAGTTAGGCGAACGAGCTTAGTTTAGCTATTGTATATCACCTAATTAAGCTTATTAACTTAAGCTATCATAGCTTAATTAGGTGTTTACCCTGACTGAGGGAGAAAGGGAGAGTGTATGTTTGCTTGTTTATGTTTATACTTCTTCCGAATGACTTGAAGTTGAAAAGGTCGAGAGCCTGTGTAAGTCAGTCAGCTTAAGTGTACAAAAAATAAAGTATCTTTATGCCCAGCAGTGTGTATCATCCAAATGTTTTTGTCGTTCTTTAGAAGAGAAGTTAGAGTAAGCAAGTCAACTGCAAGACAAACTGTTGGACATCTAGATACGCCTAGATACAGCGAACAGTAAAGCTGTGTTTAGGTGGTGTCCATCAGTTTCTTTTGCTTTTTTCAGCCATAAATGTCTGGGAGTTGACTTGGTTACTCTTACTTTTAAAGAATGGCAAAACATTTAGATAGTACAATCTATCACAAAAATCTGCCAGCAAACATAAAGACGCTTCACGGATGACGATAACGGTTCACCAACTGTAGGCATGACAATGGAATTGGTTTGCATTACACATCAGCTCCCAAGGAGAAACAAAAACTCTTGTTGTGTGGAATGCAAAACTATAATGTTGTCTATTATTAGAATTTATTGTTTACTGTGAATTATTTAACATTTTTGGACATATTTTAGTTTTCCAAAACATTCAAAACAACCTCCAAAAGGAATGAAGAAAATACAATCACTGGAATGAGTGTTGCTGCTGTTATAACAACAACAACAACAACGCTGAAACCTCAAAAAAGCATCCAGGTATAAAAAAGTTTGGTATGCTCATTTTACTTTGGTACCTTTTGTACCTTTCGTAAGCTTTTGAACGTTGAGCCTTCAGGATGAACAATCATATGCCCGTCTATTTTCGATATTGAAATCTTTTATCACAGTAACCAGTGAGTTTGCACTGTTGAATGGATTGCCTGGAAGAGTTGTCAAATATTTGTCCAGAGCAGGCGTTTCTGTGTTGATGTCAGATATTTTTCTGATATCCTTCCGGAGAGTGTTGAACAGCTGTGGTCCTGATGATGTGATTTGAGCATCTTTTAAGGTTGCATATTTGTTGTATTTCGTGTTGCATGGAATGTTGCATAATTTTCTCTACTCAAAATGAATCCATTTACATTTGGCACAATTTGTTCCATAGGATTTACATGTATATTATAATCTTTCATGTGCCGTCTTTTGTAGAAAGTAGAGGTTTAATTTTTGCACCATTTGTTCATAAAATATATCCCTTTTTGTTCCCTTTATTTTTCTAATAAATGACCATTGAAGATTTTCAACACTGCAAATTTGTCCAACTCTACTGGGCGACTAGTTATTGAGCAGTAATAAATGGTTGAAAGGACAAGTCGTTATACACATTCCATAGCTTTAGATTCACTAAATACACTTGTAATGTTTTGAAAGAATTTCAGCCATTTCTTGGCTTTGGTTAGTGATACTTTTGTTTTAATTTTACTAAACTTTTTAGTGTAACAATAGTAATATTTTGGATTATTTTTGATAGCTTGTATGGCTTTATGCTCCCTATATTATTGCTTCTGACTTTAATGAATCTTGTATTTTCTTTTCTATTACAATTAGTTCTGAACGGAGTTTACTTTTTAAGGAGGGTGAGATGGTCTTTAATAGTCTGATATGAATTCTTTGTCTTCTTCTAGTTAGGTTATGACGTGCTCGATAGGATTTTTAAGTTTTAGAGTTTGAATGTTTCCTTCTGGCATATATGTAGTAACTATATCTAAGCATTTATTGCAATTTAAAAATGCATTTCTCGAATGATATGATAAAAATAAATCATCAATTTTTTCCACTTTATTGTTTCGACTGTCTTAATTTTTTTTGATACTTAGTATTTTGCAAGTAATACTTCATACTTATACTGCTGTAACAGTCCCATTAAAATGTCAATTGTGAACAATGATTATTTTCCTGTTTTGTATCAAGATTTGTCAAATTTTGAAAGTCATTCTTCCTCATTCCATCTGTTAAAGGAGAACTAACGTCAAATTAGAAACCTCTGCTGAAAATCCTCCATGAGTACATAAAGTATGAGTATATAAACCCAACTTATTTAGCTTTAAATTAAATTAGCTTTAAACCTCACACCCACCAAACAAGGCAAACAAGCCACCAAACAAACAAGTAGAAGAAATTTATTTTATTACAAGAAAATTTTACAAGTTTTAGTCAAAATTATAACTTGCTTCTAAAAGAAAATCATGTATTTTGTTTGCTCACTTTCATCATTGTCAAAACACAGCTTTTTATGTATTTTGAATGTTAATTGTTCTTGAAGATTTTATTTCTGTTTTATAAAGTCTTTCATGTAAATATTGAATAATATTGAATAATATTGAATAATATTGAATAATATTTAAAATGGATGTAATTTATATGCAATCCTTTTCTTTCTTTTCTTTTCTTGTAGAGGGATAATGCAGAAAGTGTTCAGTTGCTAAAGAAAAGAAAAAATCCATCTGATCTTCAGTTAAAACTAGGTATGTATGTAACTTATGCTATCTTGACTTCCATTTTGAATAAAAAATATTTTTTAATAATGAGTCATTATGATTTAGAACAACAGTTAGAAAAATCTCGTCAAGTTAAAGCAGAAATCCACAAAGAAACAAAAAACATGTAAGCTAAATCTCTATTTTTTAAACTGACCAGAATTTTTGTTCCATAAACTTTTAACTCATTGCGCGCCGTGAGCCGCTCACAGCGGCTCGAAATTCTTCGGAAAAACCCGCGAGCCGCTCTCATCGGCTTTCAGACATAAACAAATCAATCAATGTCATTACTTAAAGCCATCATCTCAAACGACCCAATGTTGTTGATTTGGATGCAGAAATGATTAAATAATTTAGTTTTAGTAGTTTCAGTCAATGAATTGTTGATTTTTTCTTCCCGTTTTTTCGAGTTTTGACGTGGCGCGGAATGAGTTAATAATATCAATATTTTTATCCATAGATATAAACAATACACAGTACAAGAAAAAAAACCTTTAGTATTGTACAGTAATAGGTATGTCATTACAATATCCGCTTCTTCAAATATGCTCCAGCAGCAGATTAAAATTATTCTATAGTGACTATCTTAATAAACATTATAAGTGTTATAAATATTTATAAATATTTGACTTGTTTCTTTTTTTTTTCACATATGTTTTTTTAGTGAAGATGATTTTGAAGATATCAATATAGCAAATGATGATGATGATGATGAGTTGGTGATCTTCAAACAACCTGCACGTAAAAATAAAATTGTAAGACATGTTTTTTTTGCATTTTATATCTCCTATCTATTTATATATTTGTCATTACATTCTTTAATATTATTATTATTTTCAAGTTTTCAGACTATCCATCTCAATGTACAGATCAGCTGTTAAAAGATGGTTTCAGGTAATGTCTTTAATCTACCTTAGTGCCCCTAATTTAATCACCTTCAATACATCTGTATTGTACAACTGTGTCTCCTCACCTCCTCAAGTTAATTGTGCAAACTTAATCAATGATGTCTGGGTAAGTGAGGCTAGAGTCATGTCTCGTTCATTCAAACATTATTATCAGACTTTTTACCGTAAATTTACAGTGAGGAGAAACGTTAGTAAAATATATTCTCGATATAATTACATATATATATATGTAACAATGTCTCATAATCTATAATCGATGAGTTCTTTCGAGCTTAAAACCAAGAGCATTCTTCTCTGTGTGCTAATTTGTAGTTAGATTGATAACAAGGTTAGAGTTGCTGTCAAGGATTGTTATGAAATTTGAATGGATGGTAATGTCGTTCTTACAATGTGATTTTATAAATGAAGGTTTTTTTTCTCTAGACTGGATGAACTTTCTGATGATGAAGATTTAGACTTGATCCCACCACGACCAGCTGGCAGTACTTGGTGTGCTTGTGAAAATGTTTCTTGTACCATACAATAATATCAAGCTTTCAATAACATTTTGTGGTTGCACAAATACCCCTTGAATCTTACGAGTTTATTAACGTCAGTTTTAACCATATTATTCAATGTTGATTCGATGAAATTCTGTCCAATAATGTTCAAATGTCTGAATGCCATATTTCAATTTCAACTTTTCTTCCATCGTAACCATGACCGCCATTTTGAAATTTCTTCCATCGTAACCATGACCGCCATTTAGAAATTTGTTTGATCAAGTGATGAAGCGGAAAGATGTTTTTTTATAAGCATGACATTTATAAGTATATGTTAGTGTAAACATACCCTAAGCTTGAATGTGTTTTTCTCACAAGCATATGCCAGCCTGATTTCAAATTTGCACATGCTTATATAATGACGAACATTTCAAAAACAAAGTATCTTACATTTTTTTATTTCTATTACAAGGCTTTCATACACACTTTTACATGTTACTATGGAAATATGGAAGACATTTTTGAAAATTATTGACATACCATAGTTTCTCTTTTTAGCGCCCTTTAATAAGCCCCCTTGAATCTTTGATTTACTGTTTGTTATCAATACTAGTGTGTCATTTACTGATTTTCAAAATAAGTAAGCGCCCCACCGCCACCCACCTTGATAACCGCCCGGGCGTTAAAGCTATGGTATGTGCGATAAATTCAATTCATTAAGAGTAATTTATTATATTAAATTTAGAGAAACCCGTTTTTCATGTTTTCCGAAAAATTGGGAAAAATTTTTGTACATTTTATAAATACAACAACGGTCAGTTTGCTAAGAAACATATTGTCTTTTTATTTCCTGGGTCTTCCATTTCAGAAAAAATGATTAAAAGTTTAGGACAATGTTAGCAACGAGAATTAGTTTGTGACAGTTTAGTTTGTTTTTAGAAAGATCTATGTGAATATTTTTTTTTATTTATTTTTTCGTCTTCTTGGCATGCCTTTTTCTGGTGAGTTTTCATAGCGAATTTTTACAGAAACCATTGCCAAATCGGCTGCAATGATGGTTGGCTGTCTTCTTTTTCAGGAAGATTCATCATCATACCTGCACAAGTCTACCCTTCGTCCCAGGGCTTTTTCTCTTATATTCATGTCGAACATTTACGAAGATAGATAGCCCTGGCATCGGCTGGTTGAAACACCTTCAAAATGAAGAATTTTTAGAGGCGGCTCTTTACTCGATGTTCTCCATTCCTGTCCAAATGTTTGGCAAAACTTATCGAGGTAAGTTTGATATGGCAACCGTGAGTGAAATTATCAAAATAATTACAAAATGGAATGGAACGAAGACCAGAGGCAGAGAAATGCTAGATTTAACATTTAAAAAAATAATATTTTTGGCATTTTTGTTGTTTGATGCGCATGCCCCTATGAAACAAAAAAAACGTTCCTAGTAACAACGCTCCATATCTTACGAAAGATGTTAGGAAAGAAATCATATTGAGAACAAGACAGAAGAACATCTGTAATAACAGTAGTCAACACGTACTCTATAATGCTTTGCTCTTGGCAAAAAGCTCTTGACAATGGTAACATTGTAGGTGGACTATTAAAAGACTTGAGCAGGGCATTTGATTGTGTAAATCATAACTTGTTATTTGCGAAACTCAATAAGCCTTATCTGAAAATATGCAACGAAATTGTACCACAAGTGGAGTTAAACGATAGATTTAAATATCTTGGTAAAGAGTTTTCGTATGATATGTCAACACGCTTTATTGAAGATGAGCTTAAAGAGGACATAACATCATACCTTAATAGGTTAAACAGCTTACCACTGCATCCGCACAACAAAGTTAATATTGTCACTAAATATATATACAGTAACATTCGATGGAGGATGTCTATTTACAGTATTTCAGAAACATGGAAATACAGAACCTAAATAATGTTGTCAACAAGTATATACGAAAATGGTTTGAAATGCATGTTGGTGCAAACGTAACGCACCTAACGTTGCCATCTAATAAATTGGGTTTAAATTTTAAATCAGTATCTTATATCTTAAATCACTGTAAACACAGCTTAAGAAGATTGCTTAACACCTCGAAGAACAAGGACATAAAAGATGTTTACCAACTGACGAAGGACAAATTCTTGGCTGAAGATCAAATACTGAAAAACACGACATCAAAGAATACCGCATCTAGATTGCTACAGAAAAACATGAATGAAAAAGTGATAAAACGTCTGGATGAACTAAACGAACAAAGTGCTATTATGAAAGTGTTAAACGAAAACCTTTCCAGTCGTGAGCGTCAAAAGTGGTTGGAAATGATGACACCTCTGATTCAAACATTTACATATTCGCCCGCAAAGTGTTAGTATTTTGTTTAGCGAACAACTCCAACCTGAAGCGATGGAAAAAATCTGACAGTGATAAATGTTTTCTCTGTGAAAAAAAGCAAACTCAGCTACATGTATTATCCAACTGTGTTGTTTCACTAAATGAAAAAAGGTATACCTGGAGACGCAATAGCGTGTTGAAAACATTGGCGACTTACATCCTGCAACTCCAACAACACGGTTATTCTCTGTATATTGATATAGATGGTTACTCAAACCCCATGCAGCTTTTCACCAGTTTCAGGCCTGACGCAGTTATTCGTAAAGGCGATACCCTGTTAGCTTTTGAATTAACGATCTGTTTCGAGACCAACATTGTAAAAAGTCGCGATTATAAGAGATCGAAGTATGCCTCACTCAAAGAAGATGTAATCGTCCCGGTAAACAAGTTCGATCTCGTTACATTAGAGATAACAACTTTGGGTTTCTATTCCGAACAGAAAATCTTGCAAAAACTGTTGCGTAACCACTGGATTAATTATGAGAGATGTTTTAAAAAGATGGCAGAGGCTGCTTTACGTGCCTCTTATTATATTTACACATGTAGAAACAAACCATGGTCGAATCCTAACTTATTGGAGTTCTTCTAATAATGCTTTTATGCCACTTGTATGATGCCTTAATATTTAAAGCGAACGCCAACAAGCTCTTTATTTTTAATTGTATAATAATATTATATAGAATACAACACTGTTTAAAAAAACTTATTATTATTATTATTATTATTATTATTATTATTATTATTAAGACACGTTTGGAACATGTATTCATGGAGCTCTCCAACTGGTTTTCCAAGATCGAGCTTCAGTTGAACGCTAAGAAATGTCAGCTAGCTGCTCATTCTTGGAAATACAGGCAGTGAAGAGAATGCATCATTTGATCTCAGAAGCACAATTTTATTGGTTTTAAGGGAGGTGAAATTGCTGGACGTCAGTTTTGATAATGAGCTCCCCTTCACTGAACATATACAAAACTTATCCAGGAAGGTTGATGCTAAGATTTATTCTCTGCGTCGTATACCTACCTACCTATGTACTTATCAAATTATCAACGAAATATTTTAGTCAATTCTTTTGTTTATAGCAATTTTGCCTACTGCCCATTAGTTTGGGGCTTTTCTAATAGAGGTAATTTTGCATATTATCAATCGTATAAAGGATAAAGCAGCAAAATTATTTGTTTCAAATGCTAAATCACGGGTTACGTTATTAATGAAAAAGTAAAGAAAAAAAAAGAAAAAAAAAGTGGTTTCTTCACAAGATAAGAGACATGATCACACTCTGCTGGATCAGCTGAAAAAATGTGGTCACACGCGCGCAAATTATAGAAGAAACTTTCAAAACAAGCGAAAATTTTACCAGGTCTTTTTGAACGCTGAATGGAATGTTCGAAACACCAATAAAAATGATCAGGAGGATAAAAGGAGGATAAAAGGACTTTTTCAACCAACACTCCTCCATTCGGAGGAAAAGTGCGATCAGTTTAAAGGCTAAAATACAATACCATTTTAAAGTGATATTAACATAGCTAGAAAGTTCAAAGTTCAACAAACGCGTGAAAAAAGTGAGTCGTTTATTTCAGCCTTAAGTCCAAAAAATTGACCAAAGAATTATATAAGGTTACATGTACACTATAGCCCGATCTCAACATCAAAATTTATAAACACAAAGCGTGTGTTAAACACGAAATCAGAAATGGAAAGTGAAAATGTTGGTGTTAAAAAACTGCGAAGAAAGGGGGGAGGGGGTGGGGGAGGGGGGATAAACAGGGGAGCCACCCAAAATAAGTTAAATTTCTGCTTTCGAGTCTTGCACAACGCGTTGTGTACCTTAAGATCATTTATTTTCGCGATTTGTCGAAAATGTAAAATTTGAAAAATACAATGGATACAGGACAACCCAGGCAAGAGACCCTAGTTTCGAGGTTAGATACAGGCAGGAGAAGAAAATGTCAAGTGTATAACGTATGCAATAAAGAAAACGAAATCTAATCTGAAAAAGTAACATAAATTTTCGCGAATCAGTCTTTCTGAAAAAATTCGCGAATATTAATGATCGCGAAAATTAATGATCTGAAGGTAGTATTTAATTTTATAGATATATAAGGATTTATATAAAGAAAAGAAGCGGAAATAATCTATAAATTACATAATGAGAATAATCTATCCAAAAGAAATAAAATGACAACATTTTACCGAACACGACCCAACGACATCAAAACAAAGATGGTGACCAAAAATAATTTCTGCAAGATCGAATTTTTGAGATACGACATCGAATGAAAAAATCGAATGAAAAGATCGACTAGAGACTTGACGACAATGTAGTCAGGAAAGCATTCGATATTTCGACAACATAAGATCATCATCCGGCAGGGTGTTGGTTTAGTGGTTAGGCGTGGGCGGGGTTGGAAAGATTAGTCTTAAAGTCTTAAAGATTAACGAAATAAAGCAGCGTTTACACTATTCGATTAGTTGAGCAGACAGAACAAAACAGGACAGAACGAAAAGTGAAATATGTGAAGCGGGGTTTACATTACTCGATTACTTGAACGGATTTAAATTTTTTACAAATCGAGTTTTGTGTTTACAATATTCGAATTGTAATAAAAAGTAATTTTCAAATAATCGAATATGTACAGAAAATTCGATCTATTTCAAAAAGTCTCTTCAATAAATCAAAAACTGTTGAACATGCATAAATTCCAATTATAGCAAAAAAAATTAAATAAATATTTTGATTTTTATATTGTAAACAACAAAACAAACGTAAGAAAAAAAACTTAGATGAATCGAAGTTGAGAAATCGAATAATGTAAACGTAGCTTTAAGGTTGAGGCAGAAATTGTAGCTGTCGAAATTTCGGTATGGACTCCATCACAAGTTTTATTATGATAGATAATTTAATTCATTCCGTCAATATTGATGCTGATATTGGCAAATAATTATACAAATTACATAATTCCACCCATTCATCTGATATTAAAATAACCACGTGTCACCAGTTTATGTCACAATTACGTCATTAATGATAATTTCTGATTTCTGGAGTGAGCATATCAAAGAAACGCAGTCCGGTGGATCCAAATGTGAATGATGACGTCATACTTTCGATTTTTTTTTTACTATTTATAAAATAACTTCTAGTTATATTTCATGACATATTTCACAGATCTCCGTCACCAATATCCGGTTTACTAGTTTTCAAATCACTTTTTACAACCTGAGATATAAAGAGCAAAACATATTCTATGTATAACCTGAGATATAAAGAGCAAAACATATTCTATGGAAACCACAAGCGAGGAATACACAACAAACAACATGCAGTCGCGAGTAGAAATACACACGACACGAGTAGAGTTACACACGATAACATGCAGTCGCGAGTAGAGATACACACGACATGAGTAGAGTTACACACGATAACATGCAGTCGCGAGTAGAGATACACACGACGAGTACAGGTACACAAGACAACATGTAGTCGCGAGTACAGGTACACACGACACGGTAGAGTTACACACGATAACATGCAGTCGCGAGTAGAGATACACATGACAACATGTAGTCGCGAGAACAGGTATACACGACACGAGTAGTTACACACGATAATATGCAGTCGCGAGTAGAAATACACACGACAACATGCAGTCGTGAGTAGAGGTACACTCGACAATATGCAGTCGTGAGTAGAGGTACACTCGACAATATGCAGTCGCGAGTAGAAATACACTCGACAATATGCAGTCGTGAGTAGAGGTACACTCGACAATATGCAGTCGCGAGTAGAGGTACACTCGACAATATGCAGTCGCGGAGAACACAATGATACCTTAGTATTTACATTCGTTCCAGATCCTTTTACTTCTAATGGACTCGTTGCTTCGTTCTAAATTTGAAAAGAGAATGAAGGAAAATCCAACCGCGTACTTATGAACGTATTAACTCCTCATGTCTTACTGAAGATTTACTTTGCAAAAGAAAGACAAATTTGAAAATTTGAGAAAAGAAACAGCACATTACGTATTTAATATGCTACTTTGCCACCCCAATTTCTTTAAAATAGGCTTAAGTAACATTAGAGTAGGCTGAACGAACCCGTATGCACGAACTGAACGAACCCATTATTTTCTCAGAATAAGGGATGTAAGCATAATGTAAGCATGAGCTTGAATTTTAAACAAATCTGAGTACTCTCAGTGAAATACACAGGATGTCCAAAAAGAAAACTTCTCTTTATCATTCAAGATTGTCCAGATATATTGAATGGATAAAATAGTTACCTTCGTCCGCCATGTTAATTCTGTCATAATCCTCTTTACACATTCTCCCATATATTTATACTGGAATAAACAATTAAATAAAATAAACAACCTGATTAAAGCTCTGTTTACATGAATGCTGGTGAAGAAATTCAACCCTAAATCTGCAAAATTGCAAGGTTGGTAAAGATTGACATGATTGTGTGACGTGATTGTGTGACGTGATTGTGTGACGTGATTGTGTGTGTCGCCTGATTACTCATTATCAGTCGTTACTAAAAAGTTGACGGAACTGCCAAGACAACGAGTTATTGACAAATCCAAATCTTCTCCGTTCTTGTTGTGGTTTTGTAAGCTCTATAATTATTATCATTAAACCTAATGCTTATAATATATATACCATAAAATATAAGAAAACATTTGCTTACAAATTTTGAATAGATTCTAACTTGTCTTGATTTCTTGCCAGCTCTTTGATATTCAAACCAAAAACACATCGCTTCTGTATCTGCGTCCCAACTTTTAATCTCATCCCATTCGAAATTATGCTCCTGCTCCTACAAAACACAAGAACTTTGTTTAACCATAAAGGTCCTGGTAGATGGTAAACAATTAGATAAACTATGCTCAAATAAAAATTTTTATAATTATAATTTTATAAAATTTTATAATTATTATAATTATTTATATAAACATTTTTCATAATAGGAATTGTTTTTTTTCTCCATTGATGTCAATTGATTAATCTTTTAAATAATTTAGGAACGATACACGATAAACTATTCCATAAACGAATTTATTTTGATTAAGTTTTGAATATAGTTTACCTAATAGTTTACCGTGTAACAGGAACTTAACAACGTTTATTCAAACAGTCAAGGCAAAGAGAGGCCCAAGTACAATATAACTATGTACTATGAAGTACATCAATCCATTGTTACATAATGCTACGGTGCTACCAGTGAACTTTGTTGCTATGTTACCTTGTTGCTACGTTACCTTATTGCTATGTTACCTTGTAAGATACTAACATATAGAAGAAAACCCCCCAAAAAATGTTGGCCAGCCAAAAATTAATTTGCAGTATAAACACTTCTCAAAGAATACCTGAATAATGACAAACAGAATAAAGACCATGTGTACATTTGTTTGGTACCTGAGAGTGCGATCTCACTGCCCAAAAAATACATTTGTTTGGTTTTTGAGGGCAGTAAAATGCAAATCTTCGTGCCCTGTAGTGCATGTAGCCAGAGCTTAAAACAGATACTTAACCACGGCCAAAGCCTTCTTTCTCGGACTGCCCCAACAAAATTCATTTTGTTTGATCTATTTTGATTCAATTTGTTTGATTGCCTTTGATAATTAGGGGAAACCATATTGAATGATTTCAATAAATACTAGTTATGAACTGGGACACAGTTTAACCAAAAAAAATTGCCAGCATATGGAAGACATTACAGAGCATAGTGGACATTTTGGGGATTATGCTTATTATGGAAAATTCACAAAAACAATGCGCTGAAGGCAGTCGGAGCATTATTTTTGCATTATTTTTGAGAGCAGGTGGCAAACTATGCACGCTAGCAAGCATCAAACAAATGTATCCTATTTATGCGGTCAATTTACCTCAGTAATGCCATCTTCTGTACAAGCTTTCAGAAGTAAACATTTAATGTTAATCATTAATATTATGTGTCCCTCTTTTCTTGCATCACACTGACAATGAGGAAACACTATGTCACCATAACCTTCTAAAGTACGTGCAACTTCTTGTAACTAAAGCAACAAGAATAAACAAAAACATTAGATCAGCTTGAAAATTTGCTTCCCTGTAATCAGGGATGGAGAGATGGAAAGTGAAGAGGCTTTTGGTATTTGGTATTCTAGCATTACTAATAATAATATTACAGTTTCTAAAAACTTCTGAGCAAACAATTAAATTGTACGATCTCCCAATGAAGAGAAAACTTTTATACAATCTTATTTATTCAATTTGTTAGAATAAAGCGAATAATTGAATAATTGGAACAACATGAAAGTGAGGTAGTTTATTGAAAGTGAGGTAGTTTATTGAACGGCCACCATGGTGGTTGGGCAGAGAAGAAAGTTTTGAAGTGAAGACAAATTTGAAATTACGAAGTTAAGGTCTTTAAACAGCCTTAGACACAGATATAAAAAGATTTCTTTTCAGTAAGCAAAAAAACTGGTGGGGCATGCTAATAATCAGAAGACAACCGGAAGCATCATAGATGATAGGAAGCATCATAGATGGTCAAAAGTATCAGTATTGGTCGGAAGCATCAATTTCTATTTTTATTGACATCCATTCCGGTTTTACTTTTCAAGTTTCAAAGTTATTGATAACAATGATACATTCAGTAACAGGGAGGCTGTTTTCAAAAATTTCATTTAATTCTTATCAGTGTTAAAATATATATCATTTAAACACAAGCATTCTGAAATTCAATTTGTTCATGCAACTGTTTTACTAAATTTGAGCTTATTCTGGCCTGCTTATATCATAACTTTCACTTTAATCACTTAAATCATAATCATGTCCAGTCCCCATCTTCTCAGAAGCATTACTGCTTTAAAAATTTACAGATATCAGAGGGAAAAAGAATAACTCATTGGGTTCAAGTTTTTTCTTCTTACAAATCTTCAAGATTTGTAAGATATTTCTACATACGTATTCAACAAAACAATTTATTCTAAAAAAAATGTGGGTGCACATCTGCATAAAGTAACCATGACAATGACCACCAAACAATAGTCATTTTAAAACAAAGAAAGAACATGCTCAGCCTCAGCCTTTTTCGAAGTTCTTTTTTTTCCCTTTTGACAATAAAGATTCCACACATTTTCTCTCATTTTTAAAGGTTTCAGTTGAGAGCCAAAATTTTGATGTTCTTATAAAGAATATGTCAACAGAAATATAAATTGATACTTCAGACCAATACGAATACTTCTGATCATCTCAAACGATGCTTCTGACAGTCTACGATAATTCTGACTGCCTACGGATTATTAATTTGTTTGAATTTCGGAATCTTCCACCTACCTCTTTCTTTTTACTATTGGATGTCAATTCTTTGATTTTTTGTATTTTGTCTGCAGGCTTGATAAGACCTTTTCTTATGTCTTCAATCGTTTGTCCATATAAAAAATCCAAGGCAATTGCATCTTCCTCCATCTCTATTTCCTGAAATAATAATGATAAAGATTATCGAAAAATAAAGAAATTAACATTTTTATTTATATATTTTATTTTATTTAATGTTAATTGGGTCATATTGGTCTTCTCCCTATTGCTAAATTACAACAAAACTAAAACAAAAAACGAAAATAAAAAGTGGATTTCAAACTTTACAGTTTATATTACTATAACAACATATTATATATTATACCTTTGTGGTGGTGAATACCCATTTGCGTAGCGCAATCGGATTGGCCTTACTTTGAAGATATTTCGTGTACACACTATATGGGAATTCCGAATCTCCGAGTTTTTTCTCTAACAAGCAAAAGAATGACGACAAGATGTTGATAGAAGTCATCACATAGAATCTCCATCGATTTTTATTTTTTGTGTGGGCAAGGTTATTTCTTTAAGAAAAACAAATTAATTGATGACACACTTTCATATTCATTCAATTTGTAAAAGATAATAAAGATTAAAGATTCCCTTGATAAAGATTCCAGACAAATTCAACATTACACCACAATGGCTGAGTTGAAGACAGAAGTTTTAAAAATTGACTGATCCAGATTACCACAAGGTATTGGATGTACTGAACACCGAGAGAAAAAGCATTGGATATAATTAAATGTTCCTGCTGTATTGCATCTAATAAGCATATTTGATCTGTGCACAATAAGAATGCAGCACATGCTTCAGTAAGGATATTTTAAAAGATTCACTAGAAGGAAATATATTTCAGAGTTAATGAAAGAATGTTTGTGATTGGATCATTAAAAAATATTTACCAAATCCATTATCTGTGATTTCAAATAATCCAAAAAATGTGGCACTGAAATCTGTCAAACCAACTTTCTTTATAACAGCCTACAAAACAAATATGCATTTCTTGAACTTCAGAGCAACTGTTTATTTCTCATTCAGGAGGTCATAACTTGAACCTATCTGGTACATTGTGTTATTCCCAGCTGGGTGACCTTATATGTTTAAAGGGAATGTATGGTAGAAGTATAAAGTGCATAAATATTTTCATTCTAAGAAGTAATTAAAAAGATTTTATATTATGAATTTTTTTTATCCATATATAAGGGTTGCAGAGAGGTGCGTGAATCACCCAGTTTGCCAGCAAAAATTAAGAATGCGTCAAACTTGATGAAAATCGAAGTACCTTAAGGACAGAAATTTTCACGGTTGGAAGGTAAAAAAAACTGTGAATTTCCAGGAATTTATTTTCGCGATATTGACATATATATTTTGAGAAGTGTGAACAGGATATTGATAACGAAATGATTCATGTAAAATATACATCTTTTGGCAAGAATCCACGAATTCGCAATTAAATCTTCAAAAAATTCTAAGGCACTTTGAAGATATTACTTAGTTAATAATCAGTTATTTTGATACAGTAGTCTAATTTGGTTTTCTTCTACCTTTCACACGTGATTTTTTTCTCACCATTTTCGACTGATTTAGTTCTGCATGAATCGAATTACAAGATTGTTTACTTCTTTTACAATACAAATATATACAGATAACTGCTTGGGGTAGAGGGAGAATGATGGTGCTTGATCAGGTTGATGATAAATGTTAGTAAAATGTAGTTAAAGTTTTCATTTGTAAAATGTAGTTTTCAAGCCACAGCTGGTCATGACTTAACCTCCATATCTATATGGTTCCGAGGCAGATAAGAGTCCAGGTTATGCAGTGGTAAGTGAGACAAAAACAAGAAGGGAAGCACAATGACAATCATTGTTATTCACCTGTCTCAATCAACCACATTACAGTTTATCAAGAAGGTATCCTATACATGAACTAATGAAACTAATATGCATATACAAATATATTTCCCAACATCCTTAAAGGGGCTACGACACAGATCACGTGATATTATGACTTATGGTGCCGCACCAAAATTCGATTTGAGGCGAGGAAATGAACACAGAGATAAGAGAATAAAAATAGCTATATAAACAGCAGAATTCTTATTTTTCATATAACAAATTAGCTTTTTTGAAATAATTTTACAAATTGTTACTCATTTTAACATAGAAATCAACAATCTACACACCACATGTTGTACATTTTGTACAAAAATTTCAAAAATTTTCAAACGTCTTGAAAAATCTTTATTTTTCTTTTTATTGTGCTCTAAAAACACCATCCTTCATTTTTTGTATAACTTCTGTACTTTCATTTCACCTTGTTTGCTAAAAACAAGAAATTCAACTGCATCACAAGCATCAAAACAAGCCACAAGCCACAGGGTAAAATTTGCAGACCAGATCAAGAATTAGCAGACACGACATTTGGCCAGCTATAACTTATATAGCTATAGCTAATATTATTTGTTTTGCTTTATATCGCTTTCTAAAGCAACCTTTACCAACTTACTTGTTCTTTTGGCTAGCTCGCAAGCACGTTCAATGTGGTTCCTCCAGCTGGTCTACAGATTCGATGAGTATTTTGAAATGCGAAAACACTACAGCCGTCGGGGAAAAAGTAAACAAAAACACAGAAATCACCTGATTCTTGTTGTAGCCCCTTTAAGTACAAAAGGGTCAAAGATATTTCAAGTAATTTAAGTCAGAAAGTCATATGACTTGACATTCTACCCAATGAATTGTATCTATAGGGGAAAACAAACACTATAATTTGGATGCTTCAACAAGCTCAACAAAGAGAAAATTTATCAAAATATAAATAAAGTTCATTATCTTCATTACCCAACGACAAACAAAATCATAAGACTTATAAATTTATATTTATAGAAAAATTAAGGTGAGAAAAATCATCATCTCGACCTGAAAGATATTACAAAGGACAGTCTCGAAATGATGATATATAATTCTACTTTCACGAAGCATGCTGATGAATGCTACCGATGCTTCTGCATTCTTTATGAGGATCGTATATGATAGCAGTCTAAGGACTAAGAATTTGGTTTTTGCATGCTCCTTGGACACGACTGTTTATGTTTGGGCTTTTACGTCACCATAATTAGCTTCATTATTATTTTGTTGATTTGCACAGTTGGCAACATTTTATAAATAGCTATACTCTCTATACTCTATCATTCTCACATAACATACGAATCTAAAAAATATAAGCTCAAAGTATTAAACAAAACATTGTTATGAGGATGATAGTTTGAATACAAAATTCAAACATTGTCACATTTTTACAACATTATAAATGAAGAAGAATCTATTGGAGGGAAAGATTTTCAAAACAAATTTGGGGCTGTCGACAAATAACTTTTGTCACAGTTAATGGAAAATTTGCTGCTAGTGTCAATACCCCCTCCCTCCCCCCACCTAGGTTACCAAAAATTTCAAAGTTTAACATATTTTCGTCCCAGCTAAATGGTAATTACGACCCCCACCCTAACCCTTGTCAACATCCCCTATAGCTTAGAGTGTAAACAACAAAGAATTTACTAAGGTTACATAAATACCTGGTGGTGACTGGTTCATCTACATATAGGTATCGGCCTTCGCGAGGAAAAAAAGCCTACTTAAGTCTAAAAAATGACAATTTTGAACTTCAACATACAATCCATTCACCGTACAAACGGGTCAAATTCGCCTAAAAGACATACTTTGAAAAAAATTTCCCTTGATTAGTCAAACTGTCTTATCAGTGAAAGCCTCTTGGAAAATCTAGTGTGAGCTAAATCGCACTTTCCCTATGCCCCTATAGTAAATACAGCCGATTTATGGAACCAAAAATATTTCCTTGGTAGTAAATTATGATCTGTCGTGTATCTGATCTTGCTAAAATAGCTCCATTCCACTGGGCTCGCTTCACTACACTCCGCAAAAAAAAATTTCAATTAACATACATAAAACATATATTGCATGACAACAATCTGGATGTTAAACTGTAAACAAACACATAGAAAAATGTGTTGACCAGAATATCTAGTGAAAGTTCCTTAAAAGATAATTTCAGGACCGAATTTATAATCAGTATGAACCCCTGTCATGGGAAATAAAGAAATTACTAAAATATACACAGCAAAACGAAAGGAAAAAAGGGTGTGTAATGATTTAATTGTTTTATAAAATGTCTTGTTGCGTGGTTGTAGGTTGACATAATAAGGGAAAGGTGACAAGTCAAATAATTCTTCGTTCAGCCATCAGATCGAAAACTTGGCGATCAATGAATTAAGTCAAGAAATCAGACTGAGCTTCCTAAGTGTGTTTTCCGACTGCTTGGGTCATTTCGAGGACAAGTGTTTCAATTCAAGTTGGACAATGAAGGCCCAATAAAACGAAAGTTGCTCCCTGGATCTGTTCCCACAATCTTCTTATACTAATACTAAATCTTGCTTTTTTCTTACCTAGCTTTGAAAGAAAGAACTTTAGGAAAATTTTCTCGGGAAGTTCGTCAATGGATGTTTATTTTTTCCGTATTAGTATAGGGGGAATCTCCCATTAGGGGAATCTCTAGCTCCATCTTACGGGTTTTTATTACTTCATGGAGTGTTGTGCCTAAAGGAAGACATCATAAAGCCACCCGCAGGAGAACGCAATGCAATGTTTTTTTGCGTTCGAAAGTTCATCAAATTCTCTCAACGTTCATTTCTTAATGAGAATGAAGACGCTGTGTGTATAATTTTTTGTTTTTGTTTTAATTTTTTTATTCAACACTTTAAGTTTAGTAATAGAGAATAACAACATTGATAAGTATCAGTAACTATTCTATCCGACGAGATAGTCGATGTAGACCTGTTATGTGTTCGTGTTATCAGTTCATCATTTTCCACCAATTGCTATTTTTTTTAATGTGTTTGAACGTAGCTTGTTCGTATCAGTTAGTTTTGACTACTATACCGAAATGTGTAGCTAGCAATTTATTTGGTATTTCATTGTAGTATGTGGATTGTAATTATTAAGGTTTGCTATTAGGGAAATGAAGGTAGCAAGATCATTATTATATTGTTTTGATAGTGTTTGATCAATATCTTTTTGTTTTAGATTATAAAATTGAATAGTATAGATGAATGTAATACAAGAAGAGAATGTGTAAATCATGGTTATATACATATATACATGGTTTTTGTATCATGATGCACAAGTGGAGTTTTGGGTTTTGACATTTCCACAATTCATAGCAGAATAAAGATTTGAAAGATAAAAACGTCTGAGAAGGTATTGTTTTTGTTAGCTTTAGTTAAGGTATTTTCTTATATTTCAGAAGTTTAATTGTGGTTAGGTAAGAGTATATATTGGTTAGGTAGGAGTATACGTGGTATTTCCTCTTTTCTAAATCTCTGAACATTGGAATTTTAGCTTTTAGTTTAACTGTACAACTTTAAAAATCTCTAAATAGGCCAAATAACACTGAAAAATAGAGATAATAGCATTCTTTGAATGATTGATCCAAAATATTTATACAACAATTGTGTGTTAAATATGATATTATTCCAACATGGAGAAACACAACAATTTTTGTATATACACAGATCATGGCAGTATTGCGTGTAAAAACAATTAATGGAGAAAAACTGTAAAATGTTTTTACACACTTCACTAGTATTAAATAATAATATATAACACAATAATATATAACACAATAATATATAACAGAGAAGTATTTTGCTTTTATTTTAATGCATTTACTTATTGTTTTATGTGAATGTATAGAATATGTAAAATACACAGCATTATACAGTTACATACGCTAAAACGGCCTTATGTGCCTGTTTTGAACAACATACGATAAAATTGACCATTGGACGACATTGGTGGACAAAAAAGTCTATAAAGCAGCCACTCTTGCTAAACGGCCACATTAAAGTCCTCCCAAACGTATTTAAGGCTAAACATACATCTATAGGAGGTAGCTACCTCTGTTACTCGGCTAATGGCCACTTTTCTACCTCCTTATAGCTGTTTTCTCCTTTGTATTATGGTCATTAAAATTAATTTCAATCGTTAGAGGGTTTGCACAAAACATTTTTTTCTCAGGGAAATCTGTGCAGTTGTCATTTGTCACTATTCTCCGACGATAAAGAACCATTAATTTTTACATCGTAATGAATAAGAAGTTATCTTTAAGAAATAAATAATATTTTCATGTTATAAACATCTTCATGTTTTCTTACAACATAACCATTAATTCAGATATTTGCAGTAGTTGAAGATTATTGCCTTGGACTTTTTATTGCTTTTCATTTATTACTTAAGATGGCTGATTAACCTGCAGAAAACGGTCAATACGTTAATCTGGCAATGACCGTTATACACAGGTTTTCCAAATGTTTCTTACTTTGGAAGATGACATCCCAGAAATTACTACAAATGAATTTGGGATTCAATATGATCAACCCATTTTCAGGCAGTAATGGTTCATACTGAAAACCTACCACTTTTCTCTGACATATCGAATAGAAATTTATCTGCTGAACATTTAACTTCTCAAGTTTTTATGGAAGTAAGTTATGTATGATTTTGTACGAATATTTTGAACTATTATGATTGAATTAAGCAAGACATAAAGAATCAGTTGTTCTTTTCTTATAAAAACGTATTCTTCACTCAAAATGCACTTTACTTTCCAGGGGATAAGTAGTTCTTTAAATCATTGCATGATAACTTTCATACGGGTTGGTCTTGCAAATCCAGATTGTTACGTCATTTGCATATTTACCATATTTAACCACTTTTCATTTTCTCAATCGCGTGTTTTTTAAAACTCAAAAACACGTGAAGACAAATAGTCGAAGGTAGAATTAAAAACAAACTTGTTTGATGTACAGTTGATAACATGTATTTAATTAATATTATTTTGTGGAATTTCTTCTCATGTAGAAAAGATTCAATTAAAAGTTTAGACCATACATTCCCTTTAACCCTCATGTTTTTGGGTCAAAAAGAATTTTTACCCTGGGTAAACAAATTAATTTAACAAGAAAAATGCAACCAAAAACAAACCTCATAAATTTTTGGTGTTTTATGTTTTCTTGAAACGACTAATGATATCGTTGATTTATCTGGCATATTGATTTTCATCTCAACCTCATTTGATTCAATTTCTTTGTGTTGCATGGACTTCTAAGTTTGAAATGGAAGGATGTTTACTTTCTGAAAACATACTAGAGATCTTTTAACAATTCATGAAATACGTGAGCATACCTTTGGGTCATCTTCTTTCAAGAAATCCTCCATTATTTCCGATTCACCGATAATTCTTATAGCCGCCACTACATTGAATGATGATAATTTAAAGGTACAAAATCAAAAGTTCAAGTTATTACCCAGCGAGCAAAATCTTCAAAACGTCTCTGTGAAGGAGTGTTTTCTATAGGAATGGCAAGCAATGTCACCTGCTGTTTCAATAAAAAACACGCTTCCACAGAGACTTTTTGAAGATTTTGCACACTGGGTATTATTATAAGTTACGTATTGCCTGATCAAAACTAAACGCTGGAGTGGAGATGACAAAACATTATACCTTCTTCCACATAAGCCTCAAGTGCTCGTCTTCTAGCATCAAGTTGTTGTTCAGATAGTGAAAAAGGCCATTTACCAGGAAATTTTGGAAAAGGAAAGTCGCGAAATCTTTTCTTTAACTATAAGGTAAATGTGTCGAACAATAAATTGTGGGTTTTTGAAATTTCATGCAAGAAATAAAAATTATTGATAACTTACTTCATTGTGTAATGCAGAAAATTCTTTGAAACGTCTCGAACAAACAAATGAACTGGATATATAAACATTATAAACCTAACGGTCAACAAAATAGAATAACGTCAACTCAGTAAAGCTGGTTTGCTATTGAATTTTTTTCTAAATTTTTTCTCATCAAAAAATGTTCACCGGTGACATGTGAAAAGTTAAAAATGTGAAAAGTGGAAAACTAGCTTATGAAGATTATCCAGAAGTTTGATTTTCATTATTTCTGAAATAAATAAATAAATTCAATAAGTAGAGTAGGTGGAGACTTTGATTCGGCAGAAGGAAGCAGATTAAAAAAATACTATATAATAGTTGTTAGAACCACACTCTATCTAATTCATTCCTGAATTTATTCCTTTACAGAGTATTTTTCTGAAGCTTGCAAATCAACAAATCAAAATTGGTAGCCATGAATTGAATGCACTCTCACAGTTCAAAGATGGCTGTAAACAGACTTACCACATATTTTTCTCCATTTTTTTCTTCAGCTTGGAAATCAGGTATGGTGACAGGAATGCTTCTACGTTCTGAATAATCATAATAGTCTTGTGCTCCATAAATGTCATTTGGACCATCCAGTTTTCTTGCCTCACTTGGCGTAACAGATATAACAGCCATTGTAAGTTCATTTTCACCTTGACGAATAAGATCAACAACTTTTCGATGATCAGCTCCTTCACAACTTTGATCATTCCTAACATATGAATGAATAAAATGAACGAATGAATAAATAAAAGTAAACTTAATGGAACACAAATGTTTCTTAACAAACAATAAACATAGAATCATACTATATCAAGTAAAAATTAAAATTTCACAGAAAAAACTTATGGTTTGTGTGTTAATATGGGTTATAACCATGAAATAAAAGGGATCTAAATTCTCATTCGACCATTCTGTCAGCCATGAACATTCTTTTTATATACTTTAAGCTATGGCAAAAAATTGTGGTATACATACCAGGTTATGTGGCT
The DNA here is from genome assembly GCA_039566895.2 of Turritopsis rubra. Lineage (NCBI taxonomy): Eukaryota > Metazoa > Cnidaria > Hydrozoa > Anthoathecata > Oceaniidae > Turritopsis > Turritopsis rubra. The sequence continues at coordinate 12,631,224 of CM077619.1, read as the reverse complement.
GGGTTACTAAATCATTTCGAGATAAGTTCGGGTGAAATTTAGAGCTTTTAAACAAAAGCACTGAAAAAAGTTTCATATATCAATGAGGCGTACCTTATTAGGGAACATGGGAACATTATACAACAAGCTGCAGGTTAGTTTACATACATTAGTGTACATACTTATCTAAACTCAGGAAGTTGAGAAATCTTTTCAATGAGAAATGGTACCCTTAGTAAACTGATATTTCTCAACCTATGTTTCATCACACGGCTGGACAATTAAGCCTGCCGTAGGAACAGGACGGAGTCTTTCCATGACTCAGAAAAAACACTTTACAGTACACAAAATCCACAAAACATCTCTGTTTTCAGTTTTAAAACCAATTATATATTTCTTCTTTGCTCTAACGTTTAAATGTTGAAAGAGCTGCTTGTTTACTTTTCAAGCTTGGTTTTCACCTGTCGCAAAATAATGATTATGGACAATAATTCCATTCAGTATTCATGGGATTTAAAAAAAAATGCATGGTGATTGTCTCTCTCCAAATTTATCACTGCCAGCCATTTTTTTAAACGACACAAAAAAAACCCCATTATTTTTAACAAGGACTTGTTAAAATGTTGTTGTTAAATTATCAGATCTTTTTCACATTTCAAACAACGATTACGATAATAATTACAAACGATGGCAGGTACCTACTAACGTTTCATTATACGATTACAACGATTTACCAACAACAGAAATTATACTGAATACGATTATCATTATACTCGTTATTTTGCAACAGGTGAAAACCAAGCTCCAGGAACATTTTTCCATTGCTTTAATTTTTAACTCACAGAACACAAAACACAAAATAGAGAAGATTTTATAGAAGAACATTGAGACTTCATCCTAGAGTCATAAAATTTTGAAATAAAACACTCTGTTGGAAATACTTTTGCAAAGAAGAACAACAAGAACTTGAATATCGAAAAGAAGACAAGACATTCCATTGAATTTTTTTAACATAAAGAAATGTAGGTAGAGAATATTAGGATATGATATGACAAAACATTTAATAAATTCTTATAAATGAAAGAATGAATCAACGTTTTAACAAAGGGAATTAAACAGTCTATGAACCTCTTGTACGAATCTCTCGTAGCTGGCAAGTGAAAAGAAAACAACTAGTTCGAATCTTTTTTCTGATTATTTTCAAAACCACATGAAAGGAATTTTTTTTTCATCTTTTTAAAACACGTTCATAATCTCGTATCATGAAATGGCGCCTTTGAACTTCCCAAATTTATTTGAAGACTCAAAATTTGACAGCTAGTTTTAAAATGGGCATTAGGCATTTGATAACAGGCCAATTTTTTGTCCCGTACACAACATGGAAAATTTAAATATAGAATTTGAATGAGAAAACAACCATAACAAATTAAAGATTATATTTGTAGTCACTCATTTTAAAACAATAATATTCTAGAAATTAGTTGATCTTACAAAATAATCAGAAAAGCAGTCATTTTTGTAACAAAAAAACCCTTCCTTTTATGAACCAAAAAAAACAATTGCAATATGTTCCTTGGCTATTGGCAAGAACATTCCAAAGATTATTGATTCACCAAAATTACTATTAGAGAAAGCTTTCTATAGAACTAATTGTCAAATGTGTTCTGTACACAACACCACATCACCAAAAAAATGTTTGATAAAACTTCTAATCAAATGAATGAATAAAATAAAACCAAACAATTTAACAATTTCCTCGACAGTCCTGGAGAAAACTGATTATAAGTTCAAACTATTTTAGAATCAAACATTTTCATGAATACAAAGTTTTGCGAACAAAGCAATGTTGACAGTTATAAAGATATTTTTTGAATTTAGGTAATACATTATACAAGTGCAAAAATAAAATATTTCTTTCAGTAATCAATTATTAGCCTACAAATATAGACCAATGTTAACTCACTATAGGCGATACACTTTGGTTGATTTTTTCACACTGGCTTGTTACAGATTCTGATAACACATCCATTACCAACTTGTATCTTTGGTTCCCAATCTCTTAAGTGGGGTGGTCACATGAAAAATCAAAAGATTTTCAGCTACTTAATTAATTAATTTGTTTTCTCCTTTTAATTGGACATTTGTAACATATGGCCTTAAGCAGGCATTCCAGATCAAGGTTATCGATTTATCAAATTTGACAAGTTTAATCGTGTATCATAAGATTTTAATTCAATTTATTTATTGGATTCAACAATTTCAACATTTTATTTATTTATTATTTATTTATTTGAAACATATTTATACAGGGTGACCTCTTCAACTTATAAAATAAGTTGCTTTCAACGAGAGCCCTGTAAAAGTTAGACATGTTCAACTCTTTTAATTTGTCGAAAGTAACGACAGACAACCAGCTCCTTTAAAATAGAAGCAAAATTAAACTAACTAACGAAAAAAATCTTGGGGTATGTTTTTTGAATCAAATACATTTATTTATATTATACAAACAAGTCTGCATTAAATTTTTTACATTAGTGGTCTTTTTTCGTCCAGAATGACTCCCTAAAAATCAGTAATTTCATGAACACTCATCGGCATTATGATATAAAAGCCAACATGGTTCGTAATAAATTTCCTTACTTGTGCGTATTTATCCGAAAGAAGTTAAAACACCGTACAGAAATACAAAAATGTCTGATTTGAGTTCCTGTTCTTATACATCACCATACAGCGAGGATTTATCTCAATCTTCAGATCATAGTGTTTATTCGTTCTGTAATGATAATGTTACCGCTGCATATGCATATTAACCAGAGTATACTGAACAAGAAATGAACAAATACCATTACTGAATGATACAAGCGATGAAGATGAGGATATTGAACTTGAATGGAAAGCAGCGGAATGGAAAATCTACACTGGTGCAACTGTAAAAGCCATTTTGTGACCATTGTCATTGTGTGACCATCGTGTCGTTCTTGAGACATCATTATGTTCTGCATCGTTGTAGAAAGAATAATTTCAACAAATTTGATGTCATTCATAATAAGTAAGATACTTGCATCGTTATTATATTGTAATTACACTTTTTCTCATTTTCTCGTCAAACTTTCTTCTGCAAGTGTTTACCATTTATAATTTCACTTCATAATATCATTTTTTTTGTTTTCAATAGGCTGTTTTTTATGCTTCACAGATTTTCGGTTAAGCCTCCTTTAAACTATCAGAATGTTTTTTAATTTTTACAAATTTCTTATCAGAGAAAGAATTAATTATTGGCTAGTTTGTTCTTTTTAGAAATTATTGATTTACAGCCTATCAAAATTATACCACTTGGTTGTATTAGAACATCCGGCCTTAAAAAATGTTGGCATTTTGATTTATAACTAAAAAAGGCTAAGTTAAAACCGGCCCTTGATATGAATTATTAAGGGTTTTAACGAAAAGTTACAAAACAGGAACAAGGAAAAAAAGAAAACATGATAACATGGAACAAATATTTAAAAATATTATTCATATTTTTTCATGTTACATATCAAGATTCTGTGAGTTCTCACACTGAAGTTGCAACTTTATTACCTCATTCAGGTATCTTTTGATTAATCCACAATAGCTGCGTTGTAAATAAACATAGATATATATGAAATAAATGGTAACATTTTCTAAATTATATCAGGTTTCTGTAAGTTTTTTGGCACCAGAATATTTTACCTGAATACATGAAATATGTCTAAGTATCAAAAGCTTAACTGTAGTTTCAAAAGCTGATTGAGTAAAAGAAATCTGTACTTATTTACGTATCATTGTTGTTGTTTGTCTTGATTATATCATTCACAACATGATGATTGATAATGGTGTTCGCGTAAATACGTCACAAGGTTTAAAAATTAATGAACAGGATTCCTCTTTATAACCGATCATGTCGTTTTTCTTCCCAAAAGTCCCGACCAAATGCAGAAAGTTCTCTTAAACAGTCCAGAATAAAAATAGGTGTACAAGAAGAAGAAAATCAACAATCAAGACATCTTCGCACAACAAGTTGGTTGTCTCATTTGTTCAGTTCCTCCTTTTGTATCTAATGCGTTGAACCATTACTTATTTGGTCTTGATTATCTTTCTATTTAAAAAACCTTGGACACAGGACACAGGCTCCTCATTCTGACTTTACACTGCTTGGACAATAATTATAGTTCCCCCTTCCTGCCCACCCTATTGGTAGTCTGATATGTTATTAATTTATTTTTTGTTGTTGTTTTCTTTTATGTACTCATTACAACTATGAATCGAGATTGATGTAACTTCATTGGAATTCAACGAATGGTAGATCAACTTCACACCACTCCATTTCTATACCTGGTTTTCTATGGACTTTCAAATTGCTTTAGTTCCACGGTTTTTTCCTTGTGTGATATATTTGGTTCATATCCACAAGGTTTTTAATCCAGGGATGAAAGCAACTTTTGGTCGGGGTGCTGGGCTTCCTTTGTCAGCCTTCTGTTGTAGGGATTGAACATGTACGTTTCCAATGTTATTATTTTTGGTTTGTTTTTCCTTTCATTTTCTCTCCTTTACTATATAAACTCCACTCCACTCTATAAAAATAAATATCGATTTCTTCCATCATTATGAGTAAAAAGACTTCTTTTTCTTTTTCTTCTTTTTCTTCTTCTTCTTCTGAAAGCTTCTGCTAATATATTCTACGAAAAGTCAACAACAAAAAATCGGTGTGGAAGACTTTTCACATGGTGTATAGTCATTTTTTGCTGACTTGTGAAGAATATTTCCCAAAAGTTTGTTTTAAAAATATGAAACACACTTAGTTTAATAAGAAAATATCTTCACATTTTAAAGAAATCTACTTTAAAAACCAGCTCTTGTAAATATTATCCCACTATACACAGATTTTTGAGTCTGCTGTTTATTATTACATTATAAACAAATGATCCAAAATTCAAATCCTGTATCTGATATCCGAAAACAGCCAAAAATTGTTAAAGGATAGATATATAGAATGTGCAAACCAAACAATTTCCTTCGCTTACATGTGCGGAAATTGAATAAAATATTACAGACAGGTAGTTAGAACACCGAAATAATTGTCAATGTTTTTCATGAAATTTTAGTGATTTGAAAAATTAATTTTTTTTGGCATATATATCAAATTAGACATTATTATATATTCAATGACCTTTCCTGAAAGTTTTGACAAATCCATCTGTAAATTTACTTAACTCACTATTCAAATTTCATTAATATATAAGTTGAACGTTAATTTCCTATAAGATATTTATATATATATTAAGATATTTCATTATCATTCTTCAGAACTTTGCGAAACCATAATGATCTTTCCATTTAAGTACATTAGACTATAATATAACTATTATTAAGATCGATTGTAACTTTACCTCATTTGACGAACAAAGAAACTTATTAGAAAAACAGCAAAAAAGAATTTGTCTTGTACACAACAGGATTTAAAATGAAAGCGTAGCCTGAAAAAATTTAATAAAGAATGTAGAAAACTGATAAAGTATCAAAGTATATGACAATAATAATATAAAACCTGGTAAATGGTGCTGAGATCTTAGCTAAATTGTATGAGCCTTTTCTTGATTTCGTCCCGTATGCAAATTTAGTGAGTTGGTTGATAAATATTGTTCATCCTTGTTATATTTTACATCAGAAAAAAAGTCCTTAAACTGGTATGGCATCAACTCAATTGTGCAACCTAGTAAATGGAATGTTGTGTACGGACAAAAAATGCTGTAGTAAATATATTGACACCAGTGACACTTCTTAAAATCTAGGAAAATACATTTGATTTAATCATTTCAGGTCACAGGTATAACAAAAATACATTTCCTCTGTGTGAAGTCTAAATGCCAAAACATCAAAATGTCGAGTACGGGACACTTTTTGCTGACCATGAGCGAAACTGTGGATAACATCAAGAAAAGGTTTTTATAAAACATATTGTTACTCAAAAAACTGAAACTTGCACCTAACTATAATAAAATGTGACGAAAAGTAATTTGCAGAAATATTTGAATTTCTTCCAAGCTGACTCTGAAGGAACATTGACCTAAAACCACATTGCATACGGGACACGATGAAAACGTATTTCTATGCTAAATCAGCTTCAATCCCTACCTATTGGGAACCAAACCATAAAAAATCAATTTAAAAATGAACCTTAACTGTTTGAGGAGCGCTGTTAACCTTAAGATGTGTGAGCGCGAGTGCATGCCTTATAATGATTAGACTAGAGGTAACTCCTTTTTTGACACCTTCCTTAAATGTTACGTACAATAGATCACGGTTATTTGCACTTTTAAACTTCCCGTTTATTCAAATAATTTTTATTTTCTGATAATATTTATTTTTATTTAAATCCTTATCAATTAATCTGTTATTGGAACCTGCAATTATACAAAATTTTGTTTTTATTCAAACTAAATTTTTGTCTCCTTATGGGCCAAAACTACCCGTTTAAGTTTCTTTTGACTTTCCTTTTAAAGAAAAACAAAAACATTGACATAGGATGATATACTGCCTAACACGAAAAACTACCAGCATTAAGACTTGTTTATGATGAAAAAGTCGATACTAGATAAAGAATTGCAGTTATAAGTTGATTTTGATCTCTCAGAACCACTTTTTAATTTTTAATTTTTAATACTGTACTTCAGCTGCTATCTGAACTGGAGGCCTGTAGGAGGAGAGGGGTCCTTGAAGTTGTAAATATCCACAAACAAACAAAAAGGATGTTGTTTTCCAGAGTCAACTTTGAGTTTTGCTTCTGCTGTTTCGCACACATCACCACTTGATCAATAAAACAACACTTACACCATAAGAATGCGATCACCAACTAACACTCCTGCTTTATCTGCAGGTCCATCTTCTAATACAGCACTAATCATCTGCAAAGGCGGGTATAAAACCCCATTAATAGAGCGTAATTGTCCACCTTCTGAGACCTGACCACGAACATTAAAGCCAAATCCTCTGTCTCCTTTCCTAATTCTAACAATTCTTGGAGCATATGGATTTTTTGGAGAAGAAGGAGCATCGTCATCTTGCATGGAATCTTCTAACTCTGATTCACGATCGCCGCTACCTTCCATCTTTTGGCTTATATTCATCGCAGTTTTTTTTTTCGCTTATGCATATGTTGGAACGCTATATAAGAACCCACGAAAAAATATTCCTATGGAAAAATCGGAAGTTTTCGTCACCTCTATAAAAAATTATCCGAAGAATTATTTTGTTAGGCGGAAAAAATTTGTTCTATCAATTCATCTTCCTCATTATATGATGTCTGTTGACCCATGCTTCTGTGCCCCCCCCCCCCCTCTTGTAAGTAACGACCCGTTCTGTCAAGAACTTGTGTAGGATGTTCGATTCTCTGATCCGCATAGGGTTTCCGGCAATAGAGTCTTTGAAAATCACAAAATTTTCCGCCACTGAGAGACAACCACAAGGGACGCAGCGATATGGGAGGGGCCGGGGGCAGGGGGGCATACAATGCTATGCCACTTTTGGGCTAATTACTTTTCCACTACTTTTGGTCCCTCCAAATTAAATTTCCAGCAAAGGAACACCACCAGTGTCTGAAGAAGAAAAATACTTGCACGTTTTTCTCTTCTACACTCTAAATGCTTCTGCTGACTGAGAAAGTGGTCGAACCAAAAGATCTGCGGTTCACTTTCGTTTGTACTTGGCATCCTGCGCATTACGATCGTTTACCTTCTGTTTTAAAGCAGAATTTCCACATCATCCAACAAGACACAAAGATTTCTAAAATCTTCAAATCATTACAAACAGTTACAAAATAATACTTTAAAATGAAAATCCTGAGTTTGTTTATAAACTATTAGATTTTGATGGAGGCTCCCTCTTTTTAACGCCTCCCTCTAATAAACGCCCTTAAATCCTCCATCAAAATCTAATATTCCACATGTATTTTCTGTTGCAAAAAAAGAAGTTTTATATTTGGGCAATAATTTATTAGTCGGGATAATTTGGTCACCACCTATCGTCTCCAAGGCGTCTTTCCCTTTCAATATACTTGGTGGAAGCGAAAAAAGCACTGTGTGCAGGCCAATGAAAACTCTTAACATTTACGTTGAATTTGTCAACTTCCGTTGATGTTCCATTGCTTAAATCAACATCATAACCCAGCAGAGTAGAAGCATGAAAATCCGCTCAAGAATTTCGAAGAGTTTCAGCTTCAAACGTCCGCCAGCTCTCTGTTCGAAAACTGTAGTTTTAGACAAGAGCTCGTGCGCAAATCATCCTCCGTGCACTCGACGGGACTCCGTGGACGATATTATATTAGGGACCTTACGCAAATACGACGGCAACAACAAGGACGGCGACGTGAGTGAAACAAAGGACTCATTTACCTTGTGGATTTCGTTTAAAAAGAAAGTCTATTTCATACCATACCATTGGGAAAATTTTGTCAGTTAATTACATCATTAATTAGCACATTTTCATGTTCTACACACAACGTGAAAAGTTATGTTCTGAAGTCGTACTGGAAAACAAAGATGGATAAGGACAGTAGTATCTTGTATTGCTTTTTTATTTCTTTATTCCTCGATCAGACCAAATCTTTAAACATTGTTTTGTGATTCATTGTTTGCCCAATATTCATGGATCACTCTCACGTCCCGCCGTTCTCTCTCGTGTTGCGCCCGCCGTCGTGTCGCGGTTGCGTAAGGAAATCGCTTCTTTATGAGGTCCTACATGACAAATGGCCATGCTTGTTATAAAGGTCATCACTTAAGTGAACATTGGGATAATCCTTCGAACTGACACTGAGAGGGAAGCATATATATGTCCGTCTGTGCATATTTTGCGACTAAAGAAAATTGATTGATTTGTTTTGTAGGTATTTTTGCGTCGATTCATCAGGTTCAAGTTCTTACGAAGTATTTGGTCAGAAAGAGAAATTGCCTCCAGTTTACCCTAGACGAGCCCTCTATTCAAGAGAGCGAGAGAAGAAGATACCTCTCCTCGCGCCGCTGCTGCTTGTTTCCGTCAGATCCCTCGTTTTTATAGGTTGTGCCTAACACTGCACTTTGCTTTGCGTACCATAATAGACCACAAATTTTCAAAGGGAACAGGTCAAAGTTTAATTTGTTTGGTGTATAAACCATTTCGCATCATCTCTAGACAGACGTCTGTGAAGAAAAAGTTATGTTAAAAACACGTCATGAAGTCAGGCGGGTTAAAGTTGTTTAAAATAGGGTCGTCCGGTCAGCAAAGAAAAAAAAAAACGAAAGAAAATGCATAGCTAAATAATCTTGCAATTTCATGTCGGAGATGATATAACTCCACAAATTTTCCGACTAAACGTTCCAAATTTTTAAAGTCACCACAAAAAATTCCAAAAGAAATCGTGTCTGAAAATGGGTTGGTTGGATGACTCTAACACTAATTATTTGTGATGTTACCTACCTCATCATATAAAGAATGAGTTAGCTACAAGAAAACAAGATCTGGAGAGATCAGTGAAAGTGATAATGTCAGCTGTGATCACTTGAAAAGGTGTTTCCAGACTGTTTTTTGGTGGAGCAAAAGGTGTTAAAACATTTCCTTGTCTCAGTTTCGAAACGACTTGTTTCCCACCATTGAAGACAAGAGTTTATCCATGTGATGATTTCATTTTTATTCAAGACAGTGTTCCATCCCATTCCCATACCATACTTAAGTATCCATTTTAATCGTACAGACAAGAGCCATGGAGCAAGTTACCCCCTACTCCATGGGTCATGGCCAATTTCATTAATGTAAACTAGTGAAAGGAACCAAACACTTATTCTTTTGTTTTTAGGTCATAAAAATGTGGGTTTTAATGATTCTGTTATTTGTAACAACTGATGTAATTGTGCACTCTGCAGGTAATTTTGAAATCATAGGCCATTCAAGCCATTTATTTAAGGAATTTTAAGGTATTGCATTTCAACATTTAATATTTTTGTTACTTTTATTTAGGTGTTGTTTTTGAAACTGACTTTCAATTCCAACTCTTACAAACCTGTACAACTGGTTTGTATGAAAATGATGTGGACTCAACTGATTATATGCAGCTTAAAAATAATGTTGAAACGGGTGTTCGAAACCTGTACAAAAGTAAGTGTTACATAGCTGTCAGTTACTTGGAACGATATGGTTTTTTTATCCTCTTGTGCTATTAAATTACATTATTTGTATATATACTGGAAGAAAGAATGGAAGTCTTACTTAATGGTTCTTCTAAATTCCAAATTTCTTACACCTATCATAAATTCTTACATGCATTCCTATTCTTTCACTGGCAGGTTTGACTTACCCCTGTGGTTTTAAGTGTGTCTCTTACTTTGTACAAATTTTATTAGTTTAAAATTTTTATGCTGGACCTATCGACTGTAATGTTAAACCTACTGGAAATAATGAAATTAAGGAAGAGGTGTTGTGGTTGCCTCCAAGATACAAAGATTAGAAGTCATTTTAGAATTCCCAGAAATTGCAGTCACTTAAAAAAAATTACAGGTGGAAATTTGTGTAACATTTAATTCTTCATTATTTGCAAAATTTTCAATGAAACATTCTAAACATTCAAAACAATTTGTGAACCCATCATTTTAACCAATAATGGATAAATTGTTAGAAATTGCAGTAGAACATTTTGCTACATTGATTTAAAGATTTTTTTCACATTTTTCTACATTTTATGCTTTCATATTTTATTAACAGAGTGGCACATAATGATTTTGTTTAAAAGGATGAGTGCATTCTGACCCCTCATAACAAAATAAATAAAATTTGAATTATTTCTGCTGAAGAAGAAGGTTGCTCTGCCTAAATACATTGTTGAAACATGATTTTATACTTTTCAGGAGCAGTTAAATGATAATAACATTTAATCTTTCTGCTTTTATAAGATTTTCTTCACAAAGAAATTAAATTTTTTCAATTATTAAAAATCATAAGATGCTCAGAACACAAAGACCAAAAAGATTACAGTAAGGTAAATGCAAGCACAATGGATGTTATCACTACTTATTGCAATGGACTAAACAAAGCACTAAACAAACAATTGTCATTGGATCCTGAAAAATAAAAAATAATAATTACAATAAAAATTAATAAATAAACGGCTTAGGATCATAACTATCAACACTTCCCATGACAACAAAATTATGAGTAACAGGCTAATTATGAAAAATAATTATAGTGAATGATTACATGCAGGGAGCTCTATCTATACAACCAAGCCTAGTCTGTTTTCCTTGAAGCAAGCTCATTTGTTTTGCATCCATTTACTAATTATTTTAAGAATCTCTTTTCAAAAACTTGAAAAAATCATCAGTGATTGTTGACATAAGCAGGGGTTGAAAAATACTTTTTCACAATAGTACGTCAGCGTACTTTGAATTATTTTTAGCCGTACATAAGTCTTACTTACTGTAGGACTTAGCCACATTGTAAATAGCAGTTGATATTTTAGAAACCTTCATATGAAGCATGGCACCCTTAGGAAACAAAACTTTTCCTCTACCATGTTCCGTAACGCCATCAGACAATGAAGCTTGCAGTAGGAATTAAGGCGGGGCCAATCCGTACTTTTTATATAATAACAAAGATATGATCTTTGAATTTATTCATTACTTCAATAATTTTTAGTAATCAACAAGTGGGATGGAGAGCATTTATACCTTCAGATTTTTTGTTTATTCAAGAACATTATCATTAAATTTAAATGAGATTTGACATGCATAATTTGAGAAATGTAGTGTACATATCTTGACAAAATAATTTGTCTGCAACTTGAGAGCCGAGGAAATACAGGGAGAACCAAGGAACTTGTTTAGTTGCAATAATATTCCAGAAATATTGCTGCAACTAAAAAAAACATTTTTAACCAAAAACACATTTTAACTAAAAACATGTCTTATATGCAACTAACAAGACATATTCTAGTATCCACCCTGGATTCAACTAACAAGACATATTCTAATATCTACCCTGGATTCGTGTATTTTTACCCTTTACTATGATGATTATTGTAATTTTAGATTACACAGGATATTATTCAGCATCTGTCAGACAATTCTACTGTTATGATGATGATAACTTGAGTTTATTTGTTAACGTTATCATCAAGACAACAAGTAATGGGTCATTTAATGCTGTTATCAATCCATTATTGAACGATCTTCAAGATGGTTTGTTAAGTGGCCCCAATATACCAACAGGAAAAGTAATATCTAAGGCTGGAGTTGTGTATGATCATAATCCTACAATTTATGCAAGCTTGAAAACAGAAATTCTCGCTCATCACTTCTGTGAAAGTCGTGGTGATTTCAAGCGAAACCTTGCTTCTTACATCATCTCTGCTGATGGACTTGGCACGGAAGATCCATCCCAGATCTTTTACTCCTCTCACCAATGTAATAAAATCTCAGAAAGATTTAAAAAGGCAGAAGTTCGATTCTATGTGTCTGCTAAGGGTGGTGTGAAACCTGATCCTCAACTAACTGAACTGGCATACAAGCTTATAGACCAGATGATTTATGATGGATCTACATGGAAACTTGGACTTGGATTGCATCATGCAGTACGTTTAATTCTCACTTTTTCAAATTTCGAAAAAATCCTATGAAATGACATTTATGAGAATGTTAAACTTTTTGCATTTCTTGTTTTTCTTATTTCTTCCAATATGTAAAAAATTTACAATTTTATTTTTTTGTTTGAATTTTAATATAGGTGGACAGTGTTTCTTTGGACGGGTCTGCAGCACCAACAGACGATGATTTAACAGATCTTGAAATTATTTACATTGGAGTTGGTTCAGTAGTCGCGCTCTTATTACTGATCATCATCATCATCTTGGTATGTATGCTTTTGTGAACCATTATTCTTAAAAATATTGAATATACAGCTTCCCCTTATTCAATGTTGTGAGGGTCTGTTGGACGTGTTAAACACATATTTGACAAGACAGGAGCAGATATTGAAATTTATTCCATCTAGCCGAGGCAATATCGGATGACGCGTGGCGTACACTTAGTTTCTTTCTTTTTTTATTGTTCAAACATTTTCTTACTCTGTTTTGATTTTCTTGAATTCTGAAATCAAACATTCATTCGAACATATTGAACTTCAAAACACTTTAAAGTTAAATAAGTTAAATTTTAAGTTTAATATAAATATATAGATAATAATAATATAAAGATAACTGGGTTTTTTTTGTTGTCAGATAATAGTGTTATCTGATAGCGCTGTGGAATTTCAATGATTTCTCAACACTGTAAAGTGTATGATGATGAAGTTTTCCGAACAACTGTCACATCTTCTTGCAACAACATTATATCAAAAAAGGAATTTGACGTCAAATACGGTGCAGTCACAACATCTACTGCTGAAGCACAAATTCAACTATACTACCCTAAAACCACCAATATTCTAACCAAAAACACTTTTAATCGACCATAAACTGTGCTGTTACACGAAGATAGTTAAACTACACAACCTGAGAAAATATTGACGTCCTACGAGCTGAAAAACCGCAGTAGTCCTCAAAAACTGCGAAAATGGAAGACAGCAGCAGTGACGAAGACATGAGAAAGTGTTCGGAATGCGAATGTATAAACAATGGTGACGAAAAACACCTGACTTGTGGCGATTGCAAGCAAACTGTACATTATCGGTGTACCAGATTGCCACTGTACCAATTGGAAATCTTTATAACCAAGAAGGGCTGCAAGTACACATGTGTGAACTGTGTTAATATTCGTCCGAATTTCCTCAAAGAGATGGAGGACTACGACCCCGATCAGTCGTTTGAAGTTGAAGAACTTACGCAAGCACTGAAGGATATTTCGTTGGAAAACAGTAAAACCAAAACAATCAACAAAGCTTTACGGGATAAACAAAGTAAGTACTGTAACTACTGTAAATACTGTCATGAAAGAGGAAGTCAATGTCGTCAGATCTCATAAAGAAACAATAGCAAAGTTGAAGAATGAAATAAAGAAATGCGAGCAGCAGATCACGGAACATGAAGAGAAAGAAGCTAACATGGTGAATGAAATTGAGGCCCTGAGAAAGAGTATGAACAGAGAAGGTAGTTCTACTGAAAGTAACGGAATATTGCATACTCACAAAAGAAAGTTCAAAGAGTTAGAAGAAGCCTTGGTATGTAAAGTCCAGGAAAACAATCGCAATCTGGAAGAAAAATTCGACATGGCCGTGGAAAATAAGTCTACTTATGCTGATGTTGTTGGTGTCACTGCACAATCTGGAGAGGGACGCCACAGAAAAACAGAACAAAATATTCCAGCAGCTACCAATACTGCTATTCAGGCAATAATAACAGAAACAAAAAACGAGGAGCTAGAAGAGGAACGACAGAAGAAGCTGCACTCAAATAATTTAATTATCCATGGGCTGCAAGAAAACCCTGACCTTGACGAAAAAAAGACAAAAGAACTTGACTGCGAATTTTTCAAAGAGTTTAGTGATACCATCCGTGTTGCTGCTCAGTTCAAGTCAGTTGCACGCCTTGAGCAAAAAGTAAATAGAAAAGTGAGGCCGATCAAAGTCATTATGCAGAGTTCTGAGGAAGAGCAAAATGTTTTGGATAATCTGACGGGCTTAAAGGGAATTGGAGCATACAGGGGTATAAGCGTTACTGAAGATTATACAATAGCAGAAAGAGACATGATACGGAGATGGTCTGAGAAAGCTAAAGCGAAAAACAACGAAGAGCCGTCCGATTCTGCTCACATTTGGAAAGTCAGAGGCAATCCAAAAAACGGCCTGAGATTGATAAAATTCCTGAAGAAAGCACCGGCAGTAGCCGCTCAATAAGTCACACAGAAGAAAATAACGGAAATAATAAAGCAGCAAAGGAAACGAAGTCTACATTAAACAATGGATTTATGCACATCTGGTATACTAACACTGACACACTAACACAAAATAAGCTGGAAGAATTAAAGATGGAAATAGAATCCGATGCATCACCAGATATTATTGCAATAACCAAACTGAAACCGAAATACTATAAACGCCAGCTGATGAAAGTTGACTACATTTTGAATACTTGCTCTGCAGAATTCGAACATCTGAATAATCAAGACACGACAAGAGGGATTGCACTTTACGTCAGGCATTCGATATCGTACAAGAAAGCAGAGAAATCACGCATTCTGACAGAACAACAAAGACCGAAAGAACAGAGACAGAGATTCGTCTCCAAAACAACGAAATCATGCTGTTTGCTGTTGTTTACCACAGCCCATATAGTAGCACTGAAGAAAACGACCAGATCAACCAGTTTTTTCGTGCAGTTCCTGGTATGAAAAGATACAACCACGTAGTTATTGTCGGTGATTTTAATCGAAGGGAAATTGATTGGGAGACACTTACATCTAGCAGCAGCCAAGACCGGGATTTTATTGATGGAATCAAAGAAAGTTTTCTGACACAACATGTGAATCAACCAACAAGAGGACGAGGATCGGACGACCCTTTGCTATTAGACCTTGTACAACTGGGAATCAACATATTGAAGACATCAAATACGCTTCACCACTTGGCAAATCTGATCACGAACTGCTTAAATTGAACTACCAACATCAACCAGAAAAGCTTCCATCAAAAGTTGTTTCTGATTTTAATAAAGCCGACTTCGCAAGAATGAAAGAACTTCTTGACATCGATTGGACAGAACTTTTCAAAAACTGCGGAGACGATATTGACAAGCTATGGAACAAATTTGAGGTAACTTATAAGGAAGCCAAAGTAATATGTATACCAACAAGAACAATAAAGACTGGGAAAGGGGTGTTCAAGTATCACCTTGATAAAAAGACGTTAGCTAAAAAGAAAAAGAAATACCGTCTATGGAAAAGGTTTATGGACAGCAAGGATGCGGACGCGTATCTCGCTTACTGTAAATGTAGAAATCAAGTACGTAGAATGACACGCAAAGCGAAAAGAGATTTTGAGAAAGAAATTGCTAGATCTACAAAGAAAAATAGTAAAGCTTTTGGGCATACGTGAATGCAAAAACGAAGATTAAATCATCAATTCCAGACCTACTTGTGAATGAAAATTCCGAAAAGATGGCAGAAACCGACCAAGAGAAGGCAAATATTCTGGGTGCATTCTTTTCAAGCGTTTTTGTAGATGAACCAACGTTACCTGTTGCACTTGACGGCCTGAAGAAACAAATAATTGAAAGTGACTTTCAACTGGAGATGACGCAAGAAATGGTTTTGAAGAAATTAGAGGAATTGAATCCTAGCAAAAGTCCTGGTCCAGACGGCCTACATCCAGTTTTGCGCCACTATGGTCTACAGGGTCCAGCTCTCTCCTGGATCGGAGATTTTCTGTCTGATCGATATCAACAAGTTTGTGTAAATCGAAACAAATCCGACGTATTTCCCGTAACGTCAGGAGTGCCCCAAGGATCGGTCCTAGGTCCACTGCTTTTTGTCATCTTCATAAACACTTTATTTGAAATTGTTGATGAGTCAGAACTTTTCCTGTATGCCGATGACTTGAAAATATTCAGAGAAATTGAAACCACGATTGACGCTGCTAACCTACAAAGCGATCTAAACAAATTATTGCAATGGACAGATACCTTCTTATTGAAATTCCATCCGGACAAATGTGAGCACATGAAAATAAAGTCAAGGTTGAAGTCTCCCGATGCAACACAGTATGTAATCGATGGCACTGTCCTCAAGCAAAAATCAGATGTGGATGACCTAGGCATAAATTTCGACGAGCACCTTTCATTCCAAAAACACATTAACGAAAAAGTGAACAAATCTAATGCTCTTGTTGGTATGCTACGGCGAACATTTGTCTACCTAGATAAGGATTGTTTCAAGCTGCTGTTCACAAGCATTGTACGCCCCCATCTCCAATATGGTGGTCCTGTGTGGAACCCTCACCTGCAACGACAGATCTCCCTCCTCGAAGATGTACAATGACGCGCAACAAAATTGATACCTGGAATGAAAAATTTAAGCTACAAGGAAAGATTGGAAATCATGAACCTTCCGTCTCTGCAATATCGTCGATATAGGGGCGACATGATCGAGATGTATAAGATCACCCATGAACTTTATGATAAAGAAGCTATTGGAAATTTTCTTCGCTTTCGATCGCAGGATGGTCAAGAACACAACCTACGTCGTCACGGATTTACGGTCACCCGACAAAAATGTCTTAAAGACGTAAAAAAGTATTCGTTTAAAAATCGAGTTGCGGAACAATGGAACAACCTGCCACCGGACCTTGTGCAAGCACTATCACTTAATTCCTTCAAAAGTCGACTCGATAAGTTATGGAAAAGTGCTGGTATTATGTTCGATATCGATCTAAATCTCGTCAAAACAACAGCCTGTCGACAAACGATTGAACCTGGTGTTAAAGGCACCATGTGCCTACTTCCAGAAACTTGTATAATAATTATTTCATTATAACATTATTTTGTTTAGTTTTCTACTCTTCATTTAGCAATTTTGTTTTGGCAATTTTTTTTTTGTCTCCAATAGTTTTTGCCATAAATGTTATCTGTAGACTAGCTTGTCGACTATTGGTACCATAAAGGTATGAATTGAAGCCAAAAATTTTATTACGTTAATAGTTTAGGATTTGTCCAAAAATAAACATTTAAACTTATTTGTAGTCCAAAATTTTTGAACATCTAAAAATTTGGTGATAAGCTAAAAAAAAAGGAATATAATTTGTAAATCTGTGTTAATTCGTATCAATTGTTGTTTTCAACATAAATAAAAACAACTTTGTTCATACAAAGCTCTTCTTCTTCATCCAAAATATTGAAATCAATCCACACCTGTTGAAGTGTCTGTTATGGTGTCTATTATTTCATATCGATGTATGTAAACTATAGTTTGAAGGAAATTGAAACAAATTGAAGGAAGAAAGTATGGCTACTATCTTTAATTGATCGAACATCAATAATTTCTATGAGTTACGGAATACTGTGTAGATATTTACGATTATAATTTTTCTTCCTCGCAAACCTGCCCTCATATTTGAGGTGGATAATCTTTGAGTTACGACTTCGAGTTTAAAACTTTGAGTTATCAGTTGTGATGTCACAACTTGGAGTTATGATGTCACAACTTCAAATTATGATGTCACAATTGCTATTTTCCATTTGCTAACTCTAGGAAGGAAAATTTGTTTTTATATTTTCACTTTATATTTTCACTCTCGAGTTACTAACTCCAGATGAATGAAACATAAATTATTTTTCAAGATTAAAGATGTCTAACACTTTTGAGAACTGTTTCTCCTCTACATAAATACTGTCCAGACACGTCTGGTTTTTATTTCTGAAAAATAACACAAAAGCGCACTTCCTCCATGGAGCTTCCTTCCCAATAATTTTTCTTCTATGCATCATGGTGGAGATAATCAAATTGTTTTTCCTTCCTTGAGTTAGCAAAATGGAAAAATGGCAATTGTGACTACATGACTTAAAGTTGTGACGTCTCAAGTGCTAACTCAAAGATTTTAACTCGAGGTTGTAACTCAAAGTTTATCCGCCTCCTCTCTTTCCTTCTTAAAAACAATTGGAATTAAAATATCTACATCATTTCACTTTTTGATTATAAAAAAGTGATAACACAGAAGAATTAGAAATGGCAAAATTTAAAGATGATCTTATCACATCTGCACTTGTAGCTAACATTAATGGCTCTATTGTGCTACCTGTTGAGTTTCATAATTTACTGAAATGTTTACAAAGGCTTTTCTAATGGCTTCCATTACAGAAGCCTTGGCAACTGAAAGGGGAACTGAATACTTATTTGAGGTGTCACACCTTCTTCCTTTTAAGATGTTGTTATTAATTTAGATTGTTAACTGTTTTTGTCATTGTTGTGATGATCAAAATAATGAAGACAACATTTCTTATAAAACCAATGTGGATAGCTATGAATTGGATTCTTATGATAATCACAACACTGTACCATCAGAAGATATTGAAAGAGGATATACCAATCCAGTATATGCACAAGAAAAGGTATTACCATAGTCCCCAATCCTTATTAAAGTTTTTAAGTTCCAAGTGTGCTGCATATTGGATGGTGGCACTTAATTCAAAGGTTTGAAAACGGAAAAAATTTCAATATTTTTCAAAGCATTACGGCAGGATTGTATGTAACTAACAAAGGGATGTAACTAACAACAAGGATGTGTGAAAACATGACTGATTATTATGTCATGTATTACTCAATATTATGTTTCTTGCAATCCTCACTATAGACCTATCAAACATTGAATTTTATTCATATTTCTAATAATTCAGCTGAAAATTGACGACTCACTGGTTATCCACTCTCAACAAGATGAAGTCGATCATATGCCTCCACCTAGTTACAACAGCACAACTAGAAAGGTAACTTACACACAAAATTAAATGTTACATTAAATTTTTATATAGATTTTATGTCAATTAACGTGAATGTCATCTTCGGTTTAAATTCAAAATAGGAATTAAAACTTCGAAATACCACAGGACATCCTACAAATCCAAAATTTCATAACATAGTTTCCTTCGAATATGTGTGTAAACTGATTTACTAGAGACTTGTTTGAAATACAAATAAAGGCAGCACGCAAATAAAATTACGGAGATAAAACTAAAATGACCATTATGACTGAAATTGAGGGTCCGAAATTAAGGGTCTGCTGCTAAATAAATAAATTGTCTGTTGTGACTTCAGTAATCTCACCAATTATGGTTGTTCACTTGTTTTGATGCATTCGTTTACATGGAACACATTGGTAGGTGTTAGTATGTTAAACAAAACAATTTATTTTGAAGTTTGAATGAAAAGAATTTTGTTCACGTGCAACATAAATGGACCCAAGTGATAAATACATAACTTTGGTAACATGTGAGCCAGCACGACAACATGACAACAACCTGATACGGGTAGATTCAACATTTTGATGAATGAAGTTCCTCTCCAAACTCTAAAAAGGTCCTTGTTACTTAAACAAAGTGATTTGATACATAAGATTGCTGGAAGAAGTACAAGATGATAACATTTGCTAAGTAGCAAAAGTTTTCTTTTAAATTCCAAATTTTTTAATTTAAAAATTAAATTGGTTTCATCGAAAGCTTTATGAGGATGAAGATTGTCTAGAAGTAGGAATCCAAATCTCACCTATGTCCTGGCCTTAAAGCACAGGTGCTCACTGTTCTCGTAGTATTCAACGTTGACGATGGACAGTTAAGCTTTAAGCTGCTCCCTTAGGGATGTCAATGAAACTTGGTACTGTTGATTGACAGCTGTCTGTTTTCAATTCTGTTCAATTTTGTAAATTCCAGTTGTCAAGCATAACAATATTCACATGTAATGCTGGAACCAACGAAAATTTTCCTTGTAAAACTTTTCTGTAAACCTAAAACATCACTGCAAACTCTCAACAAAAGAACTTACGCTGTTGCATATAAGATCACATGGAGGAAGTACAAAACTTTGATTAAAACATAGTCTCTAAGTATTATTATGGCAATAAGTACTCCAATTGGCGTTAATGTAGGCTTCGTGAAGAAAACACTTTTCCGTCAATTCCATTGAAAGTGTTTGACAAATTCCAACAATGTTCACCAAAGTTGTCACTGATGAAGGTCAAAACTGAAGTTGTCTGGTGTACCAAAAAAATTATTTTGATGAATATTAAGATTAATTTTTAAAAGTAACATAAATATACATTAGTTTCTTTCATTAAAATTCTTTTTTGACAAGGGTTAAAATTCAATTTACAGTAAAAGAACTTTAGTGTAAGTAAAGATTTTTGGCAGACTGGACCGTCTATCTGAATCCATATTTTGTCATAAGTAATCTACTAGACCAATTTCTTAATAATATTATGTTCCAGGTGGAGTTTGAGGAGCCATTCGAAAGTGTTCCTCCTGTTGTATGTGTTGATCAAGTACAAAGTGCTCCAAATCTTGATGAACCTGTAGAAATTTTACCCAATCCCGACGAACCTGTAGAAATTTTACCCAATCCCGACGAACCTGTGGAAATTGTACCTCATCACTACGAACCTATGGAAATTGTACCCAATCATGATGAACCGGTTGAAAGTGTACCAAATTACACAGAAACTCCACAAGTGGACTTGTTCATTCGATCAAGTGATGTTGTCTTGCAGGACAGTGATTCAAGTAACGAAGAAATACATGGGGAAGAATTAAGATTGGATGATCTGTTAACAAAACAGAATGACCCTTCCACTGTTAATATTGAGTATGATGTAAGAGCTGTTTATTTGAAACGATCAAATTACTCGATTCTGATTGGTTAACAGGGTGTGCAATTACAGTGTAATTTAACTTTGCACTCACAAATATTTACTGCAGAAAAACACGAAAACACGACAACTTTTACAATCATCATCATTACCTTACCTTACCTTAAGTGATTACATGTACACTGTTGAATATTTTTTCTGTTTTAAAGTATTTTTTCGAATGGAATGAAAAACGTAAACTTTTTAAATATTCAGAAATACAAACCTGGCTTCTTTAAACTTCAAAAATGTGAACATTAACTTTCCCTGAAAACTTTCCCTGTTCGTGAAATTACAGTTTAATTCACTCATAGTAAGAAAACTTGTGAATTAAACTGTAATCGCATTCACGTCTGTGCGATTACTAGTACAAATTCATTTGAGAATGTAAAACTAATTCTTTTTATCACAATTTTTACAGAGCATATCAAGAAGAATGCCAACTGCCTTGATTTATCCATCAGAAGTTGCTGAAAAGAATCGGGAAGCTGATATTTTTCCATGTATGTTGTTAGTTTCAGTGAGGGATAAGGTGGAAGGTCCATATCTTTATCTTTTGGTATGTTTCATTTGCATCGACTGCAAATAAATCCAAGTGGAATGAGAAATTAGTTTCATTTAGCAAAAGTTATCCACTACACAAGATTATATTATCATAATATTGTTTTGTCGAATTTCAAAGCGGCACTCGTCACTTTTACTTTTCCTTTGTTTTGCTTCATTTCGTTCTTTCAGGTGTTTGAAAAATGATCACATTAAATTTGAAATATTTTATTTTCATTTTAGGGCCAGAAAATCGTGTGATGTTAAGTATGCAAAACAATGATCACATATCTGATTATATTAATGCTAGTTATGTTAAGGTATGCAAGTCCACTCTAATAAACCACCTTCCTGATATAAATAAGCAAATAATTGAATTACTAATGATTATTTTCTGCAGAGTGTGAATGGTGAAGTAGCTTATATCGCAACTCAGGGACCTTTGAAGAATACGGTTAATGATTTTTGGAAAATGGTTTGGGAACAAGAATCAAAAGTTGTTGTTATGGTCACACCCTTATCTGTTCATGGAAAGGTAAGCCAGGTACTTTGATAGGATTTGTATTGTTTTTTTTCACATTAGATAGCAAATAATCATTCTTTTCAGTGTGTTAACCAGAATGTTTGGGAAAGTGATGTTTGGTTAGTAATTTTAAAAAGAAGGTTTACATTGTTTGAAAATCCCACATGCCTAGAAAATTCATTTTCTGACTCATTTTCTTCATTTTCTGACACATACTTCTGAGTGATTTAAGGTTTTCTGTGATATTTTTTGTGATAAATCATTCTAAAGACAACATTTTTGTGAAATGAAATAAATTAACGTGATAAAAAATTGTGATTATGCTGTTTTACATCAGCTCTCACATCCTACCTAATAACCTGACGTTTACCATATTCTACTAACTAACGATATTGTTTTGTTGGTAGGAATCATGTTATCAGTACTGGCCATCAGATAGTGTAGCACGTCATTATGGTCAGGTTACTGTACAGCTGAAAACGAAAGAATTGAAACCAGATTTTATCATTACCACAGTCACTTTAACATATAAAGTAAGTTGGTCGAAGTAACGTTAATTGTTAATTTACTACTTATTTAATTAGATCAATAGTGCTTAAACTCGATGATTGAAACTTCAATGGAAACCAAATTTGTGTGTGTTATGATATAAAAAAGTTTCTATAAATAGCGGTTTATTTTCAGGGTGAAGTACGACAGGTACGTGTGTTCCGTTATATGTCCTGGCCACAAGATGTTGGCATACCCGACAGTGCAAAATCCACGTTAGTGTTTCTGTTTGAAGTTCATGGTTCCATTGATGGATTAAAAGATAAAAGACCCATCATTCATGGAAGGTGAGTAATCTCCATGGAAACCTTCATCTATTTTCGAAAGATATACATATACCTTAAAATATCTTATCTGTAAAATAAGGCCCATGATATGTTGATAAGTTAAGAGAAAATAACATGTGTAATGCATGTTAATGTGCTTCATAAATATACCTACACATTTAAATATAAGCTTGCTACCAGCCTGAAATTGGATGTTTTTGCATAATCACTGAAGTTGGGCACAACTGAAATGGACTCTGGCTTTTATGTTTGAAAGAGATAATTATATGTATCCTTAGGTTCCAAATAAACGTTTATTAATTTTGGATGTATGAAATCTGTTCTTTGCTTACTTACCAGAAAACTGAGAAACCTTTGAAAAAATTTGAAAAAAATTTGAAAAATTTGCAGTGTTTTCAAAATAACTGTAACTACTAAAGCTTTTATCGTATAAACTTTTCAATACTTTCACCTTTCCAATTTCAATGATGTTCATGAATCTTCTGTGTGTTGGGTGCAGGCTTGTGGATAATGTGAGCTAGCTTTGCATAGATAATGTGAGCTAGACTTTCATAGATAATGTGAACTAGACTTGCATAGATAATGTGAACTAGACTTGCATAGATAACGTGAGCTGGACTTGCATAAACCTGTTCATTTGCATTGAAAACATATAGACTAGTTGTTGAAGAGAAAATTTTCTGGTCAACAGTGATTGATGTCGTTTAGTTGATTGTGTTGTTGAAATAAAGGTTTCTTCACTCACTTCACTCACTTCACTCACTCACACTTCTTAATGTAGTATTTATTGTATATGTTTTTTGAGAGCATTGTGAGGAGTTGTTTTTTAGGTGAAAATTTCCTACACTTTCTGTTCTATTTTTGATGCTTGCAAAAGGATGATAATTTTGACAAATTATTTTTGTTTATTTCGTTTCTTAGCAACGCCATAGGTATGGCGGCAGTGTTGATTGCAATAAATGAAGCGGTATCGTTATTAGAGAAAGGGAAAAGTATCAATGTGAAACAAATTGTGAGTAATATGAGAAAAGATTTGGCTGGAGCTGTGGAGAATCATGCACAATATCAATTCATCTACGAGGTAAGACTTCACTTTCCAACAATAATATAAAGGAAAGTCACTCATAAGGCTGATCGTAAGGCTGATCATAGACGAATGATGTATAAAGGTGTCTGATAAAAAGCAGTATTACCCTTCTTATTGAACCTTCTGATTATGCTGCACCTCAAAATAATAACACGCAATTTAAAGTGAAATCCGTTCAAACAACGTCAGCAATGGTAAAATGAAAATGAGGTTTTCAAAGGAGAAAGTCTTAAAGCTGTCATTACATATCAACGGATTAAAGATTTCTTATTTAGAAAATGAGTGTATCAACTTAATCTACTTAAACACCTCTCTTCTGTAACCCAGCAACTATTAATATTTTCCGTACCCATGATGCTACACGTCGCGTTGCAAAGGAGATGTCTTTCCATATAGTTCTTCAGACAATTTCTCCTCGCCTAAGTTAATGTTGCTTGCCTTACAAATTTTGTCTGGGTTAATGAGGTTCAGACCAGGTTTTGCCTTGTTCTTTCAAACACTTTTTACTGCAACTTAAAGTTAAACGAGTTAAACGCTTGTTATCTGATCAGTAAAATTCTTTTATAGGTTTTGTATCAATATGCCGTATATTTGAAGGCAAACATCTGATCACGTGACAGTATATTTGAAAGCAAACGTCTGATCACGTGAGTAATATAGCACTAACTTTTCCATGAAAACGAGGTTGATATTTTTGAAGGATATTTATCAAAAATAAAGCATTGCAGTCTTATGCAATGGTAGCCAGTAACCTTGGTAACAGGATATGATTTAATTTTTTTAGGTCGGTAGCTTAAAGAAGATTTTTGACCAGCGATTTTTGTAAAAGAAGATTTTGTTATGAGCACAAGTGTACCATTTGTAATAAGCACGAACTTCAGCAACACTTATATTATTACTATATATTACTATATATTTGGTTTCATATGAATTTTCTTTGAGGTAGATTTCTCTAAAATCCCGATTTCCCGATTTCATCCGTGTGGACAGAGGATGTATTTTCTATGGCTTCACTGCTGAACCAAAACCTAACCTCGATTAGTTAAATGAAATTTATAAAGATTACACCACAGTAGTCACGAATAGTAAAGGAATATACTGTTGGGAAACTAAAGTTATGCTTGTTTTCTTTTTTCCCGCTTCGAATTTTTCCATTCGTTTATTTTTTGAAATGCGTTATTTTTTTGAAATACAATTTCTTTTAAGTACCATATTTTTGTAGTAAGTTCTTTTACGAAACGTTGTTTAATCACATCAGCTGGCCTGTTAGATAAGCAATGTTTCTTGTTCAAAACAATTTGGCGTATTTTCTTATCTCCTCTGCATAATACGCACTATCCAGGCTAAACACGGTACATGCGAGCTATTGTAAACCAAGTTGAAATGGAATCAGATTGGTTTGACATTAGTGGGAAGTTGGTTGAGTTTCATCGCGTTGAATGGACAAACTTCTTTTCTATGACTGGTTGTCTAACAAGATGCGATCATAAATGTTTTTTTGTTGAAAGACTCATTTTCGTTAGAAAGAAAGAGGCATTGCGCTGAAATAACAGTTTTGACCACAAACTAAGTGATGAGTCTTGTTAGACAAAAACCTATAGTTATGGTTGGGTCACCATGACGATGTTTTGTGATGCCAAGTACTATCTTCTGTTTTTTCATAAGTTTCGTTAACAATCAGTAACTTTTGTAATTTCTCATTTTCTACCGAGATTTCAATTTTCTTTATTTATTCAGTATACTTGCAACATGTCAATATATTTATGTTATCCTCCCTAAGATGTTGTTTTCCTTTATACACCCATCATGCCCTTCACTGTAAACCTCTTGGATTTTGTATCACTGTCGATGGACCAATCAAAAGGAATAGTGACATTCACTAATTTATGCATCTTGCACATCTTGCATAAATTTTCATAATTTTTAAGTTTAACTTGGAAAAATACTTTCATCACCTGCCAGTCCTTGCAAAAAAATTATAAAGCAAAAATAGAACAAAATAGTTAATAAATCAACATAGAAGGATTTTGATTGGTGTAAACAAAATTAACTTTTATTAGAAAAGCCTCCATATTAGGTCATAAAATTACCAAAAAAGGTAAAGCGTGTGATTAAAATTTGAAAAGGCGATTCTCCAGACCATTTTATAGTCAGTAGTTGCGCCAAGTTAGAATTATATTTACGCTGTCCATGACAAGATGTTATAATATAACTGTTGCCAGTAAACTCCATATCTTTAATAAAAGAAAGCGTGTTATTTGTAATAATTTTCATTATTCAAACAATTGAATTGTTAAACTTAAAATTGCCATGCCTCGATATATTCTGACGATGTAAGGGTTTTACTTTCCTAAATTATTTACTGAGAATGATTGGGTAGCTTAATAAGTTTTTTCCAGTTGTTGATAGGCAATTGCTTTCATCGAACCCCGAAAATGACTTGACTGGTCAAATGAAACTCTATATTTCACAGACCAGATTTTCACTGAAACCATGCAATGCATATGTGCGATGTTCGCACATTGAATTATTTTATAATGATGTATCTTTGCATTCACATGTAAGCCTTTGTTATTCTTCAGTTATTACTTGCGCACTTACTTGACTAGTATGAACAGTAACTTATCTTCATTTTATCTTGGAAATCACGAGGCACTTTCTTTGAGGTCTGTTGTTTATTTTTTCGACTTATCTTTATCGAATAATCTGGTCTGCTAATTAAGGAAACATGTTTCCCCTTTGTGGACTTCCGTTTCGATTCATTTACGCTAACAGCATACAAGAGGTGAAACATGTCTTACTCGTTGGCAATATTGTTTTAAATATTTGGTTATCTCTTTAAAACACATTAACGCATTTATTCTATTTTTATTGCAATTCTTGAAGATTTGCTTCATTTCTGTTTGGATGGGAATAATGAATTAGTTAATGACCTGGAAAATAAGGAAGGAAAAATAAATATACAAACTAAAGAAATTGTGTTAACATAATGTCGGCATCGGCCGAAGTTGATACTGTAGAAACTTTCGATAAGAATAATGGTTTAATATTAGCTGATGATGGAAGTGAAGTGACACATAATTCATTTGATTTGAAGAAGAATTCTTTTAAGGAGCAGGAGAATGGAATTATTGTTGAAAAAGAATCAGAATCAAGGTAAAATGTTGTGCTGTGTCATTTTTCAATTATAATTCGTATTTTTATTTTTGGTATAGTCGTGTTAAAAAAGTTGCATATAAATGCGGTTTTTTTTATATATTCCTTTACACATTTATTAATTGTAATGAGCACTTTTACCCCTCCTCGAGTTCTAAAGACTAGTTAATATAAATTCCACTTCAAAAACCTTTAATTTCCAAATGTTGCTGTGTTTATTCTTAAGTTATATGAAATGAATGTAATAGATATTCAGATACTTTGATGGAATTGGATTTCATTCATGATGTTTGGAAAAAACTTAGATTCAGAAAATGAAAATTTAAAATTTTTGGTATAAAATTCCTTTTTTATGATGGATGTTCAATGCAGCAGGATAGATTCTGTGAAGGTTTAGTCATGTGACCAAGCAAACAATAGGAGCTAAGAATTCCTCATCCAATCACAATGTTTCAAATTTCACATTGTTTTTATTTGTATTGTTATGTTTTATTTTGAGTTTTAATGAATTTATAGTTTTGCTTGCCATGATGATTAAGAGTCAAAAACCTTTTTTTTTTTCATATTCGCTATTTTATTATTTGTGATACTCTTTTTCGGTAAATTATTTTTAAATTAATTCAGTGGAAACTTTCCGGTAACTCCTGATTTTAGAATGTTTTATTTATGTTTCGATGATTGTCTATTTTGTAATTTCTGTTTTATCTGTGGAAATATAAATACTCAAGAATAACTTAAATTTTCAATTTAGAGCATCAACCATATATATACCCTCTTCAAAAATATTTTTATTGTACCCGTGATCAAAGCTTCAAAATTTTGTTGGATATGTATATATATTAAATAAGTAATTTGCTTGTAAGTAGATGTGCACTTAGATGTGCAGTAACAAAAATATATTATTCGGTTAAATTACTAAAGTTCACTACAAATTTTGGCCAAATCATTTATAATAAGGTAGGAAACAGAATTTTCATGTATTTAATAGTTACAAGTTACAAAACATTAAGATTGGCTGTTACAGAAACTATATACATAAGGAATCAGTGTAAACATATTTCTTTTGTGCGTTGCAGGCAGAGTCTTTTGAATCAAAAGTGTTGTCATTGTTCATTCTTTTGTTATTTGTTAGGATCATTAAGTCTTTCTGATGTCTCTTACTTTCTGCTCTCTATCACATAGTTTAATCTGTGAGATATTGTCATTGTGACTTGTAATTCTGTAAGTACAATCCAAAAGGAACTTTACACATTCATGAAGGAAATGAATTTCTACTTGAAAACACAAAAGATTTTGGATGTCTGAATGTCAAACACAATGTTAAATAAACAAAAGACTGTAACTGTTGCTTTGTGAAAGTTTATTATCTTACCCCAAAACAGAGAGTTTTTTCAGGCTGTACTGTAAATTTTCTGGCAGTTTTTCTTATTTATTAATGAAGGTAAAATTGGCCAATTTCATTTTCATTCTTATAGGTTACTTGTCATTGCACTTTTCTTTGAACAATTTAAGGTGACCATTTGTTTTTATTGTAACCAGATCCTTTTAAGTGGATTGAGAATTGGGTAGATTGAAAAGTACGTCAAAAACTAGACAAGGTAACGAGAGCAAACTACAGGCGCTTTATAGCTTGTCAAGTTGCATAGAATATAAGTTCTCAGAATAAATGACTATACTGATAACAATCATTTTTGTTTATATCGTTTGTTTGTCATTTTGATAAAAGTTAGCTGCTCCTTCCAGAACCATTCCTTATTGTTCAAATAAGGGATTCCCACTGCTGACATCAGTGCACTGCAACCCTAGAACCCAAGTTCTATTTAGAACAGTTCATAATCTTTAAAAGGTCAGTATATACTATATATACAGTACAGTATATACTATACAGTACAGCCCGAATGAAACTTTACGTTTCCACATAATGTAATTAGCGTTCACAAAGTTTCTTTAGAAGTTAACCTAGTATGCATTTTTATATTCAGTTCAATCACGTGTCTAAACAAACTATTTTAACACTCACTTCATATCAGAGATAAAATTGCACACAAAATCTTTTGTCTATTCATGTAAAAATTTGCTCCTTTGCAAACAGGTATAGTTTCTTTCAGGTTGTATTGTATTTTCATGAAAATATTAATCAAAAGTGATACACTTTGAATGGGGGCTGTACTGTATATTTTATGTAAAATTCTTATGAAGGCAGAAAAAAGCAACAAATTCTACAAATTTTCTAACTTCTAGTAAGGCATTAGTTTCTTGTTTAGCAAAAGAATGAGCATTTCCTTTTTCTCTTATCATTCTTAAAGTTATCTACTTTATTTTATTGAAGGAAGAAAAAGGAGAAAATATGTCAACATCTAAAAAAATGAGGATATAACTTAGAGGCTGTTTACAAGAGGTTTCATGTCGGGCGATTTTTCATAAATCAGTTTCTTGTTAAAACCTGTATACTGTTTACATGTAAGAGGTGATATGAAAATCATGTCGGGTTGATTTTTATGTCAGTCAAAAAGAAAGAAATCTCATGTCTGGTATCAAAATGCTGACTACACATGCTCACAGAAAAAATACAAAAGATTTCTTGTGAAAATCTGTCGGGTCGTCATCTGTACTGCTTGCTACCACAACACGTGTTTTGAGGTGGCAATTTCATGTCACCTTCATTTGATGTCGGCTGTCATGTATACATTCTCTTATTGTATGATATTGTAGTTTTGGCATAATTGTGTTTTCATCCAATTATTGTACATTCAGTTTTTTAAATCCAAAAATTGGTACAGTTGGACAGTTACTCTATGATCTGTCATAATCACATTGTCAAGGTAAAAATATGTAGTTGTCCCGGTATAGAAATCCAATAATAATTTTTTGTTGATTTTATTAAACCTAAAACAGATCTCTGTTGTGTACCATATTGTTACTTGGTGGCTTTAGGCAGCTGAATATTGGAACAGTTTCGTCGTTGTGGTTGACGTTTTTATTATTATTTATTATTTCATGCAAAGAAACGTTCTTTCATAATCTTGTTTAAATCTTAGTATCAAAAGACAAGGTTACGCATATTGTATGTATTTGGATATTATGTAACACTTTGAGCCATAAGATCCCGTTGAGACACTGCCTTAATCGACTTCATTTTTTTGATTAATTTTAATTTTTTGGTTTTGTGAGACAACATTGATGAATATTTTTTGCTTCAGATTAATTTTACAGTATGTTTATTTTATAATTTTATTATACCTGGTCATTTTGTACTTTTACTAATTTCCTCATTATTTTGCGTTTTCAGTAAAAGCAAATTTGTTATTCACCGAATAGGCAATGAATTACACACTTTTAGTGCTCATTGGTGCTAATTATTTTGCCATTTTGAGCCTCTTGGTGGTCAAGTGGTGCTTATTTGATATAACAAGGAAACAGAAAATATCTGTCCTCAAAATTTCCAAAAACATCTACTACTTATATTTTAAGTTCAGAGAGAAGGAATAAAAAGGTAACCTTAAGGTTTCGAAAACATTTGTGTTAACGTAGAACATAAGAACGGAACAGGGGAAATGTTTTTATTTGCTATGATTTTGAGCCTCAAGTGGTGCCTAGATGGTCCTAAATCTTTTTAATATTTTTTATGAATTTGAGCCTCTTTGAGATACTTATAAAGTTGGAGCTTATAATAAAAGTATGGTGTACAATATCCACAATCCAAACAATGAAAGTAAATAAATCGCTACTGATGAAACCATAATATTTTGACGTTTGAAACATTTCTTTTCTATTGAAAATCATAACAAATATGGGGCACATGTAAAATTCGGCATGTACTCTTATAGAAAACAAAAAGCTCTATCAAACAAAAAATTGTTATAATCAAGTGTTAACTCACATAAATTTACAAAAGAAAGATATGAAGATACGAAGGAATAACTAAAGTGTTTCTAAATTAAATTTTATATAGTTTTTTACGGAAAGAAGAGCTTAAAAGTGAAAGTGAAGGAATGTAAGGTGAAGTAACACCGGCATAAAATCATCTGCAAATATCAAGAAAATAAAACAGTAGTTCACTCAAATTTTTTCTTGGGTACAAAGAAGAAAGTTTGGCATTCTTTTTTTCTATATATTTTGATATGAGTCACTTAACATTTATCCATAAAGTTAGAAATGAAATGTAGTTATGATCTGAACAGCCTTTCTTCTTCACCAATATTTACAATCGCCTTGATTGCCCACATCAACCCGATTAAAGAAGTCTGATTAAAGGAGAAACAGAAACTAAACAATAGATTTCATCCGTAGCAAGACTTAAATAAAAAAAGTAATAATTGGATTCTAATTAAACTAGCCTGGTAAGACTAGCATTTTTAATAAATATACTGAAAGTGAGTCCAAAAAACATTCAAGGATGCCAATGATCAAAAGACCAGCAAACATCTCATTTAATTTAATCATAATATTAGTTTCCAAGTTTATTTAATATAATTGAAATGCATGATTACAATAACTTTTTTGTTCAGTGTTCAATAGTGCATCATCAGTATTCAAACCATTTCATAAGGTTTTTTAAAATATATATTTTAATCAACCATCATGCTACAAAGCTTCAGTACATCCTATTCACATCCTAGCAGAGGTTATCTTGTTTACTATGTTTGACCTTTCTTAATTATTTTTTAATATTTTACAAATTAGCTGTTCAGCCAAATTTGTATGAAAGTCTGTTTTAAAAAACATTCTGTAGACTACCTAAAACAATCATCTTTGACTTCAGATCAGATGTTTGATGTTTGAATGTATATAAACAGGGCGATGTTGAAATTTGCGGAGGAGAATGTTAGCTATTAAACCATAAAAGAAAAACATGCAAGTAATCCCATTAGTGATACAGATTGAAAACAGAAATTAGGTTTATGTGCTCCTCCACAGGTCTTGACATACCCTAGATCCGCCGCTGATAAACATTTGTTATGCTACGTCTGTGCAAACCCAAACCTTCATTTTCAATAAGTAAAAGTTAGGCAGTTGGTATTTTACCACCCCTACTCAGGGAAAGATTTTTAATGACACTTTTGTCTAACTGAGTTTTCTCTGCACGTTTCTTTACACTAACGAATGATGATGTGTCTAAGTTAAATGGGATCCAGGTTAAATGGGTAGGGGTTTAGATATTGGAGGACACAAACGAAAAATCCGAAAATTCTTCACATATAGTGTTAAGAATTTCAAATTTTTCTCAAATAAGTTTTTTGCTGATCAAATTTTTTTATTTCCAACACTACACTTTTCCACAATAAGACCCAGTCCTAAAAATTTTTAAAGTTGTTAAAAAAAATTATAACCTATGGTTCGAATCTTGTTCAGGCTGTTTGGTCCCCTTCTACTAAACATTGCCATACTTTGGACCCAAAATAATCCCTCCTTTTTGCCATACGTTATCATACTTTTTGACAATCTTTTTGCTGTACGATCATAAATACATTGAAACCCCTGACTGTAAACACCTAATGAATATTGCCCTTCCTTAATTATTCTGATGTGTAATTATGAATATTGTTATAGCTTTTTACTCCCGATCAACATATTGTTCGATCTTTTGAACTGATGTTTATTACTTATCAAACTCTTCACTGACACATTATTTTTATTACTTATTTTCCTTAGTTACGTCTTTTGGTAAAGTCAATCAATAACTGATATTCTACCATTATGTATTTCTTTCAGATTGAATGGGGTAATAGATGATCCCAAGAGTACGACAAATGACGATACAGTAACGTATGTTAACGGTGAAAGTGACGCAAAGAATTCTCATCAAGTTGATGAAGCTGAAATTTTGAACGATACCTTGAAACAAAAAACAGAAGAAGATTGTTCCAACTCTAGTAATGAAAACTTAACTAATCACGATATGGATTCTCCGGAAATAAAATCTGATGTAAACAAAAGTGAATCATCAGAAGAAAACAGCATTCCATCTGAGAATCTCACTGGTAGTGACGAAAAAACTGATTGTGAGATGAAAGTAGAGGAAAATATGGAGAAAGACACTCAGGAGGAGAACATGGATATCGATAAACTAGACATTCCTAGTATGGATAAAGATGAAAATAATGAAAATATCCCTCCAGCTATATCACGTGATGATATCATTCCATCACCCATGGATACCACTAAACAAGAACAAATTTCGGAGCAAATGGTGAAAGTTATGAAACTTAAAGAAGAGTTGCGTTGTGAAGAGGCTGCGTTAGCTCTTCTCCGAAAACTTATTGATTCACAGCGCGGTAAACCTTTATATAAGACATCATCAAAACATCAAAGTGCAATACCCGGTTTACATTCGAAACCGTCACAACAGCTGGCTTCTAAGGGATCACTTCCACCTCCTAAACAATCTATCCATCCATCCAGCAAACCTGTTGCAGGAAATCAACAGCCAGTACAAAAGTATTTTATACAGGTAGGAAGTCAATTGGTACCCGCTCCGCCCCCACCAAATCCTTCTAGTGGACCTGTCTATCAATATGCCAATGGTACTACGCCTAGCAGCTCACAATCTTACCAGCCACTTCCACCGCAGAAACCTCTACCACCTAAACAAACACCAGAACAGAAGCAGAATGCAGCCAAAGCGGCACTACGTCGCCAACTAGAACAAACACTGCTTCAAATCCCACCACCACGTCCACCACCCGCTGATTGGAAAGCTGTTCCAAATGTCAATAGCATGGATTTTATGATGCTTGTCGGATTAGATGAAGTGGTTGATATGATTTTGGATATTGACTCTAAACCGACCCTAAAAGCTGCATTGGAAGAATTACCTGCCTTTAACCCACGAGTGTGTTCACAATGTAAAGTGGATTTCTCTCCCTGTTGGAAAACGTGTAAAGATACAGAGAAGAAAAAATTTGTCTTATGTGAACGTTGCTCATTACAAAATGTGAAAAAAGAGCTTAAAGCTGAACATACATCACGATTGAAGTCCGCTTTTTTGAAGGCCTTGAAACAAGAGCAAGAAATTGAGGAAAGAATAAAAGCTGGCGAGGATGTCAACATTGGTAATATTACCTCCTCAGAAAAATTGGAGAGACCATCACCACAACAACAAATTGCACGAATTTCATCTCCCAAATCAACTACCCAATCTCAGATGTCAGCAGGAAGCCATAGTAATCATACACCAAGTCCAACAGATGTTCGCCAACATCACCAACCGTCATCTGGACATCATCATCGACATTCAGTCGTCCAGCACTACCCTCATCACACGTCTCTAGTTCAACAATTACATCGTCAACATATTCAACAACAACAATTGGAAATGGAGCCCAGTTCTCGCCATTCATCAAGATGGCATCCATATATGACGTCATCATCACATCATCATCGAGATCATCATAATGTACATCACAGATCATATGTTCAATCTTCCTCTGCTGAAAGTAGCCCGCATCAAGAATATTTCGTTGTTCATCACCCACAACATGCCGGTGTTAGATACGTCAATCGTTAAACAACGTCGTTTCCATATTTACGAGATATAATGACCAAGTGCGATATGTTTATGATATTTATATAAAATATTTGAGAGATGCGATGAAATGCATCATCTGGTTTGTCGCATACTTAAACATTCTTAGCAGAAATTCGTGGCCGGGTCCATAAGCAGATAATGTATTTTTCCACAAGATGGTATTTCACGATTATTCATGAATTTGTGGCATGTAATTAAAATGGCGATGTCTCTCCTCTTTTGAGAAGATTCACGTTTCATCACTCCTCCTAGGGTATGGTGTTTTGATAGATGAATTTCATAAAAAGACGGCGTTCGCTGCTTTGACCTTTCATTGACAAAGAGACATCTACATTTTAAGACCTTAATGGAGTCATGTTAATTTTACATGGATTTCCTATGTTTTTTGTGAGAAAGATTGTAAGAGTACGTTCTCAATTATAATTATTTATGAAAGTAATTAGTGTGTATTCCTTGCTTCGAATCGTCCCAATCTTGCCAGGAACTACTGGCATACTGAAGTATTTACTCCAAAAGTATAGAGCTTTCGTTCGATCAGGTTTTTGACTTGAGTTCAACTACCAAAATTGATCGCCTTGACTGGGTAACTTGCGCAAGTGATGAAAAAAACTATTGAGTAGAGCAATGCGACCAAATTCACAAATGTAAACCAGCCTTAAGTCTTTTTCTACTACAACCGTATACACATTGTGGTTTCCAAAAGTATATACTTCAGAACTTTAAACTTTTGTCTATCTTCACGAATGTCTATTTAAATCTAAAACATGTTTTTAGTGTGTTAGCCGGCAAATACAAATAACAAGATATAAATAAATTAACTTATATCATTTATAACTTGAGAGAATTTAAATATCAATCAGGTATTAAATTTTACACAGTGAGTAGATTAAACATTAGATTCTTTCAACCTTGTTGTATAACATGTTAAAGGAGCTACGACACCTCTCCCCTCCACCGTGGCTGTACCTAATTCATACATCAAACTTCATGAGTGGTGTACATCCATCATCCGGCCGGGATAATATTAGGATTTTGACCAAAAAATAATAGATCTCAATTGAACCCATGCAACATACCACCGTTGAAAATGTCTAATTAAAAATAAAGAATAATGGTGTGCTCTCCGAAATCTTTTAATTTTTCCAAGGTGAGCCTCGTTTCCATGTACGTTGTTCTTTTAAAACTAACCTTAGTTACTCTTTCTCTCCTGCTGTATACTCTGCAGTATTTTAAGAAGAATATTTCGCATTTTGATCAAAATAAATAATATGGCGGACGACGCATTGTGACAATTTACCAAAAGGTCCTATTAGTAAGAAGTATCCGTAATGCAGATGTACCCCCGCGAAACAAACACCTTAAGAAGGGAAGCAATTTTTGTCTCTAGCAATTCGAGAATATTTCTTACTGCGCGCTGCATTAATTGTCCATTGACACCCGCGAAAATAAATCGAAATCAAAATTTTTATTTTGTTTTTTGGAGTAATATATCATATATATATATATATATATATATGGGAGGAGTACGGTGGCCGATAAGGGCAACACATCTTTTTCGAAAATGCGTGACATCTTTCTCGAAAATGCGTAACATCTTTCTCAAAAGCCACATGTCTATAATGCCATTATGTTCCGCTGTTCTGCAAAGTAGGTCTTGTGCTCGTGTATTCTTTTTTTAGCGTTCTATTCATGTTTTGTCTCAACAACTAAGTGCATACTTTTTAGAAGGAACATTCTACTAATTAACCGATATTAGTTACGTTAATAAAAATAAAAGTACAAACGTCTACTTATTTTTACCAGTTTCCCACAAAATAAATTCCATTTTATGTAGCAGTACAAAAATGTTCTTGATATGGTAACTTGCTGAAGTTGAAGATTTGTTGTAATAAGTTAATTATCCTTTTTGCATTTCGGTTTCTTGCCGTTATTTGGTCCAGAGGACAGGGTTGAATCCCCCATTTATTTTAAAGTCTTCCAATTATTCCGCTGCCAGTGTTGATTCTTCATGCTGAGAATTCATCGATCAATCAATGATCAATTGCATCCCATAACCTCCTCTCACACCTGCACACATATTAGCAGGGGAGGGCGATACCAAGTGAATTTAAAATTTCGTATTTATACACGAAACAAGAAATAGTCTATGTAAAAAAAAATGTATTAAAAATTTTATTTTTTGCTAAGCTGTTCGTACTACTTCAAGCATATCGTCAGGCAATAAAAACATCTTTCACAAATTTACAAATATGTACAGTATAAATTTTTTTTAATATCCTAAGAGAGTTCACGTTATACCGTTTCTGAACAAATTTATAAACTTAATATCTAACTGATCGTTAATGACTGGCTTGAATTTCGTTATATAAAACGCTTCTAATATCTTACGTTTTCTATTGTTACGTGGAGAAAAGTTTTAGAAGATTTACGGATACTCTCAAGGTATGCTGGGACCGAGTATACTAGTGGTTCGCTTAATATGCCCCGTGATAATCAACAATAAAGGGGATAATTAAGAACACTCCCATCCATAGACGGCCTGCGACAAAACAGAGTCATAGTAACTATGACGAAATGCATAAGAAGAAAGATGTTAGTTAACGCATTTTCGAAGAACATATCACGCATTTTCGAAAAAGATGTGTTGCCCTTATCGCCCACCGTAGAGGAGAGATGAAGATATTTTTTTTAAAATGATTTGTACTGTTATTTCCTTCATCATTAAAGATTTTCATCTTATCAGATATTATCAGGAAAATTTTAAGTTATAGGTTAAGATTTTTCAAATTATGAAATACGCTGACTGGCCAAGAATCGCGATTTAACACAATTTAAAAAGAAAAGGAGAATAAATCGCTCCCGAAAATTATGGTAAATTGATGATAGATAGACGGGTACCACACAAGCACATGCGTCACTCTATATAGTTCATAAACCTCTCTTCAATTGGGATACCTATGTCGGGCGGGGTCAAAAAAATGTGTCCGCTGCTATATGATGATGATGTAAATATACTCATTTTCCAAAATTAAAAAATGTTTTGGATAAAAACATGGACAATAATTTTCGTCGGAGAAAAATTACGAGAATTTTTCGATAAAATAGAATATGCTTTTTATAAACTAAGTGTTATGTGTCAGATTAACAAAATGGTGGGTACAAGTCGCCATTTCAGCCAGGGTTCTTTTAAAAGTCTTCTTTGTTCTTCTAGCTCCTGGAATGACATAGTATTCTCTTCGACTCCCTATTTACGACAAAAATCAAACCAACTCTTTTTTGAAGTGTTTAAAGCAAAAGGCCGTGTCTCTGCATGCACGACAGTAGTTTCTAATTTATTGTTTTCCTTTCCTCTTTTTTTCACCACATGCTCGGCAGTTGACTTGATTACTCCTAGCTATACTTTCCTTTTAAAGAACGACAAAAATGCTTGAATGTTACACGGACTGGCATCCAGACACTTGGTTAAAACAACAACCTTGCTCCCTCCTTTTGATGTGTGCTGGCTCTCTGGTCTGGAGTGAGTGACTTTCACCCCAACACATTTTTTGTTTTTTGAGTGCACTTATATATCAACACCAAGATTTGAAGTTTGAAAATATGTGCCTGTGAGATTGCTGTTTCCTTAAGACACCACCATGAATCAGAAAACTCTTGACTTTGATCTCATAGATTGCTGGGAAACACATGCCCTGCCACAGACAGAATAATAGACTTCACTTGGAAACTAATCATGAATAAAAATGTGAAGCAAACCAGCTAGTCAATTTAACTCTTGACATAAATATTGCATTTGAGGAAGTCAATTTGTCCCTTTTGAGAAAACACAACATGTATGAACAGTCAGAGACAACTCCTAATTAGGCCTCAAAGTCAAATTAAAACTGACACTTAATTAAGCTTATTTTTATGCCAAATTAAGCTTCCATTTTTTTAAAATCGCAAAAAGCCACACCTTATTTGCTCTTAGTTGCAAAGATTTATTTCACTGTATAATAAACACAGTTGGAGACCAACCAGATAGCCAAGGCTTGTCTAGGATTGCCCCCCTTGATAATATTACACACAAATAAATACTAAAACAAACGAAAAGATTATTTTACTTAAAAGAAGGTAGTTAACCGTCAAAAAACGGAAATTGAGAAGAGATATTGACTATTTACGCTCTTACAGCAACAAATTAAAACCAAATATGCCTAATTAGGATTCATGTTACAAAAACACAAGAAATTTTGAGAAAATAGGTTGAATTACGATTTTTCAAGCCTAATTTGGAGTTGTCCCTGACTGTAAGTGATTTCTTTCACCAACAAATATTTCAGTGGATGTGCAGGGATGGGAGTTTCTGATAAATATATTGTGCACATAGGCTATTAATTAAAGCACCAGCCTGTGCAGAAAAAGACGGATGACACACTTTAATTTAAATTTATTTTTGTTCTTCGCTACCTTCAGATGAAATAATTCCCAAAGGAATTAAAATTGGACTTTGACAAAAATCTTTGCATGAAAGAAGTGTTTTCAATCAGGTTGTCCTGTTTACAAACAGCGATGGGGCGTTTAAAATTGCGACAAATGTTTCAAATCTGGATCAAATTGACTTGAATATCTTCTTTACTCATTGATATTTGCGGTTGATTATCCCATGCCTATTCAACACAGTCTGCTAGAATCAACAACATTAACCTCCCAACAGTTGACACTTTCTCCTTTGAACTGGAATTACAACTGAGAAGGGAGAAGCTAAATGATAAGCAATGAGTTTTCTTTTGAGTCGAGTGTGATTCAATTCCTATATATATACATTTGAGGGTTGGAGTATTATATGGCTACGTTTTCTAAAAAAATTGCAAATTATCTAAAGCGTTTCCAAAGGAAAACT
Source organism: Turritopsis rubra (assembly GCA_039566895.2). Lineage (NCBI taxonomy): Eukaryota > Metazoa > Cnidaria > Hydrozoa > Anthoathecata > Oceaniidae > Turritopsis > Turritopsis rubra. The sequence goes on along the minus strand of CM077619.1, from coordinate 12,591,336 downwards.
TTAACAGCAAGCCTTACAAAAATAAATTTTAATATTTCTATGAACTTCAAATTTTTGGAATGGTTTAATAAATAAATCTCTTATGGATAATTGTTATGCATTCCTTTAGAGAAATTTATATTTTTACAATGGGAAAAAGTAAATATCGCTCGCCATCGCCAGATAGAAAGCACAGAAAAAAGAAGCGTCAATCTTCCTCAGAAGAAGAGAATGAAAAAATATCTTGTGAAGAACAGTTAAAGAAACTGAAGGAGGAAAGAAGGTCAATATTTTCTTTTGTATTTTTTTTTTTCTATTTGATTCAACCACATTCTCATAATTATTCAAATCTTAATGCAGGAGGAAAAAGGAACTTCTGAAAGCAAATGAAACACCAGAAGAGAGAAGGTTACGTCGTCTAGCTAAAAAAGAAGGGAAAATGTTCAGCAGATTGGCTGGTGTGAATGACCTTGGCTATACTAACACTGATAATCCTTTTGGAGATACAAAACTGATGGATGGATTTGTGTGGAAAAAGGTCTGTCATACATTACAAGTGACTCATACAAATTATATCTTTAACTTTAATAAAGTTTTGTTGACCTTAAGTAAAACTGAGTTACATTTTTTTAATTCATGTGTTTATTCATAAGGTCAGTAATGCTAAAAAACAATTTCACATTGAACTAAAAAATAAATCTGTATTATATTAATTCGTTACAGTATTTTTTTTAAATGTATTTTAAACTTTTAAACTTATTTTAAGTCTAACATGGTGCAATCAATAATAAGAAAGAAAGAAAAGAATTTCCAAATAAAGTTTCTTAAAATTTATATGATTGACGTGAATGTTCCTGTAATTGTAATTTCGAACTACCACATGAGTATTGCTTCTGAAAATCCAAATCTTCGATTACCTATTAGTTTAAGTTTTGGTTTACAATAGAAACACGAGGAAGAAGGTGTGAAAGACATTGGAAGTTTAGAACAAAAGAAGCGTCAACAAGAAAAACAACGAGAGCTCAAAGAAGAACTGGAGAAAGTTAAGAAACGAAGACAAGATCGTGAAGCAGAAAAACTAGCACGTGATGAAGAAATGACTCTGATTCAAAGACAGAAGGAGGCTGCTATGTTTTCGGTATAAATGCTTCTTTCAGTGTAAATTTCGGTATTAATGCTTCATTATTATTATTTTTTTGAAATCTTTAATTTTCTTTTGGTTGCTGATTCAGGCACAAACAGTGCAAGCAATCCATTTTTTTTCTTGGCAAAAGATCAAAATCACGATTTTTGTCAAACTTCTGTGAATTTTTCCCACCTTCGTTGTACCTGCTGTTTAAAGGAGAATTAATGTCAAGATAATGTCCCTCAGAAACAAGGTTCTAGTATTTAAAAATGTAAAAAAGTAGAAATCAAGAATTTTTAAAGTCGCGTGAATTAATGTGAATCAATTTTTCCAAGTGAATAATAAGACTTAATAAGACGTAATACTAAAAGGTAGTAACGTATTTGATATCGATGATGCAAAAGTAAAAATAAATGACAAACAAGTAAACTTATATAATTTATAATGAATATTTGTCAAAAGTATTTTTCTACCCTACAAAACAATTTTTCTACTCTACAAAACAATTTTTCACTTAATTTTTTCAAAATTCCTTTTATCAAAATTTCCATTCCACCTGATTTTCATTCAGCAAAGTTACATACTGTTCACACTCGCCAGAATAAATATTGCTGACCCACATGGTCCGTCAGTCCCACAGCCCGCTAAATAGGTAGCATGGAGCTAATGCTTGTGATGGTTTGGTTGGAAAATCGTGGATTCCTTTCATCTGTAAAATACAAATTCTACTTGTTTAACTCCTGGAAATTCTAATGGTTCAAATAATTATTTCAGAGCTGGGAGAAACAAGAAGATGAATTTCATCTCCATCAGGCGAGATTAAGATCATCTATACGAATCAGAGATGGGCGAGCAAAACCTATTGACTTACTTGCAGCATATATAAATCCTGGGGAAGATGATCTTGAAATACAAATGCATGAACCTTACTCAGCGCTAGTGGTAATGAGTTTTTTGTTTACTTTTCTTTATATGAATTTTTATTTATGGTTTATAAAAGCTTTTTTTTTTACCTTTCCTTTTCTTGTGATTTGTTTAGGGTTTGTCAATAGATGATCTTGAAGATTTGCTGGAAGACATTAAAGTTTATATTACAATTGATCAAAAGAACAACATTGGGTTTTGGCAGGTAGATTTTTCGGGAACTTTGATTTCATTTTTTGTATACGTGGATATTTTTGTTGAACTGATAAACTGATAAACTATGGCCATCCACAGGATCGACCCTGCGAATACTCTTTGCAAGGAATCTGCTGTGGGTAATGATTGTGTTTTCATTGATATTTTTTATGATCATGTGTAATAGGACATTACCACAATTGTTGAGGATGAAATGGAAAAACTAAAAAGAAAACGCAATGAAGGTGATTTTTTTTTTCATGTTACCTCTCTTACAGTTTTTTTTGTTTTTTTTCAATTGAAATACCTTATTTCCATGTTTTTCATTTAGAAAGTTCTTCTTCAAGACGAGATGTCATCAATTCAGCTGTCAAGAAAGATGTTCAATTCATCTTCCAAAATAAAACATACACACAGTTAGTAGCACTTCAAAACCAAATAAATGAAAAAATCAAGGCTGGTGGTTCGATTGATGTTGGTAAGATTAACTGCAATGTAGAGTCTTCTTTAATGAATAATTGCGATTGGTTTATTGGCGGTCACTATTTTCTTGAAGGGACCAGATCCATAAAAGACTCCTCTGTAACAACGAATAGACATCGCTGCGTTCGTTCCATTCGGAGTGATGTCGGTCGATCTATATTCCCGAATGGACCGCCAAAACAGTCAATTAGTTATTAAAACTCATCAAATTTTCAACAACAATTGAATTTTTTGTGCAGGCTATTGGGAGTCATTACTGCAACAGTTGAAAGCTTTCATGGCGAAAGCTCGTTTAAAAGAAAGACATCAGAAATTATTGAAGAAAAAATTAAACGAAATAAAAATGGAGGTAAAATGTCAATCTCACCATTAGTTTCATTATTTATTGATTTATTGATTCTTTGTTTGTAGTTGTTATTAATTAAGAGAGATTGCAGAAGTTTAGGTGAATGAAATGTTTATACGGTTCTGATATAGACGACTGTTGAAGAAGAAACAGAACCAACCGAGGCGGTGTTCAAAAAACCTGCTCCAGTAAGTGAATATAAAGAAGAAGAAGATGAAAAAGAAAAAGAAGAAGAAGAAAATGAGACCGAAGAAAAAAGTGAAGAAAAGGCTGACGATGAACAGAATATTGATGAAAAGTTTGTTTGTTTGTTTGTTTGTTTGTTTGTTTGTTTGTTTGTTTGTTTGTTTGTTTGTTTGTTTGTCGTTATTTTCTGGTTATGTGTTTATATTGTTTTCTTCACAAATTTTAGAGAAGAATTACAACGGTTGACCGAAGTTGAACTTACTGAACAAGGTACATGAGAAAAATAAAACCGTAACGGAGACCAAGGGCTCTTGTACTTACTTACTTACTGTATGATTGATTGATTGATTGATTGATTGATTGATTGATTGATTGATTGATTGATTGATTGATTGATTGATTGATTGAAACATTATAGCAATGGTCTCGTATGAAGAACAAAATTATGAGCCAAAACTTTTGCCGTTTGGTGATGTGGAAGAGGTGGGTGAAAAGGAAATATATGTTGTAATTTTCGGATTTGCTTTCCTACCAAAAGATCTTGTATCCGATTCTTGTAACCGATTCTTATACATTTAGGATAACTGGCTTGATCCAGCTGATGACGCCAACAAGCTTGTAAGCGATGGCTTCTCTCTCCTTTCAATCATTTCTCTAGAGCCTGTTATAAATAATTGCCAACATTTTCATAGACGATGTGCATAACTTAAGAATGTTATCGGGAAAAAATAAAACGGGGTAAAAAAATGTCGGGGAAACATTTAGTCACTTGCAAAAACGTCGCTTTTCCCCGATAAGGTATTTAATTGAGGTTGTTACTGATGTATTTTGGGTAATAATAGGAATTGTGGGGACAATTAACACTCATTTGAATGGGTTTTTTAGACTTATCTTCGAGAACAGGTGAAATCTGGATCAACCGTGGAGGAGGTTAGCATATATTATATTTATATTATATTTCAATCATGGGGAAGGGTGAGACCTTTGTTGATAACTAGGTTTGTTTTTCTGTGGGAATAACTTAAATTATGTTTTTGTCAAGTTCAACTTGCTTGGTATGATTGTTGAAAGTCTATGAAAAAGTAATAAATATTCACATAGTCATTTAACATAACTTTAATGACGTTGTTTGCGCGCAAAAGAATTTTCGTTATTTCTTTTTTAAAAAGTTGCTTCTTCTGAAGCATAGTTCCTCCACAACATTGTTAAACTATTCTAAGGAACTTGAAGCGGACAACATGTTTAATATGGATGTTTTAGGAACTTGAAGCGGACAATATGTTTAATACTGATGTTTTGCGAGGGATGAACGAAAACGAGGAAGCTTTTAATACACAAGTCAAGCTGACTGCCAAGGTAAGAAGTTTTCAAATTCATTTTGTTACCTCTTTCATATTTGTTTTCTATTCTTCAAATAATCTCGTTTGCTTTTTTCAGCGTTACAACTGGTCGGATAAATACAGACCTCGAAAACCCCGATTCTTTAATCGTGTTCATACGGTATGTTAAATTCTGCCAGTTTTTCTACAGTTTCTGTCTTCTCTTGGTTGTGGTGCTGTTCCTTGAGATTAATATTCCGTTTGGTTATCCGTTTGGTTATCCGTTTGGTTATCCGTTTTTAGGGTTATGAATGGAATAAATATAATCAAACACATTATGATCAAGACAACCCACCACCAAAGATCGTTCAAGGATACAAATTCAATGTAAGTTAACACTCAACTTGTATATAAACTCAAGGTTTCCCAAAGAATTCGCTAAACATAAATCTTCAATGACAACGTCGCCAGCCAGTAGTATTATTAATAAATTCCTCCGTTCGTCTCCTGTTCTCTGGTCCATTATTTGAACGCCCGAACCATTAGATAAACGCCCCCTTATTGTCAAATCTCAACGCCATGAATTTGAATCAATTTCCATGCTTTTTTTTAGATTTTTTTCCCTGATTTAATCGACAAAACCAAAACACCAGAGTATACATTGGTAAGAGAAAAAGTTAACAAACAAATATGAAGAACCCAACAAAGATGACAATATGTTATACGCTGTTTTCAAACCGTTCAAATATTCGATTCTAAACGAGTGAAGGCCAATTTCCATTCAACAAAAATGAATGAATGAATGAATGAATGAATGAATGAATGAATGAATGGAAATTGGCCTGTGATATGTTTGAAAGGTTTTCTCCGGTCTTAACAACACATAAGGCATTTAATTTGATCTTGAGAAGAACAATGGATTAGGATTAGGAGATGTTTTTATTTCAGTTTGTTATTTTGTTTAGACTGCTTGCGGAGACGATCCAGATTTTGCCATTCTTCGATTCAAAGCCGGTCCACCGTACGAGGATATTGCGTTTAAAGTTGTTGATCGTGAATGGGAGTGTTCAAACCGGCATGGTTTTCGATGTCAGTTTTATAATAACATTTTCCAACTCTATTTTCATTTCAAGCGTTATAGGTACCGAAGATAGTATGATGTATCAATATTCAATATGGCATGGAAGTGAGACATGGAATATTTAATGTATATTTTTTTGGGGAACACATCCCTAATACAAACATAATATTAGATTTTTATAAAAAACACAGAAGATATTACCCATTGAAATGTTCTATAAAACAGAATTATAAGTAATCAGTTTTGAGGGCGTGATTTGCGGTTGTAGAATTTCGCTCGGTGTCAAACGTGACAATATACCAAAACATCAAAAAAATGAAATTGTAGAACTTATAAAAGAACGAAACAGGAAAATTAAAATAGCCTATTACTCACAGCTCTACGCAAAGAGAATTATTGATACGCCTATTTCTAAATTACAATCAATGCGCATGCTCAATGATACAGTACGAACTGATATTTTTTGAAGTGGAAATTCCGCTTAAGTCATCAGGAACATCAATATGTATGTTAATTAATGTTAATGGAAATCTGAGAAAAACAAAAACAAGGCTCTCATGAACATTATCTCAATTAGTAAAATTTGCCAAATTTAATTCCCAGAAAATTATACATATTCTGGCTTCCAACATGCTTAAATAGACACAACTGATAAAATATAAGTTAATCCATGGTTGCCACAGTCCTGGAAAGTCCTGGAGTTTTCTCATTGTCCTGGATTTTGGGGAAGTTTAATGAAAATCCTGGAAATGTCTTTTTGATTTTTAACACTTGCCTCAAGAAAAAAATATCTCACATGATGTGTCAATTGACAATTTTCTGTTAAACGTCCTTCAGTTGTTTTAGTTCAGGTCCATGTTGAACTGGCTCTACTATTTTTGTCTCCAGTATACTTCAGTCTTCAACAGAATACACATTTCTTTTATAAGTACTTTGCATACACAGATACACAAGATAAAACCAACAGAGGAGGAGTGAAAGGATGAAAATAGATTTCAATAATTAATTTTTATTTGATGGTTATGGCAGAAATATATTTTCACAGTTGGAGCCATTTCCTAATTTTAAAATCACAAAGTTGAATAATTCTGAATTTTATTCTTTAGATACCTATAAAAAATAAAACAAGTTTGGTTTTGTTTATACTTAGAAAGACTTTGCTGAAATTAGAAGAACTTTTTTGCACTTTTTTATTCGTTTTTTGTTTGATATGATTTGTTCATTTTGATTCTATTTGGAAGTTGTGTCTTGTTTATGGATTTGTAAAAAGTGACTCGCAGGTTTGTAAACTGTAAACTACAATTTACAGTTGACTTGCTCAATTGAAAATTTCCTATAATATAATATAATATAATATAATATATACTCAATGATTATAATTGAATCATTAAAACAGCAAAAAAAACCATACAGAAATCCATTAACTAGGTAAACGCCTTGATGAACTTCATCTTCTTCATTCAGTTCAGATCTTTCATATCGTGAAAGTGATAATCGTTTTAAAAACCACGTTCTTTTTTGATCAGTGTATAATATATCAAAAGGCCACAATGGACCATGCAGGATTTGATGATTTCGTAAAGTTTCGGCTCTTGGCCCCGATATAAGATACTTACGAAAATGTGTATAGTCTTCTAATAAAAGATCCTGTACCTCGGGGGAATTCTTTAATAAATTTGGAAGCGTTTTGTGCAACATTTAAAAATAGTTTCATAGTTGAATTTTGTTGCTCCACAGAGTTCGAATAAAACATCGAAGTCACCTAAAGAATGAGTTTCCAGGTAAATTATTTTTTTATTATTTATTTATCCGAGGAACATTTAAAAACCGAACCCAGTTCACTCGTCTGTCTCGGACATTTGTTCTCTAGTGACGTTGTGCATGGACATCGAGCAGCAACTTTGAGTAGCCAACTTCTCTATATTATTGTTGAGACTGAACATCGCGTCTCACATCGGTTCCTTCATGTTGTTCATTATTTCTATATAATTGTTGATGCTGAGCTTGAGCTGCACGTCTCGCATCAGCTTCTTCAGGCTTTTCATTAGCTGTTACCTCTATGATTTTGAGCATCCCTCTCCTTTTTCTGAAACGACAACGGATTTCACTTTGATTTGCTCTGTATCTCCTTTGACGTTTATTATTATTTAATATTTCTAATTCAACGGTATTGCTGTTGCCTATCATGTTGTCTTCATCATTTTATTATCTGGACAAGCAAGACAAATCTTTGAGGGACTGCATAGTCATGATCAAAATTCAGGACTTAAGTTGTAGAGAAAAATTAAAAGAATTTAAGTAAAAGTGAAAGAACGAATTATAGATAAAATAAACAATATCACTATACGAAGGTTTGTGTAAGCAAGAGCTAGTTGGTAAGTTTGCTAGCCAAATATCGAAAGTCTAAAGGAAGCAGGAGATCGTTCTGAGGATGAAACGGGACTACATTTCTCTGAGAGAATCTCCTGTGTCCTATACCGACGAAAATTAGAATTTAAAAAATAACGAGTTCGAAAAGTATTTCAAAAAATAAAACAACTCATCTAAAAACGAAAATACTATTCTTCTGGAATTCCTTCTTTGTGTTATGAAGAACTCGTGCAGATGAAAATACTCTGTTATTGTTTTGAACGGTATAAACTTGTATATTAATTATGACTATGATCAATTTCATGAACAAATCGAATATCTAATGTTCGAAATAATGAAAAAGAACATTCGAAAATCAGAAAAAAGTTGAAAGGAAAGTTGAAAAAATTTTTGAACACAGTGTTAACATTTTTATTTTCCGTCGTATTTTTTCTTCACTACAATGTTAAATACGATACTTAATTTAATGATTTAACATTATAAAGAACCTAGCAGTAATACAACAACAGCAGAAGCGTTCAAAAACAACGAACAAAGTTCTTAGGAATAGCTCAGTAGGACGAAGTTCTAGTAAAAGTTACGTAACAATCCTCGATTAGTTTGTCAAAAATGGCACCAAAATCAGATCAAACAATACATCGGAGGTTACGTAATCGAAGCAAAAAGTGCCGCAAGCCATCAATCTCTCTTTAATTGCCATGTCTATTCTTACAAAAACAAACCCTCTCGTGAACTTCCTCTGGGGTAAACCTAAGACATATACATAGGCGTTTTTAGGGTCAGTCAAAAAAATGCAGGAGTCCAACATTATGATATTTCTTTTCAGTCTTAAGTGTCGAGTACGTTACTTGCACGTTTTCCTTTTCTACTTTAAATGACTAAACTCTCCTCCACAAATTTTGACTGACCTCTAGCTACGCCTCTGAGAACATATTTTTTTTTTAAAGTAGAGTAAAAAACACGTCTGGAAGACATTGCAAACAGGAGAAAAAATGTTACAAACTTACAATCATCTCAGATATAGCTTACCTTTTTAGTTAATAATAATAATAATGGTTTCTTTCGGGCATATCCATGTTTTACAATGGCTCTTCTCTGTCGAACCGGAACTTTTTTCTTTCCGACGTGTTAATAATGTGGAAATCGTTAAATAACTCCGCAAATTGAAAAGAAATAAGGCAACTGGGAATTGATAATCTAACTTACTTAAGGACGTGTCTTTCATCAAATCCATTAGTTTAAATATAATAATAATAATAATAATAATAATAATCGATATATTTCTAGCTCCATAATTTACATGGTTCTTCTTCTAGAAATGCGAGATTTATAAAATGTATATGCATTGCGTGTATATAAATTAACATTTTTTTATTTTTTATTTTTTATTTTTTTATAAATTTTTAGCAATAGCTTTGTCCAGTAAATATTTAAATGTCTTTCGTTTGAAACTGTATAATGTATCACTTTCTCGGACGGTCTTTGGTAGGTCGTTGAAGATTTGTTTCTAAGTCTAGAAACCAGTATTATACCACAATCTTGGAATGTCGCTCGAATTACCCCATTCTACAAGTCAGGATTGACTAGCAATGTAGATAACTACCGTCCAATAACCATATTACTCATTGTCCCAAAGATATTTGAACGGTTAATTTACAGACAACTAGAAAAACTACACAACTTCACAATATGATCGTCTTAGTGAGCATCAATTTGGTTTCAGATCTAGCCGTTCAACGGAAGCTGCTGTTACGTACCTGACTGACAACATCCAATTCGAAATTGACCAAGATAAACTTGTCGGTGCAGTCTTCATAGATTTGTCTAAAGCATTCGACACGGTTAGTCATGTAGTAGTATTATCCAAACTTCCATCTCATGGGATTTCTGGCCATCCACTAGAATTACTGTCCAACTACCTTTTCCAACGGTCTCAAATCGTCAAATTTGATAACTTCACATCTAGCCCAATATCTGTCTACAGGGGAGTACCGCAAGGTTCAATACTAGGACCGATGCTGTTCTTACTTGTGATTATTGACTTTCAAGCTTATCTATCTCACAGTCGAGTGATTTAGTATGTTGATGACACCATAATTTATGTGAGATCGCAAAACCGTTGAATGATTATTACAAGAACATCTACATCGCTCAATGGCTCGATGAAAATCAGCTTGTGATAAATCTAAAGAGGAAGACAGATTCCATGTTGTTTGGAAGTAAGCTCTAGCGAATGGTGATTGCTTGAATTTACTGATGCGTGATACAGCAATTTGTTCCACGAAATCCACGAAATCTTACAAGTAACTTAGACCAACAAAAAACTTAACATGAACGATGATTTTGAAAAAAAAGTCAAAAAAATGCAGTGGTAGATTGTTATTGTTATCGAAAATTCTCACGACACATGCCAGTTAACACATGCTTTTAATAATACGCAGATCTCTCTCGTTTAACCAAACTAGATGATCGTGCAAGACGACTCATCACAGGTAATCATAAATCATTGAATTAAAAGAACCGCCGAAATTTGCTGTACATACAGAAATGTTCCTGCATTGTTGTTTTTGAATGTTTGAAAAATGAATATGTTCCATCACTTTTTAAGGATTATTTCATTATTATGGATCATAATCCATGTACTAGAAACAACAAATTTGGTTTAAGATGATAATACTTACCAAAAATATTACTTTTCGTTCAAAGGAATTCCTTTTGTTTAAAGAAATACTTTTCGTTCAATTGAACTATTCTTTTTAATAAGCTTCTATTGAATGTACGCAGGAGCGATTCTTTGACGGAATTTCAAGAGAAACTACAACTTGTATATTTTACATAGCAGGCTATTTTTATGTTTCATTTTATTTTATTTTATTTTATTTTATGTTTCGTAGGTATTTCGTATGCTTTATTATGTTTATGTTTGTTTGTTTGTTTGTTTGTTTGTTTGTTTGTTTGTTTGTTTGTGTCCTGATATTTTTATTTGTTTTTGGATTGATCGTTTTTCATTTTTACAACTGGCTTTTGTTTAACGCTGGATTCTTCCATGGTTTTCCCTCCATGTATTTTTCCCTTTTATGGTGTTCATCAATTTGAATTTCAATCTCTCCTTGCTCTCCTTGTATTAATTTGTGCTCTATTTTTAAGCTGAAGTGTATGTATATCCTGTATAATATTCGAAATAAATAAATAAATAGCTAATTTCCTTTTTCTCGATTTTAGTTTCTTTCCTTAATATCCTTTTTTCAAAATTTTCGTTTCGTTTCGTTTCGTGTTTCAAAATTTTCGTTTCGTTTGGTGTGAAAAACCTACTCTACTGAATGTGTAGAAACAATGAAAGAAACCCTGGGTAGGAGGTTGCGAAAGTCAGTTGATCAATTTCATTTTTTGTTTTGGTTGTTGCTAAAAATTTAACATGTTCTTAAAACGATGTTTTGTGCCTACCCTACCGGGTTCGATAGTTCCACTGACCGAATATTTGAATTAATCGAAGCTCCCTTTAAGTCGTATTTTGGCAAAAATGAGATATTGGTTCGAGTAAAGAGATTATTAGTTCGAGATTTCTTCTTGAGATAGCGTTACAATATAATATAAATATTACAATATATTCTTATAAAGTAATACAATATAGTATTCACTTAAAGAAGTATATCAGTTTATCTTAGCCTTGATAATTCGTTTTCGACCATAGCATCTATCTGGTTGATACATTCGTGAATAAACTGCATCCGAGATGTCGGATAAGATTTGTGTGTTGATGACAGAATCATCCGCAGAGACCATATCATTCGCGGTGGTTCCTTCTGGGTAGAACTTGGAAGCGTGGACGGCAAGCTTATCTAACTGGTTCTGGAGATCTTTAAAGGGATTGTCAGCATCTAGCAAGGCTCCAGCTTGCTTTTCTTTTGAAATTCCAGCTTTTACACAACAGTTACCAACAGTTTAAGCTCTAACATTTCCCCCAAGCAACGTCAAGCATTTGCAAAGCATCCAGTATAGACAATTCCGGAAGTATATTTTCTTCTCTATGGCCTCTATCAATTTTCGAACCGACAACGTCTTATATAGTGGGCTTTCAGTGATCGAGTTACGCTCTGGTCCATCGGCTGAAGCTTCGAGGTTGTAGTATTAGAGAAGGTTCAAGGGTCCGAAAAAAATTGTTCCAGTTAATAAAAGTTCGAGTTAACCGGTGTTTGAGTTACCAGGAGTCGACTGTTTACAACTTGTTTACTTACAACTCATGATGCTTTCTTAGAAATATTTTGAACTTCGGACCCACTTTGTAACTACCCTCACTCAGTCTCCATGACAACAGGACCAGTCCCATAGCTGCATAACATTATTTGGAAAACCACGTATAAATTTGTTGTATAAAACGTGGTCTGATTATTTATAGATCACAGGATATAGACCTCCAAAGTTTAACGATGACGTTATAATGAGGATGAGTTTCATGGGGGTGTATTAAAAGTGATTTATAGCCACCTGCCGAACCAGGACCATCAATTATTTCTGATATTCTTCTACGCACTTCATCATGACTTGAATTTAAATTATTTGATGTGATGACACTTTAATCCGTCAAGAACTCATCCGTCATAAGAGTGTCCTGTGACTTTCTTTTGGCGTGAAGTTTTTTCTTTTGACGTGGCAGTTATAGGCCACCGTACATATTTCTCTTTTATACAAATATTTATACCTATATGACCCCCTAAAAGATATTCTTCCCGCTCTCTCTGTTATTATTTGTTCTAACTTACCTTGAAACATTTTCCATGTAAAAGCCACCGTACTACCGTATCTATTTTGCGTGATAGACAAAGAACAAATCGGATAATAATATTATTTCATCACAATATATATTATAATATAATATAATATATTAAATATATATTACTTCAAATTCCAAAAATTAATATATGTAATGAAATCTCCATTTATTTCAATAAACTACGTGCTTATAGAATCGTGGAATATTAGTTCCCAGTATAAGTTTCCGGTAATACTAACACACGTTCATTTTTAGTCACCTGCTTGAACACAAGTTCGGACATTGATCTCTTTGTTCTTGTCGAGCTTACGCCATGGAAACAACTGAGCATTTTTTGCTGCAATATTATATTGCTTCCACTTAATACCTCTACTTGATGCAGGATACTCTTCTTTGGTAATCCTGCTCTTTCAAATGATATGAACTTTGGATTCATAATGCTATCATTAAATTTATTATTTCTACCATTTTTGTATTTCTATGTTTCTACTAATAGATTCCGTGGTTCACTTTTCAAATAATAATGTAACTCCAAACACTTGTTATATATTTTTGATTATTTGCATTTTTAACTTATGAATTTTAACTTATGTTTTTTAGAGCTCCCGGCGATATCTCATTTAGTTGTTACTTAAAAAATTAAATAAATAAAATGAAAAAATTGAAAAATTAAAAAATACTAACAAATCAGCCACGCCCCTTTATAGCAACTTTTTTTCTGTAATAAGTCAAATATTCAACATCACTTTTTATGCGTAATTCACATAATTTTTGATCATCACCTTTGCAAAACTTTGGTATCCTTGAATTTTTTTGAGCTTCCTTAAAGACACATTTCCGTTGAAACTCGTCATTTTTTGCTTCAAACTTTCTTATGTCTTCTCTTTGTCGTAAGTTGCTTGTCGTTTCCAGAGCGTTTTATTGAAATGTTTGTATTTGTCCTTAGTATTCCACTGTTTAATTAATTCCTTTACGATATCAGATAAGTTCTTCTCTCCCTAACCTTGTCCTTTTGAATTAAGTTTCACATTGAAGATGTCTTCTTGGTTAAGGGACAGTTCTTTCATCATTAGCACCAACGATATATCAAAATATTCAGTAATAAGAAATAAATTCTGTATCAAGCTTTTTGATATACGTAGAAACATCTTTTGATCTTCCTCCCAAATCAAGCCAAATTGGATTATCCATAATTTTTTTATTAATTTCATGTTTCCAGTTCTTTGTTCATACTCCTGGAGTATCTTCTCGGGATCTTTGAAAAAATCAATTATTGTTAATTTTGCTTCGTTTTATTATTATTTTTGAATTTTTCATCAATACGGTGAAAATAGAAAGCACTTTTAAACGTAATATTGTGACATACTTATTGTGGCCACCCATGCATAACTCCATCTGTGGTCTATCATACCTGGAAAGAAATACTTCAAATATAAGAAACTAATTATTGAAAGTAAGTGCAGCACAATTTCGGTTTTTACCAGTGCGGTTGGGGTTCAATCCCTCTGCTGCGGAAACTGGAATCGATACTCCATGAAGAGCCATTGAGCTAAATGGATATGCCCCGAGGACGTTAAAACATGCTACTGTTACTAACTTATTTACAAATGAATGTGTATGCAGTATAGACGTGGAAAATGACATGATCATTCATGATCATCCCGGCCTAGTCGTTCGCCATCATCAGTACATACAAAAACCTTACATACTAAATATGGAATAAAAATCAAGATCATAAGAAACTCAAATTTACCATCGAGAAAAAGGTTTAATATTAAAAACTTGAATTCCAACTTGAATATGAGAGCTACAGCTGCAACAGTGAAATACCAAACAGACGCGTTTTCAAGTATCCCAAAGCTTATTTATCGACAAATCAGAGGAGATCCAATTACGGTCTAAACAATGAGCAGGAATGAGATTAAAGAGTTTTGCAAAGGATTATGGAACAAAAAGGAAAAGTTTTCACTAAAGCGAAGTGGATACAACTACTGCAGGAAGATTATTCTACCAATATTGAGCCGAAAGATTACTATATAACGAAAGATTACTATATAATATATAAATATACGGACAAAATAGTAAAAAAAAAAAAAAGGCCAGGAAACTGCAACTTAAAAAGTCTCCAGGATCCGACTTAATTAGTAGCTTCTGGTACAAAAAACTTTCTTCGTACATTCCCTTTATGTCAGCACCTGTTTAACCGACACTCGATAATGTTCTCACAGTACCATTGTGGGTAGCAAAACCAAAGACCGTCTGAATTCCAAAGAACAAAGAGACCGAAACTCCAAAGAATCACCGACGAGGTCAAATTTGTCGTTCTCGTTTTGTTGATATGAATTAACAATGCTCTCATAATACATGCCACGTTGTTAGAATTCTCTATTTCTCTTTTAGGGATTTATTTACTCACCCACTCATTAACTGATTTTCTAATTTACTGGTGTCGTTGATTATCAAAATAATATCTTTAAAACGTCGCGGCTTCGGTATGTTATTTATCTCGAAATAATAAAAAGTACATACGAATCGTTTCACTATTAGATCTGACTGAGGCGTCGTAATGACGTTATAATTCCAACTTTTTGTCGCAGAATTCTATAAAACATGTATAAATCCCTAGCTATTTAAAAAGTGCACAATAGCCAGGGATCTCCTTTCCACGTGGCTACCAGAGTAAAAATTTAAATAATAATGTTGACAGATTGGGAAGTATATTTTACAGAATAAAAAACATATTAGTCAAACTACTCATCGTAAAATTAACTTTTGATGTACGTTTTTTTTTCTTCGAAGCTAACTTTTCTTCAATTAACTTGTGTACTTTCATGATCCGAAAACATGATTTACCTGTCCTTTAATTTTATTACTATAAAAAAAAATGCATCAAACACCACAGAAAATTTCCCTATTCAGGATGAAAAGCAAACCTGAAATTAAAGGAAAATATCAAATGCAGGAAAATCATGATATAAATATCATATATCAGAGTATCTTCAAATGTTTGAATGCATACTTTAAAAACCAGACGGAAAACTGGGCTCTATGTACCCAAATAATGTACCCAAATACCCCTTTAAGAACTTTGAAATATCGACATGATATCGACATGATATCGAAATGATATCGAAATGATATCGAAATGATTATCGACATGATCACACTTTTTCAAAAGAACACTTGATGGATTATTTTCAAACAAGGATTTCTCTATGCTTGTATGCTTTTGTGATTGTATGTAATTGTGATAAAGTATGCTTGTCGAAGATTTGACGGGGTATTTTTATTTATATACTGTCACTAAGCAACACTAAGCAAAGTTGAATACTTTTTCAAAAAATTTTTTTGGAATCAAAAGGATAACGGAAAATTATTTCCAAGAAAAAAAAGTTTGAAGGAAATTCGTGTTGCGTAAATGATGCGCAAAAGAAATGAAACCAAAACTAGGAGTGTGATCAATATTTCGAGCGAATTTCTGATTGTTAAGCGAAAACCAAAACACATGAAAAGTTTTAACTTTTTAGTTGATAAAAATTCAGAAAAATTTAAATTCAGAAAACCGACTTGTTTACCTTCTTTGTAAAGATATATGTCTTGGAAATTTACTGATGTAACCTATAATATCCATTAAAGCAATGATGAATACATGACGGAACGTATATGATCAACCTTTCATGAATTCCGTGTAATTACCAACGTCAATTTAAATCAATCAAGCTGTAGGTTAATGTAACAAGATGCGGTCATCACTAGTTTGCGGTGAAAACCTTGTTATTTCTGTCTGGGTAAAACGAGGCAAAGGCTATGTAATGGCTCGAGCTTTCAAACAAAAAAGTGAGACTTTCAACCAAAACGTTTAATGATCGCATCTTGTTAGATGAACACACTCCAACTTAAAGACAGAATAGCTGTCAAGAGACCTTCGAGATAGAGGGTGTTCGAGACAGAGAGAGAGCAGAGTACGTCCAGCTTTCACTTCCGCTAACCACCGGGATTTTCAGAATCTATAAAACAGCCCAAATTCATCTGCGTTGAAGATATCACGGGGAGAGTAATTCGACAATATTGTTGGGAGCGTCGTTTCTTTCCATGGTGCAGTCATCTCGGTACTGACATCTCGCCCTTCGCCTAAACATAAACAGGGTTTATAGAATAGAGTTTAATATCGGATTTTAATTATTGCGAAGAATCCTTCAGACTAAGAAATTAAACACGCAATGAATTTGTGATTGATTTACATAAAGCCGGCGTAAAAAGGGCCGATAATTTCCCAGTGGAAACAAGGCCTAACCATAAGAAGACAATGCAGTGCAAGTTTCAAAACAAAGGTAAAAAATCGAATTTTTGAAAATTTCGAATGTCTGCAAGGGCTAAATTGACCGGCAGTAATTAAAAAGCAGATAGATAACAAGAAGTAATAATGGCTAAATCTGTCTTGAACGTTGCTGCAGATATGAAAGTGTCGTTAGAAGACGAGTTACCTGTAATCTTGCTCAGAGAGTATGAATTGGAATCACATGTCAAAGGCTATCATTTTTATAAAAACACATGGGAGCCAGCAATTGAAGAACGCTTCAAAGCACGACGTGAACCGGAAAACGAATACGACAAATTCGCTGTAGCTGTAGAAAGTTCTGGTAAAGTAGTTGGACATCTATCGAAAGGCAAATCTGGTCGATTTGCCAAGACAATTTCATTCTTTTTGCGTGCCGACGACACACACAGTTGCCATATCAAAGTTACAGGGAAAAGGGTCAATCTTGGTGATGGACAAGGACTTCAAATACCTTGCACGTTGATTTTCACTGGACAGGGTAGGGAAAATACATTGAAAAATTGGAAGAAGTTTTACCGCCCTTGTTGTAACCAAAAATGTCAATGTAAACGAAAATGTGTACTGTATAGACATATTGAGTAACGAATTATGTAAGTATAAGTGATTAAATACCTGAAATAGCTTGAAATGAAACGTTGCATCGTTTTTTCCATCGATCAAGCCATCCATCTGATGCCTGAAATTCTTCTAAACCAAGTTCTTTTTCAAAGTATAAGGCCTTGTGTTTAAGTATAGTACCATTCACAGGCAGATTATTGTGTCGGGCACTAATGAGCCACTGGTAACATGCCTTGTCGATGTCATCTGATTTTGCACCCCTCATCCTTTGTTTTTTCGTGGACGTTGTATTTTTCTCCACTGCATCATAGATCTTTGATTTTTCTTTCATCCATCCCGAAAGCGTTTGTTTAGGAATGCTGTGTTTACAAGAAACTGCAGCAAAGCTTTCGCCTTTCTCAATTTCTTTTAAAATTTCATACTTTTCAACAATCGTACGCGATTGTATTTTACGTTTCTCTCCGCTGCGTGACGCCATGTTGAAATTGAGGAATGAACGCTCTCAGGAAATCGTGTGATTTTAATGAAATTTGCAAGAATTCGATTTCCAATTCGAATCATTTGACATACGGTTTTCAGAAAGTCCGAGTTACATTAGATTTTTTCGCTAAAGGGGCTGAGGAAAAATGGTACGATTTAGTGAATGTCCGAGTTATCCGGGGTACGACTTAAGCGGAGTATTTTGGCTTGATTAGGGTCGTCAAATCCAAGGGGGACAGGAAATCCGTACGACTAAGCGAATGCCGAGTTACCCAGGGTACGACTAAACGGAATTCTACTGTACTTTCATTCATAATTATTTTTAGTTGTGTAAATATTAAGCATCAAAGAAAAAGTGTGCCGACCCTTTACAGTAACCTTAAGCGTGAATAAACATGATTATTATTGTAACAAAATCATGAAAAGGACGATGCGTCTTTCCTTTCATCAGATCATCATAACCGATTAACAACAGCAGAAATTCTGTTTCACAAAAACTCGAATACGTTCTTGATGATGGATAGTGTTTACAAAACTTTTTCATCTGTTAAATTTTCTGTCTTTTATTTTTCTTGTCAGTTTCTCGGGACTATTGATCCCAGGGGAAGACTTTTTCAACGAACAGTTAAATTTCAATAGTAAATGATATGTATTTGATATTTTGATTTCACAATAAAACATATAAATCATTAGAAAAAATAGTCCACAAAAGTCATTCACACGTTTAAGAGAAAAAGAGAGTTGTTTGCCATGCAGATCTTTTAAAAGACATTATCTTTATTAATGAAAGTGCAAGCTCAAACTCGTGGATAAAAACACACATTTATACATACTAAAATATATACAAAAATGAAAGAATATCTAAATACAAATAAAAATTTAATCTGTTACATCAATAATGAGAGGGGTAATATATTCAGAGTGTCGGATTCCAAGCGAAAATGAAGGCGCAGTGCGTTTGTTAACTGTAACTTTTTCGGGACGATGCGCTCCTGGACCAGGTTTTTGTGTTGAATCTAAAAATAAAATTGTAAAATCTTAATTAAATGGAGATTAACTTTCTCAAGAAATGAAAAATTCAACAAATTCAACCTACCTCCAGGCATGTAACTTCTGCCAAGGATTGAATATGCTGGGGCTTTTCTCTTTGTAACACTAGGCTGTAACATTTGATAGTGGCCCGGTCCAGGTGTTTTTGCTAGATCTTCTGCGAAGCTACCAGTTTTAGAGCGCCCAGTCATTGAGAATGCTGCAGAAGCCGGTTTGTCAGGAATTTTCGAACCAAGCAATGTTGGTAAGCTGTAAGAGTTGGCTGCTGGAGTGGTATCACCTATTGAAAATAAACAACGAAATTTGAATAAACTGATTTAAAAAAACAACTAATGATAATTACCTTTTTGATATGCACAATTTATGGAGAGTTTATAAAACAAATTATTACGTTTCCTGTATCGTGTTCTTCTTCCCATAGAATATGCCGGTGCGTGTCGTTCTCCTTGTGGATGAACTTTTTCAGGGGAATAAGCACCAGGTGATGGCGTTTTGAAAGTATCTAATGGAGAAATAAAATGGGACAGCATCATTTTATGTGAACTATAATTTTAAAATTGTTTATTTTTTTTAATTCTGTAATATCACTCACTTGGATCCTTTTGTCTTCCTAAAATTGAGTAAGATGGTGTTCCATCCTTTCCATAACGTGTAATGGATGAATGAACCATATAACCAGGTCCAGGGCTGTTGTCCTTCTTAAACACTAAATTAAAGATATATATCATCAACAACATAACTATCTAAACATCCTCAGCAAGTCTCAAATTTATTTAAGGTTTAGACTTCAAAATGATAACAAATGTTCACTTACTTGAGCTTTCAAGTTTTTGACCAAAGGAGTATGCAGGATTCATTGTTTTTGTAATATCATGCTTGCTAAAACCACACGTTGAAGGTAAGGCATATCTTCCAGGTCCAGGGCCTATTAAAGATAAAATACATTTCATTTTACTTGTGCATTGTGCCATCTTACTTGAGTATGACAAAATTAAAGTATTTCAATTGATCACAAGAAATGCAATCAGTTACCTCACTTTTCTTCTTTTTTTTTAATTCTATACATGGAGGTGTGGAGTCAAGTGTTTATGCAGGGAAGGGGGGAGAGTCTCACAAATACCTAGTGTTAAAGTTGCCCAATTTTTAGGTATTATACAAAATTAAACCACAGCACAATATCAAGAGAAAGTCAGTCAGAAAAAACTCTGACTGGTTCTTTCAGATAATGCAGTTTTTTCGTGTATGAAACAAATTGCTGGGCAGACCAGGATAACAGTGCCAGTTTGTGGGTATAATTTAACACAACAATAAAAGGCCTTCATTCCTTTCCCCACCCAGTGAAATCTGCCCCACTAATGTAATCAAAAACATCGAAATACAGCTGCATGATCTCTGAAATTGTCTATGGGAGGATGACGATAGAAAGTTAATTAAGGAAAAAGATAGATGATACCTAAAAGGAGAGAAATTGTTTGCTGGACAAATTTTGGCGATCCTTCCAAAAAATATATAAAAAATTGATATATACAAAAAATAATTATAAGCAATAATTATGTGGAAATTAATATTGGAGTTGTATGCACTAATGACGGACGTAGTCCGAAAAGCTTCTGCATTTTAAAAAATATGGTTTTATATTTAAAATAATACACAAATATGGTGTTTTTATAACCTCATATTGGAATGTTTGGAAGGTTTGGAATTGATTCTATCCGTAACAGAATGTAACAGAATACTTGGAAGAGAAAAACTGATTCTAAATGGCTTGAAAGAAATGGACCCTAAGAGTTCTGCGACTCTGCCCCTTTGATTATACTAAATCTTGTAACCAAAACAAAACCTACTGTAAATTCATATTATCTATTTTTTCAGCAAATAAATTCACTACTACTATTACTACTTTTAATGGACCATTAGTTGAACAATCCACCCTCTTAGAAGAGGTGAACATATAAGTAAAAACAAAGAAATTGGGGGGTGTCTGACACTGCACTGTGGATGGCTAAAACCCATATTTTTGAGGTTGACCAAATCATAGAACTGGAGAAATATATAATTAATTATATAAGCTGCTGATTTGTATTACAAAGTTAAACATTGATAAATAGCACATGCACATCATTAACATAAACTTGTGCTGCGTGGAAAAAACAGAGAGAAAAAAGGAGTAGTAGTAGTTATACCTGTTTCACGCGCTGCAATGATAGGACGAGCATTTTCTTCAGACATTGTTACTGATTGTGTCCACTAATTAGAGAGTTATTAATGTTTACCTCCTCCCCAATAACTTAAACCTAAAAGTACGTGTGTTGTTGTACTGGCTGTCGAGTACTGTTTGTGAAAGTTCAAATAGTGTTCCGTAACTAAGTGCTCATTTGCTTACTATGGAAACATAACAGCATTTCACGAATCTGAGGTATGATATGTAGCAAGTGAGATGTTCTTTTTAAAAACATGGTTAAAAAATGGTAGCATTAGTAGTGGCTTGCTTCGGTACCTCAGTCAACAAAAAGTCATGCAGCTATCATTTGTTCACATGGTTCGAGCTGGTCCATTTAAAAGAATAGTTCGGAAATCAAAAATATTAGCATTAGCGAAGGTAAATTAGATATCTCCTCCCGATATGTGGTTACAAAGTCTGGCAGAAACAGAAAGAAACTTTGGTTTTAGCTAGCTTTATATATATATATCCACATATATATATATATATATATATATATATAATATCCTTTTCAAAAAAAGCGCACCACCGTTTGCACGCACCACAAACATACAGCTAGAGGAGGGAAGCAGCCATATAGCTAGCTATGCCTATTTGTTTGTAGTTTGCCTTTTATCAAAATGGAAACCCCCGTTATATCAGCATTATTATTTGTATGTGTGTTTTTTGTTGGTTGGTTGTTGTTGTTGTTGTTGTTGTTGTTTTGCTTTTGCTCGATTTTAGGTTTTATGAGAGAGAAACACTTTGTGCTCTTTTTTAATATTAGGGCTTTCGTGGTAGAAGGAAGAATTGTTACAGTATTGCAGTTCGAAGTGTTCACAAAGCACTACAGCGCCAGTACATCAGTAGAAAACTGAAGAAAAGAGACCTCCGAAAGGTGAGCTAAATAAACACAATGTTCCAAAAAAAAATAATTATAAAGATTATTAAATAATTTACAAGAGCTTGAAGATTCTTGAGTATTTGAGCCGCCTGCATTTTGGCGCAGTGAAACGGAAAATATGTTAACAAAATTTTGACCTGTACCCTGTAGGTGAAAACAGATCCACCCCTTTTTCTGTTTCTTTTTTAGCTATGGATCCAAAGAACTAATATGGCTGCAAGAGAACATAATCTCACATATTCCACTTTCATTCAGAACATGCACCAGGTTGGTTTAATGCGATAAATACTCGTGTGTATTTATTTAAGACCAACCCCCACCCCAACCCTCACATGTTCAGATTTTAGTAGGTTCATGTTAACCAAATTTCTGACTTTTTTGTGGAACCATTTTTGCATTTCAGAGCAACGTTCTTTTAAATCGTAAAATTCTATCAGAACTGGCAATTCATGAACCAAGAACGTTTCAGGTATGTGTGTGTAGGGGCATGACTGTTTATTTCCTATAAATCAGATCTGTATAACTATGTATTTCATGTAAAAAGTTTGCAAAGAGGTCTAGGCTGTGAAAGTAAGAGAAGTTTATATAAAATTTTATAAAATCATTTTATAAAATCATTTTATAAAATCATTTTGCGATGAAAAAAAGGTCCTGGTTCGACTCAGTTCGTGTACCTGTTTTTTCCTTTTATGCAGGGCACTTGGAAACAATTACGAATTCTTTCGTTTTTAAATTTTATAGGCCTTGGCTCAGATTTCAAAGGACAGGTCGAAAGACGGATTGTTGGCTGCACTGGATTGAAAACTGGATTAATCGGATTAATTGTTGAAAATTTCTTTCGATCGAAGCGAATGAAGGAATTATATAAGACACGTAAATATAAACAATGTTGTTCTTGCTAATAAAATGATACAATTTCAGACTGATCGTTCCTTTATCACAGACTAGCGCAAAATGTTCGGATCATATTCGGATTTCTGGAAGTTAAGAAACTGATCTCCTTCAGCAGATTCTCTGTTGGTTCTTTAAAAAGAGAAAGAAAGAATATAGTGAAGTAAACATTCAAAGTTGCAGGTTCTCCGAGATATTTAATTTTTTTAGAAAGAATACATAAGCACCAGTAAAAATTGAACCAAGCTCATCAACCAGACTCATCGGTGCTTATTTTATCGCCATTCTAAGCCTACTTTGGTGCTGAAGTGGTGCTTATTCCAAATACGAAGAAATTTCCAAAACCACCTACACCGTAACTTAAAGCTTTGTTGCCACTGTGCGATGAAAACCAAACCCTTTGATGAATGTCAAAACTTTTTCATTCAATAGTTTTGACCTATCGCTGCGATTTTAGACCTGTCGCATAAGAAAGTTCATCGCTTTACGTTGCCACTACGCGACGAACGGGTCAAAATGACTTCCCGTCTCTTTGAGCACAGAAAGCGTAAGGGACAGAGAAATTTCTTTTGTTCGCTACGATTTTAAGTCAAAGCATTTTTTAACCTCACATTTTTATCCTTGGTTGCACGACATTTAAGCTGTTTCAAAAACACAAAGATACTGTAATAAAGATTTGCGGACATAGATTTTTTTGCAACATTTATCGCAAAAATGCTTAAATTTCCCGATATCGCAGAAACAAATGTCGCAAAATTCGAAAAATTCCAAATATTTTTAAATGGTGATCAAATGTAAAAGTTTCAAAAACTCTTTTAGATACGACACTTGAATTAATCTGGTTGAGACTTTTGAGATATATTATAAACGCTCCGACCTCTTATGCTTCATTTAAGTACGACACAGCGCCCTTCAAACAACGCCTCTCTTCCAGAAAATTCCCAGCGCAAGAGCAACTTTTGTGTAAGAAAACCATAGTTTGGAGCACATTAATTATTCATGAGATGCCGAAAACAATTTTTTTCATCAAGTGTGGCCACAATTTGTTACGTCGTAGCAATGAAATAAAAAATTTGCATTTGTAGCCATTTTAAAGTTTTTAGGGGGTTACCACCTTAATATGTCCTTTTTCGGTGAAAAGCGAGTTGGGCCATATCTCGAGGTAGAAACAGCTCTCAAATTTGAAACTTCTTACACTAAGCAAAACATAATCAAGACACCAATTGCAAAAAATCAATATCGCAAAAAATCAATGTCGCAAAATCTCTGAATTGAAACGCAAATATTGCAAAAAATTTATGTCCTTAAGGAAGTGTGGAGCTTTTGTCGCAGTTGACCGAAGAAATTAGTATACCTATATACTTAGATCCTTTATCCATGAAGGTACGAAAGAAAGACTTATAGATGATTTTGACTGGGATGATAACAGAACCTTTAGATACCTCTTGATAGCCATCTCTTTCCACTATAAAACTTCATAATGTTCAAGTACTCCTCCTCTGTATAATTCGGTACTTCAACTTTATTATAATCTTCAAGTTGTTTTAATGCCTAAAAGGTGAAGAGCATATAAATTGGAGGGCGTGTTTATAAGGGCGTGAATGATTCGCAGTAAATCATGAAACATTTGTGTTTACTTCTTTAGGAAGAATATTATCCAGATGACGGGAATTGACTCTTTTTTTCAAGTAATGAACTGTTTGTGATATGGCCATGACGTAAGCTCCGCAATTCTAAACAAAAAATTCAACAAAGTCCAATTGAAATGATCATCAATGCGAGTCGCACAAGTTTAACACTTAAAACTACCAAATCTTCCAAAATTCCCTTCCTCTTCAATAAACGCCCCTGAAATCTGTCCTGGGTTTGTTGAGAGGATTTTACGTGTGTGTTTTTCGATAATTTTTTCATAGCACAATTTATATAAAATTAGGTTAGCTAATATCTCCCCTTATACCAGAACAAATGCAGTCATCAACTTATACCTCAAGTGTATTTAAATTTGCGCAGTGCTAATTTTTGCGCAGTACTAATTTTCGTGCACCCTTAGTTGGGGTAATTTAAGAACTGTGCGAATATTTATCTATCCGAAAAGGTAAAAAACGAAGAAAATAAAAAATTCGTAATTCTGCGAAGAATCTAACGTAACGTAACGCAACGTAACGTAACGTAACGTAACTTTGAGTATTAAGTCTTGTATCTTTCTATCTTAATTGAATGAGGATTACCAAGCCATTTCTTCGTTACTTTGGGTCCCGTTCTCCCCCATAGTCAAGGTGAAATTTACAAAACGAGAAATGTCTAGTGGGAAGTGGCCAACAACTTGCATTCCAGTTACATTGGACGATGGGCGAGGCAATATCTTACGAAGTGTTTCTCTATGAGTTTCTCCCTTCTGTTGACCATATTTAAGTTGCGCGAATATATCTAATTCGGGGGCGCGAATATAAGCACGCGCGAATATAAGCACGCGCGAATATAAGTACGTGTCAATATAAGTACGCGCGGATTTAAATACACTTAAGGTATACGTGATATCGTAGATCCTTCTTCCGAGGTGACAACAACAAAATCTATAGAATTCTAAATACAAAGAAAAAAGTATACCAAACTCTTATCGGGTTGTAAAAGCTTCATAAAATGAAGACAAAGTGAAAGATCTTCGACACCAACCTATTAAAGAATGTACATGATTATATAGACTGAGAAGATCTGGAAGTGAGTTTGTCTTACTACACCACAAACTCTTCCATGCTGAACTGCAGTGTGGGTAGTCAGAAGAGTTCGAAGTGATTCGTTAATTTCGTACAAGAAGTGCAATAACTATACGACGGACAGAAAAAAACCTAGAACATAATACATATTGAACTAAAATAACGATTGATTAACGAAGAAGATAGGAAGAAGAACCACTAAGACAAATGCCCGATACTTATATGCTTACTTCATGGGGTAGTTTGAGAGGATGGCAAAAAACATTACATACGGGTTTTCCTTGTAATTTGTGAGATGATCGACCATAAAAACCATTAAAAGCATCAACCGCGTAAAGAACTTTTATTCTATAATGAACAAGAGAACAATAAAGCTAATAATCTGAACCAATCAATTTAATGTAACCATAACAACGTTATAAGTTACTTCTTATTTTGTTGTATTTCCTTTAGAAGTATACCAACAGCATCCGTCGAAAAATTACCGCGACCAATACCCTAAAAATATGAAAACCGATACCCTATAGAACTCCTCAACCAACATACACACTTATATATTTTCAAAATTTTACTTTTACAAAAATCTTCAAACCTGTTGAAGAATGTCCATCAGTGGTTGTCCTTTCTCAGTTTTTTCTCGCTTACTCCATATATATTCAGTTGTAGTTTTAACCTAGAGCATTAGAAAAAGGTTATTTCCAATGTCAGCCTTTTCTTGTTGATGAAACAAATTGTAGCGTGTGAAGGCTGGAACTAAATAACCAAAAGAGCTTACATCAGCAAGAAAATTTGGATTCATATTCCGAAAAATTTGCAACCAAGTTGCTGCTTCTTCGGGTTGGTCGACTCTTGTATCTTTCCATTGAGATTGTTGTATCACACTTTTGTTTTGGTTGTCAACAAAACGAAAAACTAAAAAACAATTAGATTGATAAAATTGTGGACCGCTCAGCACCTGTTTATAAGTAAGATTACCCAGCATACCGTTTGGAACATAAAGCACGACCCAATCCTTCTGTAAACAGTGATGTATAATGTGTAGCAATGACAATGTCTTCCCTCCTCCGTTTGGACCGTCTGTTATTTTGTAAAGGAAAGGGACAAAAAGATAGAAAAACAAATTTTGTCCATCAATGTTAATTCAAATTATACACTTTAGTCATTCTATAAAGCTATCATAACAAAACTAATCAATATTAATGAGTTGTCAAGGATACAAAGTATAAACTTTGGTACTAGCCCCTCTTTCAATTCTTGCAGTTCGGAGATGATGTTCAATGATGGCTTTCGAAGAAGAATGGTACTTTCACGAATAGTTTTCGACTAAAAACAATCAGTCATAACATGATCTATATCCGTTGTTTATCCCTGGTCAAAGAAATGAGTTGTAATAACTTACCAGGTCTTTAAACTGTCTTGGGACAGCATCGGTCAAATCACCTTTTATCTTCTCATCAGGAAATGTATAAAACTTCAGATAATCTAATGCTGTATGGTCGGACTAAAAATATCATGCAAGAAATTTTTAATATTCAGGTACTACTTTGTAAAGTTTCTTAGTCACACACTCACCACGTCTTCTTTACAAACATAAATATCCAATGTAGGACTAGATTGTGTGGCAGCAGAAAGAATTGATTGCCATCGGATCTATTGAAATTGAAACAGTATCGGTATACAAACTGGTGAACATTAAAAAAAAAAAGTTTTGGAAAAAGGGTGTGCCCGATAAGACATACCTGCTTATTTAGAATTTTGGTAGCCATGGTTATTTTGAAACAGTTACAACAATACATTCTGTATTTTATGCTGAATTTAAGAAGCTTAAACAAATCTAAAGACAGGAGTTGATACAGGAGCTAGATATTGTTTCCGCTCAAGATTCACATAATATTTAAACAACAAACTGAAATTCCAACATTTCTACTGACAGGTAGATTGACTTGAGTTGTGACCAATAAAAATGAAGAGGAATTTTCTATAGGATGATTCATCAGTATGAAATTTCTCTCTTTGTACTTATAGTGAATTGCAAATCTTTGAAGCCATTCAATGATACTGTGAAGACAATTCAGCTCGTACATCAGCGGCGATAACATGTAAAAAATAGTGGAGGAGAATTTTAACAAAAACGGAAAATACATTGGTAATACAGACTGAAAACAGAATATATTATGGTAACGTCCTCCTCCACAATTTTTGACATACACTGGATCCACCATACATTCAAATCTCATTGAACACAATGATATAAAAAGTTATGACAATCAAAACCTAAGATAGAAACCCATTATATACAACAGGCACTTGAACATAATACTTGCATAAATAGACCATAAAGATTTTTGTCGTTGCAGCAGGAGTCAATCATATTAAAGTTTGTGTGCCACTTAAACCCTGATATACATTTGAAATTATTCGATAAAGATATTAACATTTCGTCAAATACATATGGCAAATTTAATTCTAAATTTAAAAAAAGTTCAATTTACAAATAATCAAAACCAAAACTAATTACTGTGTATGTACTTGGAAAACCACATCGTAAACAATTAAAAATTCCTTCCTGTCAGAATTTACCTGGGTTCGTATCTGCATTTTGTACAGATTCATTTGTAAAGAACACATAACAAAGTTAGTTAGCAAATGTTCTCCGACACTTATTCAAAGTAAGGATTTTATATGTACTAGTACAAAGTACTATCTAATATAAGAAAATACAAATAATGTCCTATTCATAATTACAAAACATATTGAAATAGTTTGGAGCTATGAAGAAACATGGAACGTAAGTGATTCTGAACTTTCTGCTTGCATCATTATAGAAGCAAGAATTGGATTTGTTGCAACTACGTTAATTGGTAAATCCCATAACATAAACTCTGATGTTAATTTACTTGGAATTAAATTATTCATATCATTGTCTTCTTCTTTCTTTGCAGTTGTTAAATTGTCATTTGCTTCTATGGTGAATTCAAAATGCAATCTCCAGCAAATAGAAACTAGAAAAAATGGTTGATTCTCAAAAGTCAGGTTTCACAAAGAACAGGTATTGAAGCAAACAAAATCAATCATCTCATAAGAAACATTACCTATCTTATGAATGAATTCAGGAGTTGAAGTTACTGGAATAGGTAATAAAAAGTTGGTTTTCGACGCAAGGTAGCAACATTCTTCATGTCTGCTTAATGTGTTATAATGAACATAATTATTTCCTGTTTGTTGAACTAAACACTGTTTTGAGATACTCTCTTCAATTTGCAACGAGACAGCAAACTAAATAAATAATATAAGACACAAACATGCAAGTGTGTTGTTGTTGTTGTATTATGTGGAAATCTTAATAAATTGATCATTACAGCACCACCATGAATTTATTTTGCTGAATAAATATAAATATAAATAAAAATACAATAAATATGAAATGAAATCACACCTTTATACAATTTATTTTTGATTCAGAAAAGTCGAAAGTTCCAAATATATCTTCACCCAGTCGATAATAATGTTTTGAAAGACAGAACTTTCCAACAGGTCCACTGGGGCTCTGAATGTTGTACGTATCTAAAACAAAAATATATAAAGTAACAAGTAATCACCATTAAAAACAGTGTTTGGAGCAATTTCACCAATAAACTTTACTTAGATTTCTTTTAACTGTAAATGTGGTAAGAGCGTCCATGGCAGCATCAAGTGTTGAATATGCAAGAGATATATCTTCTTCTAAAAAAGGATTAACAGTTGGCACACTATCATGTTCAGTCAATGATGTGGACGAACTTTCTACATCTATTTGTGATGAATCTTCCAGCGTGTTTTGCAAGGCTAAAGTGTTTGATTTCAATTTCTTCAAAATTCCTAAAATGAATGCAAGTTATTTTAATAAAATTTTAATAAAATGAATATTTCAAAGCAATTTTGATGATCTTTTGGTTCATGTGATGAAAGTTACAATTATTAATTAGCATACATCATGGAAACCAGATAACAGAGAAAACATCTTTTTACCTTTCAACT
This sequence comes from Turritopsis rubra, assembly GCA_039566895.2. NCBI lineage: Eukaryota > Metazoa > Cnidaria > Hydrozoa > Anthoathecata > Oceaniidae > Turritopsis > Turritopsis rubra. The sequence goes on along the minus strand of CM077619.1, from coordinate 12,561,403 downwards.
GAAATAATCGAAAAGGTAATTGTAGCATACATAATGGTTGACCAATCTGTGCAATCCCAATACAAATATTATAAGAAAACTTTACGTTTTGTCCTTTGTATGAAGGTGGCGCATCACATGGTATCTTTTCAGAGTAAATGACTAGAAAGAAAAAAGTTCATGTTCATCCAGAGGTTGCTTAAAACTTTTTTAACACTATTAAACAACAAGCTACTAAGTTATTAAGGAATGATTTCTAATCAAATAATTTGGGAAAAAATGTGTTAAATAAATCATTAAACTTACATTTTTTTGTTTCACCTTTTTTCAACTTTAAATTACAAAATAAAACGTTGGCTTCTGTTGTGAGGAGACAGTGACCTTTCTCACCTATAAAATTTGAAAACAGTTTTTATTAAAGAAACTGCTTTCTAACACCCTTGCTTGGTTATACAAATGGATTCCCATTTCAACTAAATAGCAACTGCTCTTTTAATGATATTTTATTTCATATAAAATCAAGTTCTTTTTCTTTTTTTATGAAAATCATAATTATGAAGAGAAAGGTTGTTCTAAGGAAACCGTTAAGGTATAACTAAATTCTTATAATATTAAAGTTTTCAAAAGAACCTTACCCTGACCGTGAAGCCTGACCCTTACCCTCGCTGACCCAGAAACATTTTACAAGATTAACACCACAAAGTTAGTATTCTGGAAATGATGCATTTACTGTTCGTGAGATATGAATAAAAAGTTAAAATATAAAGAAGATATAAAACAATATCCATTTCTCACCTACAACTGGAGTGAAACTGGTACTAACAGTTCCTTTATGATGTTTTTGTAATAATGATGATGGTATCTTAACTCTTCTTTCATTAACATCACATTGACAATAGATTTGTGCACTTGCCCATGCAATAGTTATATAATCATGTTTATTACTAGCATTTTTGGGATTGTTTTTATGTATAGATAAATTTTCACTGGATTCGTTTAAATGCACGTCAGATTTTTTATCAGTATCAGCATGATTTGTGACAACCACCTCACAGTCAATATTTTCTTCTGGTATGAATACTGACCGCTGTAAAATTCGTGCATTCACTTCAATCATTATTTTCTATAAATACACATTTTTAATCCATTAGAAATGAACATTAAATTTCAGCATAGTTTGAAATGACTTTCAAATGTTTTCATCATATAAATGAAGCTTATACACTGTAAACCAAAAATCAAACCAAATGTATGAAAATACACAGAAAGTGGTCCGACTAAACCGGTTAAAAGTCTACCTACAGTCTTTAAGTGGTAAAACAATTGTGGTAAAAAATATTTAGTCACTTATGAAAGTTTTAGGCTCTTCCCCCCAACTAAAATTATTATTATTATTTTCTTCCCGGTAAGGTTTATCTCCTTTGAGGTATAACGTGTTGAAATACATAGAAAAACCAGACTGAACAACACGCAAAAGCTGTGATTGCCATGACGATTGCCAGCGTTGATTCTGCAATTCACTTTTAGTCTCTTGATATCTCCTACTATTTTCTAACAATCTACAAATAAGGAGATCTTCTTGACCCAACTAAATTTAAGGATGGAATGAAAGGAAAAAATCATCTTTTGATACAAATACAATACGTATTGGACAATGTGTACCCGAAATCCTCTAATTAAGGTCCCCCTCTTTTTAACACCTCCTCCCTAATTAGCGTCCGCTTTTAATGTAAAGTAAAATGTAAAACATAGCATATTGCCAAAGAATATTTATCCTGTTAAAGATCTATACACAAAGCCTGAGATGCACTGTTTTGGTAGGAACATCTTAGGAAAAATCTTAGGGAAAATTATTAAATTGGGGAAAAGGGAATTTAACTTCAGAGAATAAACACAGGGAGAAATAATGTAAAGACAGGAGGACTGGAAACCTTCAGTGTGTAATTAGATTGGGGATCTGTGAATCGTAATCATAAATTACACCAAGTCGGGGGTCGGATACTAGTTTGGTTAGTCTCCATGAGTAGCTATCAAATGTCCAATGTTACAACATATGAGAAGTATTCTATTATCAAGGCCTATTTATCAACCAAGCTGGCCTGTCAATGTAAGCCTTAAACACACTATACACAAGTTAATGTCATTAATAGCAAAATAAAGACTAGATAAAGACTTCACGTGTAACGTGTAACTCACTTCCGAAAACAGATATTTAGGATGTTTGGGACTGAAGTGCAATTGCAGTATATTTGTGCGAGTATATATAAGAGTGTTTTATAATGAAAACTGTAGAAAATATATGATTAAAAATATAACATTGAGCTGTTCTTTAGAAAAACGATCAATCCTAAACGATTTCTTTTAGGGGTATATATTATAGTATGTTCGGGAATAAACTGCAAGTATATAAGACTTTACAGTTAATGATCAAGCATAACGTTTGCAAAGCCATTGTTTAAATGGTGAACGGGTGAGGATACCTGAATAAAAACAACATTATTCTTTTTAAATTATTCCTATTCACAAAAAAGGATCTAAAATGGAGCTTATAAACAGATCGATTTCTCTATTATCTAACATAGATAAAAATTTTGAGAAACTCTTGTACAAACGTATATATGGGTTTCTTGAAGCAAATAATTCACTGTATAAACAACAATTTGAATTTTGCAAAATAATTACTCCACTGCCCAAAACTTGCTAAACATCTCTCAGAAAATCATGGATACACTTGACCAAGGTAACTATGCTTGTGGTGTATTTGTAGACTTACAAAAGGCATTTGACACTGTCGATCACAACATTCTTCTTTAATAAATTATTTCACTATGGAATTTGTGGAACTGCTCTTACTCTATTCAGATCATACCTCTCAAATCGAAAACAGTTTGTCTCTATCAATGGAGTGAATTCTGAATATAGGTTTATCAAACATGGGGTTCCACTCGGTGCTTGGACCTTTACTTTTTTATTATATATTAATGATCTAGTTTATGCTATTAAATAATGCAAATGTCCATCATTTTGCCGATAATAATAATTTGATTAATGTTAGTGACTCTTTGAAACAACTCTCAAAACAAATGAACTTGGACTTAAAGTTCCTTTCCCATTGGCTAAACGCCAACATGATCTCTTTAAATACTAGTAAAACAGAATATATAATTTTTAAGCATGCTCTAAAGCCTCTAAACTATGATTTTAGATTATTTATCAATGGGAAACGTCTTCATTCCAGTCCAACTATTAAGTACCTTGGTGTTCTCCTAGACAATGATCTGAGCTGGAAGTCCCAAATTAATAGTGTTGCAACTAAACTCAAATGTGCCAATGGAGCTCTTTAAAAAATTTGTTATCTTTCAAAAATTCGTTATCAGTATTGAAGTCAATCTACTATGCCATTTTCCATTCACACTTACAATATTGCTGCCAAATATGGGGGCAACCTCAGCTATTTACTAATTCCATTCCCACTATCCACACTCCTGATCTACTGTTTGTCCTGTTTTATGTCGTCTGGTGCGTCCTGTTCCTTGTCCACCTGTATTTGTCGCAAGGGGTGAGCATTGCCTTTGTCTTAGTTTTTGCTAGTAGCAATGGTACCATGGTCCTCCTTTAGCATATATATATATATATATATATATATATATATTCTTTGAAACTTGTAATTTTTCTGATCTGATTAAATGTATATATTATGCTATTGGTAAATAAATTGATTGATTGATTGATTGATAGAGAGCGACTCATAATTGTGAATTGAGTTTGAGTTTGAAACACTTTTGTTGTTCATCTTTTGTTGAATCTACCCTCAAAATTATTAAGTAATATTTTAACTATTGGGTCAACAGTACTTACTGTAAGCTTCCATTTTAAATGTTTTTCAATTTTAATGTGTAACGAGAATAGAAGCATGTTGAGGATATGTGAACTTAACAACTACTCATTATTTTGTTTATTACCTTTTTGGTGAGACACCAGCAGCAATGGTTTTATTTTAAACTATATAACTAGTTATATTTAAATTGTTACATGAAGTCATTAATTATGTTTTCAATGCAATTATTTTGAAATTTTATGTTAGATAAACAAAAAACGGTTAATTTCTAGAACGACTCTTCGCAATAGCAGGCCTGGAAATTTGTTAAATCTAGGGAAACGATTCATCGTTACCGCAGTTTGAAGCTTCCGGAAAAAAAATTCAAATAAACATCCATATGTGCAAGGACTCAATAATCTTGCTAAAGCTTTATCCGTAAAATATTTTTTAGCTTCGCTGCTAAATTTACTCAAACAATCAATTTGTCGAATTTGTTTCGGGAGTTCGTTGAGTTTGTTTTTAAAGACTACTTCTATATTTTTATGTAAAAATTCTGTAAATAAAAATTATTTAAAAATTTCTTAATTGTAATTTTTTCCTTAGTAATATTTTCATTTTCCAGTCGGTCTATATTAGTTTACATTTTCCAGTCGGTCTATATTAGTTTACACCTATACTTTTGTATTTGTAAACAATTTAAAATTTAACAAGATGTTTAAACATGGCGCATGTAACCAATATATAATAATCAATTAATTAGGATGAGAAACACAAAGTTTCGTGAGGAGTAAAGGAGGCACAAATTCGCGATGATGATGACGCGACTAACATCATAAACTTTTCACGAAAAGGACAGATGATAAATGGCCAAATTCAGTATCCTTCAAGGGAGGCACATTCTTACCGTGCGTGTGCACATGACTTTTGTCTTATAGATATAAATATAGATATAGATATAAATATAGAGATATATATAAGGTAAAGGAATATTTTCGATTGAAGCGCGGTAGACCATATTGATTTCGTGTGAACAAGCTCATGAATATTTCCGCTTCTCTTTCACACACACTATCAAAGTCTCTCTCACTAGTCAGGTCAACTTTCAGTTTGATATTACCATAGAAACACTTTTTCAATGATATTACACGTTTTTTTATAAACACCACACCATAGAGTCCAGACTCAAATTGGTCTCACAGTAAGGCATAGTAAGGCATATTTTTCAGTGTGGAGGAGTGCTGCAGCAACACACCTTTATAAGCAGCAGAAGCTCATATTCACTAAAAAGATAAGCATCGCTTAACTTTAAGGTTAGGGAGTGCCCCTAGCCTTAAAGTCATAGCGAAGAACAAAAGTAGTCTATTAAATTTAAATGAGGATAGTATTGGTTTGGAAGTTTTGGGGGAAATAATTAATCACTTGTGAGCACCCAAAGGTAGACTCAAATGGTGAAAATATGCACACAAACCAAAAAATCTGAGCTCAGTGCAATGAAAAGATTACTATGTGATTACTACCCCCGTGTCTCCCTTGATAACGAACGCTTTTGACGTTTCTCATTATTCATTCTAAATTTTTTTTATAACCACAATCAATCTGCTTTAAATTTTAATACAAAATGGGCCCCGGAGTAAATTGGATCCTGCTTAAGATCAAAATTGAAAGCAAAAGAGAATGTCAAATCTCTGTTGCCAAATATGATAGTAAAAAATGCCTTATTAATTCATTATTTCCTCCTACCCTACAAGGATTCTCTTTAGGTGATATTTGTTGATCGTCATTTTTTGCTTGTCTGACCTGTCATCAACAATCTTGGAATGCATAATATCATTGATCGAAATAGGAAAAGGTTTCTATGGTCATGATGCACGTTGGGTTTTAGTGATTTACTGATATGCGCCTCTATCAGGACTACATACCGTCACATACCGCTATATACTGCCACGAGTACGACGCTTCTCGGTACTCGTTACGACGCTTCTCGGTTTTCGTGTACGACGCTTCTCGGAAGATAACTAAACTTCTAGTAGAGCACATCACGAATCAAAATGACGAAATCCCTGACGACATAATCGAGCAGACCAGACTCAAGAAAGAAGTAAGAAAAGAGAGAAAGGAACGAAATCAAAGTGACGTCATCATCAACATCAAGCCAACAATGTCAACGAAAGAAAAACGGCAACACGAGATAGTTACGAGCTCTTTATCAAATTGGCTTACATCGCTTCCACTTGGGGATTGCAACTTCAACATCAACAAAATGGAATTTGGGAACACAATAAAACTTCGATACAACTGGCCGATACCGAATCTTCCAAGTCATTGTGCACGTGGCGAATCCTTTGATGTTCATCACGCAATGTCTTGTAAGAAAGGAGGTTTCGTCATACAACAGCACAACGAGCTGGGAGATGTAACCGCAAAATTGTTAAGCGAAGTTTGTGCCGATGTGGAAATCGAACCCCCACTGATTCATGAGACCGCAAAAATCCAAGATGAGGCAAGATTCGACGTATCAGCGAGAGATTTCTGGATAAAAGGCCAGAAAACATTCCTGGATTTACGTATTTTCGATCCTAATGAAAAGAAATACCAGAGTCTAACGATGAATCAAAGCTACCTAAGAAACGAAAACGAGAAAAAGTGCCATTAAAATGAGAGAATCTTATATGTGGATCAAGGCAGTTGTTATCCGATTATCTTCTCAGTATCAGGCGGTATGGGCATGGAAGCGAAAGTATTCTTCTCAAGACTTTCAGGAATTATTGCAACTAAGCGAAAAGTTGAAAAGAGCATCGTACAGTCGTACATCAACACAACATTGAACTTTGCACTAATAAGATCGTTGCTAATGATGCTTTTTTGTAAATTTAATTTAGTTTTATGGCGTCCGGGATTGCACCTGTGTTTTGTTAATATTACGGATATTATTACGGATTATTAAAAAAGAAAAAAAAAACCTGCCTCGTTTTAATATCTCGATAACGAATTTTAATAACTATCACTTGGGTCCAAATTGGAGACAAGGACCATGTGGCAGAATTTTGGGGACTTGTGGGAAAGTGAAATCATATCATGATGTCGTCAGTAAAAAATGTTTGATCGACGATAATCTCAGTTAACCGTTCATCTTCAACATATGAGTCCATATAAACATTTTTTAGCAGCTCTATAACAAACTTCTACTCTTTGTTTCAATATTCGTGAGCATAACACAATTGGTTCATCTCAAACCTAATCGCTTTCGATTTGAGCCTCATTCTCTTGCTTCTCAAGCTTTGTATATTTAGCTTGTTACCTTAGCAACTCTTACTTACGTAATCCTTAAGATAGCATGTGTTTTTCACGGAACTAGAACAGGAGAATCTCTATAAATCAAACATCATTCGTTCCGTGAAAAACTGTCCGATTTACGTACTAGACCATAATTTATTTATTTTTATTTCGAGAATTTTTGCTACAAAACGTGTTACAGATAAGTTCTTCCCAATCGCAAAGGTTATTGTTATTATAGATTGCGTTCGTTTAATTTTTGTCGGCCACGATTACCTCAATACCATGGATCTGATAAGGGCGAAATTAATTTTCGTGCGTAGCCAGTTGACTACTTCGCTATGTGGCGAGTTCTTTTTTTTTAGCAATTTTATCAGCAATATTTGACATGAAGTTTTGACGTCCCATTCCTCCGTTTGTACTGAAAACAAGTGTTGTAAATGATCCATGTTCTACTTCAATTACTCGTTGGTTGTAGCTTTTTTTCTTCTCGGATTCATTTGCCTTAATGGTTTTATCGATGTTCTGTCGTCGGTGTTTAAGAGCGAATGGATTAAAAATCCTTACAGCATAAAAATGCTCTTTCACCCCGATCCCGGACATACCGATCTTGCTGATGTCTAAAAACCTTGCTTCATTTGTTTTATGTGCCCAGGAGTATTCAGGTTCTATTTTGACGTTGCGGCATATGTCGTCGACTGCAGTTGCTATGGTGTCTCGGAAGCAGTTCCGGAGTGGGAGGAGTCCGTTTGGCAGATACGCGAAAGACTTTTATAAGCTGGAGCTAAATAATCTAGCATACATTAGCATATATTGAACACCCTTTGTGACACTTTTTTGAAGTTTTAATTCGATTTGCCAAATAGCAAATCGCTATACAACGATCATCATGTATGTAATGAGAGAAATTCTGAGGTCGCCAGCACTCTCCTGAGATATTAACGGCAATGAACGTCACTTGGGGTCCTAATTCCCACCAGGCACGTGGCAACATTTGGGGGACTTTTTGAAACTGTGACGTCACCACGTCATGATGTCAGTAAAATCTTTGTTCAACGATATTTCAGGATTGGTTCGTCGTCAACATGTGATCCCAAACATTTTTGAGCAGCTTTTCCGAGCTCTATTATTGGTACCACTTACTTTTTGTTGAATTGAGTGAAAGCACTGTTATGTTTTTAAAACTTTTACTTGGGAACATCGTGGTGCAATCGAGAGAAGAGAGGTCAGTAAGCGACACAATAAATAGGTAGTTTGAAATTATACCCCCGCAATTTAAAGAAAAATATCTTGTGGGAATCAAAACATTTCTATAGTTTTTTCTGACAAGAAAAGTACAAGTCATACACATAGAAAGTATGTAGTAGTATTTTTATATATTAGATTGCTTTTTTACACCCACGGGGGAGGAAATAAATTGAAATTGATTTCCTTCCTTGTATATGCTTTGCTGACAAGAACTAAGAATGGTGCAACCACTGTCTATTCTTCTTTGATCAGGAGAAATATTGTTATTAACTTGCGTGACCGGAAATTCTCCTATCACGAAATACTGAGAAAAACTTAGAGAAAAGCTCCGCCAGTAGTTGTCTCACGATACTGAAAAACGTGACTCTGTAAAATATAGAACAGAATTTGTTTTGATTTGTGCAGGTAAATTAATAACTCGCGGAGGGCTTTCCTGTACGAAAAGCAGAGAATCGGCTGTTAGTTCTGGTCTGCACTTTTAAAGCTTCTATTTGTGATCAATTGGTTAAAGATGGAGCCTGAGCTGCTCGCAGTTCTCTGAGATCTATTATTTTTTTATCCTGTTAATGAATAAACATGAGGAGTAGCAGGAATAATTTGACTGAGAATTTCTCATGTAAAGTTCGATTACTTGATGATACAGAAATCAATTTCGATTTTAAGGTAAGTATATACTCGTCTCCTCTTGCAATTTTTTAGCTGCTCTTACTTATTTATAGCTCTTCTCTAGCGCGCTCCTAGCTACCTCCATCATCATGCCGTGTGTGTGCATTATAATTGACTGAAAATGTCCTTCCAAAAATAATTTCAATCGTGAAAACAGTCATTTTGGACAATTAACATTCCACGTTGTTGTCATTTTTTTGTTTTTATAAGATTTCTGCGTCTTCTCTTCTTTTTATTGAATGCCCCGAAAAGATTCTGATTTACTTTTTTTGGTGTGGTGGAAAACAGATACAGATGGGTGTTTTGAACCCTTTTAAACATCAAGATGATTTTCCAAGTGACATATTGTTTACAAATGTTTATTTCATAAACATGGATATATGTAGTTTCAAATATAGCTATTTTTTATATTCAAAATTTTCATTCCTGGCAATGATTCCATAGAACCTACTTGTTATAAAAACACAAAATTTTAGACTACGCAATATGATTGATAATTTTGTCTATTTAAATGCCTTTTATTGTTTCTTTTTCTAAATAGACAAATTCCATTATGATGTATACATACTGTTTTGATATGTCTTGATGATTAGTTCTCAAATATCTAATGTTTCCTGTTAAAGTATTCTATTATTAAGGCCAATTTGTTCTGCATGCTTTTCTGCCAGTGCATACCATACACAAGTTTTTTTGCCATGAGTAACAATAAGGCCATTGCAGCTTGTAATAATGAATTCAAAGTAGGAGAATCTCCAAAAGGTCATAAACAAGAATTTGATGGTATAAAAGTGGCTTAAAAGAAAATGTAAACATGTGATCCATCTATAGGTTTTAACTTTTTTTTCATCAGAGCATATGTCACATTTGTACTACTCCCAAAAGATATAATTTTGAAGAAGCAGTGGTTAGCTAGAATCAAGCGGGAAAACCTGCCAAGATCTGAAAAAAAATCCTTGACGTATTGACGTATCCTTAAAGACAATGCTGTGTCAAAAAAAGAAAAACAACCAACTCAAAACGAAATCAAGTATTTTAAGGGAATAAATGTCAGCAAAAAAGCAACTCTGTGAGGATGCAGTTGCCCACAACGAACTTCTGGAAGCCTTCGAATTAAAGCTAAACTCTAAAGAAGTGCAAACAAATTTTGAACCTGAAACCCAATACGTGTGGGTACAGACAGAAGATGAAATTATACCAATTAAGTTTGACATAGGAGTCCAAGTTAACTTTGATGTCATTCATACATTTAATGATGAAACAGAAGATGATTATTCCCTTGACAGTGATCCAGAAAGCAGCTACATTCAAAGTAAATATTACTTGATCAAAAATGAGTTTAGTCTTTCAGAAAACAGGAGTGTAACATGGTAAAACACAAGTTCTGTCCAAAGCAGCTTTTATTGTTTACTAATCATCCTTAATGGTGTTTTTTGAAAGGTGTTAAACTTGTTCATTACCTGCATTTGTTAAAAGCTTTAGTTGTAAAGTCTCCCAATTAGTTGTATGTTTGCAGTGTGTAATCACAGAAGCACCAGGCCTTGGAGATCTCAACCAACTGTCCAGTGATATTTGAATGGGAACTTATAACTTGCAGCTGTCCTGCTTCTTAGTACCAATATATTCGCGTATTGCTAATTATTTTGACCATGCTAATATTCAGTGGATCAAAAACAAGTTACTATTACATTCAAAAAAAGTCCTTAATTTAGAATGTATACTTTTTTCATTCAAGTGTAGATTTATTGAGTGATCATGACATAACAGAAATTACAAAATCAGTGTTTTTGTCTTTTTGCTCTGGATATAAATTTCTTAATACACAAGAAGGTATAGCTCAACAATTTCCTTTGCCTAGGTTACTGTGTCCTCATATGATATGATTAAGAACACAACCACCAGTCTGGTATGTGCAAGTTCTCCCCTTAAAATCAAAGGTACATTCATTCCTAAAAGGAGGCCCACTTCAGCCTAAAGGTGTCCCTTTGCTTGATGACCAACCGACCTTGATAAACATATTAAACAAAATGAAAAGATTGTTACAAAAAATCATTGTTAGCTGTTAAATATTGATGTCGTTTTAAAACATTTTAGAAAAACCATTGTTTTATGCTTTGAATTTATCTGCAGTGTGTCTGTACCTTTATTCACCACTTTTTCACAGTAAGAATTACAAAAAGTTGTCATTCACACACACACACACACATTCAAAATTATTATAACACAACGAATAAGAACAATTGCTCTCGTTAGTCATTCAATGTCCAATCTGTTGCACATAATAATACTTGATCAACTACGTTGGAAAGATATATTTCAGAAAATGTTGCAATATCACATAAAATCTTTTGAAAACTTCTAGATGTCTGAAATTTCAACATAGATGTTGTTTTGTCTTGTTTTCCCAATGACTCACTTAACATCTTTTTTCCAAAAATTTTTCAAATGCATACAAAGTGTATTATAAATTTCAGCGTCAATCAACAAAAATCAAGATCGCAATCTGTGCATACCACTTTTATTTTAGTCAGTGTGAATAAAAAGACAGGAAACGAAACGTTTGTATGCATTAATAGATGGTGATATTTTAGATCGTGCATAACTGAGTTGGGATTTAATAGGGATTTGTATTATAGTAGTAGTTTGACACATTGCATTGCACCCTAAATAGGACGTGACATTCAAGGGCAAATATCTCGAGAACCAATAGGAATAACTGACATCAATTAGGGTCAGCGACATTGGCCAAGGGGTGGCAAAAAAAATTTGGGAGGGGTCAAACGTGAGGTCACTCCTATGACATCTATAAAATCTTTGATATAGACATAGAGGATGTCTCCCTAACTGTTCATCCTTAACACACTATCCTATACATTTTTTTGATCAGCTTTTTGAGCTCTACAACTACTGATCTTTTGCAGTTCTTTGATTAAATTTTTATTCACCCCATATATGAGAAAAAGGGCACGGGTGTGCAACTAATGGAGAAAATGAACCTGTAAATTTTTTTTACAAACCATACTAATTTGATATTTGTTTTTAGAAAGAGACCTGTGGCAGTACATTGCTTGACTTAGTAGCTACTGAACTTGATTTATTGGAAAAAGATTACTTTGGGTTGCGATATGTAGATAGTAACAAACAAAGGGTTGGTATTTTTTTTATGTTTAAAATAAAAATATTCCATCTGAAAAGTATCCTGGCAATATTTTGCAGATTAAGAAAGATGATGATTCAAGCTTTTTTTTTAATAGCATTGGCTAGATGGTATTAAAGAAATAGCAAAACAGCTTCGAGGTGAGAACATTGTATTTTCTGGTCATTTGAGATAACATTTCAAACACCGGGACTGAAATGATCAATTGTATGAACACCGGGATGATGAATTGCACTGACTTAAGTAATGATTGATCTGATGAAATAAAAAAATTGAAAAACGTTATGGTCCGCACTTCACAGTTCACAGTTTCATAGTTCCATAAACGACGGAAAATGACAATATTTGCGGGAATTTAATTTCATGAAAAAAACATGAAACAGCAAAACTTTCTCCTCACGAAAGTTTCTGAGAATAAAGTATATGTGCCCTGAAATTATAAAATTAAGATCGTCATCACCTATCGGTCTGCTCTGATACCTGCAACTTCTCACCTTAAGATAGTTAATTATAATGTTTTGGGGGTTCCTTTTATTTTAGAATGTCGACAACCGTATATGTTCTTTTTTCGTGTGAAGTTTTATCCAACAGACCCAACAAAACTGAGAGAAGAAATTACAAGGTGGAAATCTAATATTCAAATCCTGTAACACCATTTCAATAAACAAACATTTAAAAACAAATTAATCACTTTTCAAATTACAATGCACTTAACTAAATTAACTTAACTTTAGTTTATCCATTTTGTTTTATAGATATCAATTATATTTGCAGCTTAAAAGAGACATCCTGCATGGAAGGTCAGCCATGATTTGTTTGATGTGAACATACGATTCTGTGTTTTCCATTGTTTGAAGTAAATAAAGAATTATATTACTAATTTATTATATTGTGTTATAATTATATAACTACTTATCTACTTATGTATGTAAACATAACATGTGTAATTGCATTTTTAATACTGGTCCTTTTTGTTGATATTGGTAACTTTGGTTGTTGTTGGTAACAGATTGAAAATGGTAGCACCAAGAATGATGATGGCTGTCCAGTTAACTGTTTGATGAGTGATAGTATTAACATGGAGTAGTGATGGGATTTGATTCCTCATTATTGTTTAAGACTGACAGATCTGTTTCACAGACCTAAAGATTAGGTGATAGAAGCTGAATAAACAAGCTGCATTACCTTGTGTATCTATGGGAACCACAAAACAATGATGCAACATACTGATGAACTAATGAATTTTAGCATAAGGAGAGTCTAGGAATCAGAGAAATACAGAAGCTTCAATATATTAGAGAGAGTGTGGTTAGTTTTGAATGGTTGAGTCGTCAATGAGGACTAAATATTAATTCTTATGTCATGATATCCATCACATATTCACCCTCATTTTTTTATGTTAAATTTTTAGACTGCTTTGTCCATTCAACAACATCACAGACTTAGCTGCTCATGTTGTTCAAGGTGAGATATTATTTTGTGTGTTGTTTTTTTATGTGTGTAAATATTACTTGGCGTTCATGTATTTTGAATCTTTCATATTTTTGTAGCTGAAATTGGTGATTTTGATGAAGAAGAGCATGGAAAAGATTACATCAGTAATATCAAATTATTACCCAGACAGGTGATTATAACAATATTCATTTTATCTCCAAAATGTTAGCAAATGGAGTGAACATCCTCAGGTGCTTTTTAATTGTTAATTTTTGTTTCTTTGTTAATAATGATTTTAAGATAATGTTATAATGTATAGAGATAAAAAATGTTTGACACAAAATGAATTGGTTTGTTTGTAGAATGAAAGACTTGAAGAGAAGATCATGGAGTATCATAAAACTTTAAAAGGATACTCACCAAGTGAATCTGAAAATCGGTTTTTAAACTTGGCTCGTAGTCAAGATTTATATGGAGTTGATCCTCATCCATGTAAAGTAAGTTGTCACCATCAGTTTTTCAATTTCTAGGCCGAGTATTGATCAGCAAAGTTATGAAGAACAAGTTCCTGTCATTTCTTTAATTATCATGTGCATTCTTATTAAAAAATAAAAGCTATGTAATTTCATTTTTTTGTATTTTAGGATCAAGAAGATTTGCCGTTATATTTAGGGTTAACTCCACAGGGGATACAGATTATCCGAGAAGCAAGACGAGTCTCAGGTTTTGTATGGTGAGTATTTGATTGACACCTCTCAGTTTCTCCGTGACTCGTATTACAGATAATGATGACCAATTTGGATTTTTTTTCAGGCCTGATGTTAGTAAAGTTTCATATGATAACAAAATCTTTTATATTCAAACTTTGTCAGAAAAGGTAAAATCAATGTTGTTTCTCAATCTCAGGTATATTTGTTTATTTGGTAAAAATTTGCCATAACAATATATGTTTAAAAAATTGATTTGTAAAATAAGCTTTTAAATTTGAATTTTTTTTAAACAGATTGTAGTATTTTGCCACCATCTTTATTTTGTTCATTGTAGAAGAAAACAAATTATGCTTTTCGTTTAAATGACACTTCTTCTTGCAAGCATTTATGGAAATGTGGTGTTGAACACATGACATTTTACAGGTTAGTTTGTAGACTTGAACACGTCAAGGTGTTACGAAATATATCATTAAAAAAATAAAACAGTGTTTTGTTTGGCCTCCATAATTTGATGATTTAGCACAAATATCCATTACACATTCGCACATGATGACATTAAAGAATAGAAAAAATCTCCTATTTGTGATGTTAAAATTTATATGATCCATTAACGAGAGATTTTATTGTTTTATTGTTTTATTGACTTATTGACTAATCGAGGAATGGATGTGTGGCTGAATCTCAGGGATTTTCTATTTATAGGAAAGGATAAAGGATATTGTTGTCAATTCATGGAAAGATCATTTTTGAATAATTCACCTAAAAAATTGAATATTGAATTAGAAAATGTTAAGCACATTAAAGGGAGACCTAAGGAGTTTTGTCATGAAAGAAAGGGGCATTTGAAAACTAGGTCTGTTTCGCTAAAACATCTCTTCTTCTGTTTATATCTTTTAGTGAGGAACCAATCAAAGCACAGGGTCCTAAGAGATCCGCTCTGTCCCCACAAAATATCTTCCGCAGGAGCAAATATAAGTACAGGTAAATTTGTCTTTCTTATTGTTTATATAAAGTTTCTTTCTTTCTTAAAATTGATATATTAACAAACATGAAATCTCAGTTCCATACTCATTTGTGATGACAGGATGATCAAGGCTATTTATTTTTAATTTATATGTGTGTGAAGCTAGCTTCTTTTTTAAAAGCGTTTTAAAGTCGTTTGTAAAAATGAGGCGCTTTACTGGTAGATGAACTGTATATCATATTTTAGTGGAAAAACCGAAAATGATTTGAAAAATGAATCCGATAAAATACGAAGATCAACACCTCAAGATTTTGAAAGGTAAAAACATTTGCCGAAATATATTGTTCTATAAAGTTGAATTAAGTATTTTGTTGTAAGTTGAAAATTTGAAAACGAAGGATGAAATTTGTTTTTAGAAAATCCAGTTTGCGTCTGTCGGTGGTGTTGAACAATACTAAGCAATTTCAATCAATGCCCAACCTTGGGAAAATACCCCAACCTTATACGACTCCAACAGATGACAACGAAAATCGCGACGTTCAGGATCAAACACAACAAGATACTGATGATGCAAATATCATTTCAAAATCTGAGAAGGACGGTCCCAATGAATTATCAGAATTTGAAACAAAAGAATTTCCTGTTGATCCTGAATCGAATCGGGCATCAATATACATGGATGATGCTTCAACATCAAGCTCCATTGCAGATATTAACAGTATTTCCATACCTCCTCCACCACCTGTTATAAACATTGAGAATGTAGATGATCAGAGTGAAAAAGTGGAAGAAATTCCACCCACTACAGAAGAGACTAAAATGCTTCCGCCATCGTCAAATAGTGTTGCAGATTTCTATAAAAATCCTATCTTTTTACTGATGCTTTTAGCAGCAGCCATTATACCTTTGGCTATTTTTATTCAATTTAAAAATATAAGTTAATAACAAGTCTATTGGTGTGTTGTTGATTAAATGTAATGAGGATCTTGTATACTATACTAAAATTCAGAAATATGGGAAAGGTTAAAGTTGGAATAAATTTGAGTTATTTTAATTTGTGGTGGACTTTTGGTAGCTAATCAATCTACTGTTACATGTAAATTAAATGATGAAGGTTATATGTACTGCTTTATCACTTCTGGTTAGATCTAATTTTCTAGTGCTTTCTGTACCTGATCCAATGTTGCTGAGTGATTTTCTTGAAATGTGATTAAGTTATGACCTGACAAGCATCCGAACATTCATAGCGGTAAACGTTTTCCACGATCAATTGTAAATTCTTTAAAGAAGGTGTTGGTTGACATTATGAATGTTTTTTTTATATATATTTTATGGTTTTGTTATTGTTGCTGTTTATTTGTGAAATGTAATTCCATGATTAAACTGTTGTATTTATTAGCAATTATAATTTTTTTTTTTTTTTATAGGAAAACATTTTCACTTTTGATTCTGTGGTGAATATTTAAAATGGACATCCTAGTTGTTTTTTGGGGGTTTTTTCATAATTTTTTTCAGAGGTTTCATAAAAGTTGAAATCTACACGCTTTTTTATAACCACCAATAAAAATCGAGCAGGCTTGTTGGTGCTCATTTGTTTTTGCCGTTTTGAGCCTACTCTGATGCTAAATGTGGTGGTTATTTGAAATATCAAAATTGAAAGTATGCATAAACTGTCAAAAGCACTTACTAAGAGAAAACGACTACCTGCTGCTGAGGTAGAGAAAGTGTAAGTGGCAGAAAATGTCTTGCCTTCGCTATGATTTTAAATCTAGGGTGGCGCTTAGATTGATGCTTAGTTTAATGATTAGTTTAATGATTAGTTTGATGGTTAGGTGGTGCTTAGATGATGCTTATATTTTTAGTGAATTTGAGTCTCAAATTTAAGGCTTAGAAAGGTAGTGCTTGTATAAAAAAGGATTATTTTACGTTGTTGTGGTTAAGATTTCGAACTTGTGCATGTACCAGTTTCAAGCTAGCAAAGTTGGTGTTGTTTAGCCTTGTTAACCTTGTTAACCTTTCAAATTGGTGGTGTGAACCTTTTAAAATGAGTTTGGGTCATCAAGGTAATGATCAGGCTATCCCACGTTTTTTTCACAAGACTTTTGTTTAAAATAGCAGGTTTTTTTCTCCCATTTTTGAATGAACATACGGTTTGAAACTGTAACATGAATATTCATTGCAAACTTTTATGTGAATCGTTTTAATGTTTAGCCACCTCTTTTGATCAAACTCCTCCTGAGGGTTTTTTTTTTATCAAACTCATCCTGAGGGGTTTCTTTTGATCAAACTCCTCCTGAGTGGTTTTATGTTTTTACGCCTTCATATAAGGAGAGTAGCTGATGTTGTTGAATTGCCATGGAATCTTCTTTTTGTTTCAAAACACGTCTTCATCTTTAGTTTTATGTGAAAGGGTTTTTTTTATGAAACTATTTTTATTGTAGATTTGTCTCTAAACAAACAAATGCAAATTTATTAGATCTGTAGTTATCTCTCTATCCTTGCAAAGATGACAGATTGTTGTTTTGCTGATCAATGATAAATAAATTTCAGTAAAATACACTTTCGGTTCGGCCTGTGTCTTCTTTCTTCACCGTGTTAATGCAAACCTTAATATACTGATAATTTTCGTGAGACTGGATTATTAAATTGACTTATTAGATTATTTTTTCAAACCAATACCCAACACTAATATAACTGAAAGCGACGTCGGTGAATTATTGACGTCACTTAAGATTGATGGTAGACGTTTCAGTAGCTGCTTTATCGATGACTACCATTAAGAACGGCGGATCTAGATGGTATGTCAGTTATTAAAGCATTAAAGAAAAACGAGCAAATAATCCCATTGGTGATACAGACTGGAAACAGAAATTTTGTTGATGTGCTCCCCCACAATTATCGACATACTCTGGAACCGCCACTGATTATAATCGGATTATAATCGGTGTTGTTTGTATTTATTTATTGCTCTTTCACATGATCAAGTAACGTTATACTCAGAAATAGAATAAAAAACAAAATAGAATAAAATAAAACAAGATAAAATTGGAAACAAAAACAGCAAGGATTTTATTTCATACATCATACGTCAGGAAAGTCTCCAAGGAGTCCAGCAAAAATTTGAAGTTGTAAAAGTGGCCTAAGAGCAAATGTTTACACGAGATTCATCTAAATGTAAAACGGGCCAGCCCACTTAAGGGAGATTTCTACATGAACATTTTAATTTGAAATTTTAAGCAATGACACAATTAAATGATGCTTTATTGTTTGTATTCAGAATCACATTATTCGTGGGTTATTTGCTCGGAATCAACCTTTTGAGGTAAATCATCTGAGGAAAGATAAGTGATTTCCAAACACTTTCAGACATTCATCACTTTTTTTTTTTTTGAAATGATACTCACTCCTCTACACGAGGTCCAGCTTTTTCAATTACACAGATCATGCACAAATCGGTTTAGTTTTGTAATATCTTCTACACATTACCAAAAATTGTAAAACAGAAAATAAACCATGCTAATGCCAAACGAAAATCTGTTTAGTGTAACAATAGACACAAAAATTAAACTGTTTGGTAACCAAGGTTGCAACGGACCGCTTAACATCTAAAACGTCCCGAGTTACAATACCACGGTTTCTTATGTCGTACAAAATCTCCTTAGACAAATTGAATATTTTCTACACATCTGACACGAAAATAAACAGAATGCCTTCTCATTTAAAACGAGACATCTATATATTGAATACCCAATACCCAATAAAAACATCTAAAGCGACATGACGACATGACGACTGGAGAGAGTAGATATTGGCGCCAAATTAACTTCATAGAAATGTGCATCTAAAATTTAATGGGGAAACAAAACGACAAGCTGGTTTTCATAGGTCAGGCTTAAGCACAAAATAAACAAACAAACAAACAAACAAATAAACAAGCTCATATCCATCTTATATACAAACCTTTATAGAAAACTCAACAGCTATATTAACGGTTCATAAAGAAACAAATGGAGGAAAATTGAGGCGTGGAATTCACGTTCAAGCTGAAAGAATCCTTCCAATGATACAAGATAAGATTTTAACAGGACCCATTTTAATACGACCCATGGAAGAACAGAAACTTTGTATATATGTATCTAGTTTTTGAATGGACATCCTGTCAAAATATTCGTTTTAAATAAATAAATAAATAAATAAATAAATAAATAAATTTAACAACTAAAAAAAATAACCAATATAACTATCCTAGATAAATGTATATTTTACGCAGTGGGCAAACTCTGTAAAACGGTCTCTGTAGAGGAGGGTTTTTCATCGCTTGCCATTCCCATAGAAAACACTCCCCCACAGAGACTTTTTGAAGATTTTGCCCACTGGGTAGATATTCACTGTATGTGTGATATTTTAGATAATCACTATATTTTAGATATTATAGATATTCACTGTTGTGTGGTACTTACTTTGTATTGTCGAAAGATTCACAGTGTTTTGTTCTTTTAAATTGTTCCCATATTTCAGTATTTGACTTAATATTTCGACGATTTTTTGTAGAACCCCAACCGCATTTTTTCAACAAAAACATGGAGGACGTAAACGCTGGCGAATGAACAGCCCAAAGTAGTTGTATGGGGATGGAAATGAAGATGAGTGCCCATGGTGTTCATTGGAGAAATTGAAGCGAAACTGGACAATTTTTTCTTTCTGGCATTTGTTTTGTTATTCGTTTATACCGTTGTTTTTTATATTTAGAAATTGTTCAAAATAATGAATGGCAAGGGCGTGAAAAAGTAAGCAAGTGAGATGATTTGGAGGGAGTATAATACGCTGTCGTCAGCATTTTCTTTAAACGACCATAAGTTTTTAATCTCAAAGTATTTACCAACTCTATCTTCCATTTTTTACAAGTTTTCGATCGGTACATTTTAAAGTTAAAAAATTTTGACTTTGATTTTTTCTGACCGTGAAACCTTGACGTCATCGGTCATTTGACATTAGGGCAAAATCACGGGTCATCAGTGATTTAAAATCACCTACATGTCAGGAGCACATTTCCATTGAAAAATCAAAGGTTAGGCTATTCGCTAGTTTTTCTCAAAAAATTCCCTAACATATCATGTGAAAGCTTATGCAGACACTCAAAGTTTCTTTTGGGCTGTACTTACTGTATATAAATTAATGCCGAGTTATCCAGTGTTTGAGTAACCGGAAGTAACCGGAAGTCAACTGTATGTCAAAATAAGTAACAAAACAGTGAGGTTGGAAAGAATTATTATTTATTATTATTATTAGAATTATTTTGAAATAAATTTTATAAAATATATATAGGTAAAAATAGTTTTCATTCTGGTTACCATGACAACCAACGTGTCTGTATATAACAACTTGCTCATTTAAATCTTACATCGGTTAAATCTATAACGATACATGCAAAGATTTGTCGTTATTGCGTCTTTTTATTTACCAATTTCAAAACACTTTCTAACGATAATGTGAAACACATTCAATTCTATCCTGATGGTGTATTCGGGATCGTCTTCTGTTGGTTGCAACAACCCTGTCAAGAATCAGATCGTAATCGCAAGTGGTACTGATGAAGAAAATGTCTAACTTGGAACTTCTGTAACATGTAACATTGATCTCCTATGTTTTCTATCAACTTCCCAAAGAACAAATGTAGCACAATTCACCCTTTATGCAGTTCCATGACGTAAATTTAGTCCAATCGTAAATTTAGTCCAATCTTAAATCGCGATATCTATTATTCATTTTTTTAAAGCATGTGACTTCAGCTAATATCTTTTTGTCCGTTATTATCTGTTTTTTCTGTTTAAGATGAGGACGAAGAAGAAGAAGAAAGTAATGGAAAAGTGTTTTTCTCTTTCCATTTGCAACATGTTAAAATCTACTCAAATGTATATATGTTACTGAATGGTTATTTCTCACTTTTCGTCCACATGAAGTACTGCGTCAAAACAGATAAAAGTATATAAAAGTATATAATTTGATGCTGCCTTTTACCAGAGGAATTCGTAGGACTATTATATATTCATGCCGAAAGTTAGAAGCATAGTCAAGTCTTCAATTAAAGGAGAATTAACATCAAAATAACAACTCAAGCTTAAAAATGTTCCCTAAGCAACTCTGAATCAAACATAACTAATAAAATTTTTCAAAAAGTTTTATTTCGCCTTAAATTTGAGGTTTTCTAAAGTCACGTGATCAAAAACGTGACGTCACAGTCGCCCAACTTGCTCGCATGCGCATGCGTATATGAGATCTCTCTCATTAGACGGGTAATAAAAAAACATGGCTTCTCCAAACGCTGAATTTTCAAGGTTGTTAATCAAAATAAATTTAGCAAAGAATAAATTAGTGTATTGCTTGGGTACGAAGTTTCATTAATCAGGTGTTAATGGACTACTTTTGGATGTTCTTCGCAACGTAACGACGTAACAACGTAACAACGTAACAACGTAACGTTTCATACATCACAGATGTAAAAGTTTACGTGCTAGTAGACACTATAACTCTCTTCTTTGGGAATTTGTGTTGACGCTGAGTATGCCAGACATTCTCTTCCTGTCGTGATTAATGATTACAGATCGGTTGGAGACTTCAATAAGATCAAAATTACGAGTCATATGTTTATCACGAGTCATATGTTTATCACGAGTCTGCTCGCGTACTTTACGTGCATAGTATACTTGAACAAACAAACTGCATATTTTTGCATCGAATGAATGAATTATTATCTATGTTTAAATGGATAGCGATAATAATTGATTTCAACAACAGTTTATAAGAAACAAGGATTGATACAGCATTTTTATTTTATTGTACGTGTTACAATCTTCATTTTGTGACGTAAATAACGATCGCTTTGCATTCGGCAAATTTTGGCTTACACCAAAATCCAAAATATCCAGACCCGTTTGCTCGGCTACCCTGATGTTTTTATTAGAACGAATTTTCCCCAATTCACCTTAGCTTGGGTCATATCCAATTACATGGGCTCCTTTTACTAGTCCTTCGAATTGCGATATTGTCATTGACTTCGTTCTTGCATTCCATAGTTGCAAGCGTTACTTGCTTACAAAGCAGCGGATGATACACGCTTGCTGTTAAAGAAACAAATTATTTTACTCGTATGAAATTTCCACCAAAATAACAATATTCATTGCTCATGTAGCTGTTTCCGGCCCTCTTCATTTCTTTGGCCAGCAAAAGTTTTTGTTTTGATGTTTTGAAAACATATTGTGCATTTTCATTGACTTCAAATATCAGATACTTGTCATTTTTTTAGTTTTGTTAACCTCAAAGTGATTTGGTTCATAATAAATAAAACAAAGCTTGCATGCTTTACAGCTATTGATATTCTCTAGTGGTTCCAGTCATAAAAGTTGTGACGAAACATCGGAACACAGAATACAGAAAGAACCATGGGCGTATTCAAGGTCAGTCAAAAAAAGTCTAACGTTATGATATTTCTTTTCAGCCTTTACTGTCGATTTGGTCACTTGCACGTTTTTCTTTTCTACTTTAAATGACTAAACTCTCCTCCACAAATTTTGACTGACCTCTGCCTACGCCTCTGAGAACATTGTAAAAAAACACGTCTGGAAGACATTGTAAACAGGAGAAAAAATGTTACAAACTTACAATCATCTCAGATATAGCTTACCTTTTTAGTTAATGTTAATAATAATAATAATAATAATAATAATAATAATAATAATAATAATAATAATGGTTTCTTTCGGGCATATCCATGTTTTACAATGGCTCTTCGTCCCTGACAATAAAAAATAAATTCTATAGTAAAAAAACCCAAAAAAACCCAAAATATTATGCATGTGCGCTGAAACACTTAGCTAAAGAACTATCTAAATAAAATAGTGATATAATGTGATTATATAAATACTTTAATTTATTTGAAATTTATTTATTCACTTCGTTCTTTCATACAAAATTTCTCACCATTAATATTGATAACTTCGAAAGGTTTAAGTAAAAATATTGAAGGAACCTGGCTCTCGATCGATTTCGAAACAATATTTGTGAAAATTACCACTACACACAACGCTATCTTTATTAAATATAAAGGCATATTCCAAACCTATTCCAATGTTGTGTCATACGACGTGTCATACGACGCAAAAATGTCTTTTCAAACTGATTAGCTCCAGTCGATCCGAAAGTAAGTTGGACGGCTGTGACGTCACAAATTCATAATTACTGAAAACTTTAAACTTGAATAATTTCCAAATGATGTATTTTTAAGCAAAAAAAATAGGTGGTCAATTTTGACGTTAATTCTCCTTAAACCCTATTCATACCCTCTCGGTTTTTTCCCATAACTTTTTTAAGTATTTATTTATTTATTTATTTATTTATTTATTTATTTATTTATTTATTTATTTATTTATTTATTTATTTATTTATTTATTTATATTTATTCAAACTTTGTGACTTTTATTTTATTTTATTTTTTATTTTATTTTATTTTTTATTTTATTCTTAACTTTTATTTGACTTTACTTTGGCAAAAGAAGAGATAGAGAATGGACCGTTCTGGGCCACCTCTTTTTATCACTATTTTTTCTCGCTATTTTAGTATCTGCGCAGATAGTTCAAATAATGTAAAATACTCGCTAAATAATGTAATGAATTTTTGATAAATAAAAAATCGGGAATTTCCCTTTTTTCAAAAAGAATTTCCCTTTTTTCAAAAAAAAAAATTAAAAAAATAAATAAAAATTAAAAATTAAAAAAATTAAAAAAAAAATAAAAATCGGGAATTTCTCTTTTTTCAAAAAAAAAAATAAAATAAATAAAAATAAAATAAAATAAAATAAAAAAAGTTTTGTCCACTTTCAAAAAATTTTTTTTCTAAAAATTTATATATATAATAAAGATGTCTAATAATTCTTTGACGAATCAAATTTTAAAAGATTTAGTGATGCGTACAGTTCAATTATGTAAAGAATTGGGTGTGACGAATTTTAATGAGGTGATGTGGCAGGCAGCTTTAAATTGTTATATCGAGATTGCTAAATTATTTAAAACGGATTTTAATGATTCGATGTGTTTGACAGCTAAAAAAGGTTATATTGATATTTTGAAACTATGTAAAAAATGGGGCGCGACGAATTTCAATGATGCGATGGAGTGGGCAGCTGAACAAGGTAATATCGAAATCGTTAAATTATGTCTAGAATGGGGTGCAACTAATTATAATGATGTGATGTGTGTTGCAGCTAAATACGGTCATATCGAGATTGTTAAATTATGTAAAAAATGGGGTGCGAATAATTTTAATAGTACGATGATGTATGCAGCTAAATACGGTCATATCGAGATTGTTAAATTATATAAAAAATCGGGTGCGACGGATTTTAATAATGCGATGACATGTGCAGGTAAATACGGTCATATCGAGATTGTTAAACTATGTAAAAAGTGGTGTGTTAATAAGGTATATGATATTATCAAAAACAGAAATGGTGATAAACTAGATCAAAAATAAAATAAAAAAAGTTTTGTCCACTTTCAAAAAAAAATTTTTCTAAAAAGTTTATATATATAATAAAAGATGAATCAAATTTTTAATTTTATATAATAAAAAGAATGAAGATTGTAAAGCATACTCAATGGGAATATAATTAATAATGATAATGACGACGATGTGCCACCATATTCTGGAAAAGTAATTGATAAATTGGCGAAAAAATATAACCTCTCAAAAGATACTTGGATATGTCTGTTTTGTAACCATAAAAATATTTGCGCTGGTGATTTTGTTTGTGAATATGATCCATATTTAGAACATTATGTTATTTTGTTCAAAAAATTTCGTCAATCTGTTTTTAGTAAAAATTGGTATGGAGAAGCGCACAAACAATGTTGCAATTGTTTTCAAAATGTATAAATTAATATGGTCTGTTTTTAATACATGCATAATGTGCAATAATAAATGGAGAGATCGTTGATGCATCCGCTTATTTTTTAAGATGTGACAAAACATTTTTTAAAAAAAATAAACCATTCGGGAATTTCCCTTTTTTCAAAAAAAAAATAAAAAAAATTAAATAAAAAAGTTTTGTCCACTTTAAAAAAAAAATTTTTCTAAAAAATTTATATAATAAAGATGAGTAATAATAATCCTATGATGAATTAAACTTATAAGGACTTAGTGAAGATTGCTCGGGTGGAGAATGTTCCATATAGCAGAACTAATAAAGCTATATTAGTTGATCGTATACAACACTATCGAGATACGGTAGGTACATTATATAGGGAGAAAATGCCTTCTTTGAAGAGAATGCCAAGATCTGATGGAATTAGAGGGTATTCAAGTTTAAAAAAAAATGATCTAATTGATACTATTCTCTTCCATCGAAGGGTTGTTATACCCCAAATTGAAAATTTTAAAGAATTAACAGTTAAAGATCTCAAAAAAAAAAGCGCGTGATACAGGTCTACAGGTTATAGGAGGTAAGAAGATGAATATTATTAAAAATATTGTGAAACATCACACATTGAAGTTGAAAGATATCGTTGAGGATATCGCAAGTGAGGAATATAAAGCTAAAAAAGAAGAGGGTGCATTTGGAGGGAACTTTAGACGTTTTAAAAGCAAAGGTGTTGATGAGGGGAAAAAACCCATAACGGTTGAAGAATATCTGATGATGATTCGAAGACATGTGATTAATGTTATGAGGGATTTGATCAAAGGTGGTGAAAGCTGGAAATTTCAGTTAAACTTAGTTCCAGAGTTTGTGAATAACAAAGACAAAAATGATAAAATAACCAAATTTATATGGGGTGTTAATAAAATAATTATGAAGGGTAGTAATCTTACAGAGATGGTTGATGATATATTTCACACTATTTTGCAGCAATATGAGATTATGATGCATGTGTTAACTGCTAGCTCTTTTGTGTTTAATCGCGTTTTTGAGATGACATATCACTGTCACAAAGTGGATTTGATGCGTGGAAGCTCTTATTTAGAGCTACCTGACTAGATATCTAACAAGAAATGTTGTATCAATCCTAATAATGAGAAAGATAATATGTGTTTTATGTGGGCTGTGATAGCATCTTTGCATCATGAGGAGATAGGAAAAAAATGTCAAAGGATAATAAAGTTGCAACCTTTTGTAGATCGCTACAACTGGAAAGGTATCAACTTTCCAACACCGTCTAACCAATGGTCTAAGTTTGAGAAGCAGAATCCTTCAATCGCGTTGAATGTGTTGTATGTTGATGGGTTTAAAATAATCAAACAAGCGTACATTTCTAACTATAATTTAGATCGTAGCAAAATTATAGACCTCCTTATCATTCAAAAGGGGGAAAAGAAACACTATGTAGTCATTAAGAAGCTTTCAGCTCTGCTACAAGGTGTAACATCAAAACATGATGGTGACTTTTACTGTCGCAATTGTCTCAACTCTTTTCGAACAGTGGAAGCCTTAAACATGCAGGTTAATGCATGTAAAGATCATGATTTTTGTCATGTAAAGATGCCTGAAGAAGGGAAGAACATCTTGAAATATAAAGATGGAGATAAGACGATACGAGTTCCTTTTACGATATATGGAGATATGGAGTGTATTTTGGAACCAATATCAGGAATTGAAGGAAATTCGGAGAAACCATTTGAACAGGATATAAACAGACATATACCTTGTGGTGTAGGTTTCTATACTAAATTTGCTCATGGAGAGATCGATAAAGCTATGATACAACATCGGGGTGAGGATTGTGTAGAGGTGTTTTGTAAGTCATTAAAGAAGCAGGTCTACAGAGCCATTCGATATAAGAAGAGAGCTATGAATTCACTCACAGAAGAAGAGAAGAAGGTTCATAGGGAAGCGAAGAAATGCTATCAGTGTAAGAAGGTGTTTAAGAAGCAAGCAGAATCTGTCGGAGATTCTAAAGTACGGGATCATTGTCACTACACTGGTAAGTATCGAGGTGCAGCGCACAGCAACTGTAATTTAGCATATCAAGTACCAAAGCATATCCCTGTAATATTTCACAACCTTTCAAAGTATGATGCTCATCTGTTTATACGAGAGTTGGCGAAGAAGTTTGACGTAGATGAGATGGAATGCATCGCTGAAAATGCGGAGAAATATATCAGTTTTTCGGTTCCCATAAGGGTGAAGATGTATGATGATAGCGGTAAACCTATCATATTTAAGGACAAGAAAACTGGGAAGGAAAAGGAGCTAACGAAGAAGTGTATGGTGCGATTTATCGATAGTTGTAGGTTCATGCAGAGTTCTCTTAGCAACTTGGTTGATAATTTAACTGATACGAGTGGTGTAAAGATGTAACTGTAAAGTAACAGGTGTATTGAAAATCAGAAGTATATACATGCAGAAAACCCATAACAATTACTATTTACAAGTGTATCTAAAGGAGGGTAAGTATAAGCGAGTAGACGTGGATAAAAGTCTTCTTAGCGAATCTGATAATGATGATGAGATTTAGTTAAAGAGGTTTTCCCTCTACAATAAAACAAAATACTAAAAGGTGGATCCCATTTCACGATTGTATAAATTAATCAATCTTCATTGTACTCTTTATTATACAACGCTTTTTCTTTTGAAATGATATTAATTATGTGGATTAATCATGTGGGCGAATGTTATCAATGATATTCTTCTTAACAACATAGAGACAAGAAGTATCTCAATCGTTAAATTATGTAAAGAGTGTTTTTTTTTTTATAATGTAGTAATGTGCAAATTTTCTTAACAACATTCTATATGTTATCAATGGTATTCTTATTAACAACATATAGAATGCTATCAATCGATATTAGATGTGATACATATCATGCTTTAAGTTCTGTAACACGATTCTGCATATCAGTAATTGTTTAGAGGTCCGCATGGTATGCGGCGTCCCCCTTCAAGTAATTCATAATGTGTTTTTAACGCTATAGTTAGCGGTCTCGTCGAGGTTCGTATATCAACATGTAAAGTTTTATAGTTTGATCAAACTATAAAACATAGGGAGGTGGTGATTCATAGATTATGTAACATCTACATCCGGGGTATTGGAACCAGTTACGAGCTTTTTTGCGATCTCTTCACGACCTTGTTTTCTCCCAAGCTCTAACAGCTCCTCTTTCTGGTGATCATAAAGTTGTTTAATTGCTTTACTCGATCTAGATCGCAGTTCTTGTTTCTTACTAAAATAACGTTGTTTCTCTCCTATAATGCGACTGAATTCATGATGATCAATATTTCCATCTTCTATACTCTTTGATATAAGTATAATCAAACCATCTAATATGTTTTGAGCAGTTATAGAAATATCACGATTTTTCTGTCTTTTCACATCAAAAACAGAGACACTTTTCCGGATTATAATCAATATCATATTCAAAACAAGAGTCGTCACACATATTGCAATACTCATCGATTTATCTACGCCAGAGATTAGACACGCGATTTCTCCACCTGTAAGCACAACGTTCACCGCATTTAGAAAGTAAGAGATATACGTACCAACTAGAGTGTAACGTGAAAATTTACGTTCTAAAGAGGTTCTGTTTACTATCTCTTTAGATAGTAACGCTTCCGTCTCCTTAATTGTTTGAAGTCTATAGTTTTGTGTTTCCTCGTCTTCTGGAGGAGGAGCATTGGGGGGTAAAACAGGATATAACTTATTAGGGTTTAAATCATAACTTG
Organism: Turritopsis rubra; assembly: GCA_039566895.2. NCBI lineage: Eukaryota > Metazoa > Cnidaria > Hydrozoa > Anthoathecata > Oceaniidae > Turritopsis > Turritopsis rubra. The sequence goes on along the minus strand of CM077619.1, from coordinate 12,532,443 downwards.
CCATATGTTTATTTTAACAATAGTTTCATTCTAACACCAACATCAACATCTTTATCATTCTCATCAGTAATCTTAAAGGTTAAGGTATTTATTGGATAATTCAAAATTTTAGGAATGTATATAGGATTTGAAGTATAATCATATATCATATGATCGTCGTACTCATACTCTCCTTTAGCAAGTTTAAAATGGTGTAGTGTATTCGTTATGTTCGTATTTTCTATCATGTTATGCAATTCGATTTCTTCACAGTGTAGGCGGAGCGCTTTAAATGTTTTGAAATTTGGAGTTGTTCTATAAGATCCAGCTGTGAAATGTTTGTGTACAGGCATCGTTAATCCGAGAAGATTTAATAATCCATCCGTGATTGCAGCTTTATACCCCTTTGTAACAGATAAGGTTAAAGTCCCATCTGCATTTTTATCTACAAAAACTGTTTTGTTACCTCTCGCGTTTATATTTCTGAGGATGGTTTTCGATGTGTAAAGACCTTTTTCAAAATCGATAAATGTTAAAATTTGATCATCTGTAGCTTTAAGATCTTTCGATGTGATTATGCGAGAATTCTGATCTAAATTAAACCATTGGACTATGATCAAAGCATCAGATAAGTACAATTCAGTTCCCTCTTTCAAAGTGCAAGGTAATCTTGTTTCACCAAGTTTGTTTATATATATATATTGATCCATTTATTATATATATAAGAAATGACAAATCTTTTAAGTTTAAATTTAAAAGTAAAATATATACCTGATTATGGTAAACCCAGTGTTTTAATATCATCAAATGAATTATGGCAACAACGAATCGTTGTTGATCAAGATAATTCATCATTCGCTGTAAATTTTCGTAATATCTTTCTACCATATCAACCTAATGCGAATGATAATTTCGGAGAACCGTTTGATTTTTATCTTGGACAACTTTCATTTAGTTTCTGGTTAAGTACTATAGGTTGTGGAATATCCACCTTTCATCTTAATCATAAGAATCCAATGATACGATCTATTTTTCGCTTTCATACATACCTACAAACTCGTCTTATTCTAGAGGAAATGGATGTACCTTTACCTGGAGATTTTATTTTTAATCCAAGAAAAAATTCATATAATAAGACTGCTTTTCGAAGTATTTCTCGAGAATTCGATATCATACCAGAACCTACATATTGGCGATATCTATCACGAATTAATATTGGTAATGATAATATTAAAATGTGGCTTGAAACTCATGTAAACGGATTAACACGTGTAGGATTGCGAAGGTTATCACAATCTATACGATATTATACATATCTAATTTTAGAATCACAAGCTAGTGCGAGATCGAATATTATAGGTAATACAGGACGTGCTTTAGATGCACAAAAGATTTTTTCAACTTCTTTAGAAAAAATTATTCAAAAAAAAAATACTATACAACAAGAGATTACAAATTTTCAAAATGTTTTGAAATATGCCAGAGCAAAACCAAATTTTGGTGTTGCTTTAGGAACTTATCTTATACCAAGCGATTTGAAGTTAAAAAATTTAAATGATATAACAGATTTCACTATAAAATTAGTTAGTGCAAATCATATTGGAACAATATTGATTCCTCCTCAATATGTGAAGAAAAAACATGATCCTTTTAAAGGTAAGAAAACTACTGGTTTTAATCCAAAACATCATGAGGAGATAAAAATAAAAAAAAAATAAAAAAAAAACCTATTGATATAAAATTACCTGAAATATCTAATACAGCACAACAACATGAAGAGGAAAAGCAAGCTTTAATTATTGCTGGAGTATCACTTATTTTGCTTGGAATTTACTTTTCTTAGTAACCAATTTCCTATCAAACCTACTAGGAAAACAATAACTAACCATACATTTGAACTTAACATCATAATCCCCTTCTTCAGAAAGTTTAATAACCAGCTTACAACGCTTCCAATGATACCTGGTAATGCAGCTCCAAACTTTGCACCAATCTTTCCGAGTAGTCGTCCAAGAGCTTCGAGTTGCTTTTTCATCCACTGCTGAATTCCACCTTTTCCCGGTGGTTTTCCACCAACTACCATACCCACCCCTCCGATTAATGAAGTTACGATTGTAGATATAACGAGTCCAAGCGCTGTTATGATTGCCGTAATTGTAATACTTTGCTCTCGAAAAAGAATTCGAAGTTTCTCACCTAACGATGTATCGCTATCCGCTATTTTGGTGATGGTCTCTTTTATTCGTGAAATCTGTGATGATTTTTGTTTCTCAATTCCTTTTTTTTCTTCAAGCAGTTGTTCAAGTTTTTCTTCCCCCTCTCTATCTTCAGGATCTAAATCGAGAGCTCGCCGTTGTTCTGATATCTCCTGATTTATCTCCTTAAGTTCCTCATTATATATCTTAATTTTCTTACCACGATCCTGCATCTGAATATCCTCTGTTTGTAGAGAAGTGCCTAATTTAAGCACATCTTTAATCCTGCTCTTTCCAATAACATTGATGATCGTCTTCTTATTCAACCATTTTCCATTACGTTTATCAGTAAGTCGAACCCAATCTCCATCCTTATAGTACTCGAACCGAGGAACGCCTTTGTATTTCAAAAGTTTAAAATTTTCCAGATCTATAAGGTTCAAAGAGCCTTTAACATTAAGATGTATATACAGACTCTCCAAGTTCATGCGAATTAAACCCTTCTGCGCATCAACCGTTGCTGTAGTTACTTCCGGTAGACCAACATCTGTTCCACTCGGTTGTATAGGATCGGTTGTTGTAGAGATAGGATATGAATCGTCTTCACCATCCTCACCTCCTTCATCATATCCATGATTATCGAAAATATCTGTCATTTCTTATATAATAAATGACTTCATATGGAAAGATATTAAACCCTAATAAAAAATATAGAACTCGTTTTGGTATAAAAGCTATAAGACAACATGTTAAAATAGCACACATCCCAAGCACCATCGATCAGAACCAGGCCTTAGATGTAAAGATACCAAACTTAGGTGAAAATGATGTTATAGAAAGTGGAAGTTTGAAACTTACTTTCGATTTTGAACTGAAGAGTACGGATACGACTAGATATATCATGAACAATCTCGGAAAGAGTTTGATTACTCAACTTATAATTAAATATGAGGGGAATATCATACAAGATATCGCTGATTTTGATATCTATCAGCTTTATGCAGATAAGTGGGATTCAGAGAAACGAAAACTTCTGAAGATCGAACAAGGGGTAGATACCGAAGGAAATGTAAATAAAATTAGAATTAAAACATCTGGAGCAAGTGGTAGTGCGAGTGAAACAGCGTTGGCTAATGCTCATGGAAATAGATTTGTGATACCATTATGGGAATATTATGATATCTTAAAACACCTACCATTTGTACAGATTGACGATCGACTCAGTTTTCAACTGAAATTTGCACCTTATGGAAATGTGATCAGAGATGTTGGAACAGGAAGCGGAGCATCAAAGAAGGATCCTGATGGCTCCTATACCATATCTAACATCGCTTTGGAATTCAATAAAATAGAAGATGAAGAATTCAAAGAAACCGTTATGAATACTTTAATAAATAAATCATTTCCTTTTTATAGAATCTTGAAACATAGCGTGATACCCCTCAAAAAAGAAGATACTATGTGGAATATACAGGTTAATACACCAAGTGAAAGTCTAAAAGGTATTTTAATGCTCTTCATAGAACCTAATAATCGAAAAGATTACGCTTTTGATAATGAAAAGTTCTACAATCCGAAAATATCAAAAGTAAACATCACGGTAGAAGGTCAACCAAATCAACTCTATACAGAGGGTTTGTTGCCTAAAGATATGTATGAAAATTCTTGGTTATATTGTAGCGGTGATGAGCATACGAGTATATCACCAGCAGAATTTTACAATACGAGTTACTCATTATTCATTGATTTTAGAACCACACCTGATAATAAGCTACATGGAACAGGGAGACAACTAAAGAACACGAGTGATGGTGTGACATTAGCAATCACAAAAAAAACAGAAACTGCAGGATCTATCAATTGTTACCTCTATGTTTTGCGAGATGGACAAGTCAACTTTGAAGATGGACGTTTTAAGAGTGTTGTATTTTAAATAAATGGACTATGTAAAGGAACCTTGTACAGCAATTTTCTCTGGACCCACTGGATGTGGAAAGACAGAGTTGGTTTTAAAGCTTCTACATACCAAATTCAAACAACATTTTGAATATATTATCATAATATGTCCTACTATTCAATGGAATGATACCTATCAAACATGTCAAACCTTATGGGAAGAAGATGATATTTTTCTAATTAAACCTACACAGGTAATAGGATTGTTTGATTGGATTGAGGAATTCTCAACTCTCTTACAAAACAAAGAGACACTATTCATCATTGATGATTGTATAGCAGATGAGAAACTTAATCAAAGAAGAAATACACTTTTAGATTTAGCTATCTTCGGACGTCATAAAAAACATAGTCTCTGGTTACTCACACAAGTTTACACAGCTGTTCCGAAGGATATTAGAAGACAAATAAAAATGCTCTTTAGTTGGTATCCAAAGGAAAAGAGTGATATGAAGATGATTGATGAAGAAACTAATGTTATAAATGATGATGATTGGATAACCATTAAGAAACGTTGGAAAAGTGGTAAACATGTTTGCTTATATATACGATTAGAACATCCTAGAGGATATCACATTCTTCAGTAACTTGTATGATAATAGTTACTAAAGATACTCACTTTTTATTATTATATGAAAAAATTATCATAACCATTCTACACATAATTTAACAATATCAATATGACTGCATTCTCCATCGCGTCATTATAATTCGTTGCGCCCCATTCTATATATATATATAATATATATAATTTAACAATTTCAAAACTACCACATATCCAAATTATAAATTTCAAATGAGAAACAAACTCTCAATAACTATTATAAATTCAATTTATGTAAAATATTCATTTATAAATTTCTTCTCATCTTCATCAAAATAACAATTCCATACTCTATCTGGATGCATCACAACTTCTATCAAATCATAATACAATGGTTTTGAAAACTTACGTTTGTGGTGATAACGAAATAAATCTTCATGTATAATATCATAACCTAACCAATCTCTACATAGTTTGATAATCTCTATATGACCATTTTCAGCTGCACAATTCATCGCATCATTATAATCCGTCGCACCCCATTTTTTACATAATTTCAAAATTTCGATATGCCCGTTTTCAGCTGCCAAACTCATTGCCTCATTATAATCCATCACACCCCACTCTTTACATAATTTGATAATCTCTATATGACCTTCTCCAGCTGCAATCTCCATCGCATCATTATAATCCGTCACCACACCCCAATCTTTAAATAATTTAACAATTGATACATGGCCACGAAAAACTGCCCACAGCATCGCCTCATTATAATCCGTCACCACACCCTAATCTTTAAATAGTTGAACAATCTCGATATGACCCCTCCCAGCTGCATTCTCCATCGCTCTATCAAAATCAATCGCACCCCATTCTTTACATAGTTTAATAATCTCGATATGGCCACCAATAGCTGCACAATTCATCGCATGATCAAAATTAGTCGCACCCAATTCTTTGTATGATTTAACGAGATCAATACGACCTTCTTTAGCTGCCAAACCCATCGCATTATTAAAAAACTAGTGTAGCGTGTAAAAACATTTTACAGTTTTTCTCCATAAATTGTTTTTACACGCAATACTGCCATAATAAATCTGTGTATATACAAAAATTGTTGTGTTTCTCCATGTTGAAATTATATCATATTTAACACAAATATTTTGGATCGATCATTCAAAGAATGCGATTATCCCTATTTTTCAGTGCTATTTGGCCTATTTAGAGATTTCTAAAGTTGTACAGTTAAACTAAAAACTAAAAATTCCAATGTTATGATATGATTTGTAAACGCAGTTTTATGGCCTAGTCATCAAGTTTCGCCTCGTTTTCAATATCATAATTGCTTTTAACTACTACACTGGGGAATTGGAAGAATAAGTGACTATTAGTAAGTAATTAGTAAGCTAATTATCTTCATGAAATCGTGAGAAAATATGCAGGTCTAATCTGATGTTTAAGAATATTTAGAATGAACGAATAGAAAACCTTGATTGCATATATTCATAGTAGATGCCCCCTACAGAATAATAATCCGATAAATAAATAAATTACAATCTTGTTTGTGAAGGAATTTTAAGCCTATTTCATCTCTATTGCTATCACATGGAGCAATCGCATGGAAAAATCTTGATTGCATAGATTCATAGTAGACAGAATAATAATCCGATAAATAAATAAATTACAATCTTGTTTGTGAAGGAATTTTAAGCCTATCTCATCTCTATTGCTATCACATGGAGCAATCGCATGGAAAAATCTTGATTGCATAGATTCATAGTAGACAGAATAATAATCCGAGAAATAAATAAATTACAATCTTGTTTGTGAAGGAATTTTAAGCCTATTTTACCTTTATTGCTTTCACATGGAGCAACGACAATGGACCAGAAGTTATAAATAAACATAATTTTCAGTTCATTTCAATCATTACTGATCTTGATACCTTCGTTTCTCTAAAGGCGAACCTTAATAATAACAAATAAATTGCTAGCTACACATTTCGGCATAGTAGTCGAAACTAACTGATACGAAAAAGCTACATTCAAACACATTAAAAAATAGACATCGGTAGAAAATGATGAACTGATAACACGAACACATAACAGGTCTACATCGACTATCTCGTTAAATAGAATAGTTACTGACACCTATCAATGTTGTTATTCTCTATTACTGAACTTAAAGTGTTTAATAAAAAAATATTAATAACAAAAACAAAAAATGTTACACACAGCTTCTTCATTCTCATTAAATGAACGTTGAGAAAATTTGATGAACTTTCGAACGCAAAAAACATTGCATTGCTATCTCCTCCGGGCGGCTTTATGATGTCTTCCTTAAGGCACAACACTCCACGAAGTAATAAAACTCCGCAAGATGGAGCTAGAGATTCCCCTAATGGGAGATTCCCTCTTACTAATACGGAAAAACATACATCCGTTGACGAACTTCCCGAGAAATTTTACCTAATGTTCTTTCTTTAAAAGTTAGGTAAGAAAAAAGCAAGATTTAGTATTAGTATAAGAAGACTAGTATCCCGGGTAAAAACATTTTACCGTGCTCTTCCTCTTTCAATATATAGTATATGACGAAAAATATAATCACGCAATTCACAAGAATAGGTATCACTAAGTTGTAGAGCTCGAAAAGCTGATCAAGAAAATGTATGGGATCGCCGGTGTACGACGTGCCGTTACTGAGATATCGTCGATCACAAATTCTGATGACGTCACACCCGTCCCCAAAAAGTTTTAGACCCAAATTTTTCGACACCCCACCGCCAATATCGCACGCTCAAAGTGACGTCAATTATTCCCATTGGTTCTCGAGATATTTTCCCTTAAATTTCGCGTTCCATTTAGGGTGCAATGCAATGTGCCCACTGACGTCGCGCTACTCCTATAATACTAATATCGCCTGTATCTCGACAACTCAGTTACGCACGACCTAAAATGTCACTATATCACAGTTCATACGAACATTTCGTTCCCAGTCCTTTTATTCACACTGACCAAACTAAAAAGTGGATGCACAGTCGCTATTAGTATATAGACTAGTATCCCGGGTAAAAACATTTTACCGGTTCACTTTCCCCATGAGTTACCACCATCCCGTGCTCTTCCTCTTTCAATATATAGTATATGACGAAAAATAAAATCACACAATCCAAAAGAATAGGTACCACTGAGTTGTAGAGCTCGAAAAGCTGATCAAGAAAATGTATGGGATCGTCTGTGTACGATGTACCGTTACGGAGATATCGTCGATCAAAAATTGTGATGACGTCACACCCGTCCCCAAAAAGTTTTAGACCCAAATTTTTTCGACACCTCAGCGCCAATATCGCACGCCCAAAGTGACGTCAGTTATTCCCATTGGTTTTCGAGATATTTGACCCTAAAAATCGCGTTCCATTTAGGGTGCAATGCAATGTGCCCACTGACGTCGCGGTATTCCTATATTACTAATATCGCCTATATCTCGACAACTCAGTTACGCGCGATCTATAATTTAATCATAGCATTTTCCATACGAACATTTCGTTGCCAGTCCTTTTATTCACATTGACCAAACTAAAAAGTGGATGCACAACTCGCTATTAGTATATAGACTAGTATCCCGTGTAAAAACATTTTACGGTTCACTTTCCCCATGAGTTACCACCATCCCGTGATTTTTCTATCAATAAAGTAAAATAAAGGCGTAAAGTAAAGTAAAGTAAAGTAAAGTAAAGTAAAGTAAAGGCGTGTAAAAACATTTTACAGGTTCATTTCCCCCGTGCCCTTCCTCTTTCAATATATAGTATATGACAAAAAATAAAATCACACAATCCAAAAGAATAGGTACCACTGAGTTGTAGAGCTCGAAAACCTGATCAAGAAAATGTATGGGATCGCCGGTGTACGACTTACCGTTACGGAGATATCGCCGATCAAAGATTTTGATGACGTCACACCCGTCCCCAAAAAGTTTTAGACCCAATTTTTTAGACACGCCATCGCCAATATCGCACGCCCAAAGTGACGTCAGTTATTCCCATTGGTTCTCGAGATATTTGCCCTTAAATATCGCGTTCTATTTAGGGTGCAATGCAATGTGCCCACTGACGTCGCGCTACTCCTATAATACTAATATCGCCTATATCTCGACAACTCAGTTACGCACGACCTAAAATGTCACTATATCACAGTCCATACGAACATTTCGTTCCCAGTTCTTTTATTCACACTGACCAGACTAAAAAGTGGATGCACAGTCGCTATTAGTATATAGACTAGTATCCCGGGTAAAAACATTTTACCGGTTCACTTTCCCCATTCAGTTTACCCAACCCGTGCTCTCCTCTTTCAAAATATAGGGGTGACGAAAAATAAAATCATAGAATTGGAAAGAATAAGTATCACTTAGTTGTAGAGCTCAAAAAGTTGATCAAGTAAATGTATGGGGTCGTCTGCGTACGGCGTGCCGTTACTGAGATATCGTCGATCAAAGATTTTGATGACGTCACACCCGTCCCCCAAAAAGTTTTAGAGCCAGTTTTTTTTGGTCACCCCATCGCCCAATATTGCGGATCCCAAAAACGTCAGTTATCCCCATCGGTTCTCGAGATATTTGCCCCTAAACGTCGCGTTCCATTGAGGATGCAATGCAATGTTACCCGTGCCAAAAAATTCACGTCGCGTCATTTGCTACTACTAATGTACTAATACTGAAAAAACGCTTCTCGCAGCAGCGTGGTTTTACGCGCCCCTCGTGAGAAAATGACCGTGAAATTTTTCTAAATGTATCACTCTCTAAAATAAAAGTGGTATGCACAACTCGCTATTAGTATATAGACTAGTATCCCGGGTAAAAACATTTTACCGGTTCACTTTTCCCATGAGTTACCACCATCCCGTGATTTTTCTTTCAAATTATAGGGATGATAAAAAAGAAAATCACACAATCCAAAAGAATAAGTACCACTAAGTTGCAGAGCTCGAAAAGCTGATCAAGAAAATGTATGGGATCGTCTGTGTACGACTTACCGTTACGGAGATATCGCCGATCAAAGATTCTGATGACGTCACACCCGTCCCCAAAAAGTTTTAGACCCAAATCTTTCGACACCCCACCGCCAATATCGCGCGCCCAAAGTGACGTCAGTTATTCCCATTGGTTCTCGAGATATTTGCCCTTAAAAATCGCGTTCTATATAGGGTGCAATGCAATGTGCCCACTGACGTCGCGCTACTCCTATAATACTAATCGCCATTAAAGTCACAACTCAGTTACGCACGACCTAAAATGTCACTATATCACAGTCCATACGAACATTTCGTTCCCAGTTCTTTTATTCACACTGACCAAACTAAAAAGTGGATGCACAGTCGCTATTAGTATATAGACTAGTATACCGTGTAAAAAAATTTTACATCTTTCCCAATAAGATGTTTTTACACGCTATACTAACCATTTGATAATAACTCTATGAAATACAAAAACGCAGTCCAAAACGCCGCCCTAAAATCTTTCATCGATTCATGAATTTTTTACCCAAGGTAAAACTATTGATTTCTCCTTTCTTTGTCGCCAAAAATAGAATTCACGGAACACGGAAGAAGTTTGTCTGTTAAAAATGTTATTACATGTTTACGTCGAATCATATTTAATGTAAAGTTTTACTGAAGAAATCAATTTGAGCCATAACTCAAAGCCAATATGGGCCCCAAACGGCAACAGTTAACGCAATAATTATGCGTTTAATGTCATATATATTAAGCCCAGCGAAAAATTGCACACAAATTCAATTGTGACCGACATGTAGTCGGCAATATATTTTAACGTCATGATAATGACGTCATAGTTCCAAGTCCCTCAAACAAATTGCTACAAAAAAAATTAAGAAAATAAGAAAATTTAAATAAAAGGCTGTATTTTTTCGACTTCTGAATCCTAACCAATTCTTAATTCTTTCCACTTTCTAACTTTATAGTCAACCAAAAATACTTCCAGACTTTGTGGTGAACAGATTTATAATTATCAATACCAAATCTCAGATAAAAATATTCACAAATTGTGAAATATCTCACTCACACACTACACTGCCCATCACAAAACTAACTTTTGCAGTATATACAGATTTACATATATAAGATATTAGGTATTAACTAAATCCTAAAAAGAATCATACCTGAATAATGCTTCTTTCTTCAAAGCTGAGTTTTCTTTCACTATAAATTCCAGGAACAGAGAGATCGCCAATTAGAAAAACGCCATCGGTAATTAATTTTACTCACTGCCAAAACCAACAGATTAATCAAATCTCTAATCTTTTATTACTTCTTGACTTTCTTCTTTCTATCATTGTGCTAAAAAATACCATGCTCAACACTAAATTTTCTTTCTTTTATTTGGAAATCTAAGAAAACAAACCGAAACTGGATAAAATGCCGTCTGATACGTCTTAACCTTCAACATTACACAGAAGTCGTAGATATGTAAAACTATTCTTCGTAAAAAAAAATTCTTTTTCTATGCATGTTTCTTATTAATACTTCGGTTTAAAAAATGTAAACAAACGCTTCTTTTTTCTTCAAACGACTATTTTTCATTCGTTGTCAATAGCTGCTACGTTCGATTGTAATTCGAAGTCTCCGCCTGAGATGCTATATCATGTCTTCCCTAACGTATTTCATATCATAAAACAATTATAAGCACTAAACCGGAGTGCCTTATACTAATACGGAAAAAACATAAACAAATATCCATTGACGAACTTCCCGAGAAAATTTTCCGAAAGTTCTTTCTTTCAAAGTTAGGTAAGAAAAAAGCAAGATTGCGTATTAGTATAAGAAGATTAATTCACTAAGTCCTTATAAGTTTGATTCATCATAGGATTATTAGACATCTTTTATTATATATAAATTTTTTAGAAAAAAAATTTTTTTTAAAGTGGACAAAACTTTTTTATTTTATTTTATTTTTTTATTTTTTTTGAAAAAAGGGAAATTCCCGATTTTTTTTTTTATCAAAAATTCATTCAATTATTTAGCGAGTATTTTACATTATTTGAACTATCTGCGCAGATACTAAAATAGCGAGAAAAAATAGTGATAAAAAGAGGTGGCCCAGAACGGTCCATTCTCTATCTCTAAAGAAATGTTGAAATATATGGCGAAGTGTTTCCAAGGCAACCAAATTTTCTTGTTGGGGTGAAAAATTTTAAATTTCTTTTTTAGTAAACAGCATTGTTAAGTGTTTTTAACAGTTAAATGTTGCTTGTTATTATATAAAGATTGTATTTTTAATATCTTTATAAGTATTATTTGAATACTTAGAAATTATAAATCAGTTATAACTTATATTGTTCTATTGTCTGTAGTTTTCACCTTAGTCCGGTTTTGATGACGCCACCGGCTAAAATGATGACGTTAGCATATATTTTTTTATCAAGTTGCTTATTAAGTCTTCATTAACAATTGTGGTAATAACAGAATTCTGTTTCATTGTAAAAGCATAAGATTCGTGGAAGTTACGGTGAGGTAGGGGTGCGAATGAGCCCCCGCCCGGTACAGAAGAGCCCCCAAAAATGCCCTCAGTATTAATAGGGTTAAGGATTTCTTTGACAAATTTTCAGTAAATGAATTTGCTGGTAAAAAATAATGAATTATGGTCCTCTCGAATAGATGAAAATTTCATCATGTTGTGTCAAATCAAAATCACAAAACTTGTTCTTTTTGTCCTTCGACAATTCCATTTGATACATTAGTGTTTCAGTGAAGAATTTACTTCAATAATTTTTATTTTGAAAATGAATTATAAGCTAGCTATGAGCTAGTAATGGTATTTAGATATTTTTATTAGGAGTTACTACTAATACATCTAGATTTAATAGTGTGTATGAAATAGTGTGTATGAAAGTCGTTTATAAAAAAAGCTACATGACAGTATTCATTTCTTGAGACGAGCTTTAAAAGATAAAAGAACATTCAATATCCATGTGGCTGACTTTGCTTGGCAATCTTTTTCTTCGGTGATTGCCCATCCTTGACACCCATATCGATTCTCTTAGTATCAGAATGCATACATAAAGCCCAAGTTAAATAATTTAGACTGTGACTTGCAGATCCATGAACTTACAGTCTATTCTTTTGGTCACACGACGAGTGCTTTGCATTTCAAACATAAAGTGAGGTATGATGGGTAAAAAACGAAAATTGAAAAATCGTAACAACTATCAGTTGATGAACACTGCGGTGGTCATTTCATCAATTTGTCAGAAAACCTTAATTTGAGGAATTACATTCTAAGCGGATTCAAAAATCTTTTATTCAGCATGAATTCACTTCAATTCACTGGAATTCAATTTGCTAACTGAAAACTAAACTTTTGGATTTCGTTGGAAAACTATATAGAAATGACCTTTGAAACTGTGACTAAATGCAAAAATTATGATCTTATGTCATGCCAAGAAAACGCGGAACTTAGAAGAAAACGCGTGCTCCAATTCAGAATTCTATCAATTGATCACTTTTTTGTTCAATGTGTTGAAGAATTTTCAAAATCATATTGACCAATTTGTGGAGCTTTGTGTAAAACATTTTGCATACATGCAGGTTGCAGGTGGTTTATCCTTTGTTTATAATCAACTGGTACTTTAATTACTGTTCTCTTATTAAAATATTCCTTGACAGATAATCTGAAATGATAAAATAAATATGCGACATTTCCTGTTGATTTTGAATTTCTGTGCGACATTAACTGTTGATTTTAACGTTCAAGAAGCAAAAATATTTTTTTTAATTTGCGACATTTGCTGTTGGGTTTGCGACATTTACTGTTGATTTGCGACATTTACTGGCGACGTTGCGACATTTACTGTTGATTGCGACATATACTGGTGTAACACGCGGAACTTAGAAGAAAACTTGCAAACATTCCGCATTCTTTTATTCCGCAAGGTGTGATCATAAATGTTTACGATCCAGCATGTTCTCGTATTGTCATGGTTACGACCACAACAGGAAACAGTAAATACTGAAAAAACAAGCCCACCTTTTTATATAAGGAGACAAAGAAATTTTGCTGTCAAATTCAGAATTCACGTGATATTTCATACGCCCAGCCCATAACTATGGTTTCCGATTTGGAGTAATTATCTAAGCATACATCACAAAAGATTGTTTGTTTAAACATAATTGTAGTGGATTGAACTGTATATAAACTCACTTGACTCTTATTAGATCATTCACGTTGTACATATCGACATCTCAGGCTAGCAGATCTGTTGGAAATGGCTTTTACATTCATTAAACTGGACAAAAACATTCTTGTTGATCGTGAAAAATGTCTTCATTACGTTAATGCAACGATTCAAGCAAATGTACCAAGAATGGTGACAAAGGATGCGCCAGTTAAATTCACTTGTCCGAATGACCTTGGCGAACGAATTGTGTCACTAGCGTTAAAAGGCTCACTACCACAACCAAGCTTATTTTCGAAAAAAATTTTGGAAGTAGAAATGGTCCATTTGACCGATGAGATGAAGAATGAATTAGAAAAGAAAAAGGAGTGGTTCCTATCATCAATAGAAGCAGTGAAAGAACCTGTCTTCCAACAAGGCGAAAATGTCAAAACGACATGGTTCACATATCTGGAAGAATCTTTTGAAAAGTCTCCAAAAGGCACTCCGGTATTCGTAAGGGAAACAAACTTTTCTGTGCATTGTTTCATCATTCTTGGTCATATTGTAACATCTGGGGCTAGTAGACAACAACAACTTATAATCAGCATGCGACCATCCCTTCCAGCGGAAGTGACAAATTACGCAATTGCTCTTGATGATGAAAAAAACTTGGAGATGCAGTGCTCGGTAAGATTGGAGGTGCACTTGGTGCAGAAGTCTTCAATGTAATCTTTCCTGCTGATGTACCAAGTTACTTCACAGAAGTCTACAAAGAGATCGAAAAGATTGTCCACAGTGAGCTGACACAAAACGTAATCGATCAAATCAACGCAAACATTAATGGTCTTAAGACGTGGATAAAGGATGAGTACACACCTCATAAAAACGACAGCAGGTATACTAAGAAAGATCTTACCGATCTTCTTCATCCCAGAGTTAGTGATCTACAAATCCAATGTTTGGGAGTGCTCACAGACAAGCGATACGCAAATGCTGGAATTTGTACGTTCATGATTGCAGCAGGCATGCATCTTGTATTGCTACAGGAACTGGCAAATGTTGATCCAAAAGGGAAGCCTGACGATTCAGTATTTATCATTGAAATCAAGAGGTATGCTAAAGAATGGGTAGATCACGCTAGAAGTACTACTGATAACATCATCACAACACGGTTAGGTATGATCAAATCGCATAATGAAGATTATATGCCCCTTTATTCTACCGTAATATATCATAACTTTTGGTGGACTGACAGCTATACTGATCACGAATCGAAAATTTGGCAGTATTATTACCATTGCAATCATACTGTCGGTGATAAAAATGCAGATAGTGATCGTAATAAAGATATGGAGGAACACAAGGACTCTGTTAAAAAGAATCTCATCAAGAATTTGTCGGACCCGTATGCTGTAGCAAGAGACTGGGATGTGCTGACTTACTCTCCTCCTGTACCAATTATCCAAGTACCCTATTCCAAGTACCAGAAAGTCAAAGACGAAACCGATTCTGAAGTTAAAATTATCTCATCATTACTTCTTCCCCCACAGAACAAGTAGCGATTTTAAGATTTTTTGGATTTATTTTTTACCTTTATTGCTGTTGTTTCGTTGAATATGTTCTTCAATATTGTATATGTGGTTGTTCTTCAAAAGATAATTAATTAAATTGGACAATTTTCTTGATCGATGGTTTACGATTTGCGTTTTTGCTTTACTGCGTATGATCTTAACTTTGTGAACAAGTCTAGGTTTCAGATGGAAAAGGAACTTCCAACTTTCTCTCCTTCTAGTCTTGTATGATAATAAAGATGGTTGGTTCACCAATTCTATAATTTGTACGTTATTATGTCTTTTCAATATTTCCTAAGGTTCTACAAGCTTGTTTTTGCTTCATAAAGTTCTACATGCTTGTCTTTGCGTCAAAACATGACAGACAGAAATTGAAAGATCTAGAGCACGTAAAGAGTTAATTGCATTACTGAGTTTTTTCACCACCCTTACAAATAACTGTTTATTATGATAATAGGATGCAGTATTTTATTTTCACAATGGAGGTTTTGACAACTCACAATATCCCCGTTTCAAATATCAAGAATTTCATGTTCATCATTATCAAACATTTTCTTCACAAACAAACATCCAGACATTTTGTTCATGTTGGACGTACTTCAGAAGCGGATCTGAACCTATGGAGGAGAGGCGAATTTATGGAGGAGAGTAAGATGATTATGAGTTTAAAAGAAGAACGTGCAAATAACCTAATCAACACTTAAGGCTGAAAAGAAAGATTATAACGTTGGAATAATTTTGTTTTTGAGTGATCCTGAATACGCCTATGAATGTTCGAGGCAGCTTGTGTGTCATACAGCAAGAGCTGACTAAAAATATATTTAGTATCGTAAGTTGTGTCTTTATGGTGGTCTTATCTACAATAAGGTGAGAATGTTGGCGTTCTACAACAAGAAAAACCGTATTTTCTCAAAAACCTACGATTGCATCTATTAAAGTAAAAAATAAAAATAGTGATATCAACAAAGGGAAATATAAGGTAAGTTAGGCCAAGGTATATTAGACAGTAATATTAATGGCTTATTGCGGAGCGGAACGGAGCTATTTTGGCAAGATCAGATACACGAGAGATCAAAATTTACTAAAAGAAATGTTTTCGGTATCGTAAATCGCCTGTATTAACTATAGGGGCGTACGGAAAGTGTGATTTAGCTCACTTACACCAGATATTTCAAGAGGCTTTCACTGTTGAGACAGTTTGACTGATGAAGGGAATTTCAAAGTATGGCTTTTAGGTGAATTTGACCCGTTTGTACGGTGAATGCATTGTATTTTGAAGTTCAAAGTTGTCATTTTTTAGATTTAAGTAGACTTTTTTTCCCCGCAAAGGTATGTAGGCCGAGACCGATACGTAGATGAACCAGTCAGGACCATTTATGTAGCCTTTTAGTAATTTCTTGCGAATTTCTTTACTGTTTCATTGATTTTTTAGTTTGTTGATATTTTCTGTAAATCCGTTAATGATATCAAGAAGACTTTTTGTTTAGATTACAATGTCAAGTTTAGTGCAGCCCCAGCCCCAGCTCAAAGGAAACAAATTAATGCTAGAGGCTCTCTTCACATTCATCCATTATTATCACAACAAATCTAGTTACGATTCTGAGGAGCTTGAATGAGCTTGAAAGTGTAACTTTTTAACCAAATTAATCGAAAAGGTAGTTTTGTATGAATATTGTATGAAGAAGGAATCCCTAAAAAAATTGGCTAAATAACTACCACACAATGTGAACGCCATATGTCACAAAGTACTCAATAAAGTACTCAATAAAGTATTCAATAAAGTATTCAATAAAGTACTCAATAAAGTATTCAAGGCATTATGATTTGTATTATAAGTAATAAACAAATATTTCCTCGAACAAACACCAGATCTCCCATAAACGTGCCTTCTGAAATAAATGCTAGGTTAGATTTCTAATCGAAATTTCATGTTTCAAATCTGAAAGTTTATTGCCGAAAGTTGTTTATAAGTTAAGTAAAACATCTTCAAATGCGGAATCAGCCGATGCCGACGAGTTGGGTCCATTCTTGACTTTAGATCCTCGTGATAACGAAGAAAACAAAAACAAAATGGTTATCGATGCTGTGTTAGTCCAAAATTTAAACCTGGATAGTGAAATAAAGTTGTTTTTGGAAAATACTGAATTCGAAAATATTTTTTTGACCATTAAGCGGGATTTCCACCTCAAAAAATAATACGCGTATCATCGGTACTGGCTAAACATCGGAGTTGAATCCACCACGGAGGAAAATATCAAGCCCTTTCGGCTGCCGGATGTTTCGAGTGTCGGTGGGAATCGTCCTAGCAAAAAAACATATTTATTTAAAAAAAAAATTAAAAAAAATGTTATTCGAGATGTATAATACCGAATATAAAAAAAAAAAAAACATTTTAAGGATCTTTTTGTCACGTAATCTGTTGATTGAATTGTGTTTTTATAAACCATTCTTTTCAGTTTTCACGTTTTCCTTTTCTAATTTACATGACTTAACTCTCCTCTACAAATTTTGACTGAGCTCTAGCTACGCCTCTGGCCCTCTTGATTTACAACATAAACATTCCTTCAGATATTCGCAGTAGCCACTTTTTATTGCTTTTCATTTATAACTTGAGTTGGTTAATAACCTGCAGAAAACGGTCAATATGTAAATCTAACCGCAATGATCGTTATGCACAGCTTTTCCATATGAACGCCACCTCCCTAAAACGGCCAGTATGTATTGGTCCCATAAGTGGCTGTCTTACACAGGTTTGACTGTATATCATAGCTTGTATCAAATGCTGTAAATTATTATGCAAAAACTGGCGGGTCATCCACGTCATTACACACCAACGACAACAACGAGTTTCTTGCTATGGAAGATGACATCCCAGAAATTCCTACAAAAGATTTAAGGATTCAATATAATCAACCCATTAATGACATTCAAAGAGTTCACGCACAAGTGCAAACAAAAAAGAATGGCAACCATGTTTCATCTTAAACAAACAAAAAAAAGGAAAGAAAACGAAAACTGTAACGGTAACATTCGAGGTAAGGTATAAATGAATTTTATACCACCATTTATGTAGAACACCAATCTGTTACTGGCACATCCACCCTACTGATGCTATTCTCCGGGGTGTTTTCTCCACCGCCACTAGAGTAGCTATCTTAAGCTGGGTCCTCTTCATTTTCGGACAGTACTGGTTCTTATTACCTGGAAGCCTGGAAGTGACAGTACAGCCAAATGAGAGCTTTTGATTGGCTAAGACACGTTTCTCGAGGGCATCGGTACAGAGTCGTACTTACTGGTTTGCGTCATAGGTTACAAAATGGTAGCTTAAAATGTAAACAAATAAACGAAAGTAAAAAGAAAGCAAGCAAGTGTTAAAATTGTACTTATTTTCGTCAATAATCTTTGGGGCTGTTTATATGAGAAAAACTGTCTCGGTTTTCTCCCGGTTTGCCGAGGCCCCCTTTTTACCGATCTGTATTACTAATTTCTCTTAAAAAAATCTGTTTGTATGAGAAAAAGTTGTCCCGGCAAAACGGGGTCTCGGCAGGAGACGAAGGCGGGATGTTTTTTTTCCATATAAACACAATTTTTTAGTTCACCCCGGCAACCCGGGCTGAAACATACAAAAGTACGCATGCGTGTTATGTAATTTTAAAATACAAAATGGCGAACAGCTATCAGTGCGACCAGCTTTATACCAACAACTTCTTTTTTTCGAATGATCCTTCTTTTTTTAAGATTTTTTAGCTTTAATAGATAAAAATGTTTATTGATCAAATTGTTTGTCACAATCATCTGATTTATTCTGTTTTGATTGATTTTCCATAACAGAATCAAATCATGCAGTTGGATAACCGAAGAAGAAAGAGCAGTATTGTTAACATGCATTAGAAATGCAATAATTTTGCAGTGGCCATTTTGAAAAAATTTTTTTTTAATTTCCTGCGTGCAAAGTCAAAACAAATGTCACGTGATCAATTTCTATCCCGCTTTGCCGAGATGAATCTTCTTATACTAATACTAAATCTTGCTTTTTTCTTACCTAACTTTGAAAGAAAGAACTTTAGGAAAATTTTCTCGGGTAGTTCGTCAATGGATGTTTATTGCTTCCGTATTAGTATAGGGGGGGACCTCCCATTAGGGGAATCTCTAGCTCCATCTTACGGGTTTTTATTACTTCATGGAGTGTTGTGCCTAAATATGTCTTTGTTTTGTAAACGCTTTTTGAATAATGTTGATAACTAGACTTCGGTGATAAACAACAGCCGTGGGGGCTATAACTTCCACAAATCTTATGCTTTTGCCATGAAACTTACCACAATTATTAACGAAGACGTAGTAAACAACGTGATAGAAAGATATTGTGCTGACGTCATCCAAACCAGACTAAGATGAAAACTGCGGACAATAGAACAATAGAAGTTATAACTGATTTATAATTGCTAAGTATTGAAATAATACTCATACATACATTGAAAATACAATTTTATATAATTTTATACCTATATACTAATAATTTTGGCATATTTTTTTAATATGCCTGATGATGATAGCGGAGGCCGTTCAAAATGTAGTGCCGCGCTATTCGTGAAAAAACAAAAATAAATAGAAATGTAATGTTTCTATTATTTCTATTGTTTCCACGTAAAAGCTGATGAGATTAAAAGAAATCAGACAATAAAATTAAATATTAAACTTGACACAACTGCGATTGTAATTAAAATGAGATGCTGAAAGTCTGAAACCTGGATTGAATCTTGAAAATCTATTAAGGTATTGTATAAAAAAACGAGACAATAGATTGGAATTTATTAATTACATTCGCATACCTATTTTTTGTCTGATTTATTAATCTCTTTTGTCGACTTGAGGACCCCTCGCTATCATCACCAATGCGTCTGCTTCAAATGAAATATAAGTTTTATGATTAATCTATCTATATCTATATATATTTTTATAAAAACTCAATAGATAAATATAATCTTTACCAAATAAGGACAAAAAACAACCTTTCATATTGTTCGAATTTTTTTTATGTAATAGCTTTGATCTGCATTTTGAGCTCTATAGGGTGGTACTACTTATCCTTTTGGATTGCGTGATTTTATTTTTCGTCACAACCATATTAAGAAGAAGAACATGTGATATAAACCATGGAGAAACTAAACCTGCGAAAACATTTTACAAGCTATATTATATATACACCCCTAAATTATGAAAGAGGAAGAGCACGGGTGGTGGGGGCGGCAAATAATGGGAAAAATTAACCTGTAAAATGTTTTTACCCGGGACACTAGCATGTATCATTTATGAATGTATGAAAAACATTTTACCGGTTCACTTTCCCCATGAGTTACTGACCCCAACCCCTGTGCTTACCCTCTCTCTTACAATATGGCAGTGACCATGGAGCTTTACAACTTAGTGATACTTAACCTTTTGGATTGTGTGATGTTATTTTCGGTCACCCCTATATTGATAGGAAAATAACGGGATGGGGGTAATTACTCATGGGGAAAGGGAACTGGTAAAATGTCTTTACACGGGATACTAGTTCTCCCATATAAACAAACACTCAAATTCATCCCGGCAAAACGGAGGCCTAGACAAACCAGGACAAAACCGGGACAGTTTTTCTCATATAAACAGCCCCTTGGAGACATTTTTTAGTATTGACATCATTTTAAATGTAAACAAAAAAATAAATTGATGAGGAAGACTCTACATTGCATGCACAGAAAATATAAGAAAACAGAAGGAGAATATGACGTTCGATGGTTACAGGTAATAAACGAGATACTGACTGTTTGCGCATCTGTACAAAGAAATACAAAGCCTGATGTCCGAAAGACCTTCTGACCGAGGGCTTGCATTTCCTCTGTACAGATGCGAAAACAGTCAGTATCCCGTTAATACTGAAAACCTACCACGTTTCTGTTATTCTCTGACATATCAAAGCGAAATTTATCTGCTGAACATTCAACTTTTCAAGTTGTTTTGGAAGTAAGTTATGTATGATTTTGTACGAATATTTTGAACTATTATGATTGAATTAAGCAAGACATAAAGAATCAGTTGTTCTCTTATAAAAACGTATTCTTCACTCAAAATGCACTTTACTTTCCAGGGGATAAGTAGTTCTTTAAATCATTGCACGATAACTTTTATACGGGCTGGTCTTGCAAATCCAGATTGTTACGTCATTTGCATATTTAGCATATTAAACCGCTTTCCATTTTCTCAATCGCGTGTTTTTTAAAACTCAAAAACATGCGAAGAAATATGGCGAAGGTAGAATTAAAAACAAACTTGTTTGATGTACAGATGAACATATTTAATTACAGTGAACTCCCGGTAACTCGAACACCGGATAACTCAAACTTTTATTATCTCGAACTATTTTCTTCGGTCCCTTGAACCTCCTCTAATACTTCCTTATAAAAATCTCCTGTTAACTCGAACCTCGGATAACTCGAACATTTGTTAAGTCGAACTATTCCCCCCGATCCCTAGGAGGTTCGAGTTACCGGGAGTATTATTTTGTGGAATTCTTTCTCATGTAGAAAAAGATTATATTAAAAGTTTGGTATATCATATTTAGACCGTAAATTCCTTTTAAGCTGGGTTTCCACTTCTATGGATCAGACTGGATCGGATCGGATTTTTGATTCGTGCATGCGTAGAACGATCATTTTTGTGATCCAGGACGATCCAAAATGATCCCAAAAAAGTTGTTTAGAGACGAACAATCTCCTAACAAATAGTCAATTCGGCTACCGGCGAAATCGTTCGACCAAACTGGCGTCTACCCTTTTACTTGACAACATCAGAAAACAAATCGACGACGGAAACCTAGTAGGAGCAGTGTATATAGATCTAACGAAAGCCTTTGATACCGTTGGGCATGCTGTGCTGTTAAACAAATTGTCGGAGTTCGGTATTGAAGGTAAAGCACATGAGTGGATTACAAACTATTTGTTCAACCGTGAGCAATTTGTTTCCTTGAATGGCCACTCCTCTGAAACCCATCGCTTGCTATCCGGTGTACCACAAGGTTCCATTCTTGGGCCTTTACTGTTCGTCATGTTCTTCAACGATTTGCCGCAATACCTACATCATTGTAATGTTACCATGTATGCTGATGACACAGTTATCTATGTTGCAGATAAAAGTAAAGCGAAAATTGAAAAGTTGCTAGATGAAGATCTTCAGAATATCGGAAAGTATTTTGATGATAATGAACTGATCATTAATTTAAAGAAAGGAAAGACAGAGGCGATGGTATTCGGAACTGGAAAAAGGTTATCAATGACAAACAAAGTTCTCGAAGTGAACTATCGAGGACAGCCAATCAATAATGTCAACGAATATAAATACTTGGGAAACATCGTTGACAGTCACCTGAATTTCAACACCAATTTTGAAAAGTTCTACAAAAAAGCTTGTGGACGGTTAAGATTATTAAAGTGTTTACGGAGTTATTTAACACTCGACTCCGCATATTGTGTTTTCACAATGATGATCTTACCGCTGCTTACACATCAAAGTACTGTTAAATTAACGTTTACGGATGGACAGAAGAAAAGGCTGAAGTCTGTTGAGCGAAGGGCATCTCAGATAGTTGGTTGTAAAGTACCATCTGTGACCAATGTTATTAACAAAGAAGCATGCTGTCTGGTACGAAAATGCCTGGAACATGATTGCTGCTCAAACTTTGACAGATACTTTACAATAAATGATCACAGCCAGAATACGAGGAACTCTGGTTATCTCTTGAAAGTGCCTAAAATGAGACTAGAACTTGGGAAAACTTCTTTTCGTTATGCAGGGGCGAAACTCTACAATGACCTACCTTTAGCTATAAGAAAAAGCCAAACGAGGGCTGTTTTTAGAAACAAGATCAATGAATATTTTAATTAGATTTCTGTATTATATGTGAATAAAAACCCTATCTAGGTTCTTTTAAAGCTCTATTTGATCAATCTTATCAATTTTATATTTACCACTTTATTTTTCACTTTTGTTTAACAGGTCTAACATTGATAACAGCCGATATGTATATATTGTATATATTTTAGACGCTGAAGTATTTTGCACCTGTATAAATATTCTGCTAATAATAATAATAATAATAATAATAATAATAATTGAATTTTTTCAACTTTTTCCTGATCCGTCTCGGATAAACCAGGACCGGATCAGTTTTGCACCAATGAAAACTCGTTATATATAATTAGAGTTTATCATGTCATAGACCGGTTGTTTTTGTTTGCGACGTTTCGACAGTTACTACTGTCATCATCGGGCGTTTGTAAATGAATGATGTAAAGTTTATATATGTTTTCAGTAGGATCGAAATTAGGATCGAAATTATTTCGGACCTGGAAGGAAGCAATGTCAATATTTCGGACCTGGAAGGAAGCAATGTCAATAATTTGTTTTGCGTAGAGCTGGAAACCATATCGCAGGAACATTATACGATGTACTATTAATACTGGAATTGTTTTTGACACTGTATATAGTCTCTTTGACTTTTCGAGCAGTCCATCCTTTTTCCTTGTCAAGGATCTTTCTATTCTCCCAATCAAACTTGTGGTCATTAGTCCAACAGTGGTCAGCAATTTCGTTTTTGGTTACATCGCCATTCCGTACGGCTCGCATATGTTCTTTGATGCGTTGCTCAAATGTTCTTTTTGTTTCTCCTATATAAACTGATTCACAATCACTACATGGAATTTGGTATATCACGTTATTTGTGTCGTTCATTGAGATCTTGTCTTTCGGATGAGATAATATGTTACGAAGAGTTTCCGTTGATCGAAATCTGCATTTGATGTTGTGTGCACGGAATATTCTTTGTAAAGCATTACTGATACCAGATACATAAGGAATACTAATAGTGGTCACCGGTTCTTGTTCTGTTGATTCTTCGGTGTTTGAAGTTCGAGTATTGTTTATTCTATTTTCAACTCTTCTAACAATCGTCCTGTCATATCCATTTGCTTGGAGAACCGATTTGATATGTTTCATTTCTTCAACACGATCATCGTCATTACTAACAATATCTTTCGCCCGATTTATTAACGATGCAACAACACTTCCTTTGCAACTTTGTTGATGGTTTGAATTATAGTTTAGATATTGGTCTGTATGTGTTGGTTTACGATATACGTTCACTGAAATGCTTCCGTCTTGATTTCTTTTTACAAGAGTATCCAAGAATGGGATGCAATTATTCGATTCCTGCTCGATTGTAAATTTTATTTTCGGGTGCAATCCATTTAGATGTTGATGAAAATTATTCAATGAATCTCGTGTCACTATAGCGTAAACATCGTCAACAAAACGTTTCCATACTTTTGGGGGTTTGTCAGCGGTTGTTGTGGCTGTGGACTCAAACGCTTGCATGAAGATTTCAGCAACTACAGAAGATGCCGGACCTGTAGTTGCTGAAATTGCAAAGAAAGTGTTGTTGCATCGTTAATAAATCGGGCGAAAGATATTGTTAGTAATGACGATGATCGTGTTGAAGAAATGAAACATATCAAATCGGTTCTCCAAGCAAATGGATATGACAGGACGATTGTTAGAAGAGTTGAAAATAGAATAAACAATACTCGAACTTCAAACACCGAAGAATCAACAGAACAAGAACCGGTGACCACTATTAGTATTCCTTATGTATCTGGTATCAGTAATGCTTTACAAAGAATATTCCGTGCACACAACATCAAATGCAGATTTCGATCAACGGAAACTCTTCGTAACATATTATCTCATCCGAAAGACAAGATCTCAATGAACGACACAAATAACGTGATATACCAAATTCCATGTAGTGATTGTGAATCAGTTTATATAGGAGAAACAAAAAGAACATTTGAGCAACGCATCAAAGAACATATGCGAGCCGTACGGAATGGCGATGTAACCAAAAACGAAATTGCTGACCACTGTTGGACTAATGACCACAAGTTTGATTGGGAGAATAGAAAGATCCTTGACAAGGAAAAAGGATGGACTGCTCGAAAAGTCAAAGAGACTATATACAGTGTCAAAAACAATTCCAGTATTAATAGTACATCGTATAATGTTCCTGCGATATGGTTTCCAGCTCTACGCAAAACAAATTATTGACATTGCTTCCTTCCAGGTCCGAAATATTGACATTGCTTCCTTCCAGGTCCGAAATAATTTCGATCCTAATTTCGATCCTACTGAAAACATATATAAACTTTACATCATTCATTTACAAACGCCCGATGATGACAGTAGTAACTGTCGAAACGTCGCAAACAAAAACAACCGGTCTATGACATGATAAACTCTAATTATATATTATGAATACTAGACTGACAAACAATATAAATATATTCAATTTGATGAAAACTCGTTATTTTATCATGTGATTTGGACTTCATAATGGTAGATATGTTGTGCACATGTAAACAAGAAGGCAAACAGTGAAAGTTGAAGGCACTCAGCCACTATTTACAGTCAAAACCAGAATACAGCAGATCAAAACTCATTCGCTGGATATGTATATAATAGATTTGCTGGTTTTGCAGAAACAGTTACACTAAAATGGCTTCTAATTCATGAAAGAATTCACCTCTACAATTCTTTTTTGACATCTACAATTCATGAAAGAATTGACCTAGCAACATCTACAGAATGAAATAATTGAAATAACACATTGTTGCTCTACAATAGTACCTGGACAGAAAATCTCAAATGCGGATGAACCAAGGTCATTAAGAACATCTTCAAAGATACAAATCACCAACTCATTTCAATGTATTACCAGCCGGACATTCGACGATCTCCCACCTAACTGTTGTTCCATCCAAGATTATTACAAATTCGTCAACTAGTGTAACAAACACTTCCTCGAGCTCTTGCAAAACTTACTAATTTGTAAGAGGCCATGAGGCCTGAAGGTCAGCGCGATTGGGCACACCAGAAAAGTGGTACACAGGATTCTTTACGAGACCCTATACCTAGAACAGTTCAGATAACATTCTGCGTGTATTTACTGAATTTCATAGCCTTTCTCCTGCGGCCGCAAAAAGTACATTTCAGAAAGAAAATTTGGGCCCAAAAGAATTCTATCCTTTTTATAACTGTCGTTTCCATTTCAAAATCAGTGTTTGCGATTAACGATTTTCAATTTTTCAATTTACAATTTTTATTCATCTATATTTTGAAATCAATCTATTGTAAAAATGTTAATAATAATGTAACAAAATCTGTGTCAAAGTAAAAACTAAAGATTATATACTTCTCACGCCACAAAGATATCTATGCAAATTTGAGCAATAGAAATCATTTTTTGGAAATATCTGAAAAATAAAATCTGGTCAAGTTCCGATAATATCGACAAGTTCCGATAATGTCGACAAGTTCAAAGACTTCGGACAAGTCCAGATAAGTCTGACAAGGTCTGATTTTGAGGATGAAACGACGAGTTCTGGCACTGGCAGCAGATACGAAAAGGACCTAGAAAATATAAAATAAATCGTATAACTGTTATACAATCCACTAGTGATAAATTTCAAAGCAATTTTCACAATTTTTTAGAAATTTTAGTTTTGGAAAATTATGTGATTTTTTTTCTCCAATTTAACCTCGAAAAAAGCAAAGAAAATTGATTAATGAAAAAAAATGTTTGACAATATTTGATCTTTAACCTGTGGTCTAGTGTCGCACATTTTGGGAGGTTTGGAACAAACAATGAAATCGAGACAAGTTGAACAGATTCCTTGTTGTGAATGAGTTCGTATGTTTCGTGTTCAAACTGAAAATAAATGAAATTCTAATAAATATTTGACTGGTGAATGAGTGACCAGTGACTAATGTACAAAGAGTACAAATATTTGAATGTGAAATCTTGAGTTGATCAATCAGTTTGAATTGAGTTGAGAAAGCAGAATTTCAAGTTGAATTTGAACACACAATATAATTTCCCGAAAGTTAATGGGCAAAAATTCACAAATGTGAGGTTAAAAAGAAGCGCCGTAGAAATATTCGGCTTAGTTGCAGATTACTCCAGGAACGATTACCTTGCCCTGGAAAAAGATAAGTCATAACGAATCGTTCTTTGAAACCATTACAGGTTTATGAAACTGGTCAATAGTTCAGGAAGTGAACTGCAACTAAGCCAAATATTCTCTAGCAAAGTGTTAGGATCACAAGAGTGCATACCATAAGCTGATTTTCAAAAAACCTTTTGGTTAACTTGCGGAAGTTTATATTCACGACGAACGAACAAACTTTGGATTAACATTCTAATTTTTGAGGTCTCTATATGTCGTTTTTGGTGTTTTGTGTCTGTTTTGATATGTGATGTCTTAAAACCAAAGAAAAAGTTGTTTACAATAATGAATGTTATTTCTAAAACCTTCGATGCCCCACGAAAGTTTTTTATCCATTTTCGTACAAATTTAATTTCGCGAATTGATAAAACAAACTTTGCTCAGGAATTTAATTTCGTTAATTTCGCAAATCATTAGTCTTCATATTTTTTTAAAATTAAAAATTACCATGGATGCGTTGACAACCATATAGAGAGAAGGTGGGGGTCTGGTGGATGACCGTTCGGTGTGTGGTAGAGGAGGGTGGAAATAGTTCCGTTTAAGGAACCCGATTCGGGCTACGTATATAATGGCATCCGAAGTGGCGATTGTGCATGTGCGTGTGGAAGACAATCTTTTTTCTGTCAAAACTTACTTAACTGCCTAAACTTTCATTAATCGATAGTTCTAGAGAGAGAAATAATTAGGTTACTAGTGTAGCGTGTAAAAACATTTTACAGTTTTGCTCCATAAAATGATTTAACATGCTACATACTGCCATGATTATTAGTGTTTTTATATACAAAAATGTTGTGTGTTCCTCCATGATGATGTAGGAATTATATCATATTTAACACAAAATTGTTGTATAAATATTTTGGAACGATCATTCAAAGAATGCTATTATCCCTATTTTTGCAGTGCTTTAGAGATTTCTAAAGTTGTACAGTTAAACTGAAAGCTAAAATTCCAATGTTTAGAGATTTAGAAGAGGCAATACACAACGTATACTACTAACCAATGCATACTCCTACCTAACCATGATTAAACTTCTAATATAAAGAAAATACCTTCAAATTTTCCTATTAACTAAAGCTTACAAAATACCCTCTGAGACGACATTTTTATCTTTCAAATCTTTATTCTGCGCTATGAATTGTGGAAATGTCAAAACCCAAAACTCCACTTGTGCATCATGATACAAAAACCATGTAAATATGTATATAAC
Organism: Turritopsis rubra; assembly: GCA_039566895.2. Classification (NCBI taxonomy): domain Eukaryota; kingdom Metazoa; phylum Cnidaria; class Hydrozoa; order Anthoathecata; family Oceaniidae; genus Turritopsis; species Turritopsis rubra. Next base: position 12,503,727 of record CM077619.1, on the reverse strand, counting down.
CACGATTTTCACTCTCTTCTTGCATTACATTCATCAATACTATTCAATTTTCTAATAATCATAAACAAAAAGATATCAAAATAATAATGATCTTGCTACCTTCGTTTCCCTAAAGGCGGCGAACCTTAATAATAACAATCCACATACTACAATGAAATACCAAATAAACTGCTAGCTATATATTTCGGCATAGTAGTCAAAACTAACTGATACGAAAAAGATACGTTCAAACACATTAAAAAAATAGACATCTGTAGAAAATGATGAACTGATAACAGTTAATAGTTACTGATACCTATCAATGTTGTTATTCTTTAATACTAAACTTAAAGTGCTGAATAAAAAAATAAAGACAAAAACAAAAAATTTTACACACAGCAACTTCATTTCTCGTTTAAAGAAATAAACGTTGAGAAAATATGATGAACTTTCGAACACAAAAAACATTGGATTGTGTTCTCCTTCAGGCAGATTTATGATGTCTTCCTTAAGGCACAACACTCCATGAAGTCCTATACTAATACGGAAAAAACAAACATCCATTGACAAACTCTCAAGAAAGTTTACCTAACATTCTTTCTTTAAAAGTTAGGTAAGAAAAAAGCAAGAGTGCGTATTAGTATAAGAAGATAAAAAAGTTTTCATTAATTTAATGGTTTAAGTATTAACTTTAAAAATGTAGCTACTCATCCTCTTCTAGACTATATATATATATATATAGCTAGCTAGCTACTTATACAAAATTAAGTATTTTTGAAACATTTTGGCTGAAATATACGTAGTTTTTCGTAATAAAGCCGGTTAGTACACAGTACAGTAGATGTAATTAAATCAAAGTGGTACACTAGACTATTGTTCACAACTCTGGAATCTTGTCAAGGTTGGAGCAATCCAACAACTGGAGTTCTGTTTGTGACTTTTTTTCCAGGGCAAGATAATTGTTTCAGGAATGAGCTGCAACTAAACCTAAACTCTTATACATTTTAACACTATGAAAGAGGACAATTTTTCCAAGATGGTAAATTTATTTTCTTACTATGTATATAAGACATCACCCAATTTTCAAGATGAAGACACTTAAATATTAAAACAGCAGAAACGAGATGAGTTGCATGATGAGTCGTAGTTTTGTTTTCAATTACCTTGATGACCCAGATTTAAAAAAATAACCCAACTGCATAAGTAATAAGGGAATTGAGATATGTCTGTTTTTTCATATGTATATAATATATAAATTCTGATCAGTGAATCTTATAGAGTATGATAGCAAGATCCTTAAAATATCAAAAATAAGTGATTAAAAATTGAAGTATACAATATTTTCCATGCATCCTTGGCTTTCTGAGTTTGCTGCTTATATTTCGAAGCAGTTATCAGTTCCTGATAATGTACTCAGAGAAAGTCTTCATATAGTACAAACTTTGAAAGAAAGATATGACGTTAATTTGATTGATGATGTAATCAAACACCTTTCAGCATTTTCATTTGGTAACATAGCACAATTAACCAGTGGAAATCACTGTCATATAAATGATTTAACTTTTTGCCAAGATCAAGTTGATGATGACAAACCTCACATGGTTCAATCCGCTGTTACAGATGATGAAAAAACATTGTTACTAGTTTGTAGAGTTGCACCTAATGAAAATGCTAAAAATGGCAGCATCTGTTTGCAGGATTCATCTGGTAAGATAACATGCCTTATTGATGATTTGGATTTCACACACATGAATAATGGTGTATTGTTAATAAAATGGCGGTTCATATCATATAGGAAGATTACCAGTAAATGTAAAGTGAAGAAGGAAAGACTCAAATATGTTGAAGTTTATGATTGCATTCCTTGCTTACTGAAGGAAGAAGAAGAACCATTATTGGTGTCAACTATTTATCATCATGTGTCGGACTATCTTATGCTTCATAGAAAGGATAAAGAATTTAACTTAGAAGGTGTGGTTCTTACCAAAAGTCCTGTTCACAAAATCACTGGTTCAAATCCCTTTTATTTCCTAAGACTTGTTTGCAAACTTCGTGAAGAGCACACAACAGTTGTGGTTGTTCAGGGTAATGATAAAGTACATTGGAATAACTTAACCAAAATAGGTAGTTATATCAAACTCACAGAGCTTCGGCTTAGTATCGTAAACAAAGGAACAGCTGATGAAAGGAAAGTATTGTGTACAACAAAAAGTTCAAAAATGAACAAAATCAAAGGTTTTGATACTTCTTTCAATAAAACTGATGATTACCTGATAAATTATATGGTAAATATCTTTGTATTGACAGAGACTGCATGTCATATTGTTTTTTCAAGTTATTTACTTCTCGTACTGAAGATTAGACACCATTATTTTCATCTCTGAAATTAAAAGATGTTTATCTTGGAAAAATCTTTTTTCTGCTTGTGTTATATTTGGTTGCTTGCATTGATCACCACTGTTTAGAACTGGATAGAAAATTATTTAGATGAGCATTAAAATTAATTATTTTTTCTCAAAGGGTTCGGTAACAAGTTGTGAAGATGCTGAGTATGGCTTGTATTGTTTAGATGACAAGATTAAGTAAGACAATTTTTCTTAAAATATTGTTGTTTCTTAATAAAATGAAATCTAGTATCGAATCGTCTCTTTGAAATGGAGTCAATTTAAGGTTGGTTCCCACTAGGTGTTTATTAGTGTTTATCAACGTTTATTTTAGTGTTCATTTAATGTTTAACATTTCAATTGTTTTGATTCTTCGTTGAGGTTTATGTTTTTATAGTCTTAAACTATTCCTGAACGACATTTGTTACTTTTACAATGAAATATTATGTTCCCAATTACTTGTAAACATAAACATAAGTGATAAGGCCCAATGAACTTCTTGTGGGAACCAACCTTTAACGTACTCCATTATTTGATGTAAGTCTGAGGAAGAGCCATGTAATGTGGATATATGGAATATATAATATACAATAATAATAATATGAAAAAACTTCTTTTGGTAGATTGCTATGTTCTCACCAGCCATCTTTAAAGCTCGGACAAGGTTTACGGAATGGAGCTCGTGTATATGTTACAAATGTACACAAACTTCAATGGGTATGTTTATTTCAAATTTATGCAGATGGAATTATTATTGTGCATTGGTTTGTGGATCATCTCCAAGCTGTGTTAAATTTTTTTTTGAATTTTTGAATTTTAATATTCTTGTCCTGTTGCTATTGGGAGATTAACTCTCAAAACGCAATTTTTCACGCAATCATTGAAAAAAAAGTTACTGGACCATCAGAAACCACCGAAATGCTCCAGGCCCAAAATCTGTTTTTGATGACGTCAGCAAAATATGATTGTACGAAATCAAATAAGAAACTATTATTTAGAATAACTTTATTAGCAAAGCTTTTCAATCATCAAGATCATCTTCAGGCTTGCTTATAAATAGAATGATGATACAAAGTGTTTCAATAAATTTTGAGACTTTAATTTTTCGTTTTTCAATATTTTGCAAATAATTATTTGAGGAACCAAATATAAAATAATAATCTATCGCATGTTTTATTGATCAAATAGACAAACGTAATGTTTATAACAAATCTATAAAATGTATTTCCATAATTTTGAAAATCTTCAAGCGATATTCACAACTATTAAATAAAAAGGAAGTTTGAAACAGGACAAGAATTATTTTGAGAAAATTATCAATAAATTAAAAGACTGTGTGTATTTGGAAACTGAAACTTTTCTAGCTGCATTTCCGAGTCCTTTCAGATTTTTGTTTTGACCTAAAATTACTTTACTTAGAAATGATATGAAATGATAAAATAGCTGTCCTTGTTTTGATTCTTAGCTAAATCAAGTTGTTCTCTTTTGTTGCACCATTAGTTCAATTGAAATCATCAAACTCTCGGAAAGCAGTTCTCTTTTTCAGGTAGGTGGATAGGTTCATTTAATTCTATGCTATAGTTTTTATCTTAAACATCATTATGCATGACATTTTTCTTGCAGCCATTTATTGCACAGCTCCATCCCCTTCCATCGAAATGTCAAAGACTTCAAGTTAAAGAATACTTGTGGCTGGTAGATTCTACTAAAAGAGTGTTTAAAACATTTTCAAAACTTTGTGTGTGAGTTAATTGCTTACTTTCGTTTGTTCTTTTTATGTTACTGGGCTTTTCTATAAAATGGCACAAGGCTAGAAAAGTCTTCATCATTTTGTTTTGAAAAGGAAATAAAAAGTGTTTATAGTTTTTTTTATTTTGCAATACCAGTTGACTCCCACTATGTTAAACTCTCAAGGGACTGAGAAAAAAGTTCGAGATATTTCAAATTTTTCAATTTTTCCTTATTGCATTGGATTTATCTAACAAAGTCTTGATGATCCATTATTTTTTTTGGACATCCTCTCTAGCTGCTTTCCAAACCTGATTGGACACACAACAAAAACATTCAAGATGTCAAATGTTGCTCACGAACAAAAAAATGTAATTTTGGAAGCTTTCTACAAACTGAATTTTGACCAATTTTTGAGATAGCAAATGAAATGCACTGTAGGTATCTTGAAAGATAGCAAATAGGTTGAGAAAGAAGAGTTCCAGATAGCAGAACAATTTGTAAGATGTCAGAAGGAGACTGTTGTTGGAGATATACAACTCGATAATCTCCTCTTTATAATGATCATAAGTTTTTGTGCTATTAGGTCGTCAAAAGAATTTGATCGAGTTTGCACTATACTTTATAACCTTCTCAATCTGAAAGAACTCACGAAACGATCTGTATTTTCTGAGTTTATTGATCTTCCACACAAGTGTATCTTTCACCACTCACTTGCTTCTTCACATCTTCCGACATTTGCATCAATCAATGGTGTCATTTCTTTGATGGACAGCATATATACAACTGAGTGGTTTAATGGACGAGAATTTGATCAGTGTGGAGATACTGATGATTGTAAATGGCAATACAGTATACATGAACACAAGAATATAGTAAGTTCATCAGTGAACCTATACTGAATTTTTCTTGAAAAACATCACATTGTATTATTTTTCTATTCAAATCTCAATAAAATATTTCTGTGGGAACCAAATGAAGATATAAATCGAGTTTTACTTACAAATATGTCACATGGTGTTGATTTGGAATTGAAGAAGAAGATATTACTTCAGTCCATTTTTTCTTCAGGTTTTTTGTGGTGTTGCTCTACATGATCATTTTTCATTTAAACTTCGTGATGATCAACAGTTTTTACGACTAATCAGGTTGGTTCTAATTTTCTGATTCTCATTTGTTGTTTCATAATGATGTTATGTTTCACCTTTGGAAATAAGGTCATACACCAAACTTCACGTAACCACTGACCTTAACATAAGGTTTAGATGGTTTAAAGTTGACTTTTCAACAATGCATTGTATTATTGTGTAACAGATAACTGTTTCATTGGATACTCTCAAAGGATCTGTGATTCTATTGGCTACTCAATTGTCCGTTGTTGATAAATTCCATTTGTTATCAGATGGTGCAATGCCTCCTGGAAACTTACTGGAAACTCCTTGATTCCCAATTATCTTTTTCCAGAACCTGAAATCTCCTGTAATCTTGCCTGAACTCCTGGAAACTCCTGTTATTTTGTTGCATGGCAACCATAACATAACCATTCAATGTTCTATCTTCAATGAATTTGTCATTAACTGCCGCAAATGTTATATTCATTCTCAATAGATTTGAAGCCTTAGTTCTGTTGTTGATGTTTTTATTAATGCACATTCTGTGAATTTCAAGAACTTATGTCGCGCAAGAATCTGGAAACTCCTGGAAAGTCACTTATTTATGCCCTGAAAACTCCTGGAAAACTCCTGGAAAATGAGAATTTTCATAACATTTACATGACAATCTTTGTAAGCTCATGGGCTTACAAATTTTGTTTTTACTTAAACAAATTTTTTTATATTTAGCATTTTTTCACATCAGTGTAACGCTGCCTTTTATTATACTAACGTTCTTTATGAAGTAAATTAGTAGTTCTAGTAATCTTGTAATCTAGTAATCCTGTGTTATCATTGAAATAATTATTTGAGGAGAGTTTATAATTTTGTCTAGTATTTCAAAAATTGGTGAAGAAGACATGTTGCTATTGAAGAATTTGAAGATTGTCGTCGAAAAATTCAACTTCTATGAAATGAACTCACTAAATAATAAAAAACAAGAAAAGGTTTTCTTTAAGCGATACCTTCTTATCGACGAAGGTGATTTTAATGTACTGCTACATGAAAACAATCATACTGGTGTTGGCCAGGAGACAAAAAAAATCAAATTAACAGAACAGAATGATCACAGGTATGTTGCTCTTTAAAATATATTTTAACTCATAAGAACAATAAAGAAATTAATACCTATGAAGATTATCTAGTTTATTGTATCAACTGCATTGGAATACTGACCAGCCAGTTTATGACCTATAGATAGATAGATCAGGTACATAACTCAGTAAATACAAGAACGTCTCAAACACGTCGTCTACTGGTTTCGACCAGATAAAGACGTCTTTAAGACGATTTCTGCTGTTCCCAAAAACAATAAAAGACGTCAGACGTCCTTCACAAAATGATATCTCTTAAAGACGTCTTTTAGTGTTTCACATGGTAGTGATGAACGTCTTAGAAACGCTCTACTCCAAAAGACGTGTTATTTTCACTGGGAAGAATTTTGAATATAAAATGGACTATACATTATTGACACTTTTTATGCCTTTCCTTAATGGCGTTAATTTTTATGACTAGGCGTTAAAAGAGCACGTGATAGATGTTTGTCTGTGAAAGTTTGACCGTGGACTTCTCAAAAAATAACGCCAATAATGGCGTAGAAGAGGCCAATGAACGAATAATAACTCGTACAGAAATGAAATGGACTGTGGTTTTTATTCTTCAGATGTTTGCGTGATCTTGATGGTATTGTGATGTCAAGGGAGATCAAACGATCCCGAACTCAAAATTATGATGTCGAGCGTCACGCTAATGATGTTATATATGTACCAAGTATTGGAAAAGTTAAAATGGCCACCCTTATAAATGAGAATAGAAGTTTTTATCCTTTCACTACATCAGTTTTGATTGTGCGAATCTTCGACAGTGTGAACAAGGAAGTTTTTTCGGTCTACTTTGATTCGAATAAACTTAAATATCCTATTGGTATCCTACCAGGGGCTTCTGTAAAGTTTACCAGAGTGGAGGAAATAAAGAGTCGGGGAGGTTCTAGTTACTTTAAAATGTCTTTATCATCTACGATGGAGATCACGCGATTGCCTCCAGCATCGTTCGATGATTTGAAAATTTATTTGGGAAATATACAGGAGAAAATTCATGAATGCACAACAGAAAAACGTGTGATTTCCTTTTGTAAAATGGACCAATCGTTTACTTCCAAAAAATTCTACATCTTGTCACGTGTTGTTTTGGTCCAATCAGTGTTCGCCAAATGGAAATGTGGAAGGTGTTTTCATGATGTCATAGAAGGCCACTGTCGTCATCATTGTCTGAACAAGCATTTTTTCACTTTGGAAATGAGGTGAGATTTTTGATAGGTTTTCTTTTCAATTTTTCTTTCTTTGGTTAGAATGATGATTTTGCCATCATCATCATCACAACGAAGCACAACCCTTGATGATGGTTTGAAAGAAAAAAACTGTGCGGGATATCTTATTTTTTGCGCTTATTTCAGAACTCTAAGTTTTTTAATTGTTTTTTCAAATGATTAACGCTTGGTACAAGATGGTCAATTTAAGACAACCGCATACATAATTTATGCATACATAATTTAGTTCGACAAACGTAACGAGTGTTTGTATCTAAAATAGTTCTGTTGTTTTTTAGTTTTTTGCTAAAATTTCAGTAATGTTTCTATTTTCTAAAAACCTCTCTAAAACCTGTGAAACGTCTCTCTAGCGGATATCCATTGTAGCAGACACCTTTTTAAAGCAGATACTTTTCTAGGAACGGATTTTTCTCCTTGAAGTTCTACTTAACGGACACCTAACAGCGGCCATATTTTGTTTGATCCCGATGGTGTCCGCTATAGAGGTTTTACTGTACAAACTACATACAGAAGAAATATTTTTTACGAACTTTTGAAGTTGGTAAGGAAATGATTAGTGTTATCGCGGTTGCAACACAGTGGAAAAACGTGTTTATAATAGGCGTTGTCTCACTACCACTCCTAAGTGAAACGGGAATTTCGCCCATCTACACGTCCATCTAGATAGTAGAAATAATAGATTGTGCCGTATAAATCAATTTGAAGCAATTAAGTATTTTGCAGATAAAAAAACAAACAAACAAATTGCCACACCCATTTTCAGATAAAACAAACAAAAACAAAAATTATATTACGGCTTATATTTCTATTTAAAAAAAAAATTAATTATTAAAATAAAAAATTATTAATTAAAAATTAATTAATTTGTTTACCTATCCTTTTTGAGAGAGTAAGCTTGCTCCAATAGCAGAAAAACTATGAATTCTGCAAAGATGGTAGACTGACAGTAGCATCGATTGCCATATAGATATGTTCCCATTCCTCGCGTTACTATATACGATATAATATTTATTTATTTATGCTTTTGAGAGAGTAGAGTAATTGCAGCTTTCTATAAGTTTATAACACTCTTTCAAAAAGTGCAGCTCTTTTGTGAGGGTAGTTTTTTTGGCAGAAACATACATGAACATATGAATTATGAATTATGAGTACGTCTCTGGCCGCTTTTTAATGTCTACTGTTGCAACCGTGTTCTCCCTCTGGTCCTGTCTATCTTAAAAGGACCGCTTGTTGAAAATTTAAACGTTTCTCTTAGAAAAATATGTTACTAATGAGATGTGTTACTAAACAGTGAGAGAGTTGTTGTGTTGATGCATAAACACAGAATAGTTGATTCAGAATAGTGAAAAAATATGCGAATGAAGTGGTCATTTACATTCTCTACTCAGGTCAACAAAACCTCATTTTTTGGGTCAAAGATTTTATATATTTATTATAAAATATTTGTCTTCAAGTGTTGTGTAGTTTTTTGTCTTCAAGTGTTGTATAAGTAAGTAAGTAATCATTTATTTAGTTTCTAACTCTTATACTTACAATTACAATGAAAGAAAGAATAACTAGGAGACCACTCCATATAGAAAATTCTAGTCAAAGGGAGTGGCCACCTAAAAAAAACAAAAGTGATAAAAATGATAATAACATATGTAATAAGTTTTCGTCAATTAGTCAATATATTGAGAAATAAGATACGACTTAGTTAAGACTTTTAATTTTGGAAATGTAAGCACAGATAAGTCGTCAAGTCCAGAATAACGCTACTATAATAACCCTGTGTTATAATTTATTTAAATTATTTTAGAGGATTTCCAAAATTCTGATCAAGTTAAGAGTGTCATTATCGAGTTATTGATTTATTTTTGGAGATTAAAATTCAGCACATGTTGTTGCTACGTTCAACAACATTCCTTTTATGTCATATCAAAATGTTGCCAAAAGTTTGATATGCGTTTTTTCGGTAAATAATGTTGTTAGATTGGCTTGAAATCACATTTCTGGGTTATGTATATTTGTCGTGCATGTATGCTGACGTAAGCACGGTCACATCGGTTTTAAAGGACGTGATCATATTTCTCTCAAATGGTTCACACATATAGCAATAATATGGATGATAATGTGATGGGAGGGAATGACAACTGGAGAAAAAACAAAGTCGAAAAATGTACGCTCTGTACGTGCGGTCCGATAAAATGATGGAAGTTACGTAATTTAATGATCTCTTGAGAATACAAGCTCAAACGACGCTGAGAGATTCAAACTCCTCCCATTGTGTATCATGTTTTGTAAGGTTTCGCTTCATATTGCCAAAAGATATATTGATCCATTATTTCTAATTTTTTTCAAAATTGGCTTTTGTTCCAGCAGCAGAAATGTTTCATGATGACAGTATGAAAGTGTGTAATGAGAGTCAGCTTTCATTTTCGAGAAGATAATCATTTGATCTTCACGTTTCAATTTTATTTTATTGCAAAACTTTCTATCGATTAAACGTGCTGCACATCCCATCTCAGATTACTGAAATTCTTTTCTAAACTGTGAAATACGAGAAATACATCTGATGAAGTCAACAACAAAAAATCCCTCCCATCTTCATTCTTTTGATCATGTTATCAAGCATGTAAAACCCTCTTTACATTTTGATGTTGGCACGGTTATCAGAAGAAGAACTGTACAAAACTTTAAAAATTATATTTTTTTGTCCATTACGTAAACGTTTTTCTTTTCCATCTCGGTTTCTTTTTTGCAGGTGCGTTGTTGATGATGGTACGGCGGAAGGATACATTGTTATTGAAAAAGATAATGTCCGACAAATTCTTAACTTATCCTCGTTGGACTATGGTGAAATAAAAACCACATCGCATCAGTTTGGTTGTATTTCATATCAAAGATCATTAGAAGAAAAAAATGAGGTTTGTTCAATCGTCTCGCTAATAGTAGGCCTAATTTGCATCAGAAGGGTTAATTCATTTTGATCACGTGTTTCTTCCCTGCATAATTAAATTTCACCCATATGATTTTACTTGAAAACCAAAAAAACTTAAATTTCTTTTATGACCTTGTTCTGTTCTTATTGACATTGTTCTATGCATGTCCAACCTGAAAAGAGATTAAATTTCATCTAACTTCTACGAGGCCAAAAGATCGCAGAAGTGAGTCAAACCAGTTGAGATGTCCGTTTTTTGTCCGAAAACTTTCAGTTTCACTTGGAGCAGCTGTAGAAAATTCTTTTTAAAAGTAATTTCGAAAGTTCAGTAAACAACGAGAATAATATCCACGATAGTTTTTAAAACACTTGATTTATTTATTGACGTTTTAAATCAGAAGCATGAATGTCAACTATGCTCTATTATTTCCCTCAATGAAGTAATTTTTGAGGATTGGATTATCATAACTTAACCTTTTTTTACTTATTTAGCAATTTTTATTTTCAGAATGCAATATCATCGCCCATGCCAAAGAAAACTGAATGCGAACTTCTGTTGCAAAAAAAAGTTTTTGTTCATTCCGTATATCGGTACCGGCGTTTTTACTGTAAATTAATTCCGAGAAATCCCGGCACAGGTAGTTCTTCCTTGTTTTCTATCAGAAATTGATTTGATTGGACTTGCTTGTATACTAGCCTAGGTACAATTGTTTTTCGTTACCTTATCGGGAAAAAAGAATCGGGGAAACATTTGTTGCAAAAGTGACTAAAATTTCCCGATAATGTTTCTTGATTTCTTTTTACCTAACTTTTACTTTTTTAAATTTTATTTCGGGCTCTTGAAACTTCATTCGGGGAAAAGTAACTTTAATGTAATGAAAAGTAATGTTTCTCCGAATTTTTTTCCGATGTTTTCCCCGATAAGGTGAGGTACATAACCCATTCGATATATTGCTCACAAACTGAGAACTTAAGTTAAAAAAGAATCTTGTTGCATATCTCTCGTGTGCTCTCGTGTGGAGATCGATAAATTTTTAATTTACGCCATGCCCGTCATAAAACCTGTTGATAGTGAATCATATATTTGATGTTTAAGCTGATTATTTTAAAACTCGTTAAAATGAATGAAATTTCTAAAAGTTTCCACAATAATCCTCTCCTCTTGTTACTTTCTTCTGTAGAACAGAAAAGTTCGATAATCGTGTGTGGTCAAACACAATATCAAACATTATCCCCTCCGAAAGTATGGTTTCAGTGTATATCCTTAACCGATGTGAATTTCGTATATTATAACAAGAAGTACACCTATTTGGATTATGATGGAGATAAAGTGTAACTAACATGAGAGAAAATAACGGAGTTGTGGACTACATTTATTGAAATGACTTGACGCATACCGATGAGCTTTTTTCTTGTAAGAAAAGATTAAAAAGACTGTTTATTTTGAAATCACATGAACGATTAAGGTCTGATGACGTTGCTGTTGTACAATTCGAATATTTTTGACGTCATGCAGAAGTAAAGGGTTTACAGTTTGCATCTACTTATGTAACCATGACAAAAAATTGAATAACGGAGATCTGTCATGATTATACGACAGAAAATTAGTTGTTATGATCAAACCCACAAAACTTGCTGACAGAATGTTTAATCATATTTCCCCTTGTTTTGCTTTCCATAATGGTACCTTGTGACGTCATTTTACTAACATTCAAGTTTCTGTTTCTCCTTTCTCTTACGTTTCTCTTATTAACTTCCTGATTACTTAAACTTCCCCGTTGTTGAAAGAGTAGGGGAAGTTCTGAATCGAAATGAAAGGTTTGTTTATTACATCACAAACAAGAGGGAAATTTCGCTCATCATGGACTTTCCTAAAAATCAAAGAAACTGTCTATTGAAACAGCGATTTTGCTTGATACGGAAATGTTCAGCGGAAAACGCATTTCTACTTTTTCAATTAAAAAATTCTCTGTGTGTAAACCCACCTTTAAGAAGTTGTCTAGGTGGGAGGTTGTTTATATAGAAGGCCGTACGACGTGACAATACTCTGTCGCCCGTTTTTCGTCCCGTCCCAGCAAACGGTCACTTCCGTATTTTATATGACAAACGGCCCCTTAGAACATTTGATAACTGATATCCAGACCATCAGAACCCTAAAAATTCAACTCGTTGGAAATGTTTGTTTGAACAAAGATAAACCTCTATGACGTAAACCTTAGTCCCTTGCTTGAATAACGCCCCATTTATTGACCCGGGGCATATTTAAAGTATTCTGTTGAGGCCTGGGGGTTAATTCGAGTTCCGTTTTCCATTCAGCCACCGATACTGACATTTCTATTTCTATATTTTAATGAATTTTGTTTCATTCATAATTCTCTAAAATTAATCCGAGGATTTACGGGGTATGTTCATCTGACAATTTCTTCACTATGAATATATGGTAGCCTTATATAAAATATTTGAAAGAACGAAGCATATATTGACTTTAGCCTCAATTTCCCAGACAAAATTTATAAGTTTTTCACCATAAATTTATGTGAGAGGAGAAGTTGTCAGATGAACTCTGCTGTACGATCGGTCTTGTGAATTTTTTTTTGTATCTTTTACAAACTACTATCCTGAGAGGGGAATGACCTTTTGTTTTTCTTTTCTTCATTTTTCCAATTGAAGAAGAAAGATTAATTATTCATGTATTTTTTCTTTCAACAATTTTTTCTCTTTCCGACGTGATTCATTCACAAACATGTTATGAAGTTGTTGCTATAGTAACTGAGAAATATTGTGAATCACGAAGGTTACAAGTGGCGGTTAAAAGGAATGAATGAAAGGGACGTCGTATTTACAAGATTCCTGTTGCAATCGTACATCCTCAAGAATTAAAAGTACAACTTCTTTTCTTTCCGTTTCTTCCCTGGTTACATATCGGTCCGGATAGCAGCAAGCCTCTCATTTTTTCTCCACTATAGTCTTCCTTATCCTAATCAATCAATGAATCAGAGAAATTCCCAATACAATATTTAAAATTAACATGCGATTCATGATTGGTCAATCTCGCAGCAGGTGATGAAAATGGGCAGTTAAGTTACATCGTGTGAAGGTGGGTTGGTTGCCTTTAGCGAAACAATATGTGATAAATATCTAAGTACCTACGTGAGTTTGGGTCACTTCCTATTGATCTCTAGTGTGGGAAAGAATTAACAAAACGGGTTTATTTTATCTATATTTATCCCGTCTTTATATAACACCACACACAGTGCATTTATCTTTTTAAAATGCGTCTGTTGAAATGAGTCATTTAAAGTTCTTAAAAAGTTTTTGCTATCATCATCCAATACGAACCTTGGTTTTGTCTCGATTAATTACTATTATGATCCAAAGATAAGACCATTATTAATTTCAAAACAAAATTCTGGATCAATTTTATTATTGTCTTGTTTTGATGATATCTTGGTCACACCCGTATCTCGTACTGAGTAAATGCAATTGAGTCAGATGGCTGTGCTGTATAATGGGATGGGGATAAGCAAGTAAATATCTTGCATGCCATTAGTATTTGACTTCATTGAAATCTTCTGTGGAAGATTGTTCAAAATTTTCAAACCCAATGAATTATGTGCACAGAGTCATCTAATCTGCTGCAGGCACACGATGCTTGTAGTGTGTCTGGTATTTTATACACAGTAATGTGTCTCGCCATTATAGATAAACAATCTATAGTTATCCGGTGGTGAGTATGCAGTATGTGTCAGGCTCGAATATAACGAATCTTTACTGCCACACATACCCTTGCATACCTCTTCGCGCAAATGAATTAAATGTACGAGCAAAGTAAGATGTTCAAGACTGCACTGCAATGTTATCCTTCTTAAGATGTTCAAGACTGGACTCAATGTTATCCTTCTTATCCTAACAAAACATTTAAGTTGTTTTAATGAATGATCTTGAGTAACGAACAGACAACGGAAGGTTCAACGTATACGGTTGAGCAATCAAGTCGAACATGTGGATGTAACGCAACACGCTGCTTTAAAGCCCTAATTACATATTACTGTTGTATAATTTCTAACCATATGTCATGTACCGGCTTATTATTGCTCTTCTTCGTTGATATTCTCGATGAATACACACTGAAAGGCACTGGAGTCAGTGTAGGAGAGCGATAGTCAACACGTCTTATAAGACATATTTAATTTTGTTATTGTTGTTGTTGTTATTAAAGCATGCCTTTTATATGCCTGCTGTCTGGGTAGATATAATTGGTCAAATTATCCACGTACATGCTTTTATCAGTTTCACAGATAATTTATTTGGACAAGTTTTCGTACATGTATAAAATGTTGAACAACATTCTTTTCTCAAGAACGCCCTAACAACTCCTCTCGGCACGATAATAGAAAAGCTGAACAAATCATCGTGTGTGGGGGAGGGTAGGTAGTTGTTTATTCCTGTGGGGGAGGGTAGGCAGTTAGTTATGAAACATTTCTGAGTTATTATTTCGAAAGGTTTATATAACATTCTCTTTCTGTTTGTCAATAATAAGAGGTATTTCATTTCATTTATTTCGTTTCGTTTCCTACTTTCGGAGGAATTGCGTCAAAATAGATTTGACATCCAACTTCTTATGTACCCACATCCAACTTATATACCCACATCAGTTTTCTTTTTCCCGTTGTTGTGAAAAATAATTTAAAAATTAAAAACATTTTCCAGACGAGAAGTTATAAGTGAGCCTTGCCTTATTTTTCCTGTTTGCTTTCGAATTTCCGCATTGACCTCATTTACATCAGTAATATTCATCACGGCTACACTCGTGAATTCAATAGAATGTTCAACATGAAAAGAATGTTCAGCTTTCATAACAATTTTTTTTGTAGAAATTGATCTGTAGTAATTCAAATTTTGGTATTTTAATAAATTCGATTTTGAAGGATTTTTCTATGATTTCTGTAAACAGTTTTTAAGTGTCGGAAAGTGAGTTATGTCTGTTAGTGAGTGAAAGCATTTTTTAAGGCGCAAGTCACCAAGTACAGAATGGCAGAAAGCCAAAACATGTCTTCAGCATCAAATCATGCATATTGAATAAATAGTTTCACATATCAAAAAATTGAATAGAAACTTCCACATAAAACCGGATCCAAAAAAATGTGCACGTTGGACTTTCGGGAAAAATGAAAGTTTGATTTCGACACAGTCGCATATCATGTATTTGAACACAAAAAACAACCGTTACAAAAAAGAATTCATCTTACTGCACCCCATTTTTCTTGTGTTTTGATGAAACATGCAGGAGTTCATTGAAAAAAGGAGTGGCAGTAGGTTTGTCATCATATAAATATATTTAGATTAGAAAACTATCATTGTTAATGAGTTTGAATAACTTAACTGTTTTCAACAAATCACATCTCCGAAGACTGAGAGAGTAACAAAACATTCTATCGTATTCAAAGAAACAAAAGCGAGCTTATGACTGCTATTAAAATATTTGTAGATGAAAGTTCAAACAAATTGTTTATTATGGCTGAAACATCACCTCATCTGATGGTGTCGAAAAAAGTTTGTCTCAAACCCAACAGAAGAAAATGGACTTTGGAATCAATAGAAAGGGTTACATTGCAAAACATAAAACAAGTTTGACAAGATTTCTGATAAGATTTTCTCATGTCTTCAGAGGCACGTCAGCACGAACAATTAAACATAACATTTAGCAAATAAATAAATATGTTTTTGAATGTACAATAAATTCTTGTATGTACAACAGAAAGATTGACGATATATAAAAAACAATTTCTTTCTCACTAAAAAATTTCATAACATTTAAAATCCGTAACCAAACAGTTTTAAATCCAAAATCGTATCGATTCCCAATGCATTATAGGAGACGACTTTTTCATGAATCTGTTCGACATTAAATCTTCAATTTTACATGGATTTGTATATGATCTGTTGTTTAAATTTCTCAAAATTTCTTCATTCAAAGATTTCAAAGAGTTCCGATGTTTTGGCCTTTTATTAGTGGCGCAAGAGCGTCCATGGATTTCTAAAAAATGCTGATTACTGCTCATTTGAGACGACAGGATTGGTTCAGCTACATCGATAACTGGCGATAAATCGGAAAAATAACTCGTATTATGCTCCTGTTGCGTCATATTGTTTGGATCCAGTGAACTTGTATTTGAAATAACAGAAACTTCCATTTCATTTACATCATGATATTTTCGTTCACAAACTCCAGGATCTCTGTATGGTTCATCCATTATTTCTTCGCGACTCATTGCATCTTTCAAAGATGGAATACACATTTCTTTGCTGACAGAAGAGCAACTTTCGTAAGATGTATTTCCACCCGAACTTCTCTGGTCAGATAAATCGGTTTCGTCACCTCTCGAATTTAAACGGAGATTTTCAGACTTTTTGTAACATTCGGACGTTAAGATTTCATCGAAATCTTTGAATAAACTTTCTTCGGATGAGTAATGAGATTTCTTTTCGATCGAATTCAGATACGAATTTCTTAAGATTTTACGTTTTAAGATTTTCATTGGCAAGTTATCGATTTCGTGTTCGATATAAAACGGGTTATCACAAATGGGTTCGTCCGATGGATCGTGCAATTCGCTGAAGAATGGATGTTTTAAAGCTTCTTCGGCGCTCAATCTCTGACTCGGATCAACACATAAAAGTTTCGTTAACAGATCGATAGCTAAAAGGAAACCATTTAAGAAATAATAATATTGGGGAATAATTAAGACAAATTATGTAATTATTCCTAATCACCAAAGGATCAAGTGTTTTTTTGACACGTCATTATTGGGGGGGGGAGCAATGTGAAATGATTCAGCCGCTGTTGTTGTTTTGAGAAACAAAATTGTAACATATGAGTCATTTCACATTCGAAATTTTTAATCGTTAAAATTCAGCTGTCTATCCTAGGTCAAATTATTGAAAACAACTACCAGCTGTTTCGCTTAACGAGAAAGGGAATGACCAATTCATAATGTAACCAACACAACATAACATTGAATAAAAATTTAAATGAAAGAATTGGCAGTTGATCATTAAAAATTGAAAAGTTAATTTTGAAATTAATATTTCAAAAACATATTTTTAGAAAAAATTGTCAAATCGGATATTTCACATTTTTTCACCACCTCTCGCATGAATGGACGCTTTCGTAACTGCGAATAGGTTGACATGAAAAGACGAATAAATTGTGAAACTTTTATTAGACCGGCTACTTAATAAGTAATAATATCATAAAACATGTATTTTCACAACTTAGCATTGCGAAATTGCCGGCGAATTTTTAATAACTATTAACTTATTTACCTTCAGGAGGGACTCCATCAAACATATGCTCGGGAAATGATGGTTCTTGTTGGTAAAAACTTTCGATTTTCAAACCAAAAGACGAACAAATAACGTTCATTTGATCTAAATCATTTTCTCCAGGGAACATTACTTTTCCCAATAACATTTCTCCAAAAACACAACCAGCACTCCAGATGTCAACAGGGAATGAATAATTGCCTAAGTTCAACATCACTTCTGGGGCTCTATAATATCGTGTAGAAACAATGGCAGTGAGATAACCTTTGTGTACGTAACGATTATCAAATACTCTTGCTAAACCATAGTCTCCAATCTTTAATGTTAATTCTTCAGCATTAATAAACACATTTCCAGGCTTAATGTCCCTGTGAATCACATTGGCAGAATGAATATATTTCAGTCCTCGTAACAGCTGATACAAGAACAATTTACAGATACTTAAAGGTAATTTCGAGTTGCTTTCGATGATTTTGTGTAAATCTGTATCGAGTAATTCTTCCACAACGTAAACAGCGTCTAAGTCCTTAAAATTTTCTGACGGATCTTCGATGGTAGTCCCATTAGAATCAGTTATTTTCAAAGTTCTAACTAAATTATCATGTTTCAATCTCTTCAATAGTCGAAGTTCTCTCAATGCAACCCTACAACGACCTTTACCAACTAATGACAATCTTTTGAGAGCCACTGCAGGATTGTCTTTTTCAGAGAGGGAACCATCTGATAAACTTTTATCAACACCAGAAAGTACAACACCACTACCACCAGCAGCAATAACTTTCAAATCTGAGAACTTGGAACTCAGCGACGTCAATGTACATAATTTTTCACACTTTAACGGCATGATTTCTTAAATTTTTATACAGTATGTGAGTGATATGACCTTGTCGACTTACGAACATCAAATGTACTTTAAAATTATTTACCACCGGCTTTTTCTTTTATCGATTAGCAGCTTTGTTTTTATTTTGCGCCGACAAAATGCTGTGTTCTGATTGGATTGTTTTAAATGCCGTCAAATAATAGAATTAAAACTCTGTGATCTGATAGGCTGTAATTATGAATGAAAAACATTCGACAAACTCAATATAGACAATTCAGGGGGTAAATTTAAGAAGATCGGAAATTGATATGATCATATAAAATAGGTAAATAATATTTAAAGTTGCATTTATTGCAAGAAAACGAATTTAATATTTTAATTTATTCAAATTTAACCCATTATTTCATATAAACATTAAATTTTAGAGTGTTTCTTGAAGCGTCTGTTACCCTGTTAATATATTTTCATAATGTGGCGCGAAAACGTATAAACAAAACTTATACTTTGAACACTTCACAGAAATATCTATTCATATTTCTATGAACACTTGCATTGTAGTTTTATAAGAAAATAATTGCTGGTCGATCAACAGAGTTGAAAACAATTTCAATCAATGGCCGACCTGTTTCCGTCACTAGCATGTGTGTGTGTGTGTGTCATGATGATATTATTCTAACGAGGTTAACAAACCCAAATCAGACAAAAGATAAAGAATTTCAATTATTTTCTTATTATGTCTATCACGTGTTTAGTTCGTGAAGTGAAAGCTACTGTTTCTCCAGGTCACCGATTAATTTTTTGAATTCAAGCTATGTCATTAGATAACATAAGAAACATAAATAAACAAACATAATAATGAAAAAATTGGCAAAAAGAAAGTGGTTGTTAAAGGGCCGGTGACAAATATTCATCAAATTAAATATTGTATGTTGTTTACATTCCCATGAAACATTCTTATTGAGGCGAACGGAACAATATAGATAGTTAGTCACAGAGGCTTAAATAAATATTAGTTTTCAGAATGATGAATGATGGCGGTGTCTGGGCACTGAAAGAATTAGCACATACTTTAACCTTCTATTACTTGACTCAAGTCTTTTTTAATGCGATTTTTTTTTAACTCGTGGATCCAGTTGCTTGCTGACTATGCTGGCATCTATATAGTGATGCTAGAAACTGGCAGAAATATTATCAGAGTTTCTCTCAACTTTCCCTATCAGTTCAAAAGTTTCTATTGGGCTTGGATGTTATTTACTTCCAACAATTGTGAGAAGGGGTATATACAAAAAAATAATTAACTTAATGATTTTGAAATTATAACATAAGATATCATACGAGAGTACGGTTCCGTAGTGTAGTGGTTATCACGTGCGCTTCACACGCGCAAGGTCCCCGGTTCGAGCCCGGGCGGAACCAAGTTTTTATCACTTTTCTCGAATTCTCTTTCGTAGGCAAGATCCTACATTTCACAAATCAAGGTTATTAGTGGAAACCTCTATTGTGAAGTATACAATTTTTAGGATAGGCAAACGAAAAAAACACAACTCCCTCGTGGTTTCGTAGTGTAGTGGTTATCACGTTCGCTTTACACGCGAAAGGTCCCCGGTTCGAGCCCGGGCGAAACCATTCGTATCTTTTTTAGAATTTGTATCCATTTGTATCCTTTTTAGAATTCTCACGTATCAAAAAGTTCTCGCTAATTCTAGTAGTATTTTTAAAAAGCTTGGTTCACATCGATGATTAGTACAAATAATTCTCATAAAAAAATCCCATTATGCCAAATACCAAGCATTTCGTTTTCGCCATTCAAAATTCCAAGAATTTCAATTGGAATAGAAAAACGAAACTCTGGGAAAATGTCTCAAAACGAAATACCTAGTATTTTCTTATCGAAGCAGCAGACTTCGTGATTTGTCACAAATAATGACTTTTCCCTAAACCTTTTTTACATGCACATGCGCACATCCACATTATAGTCTGTTAAATTGCGTGTCTTAAATCGCGTGCCCTACACACTTAATCTTGTCTATTCTTTGTTAACTCATTGGTCAGCGCGGAGAGCAGCTGATCCTTCATTTTGTATCCTTTTTAGAATTCTCACGTATCAAAAAGTTCTCGCTAATTCTAGTAGTATTTTTGAAAAGCTTGGTTCACATCGATGATTAGTACAAATAATTCTCATAAAAAAATCCCATTATGCCAAATACCAAGCATTTCGTTTTCATCATTCAAAATTCCAAGAATTTCAATTGGAATAGAAAAACGAAACTCTGGGAAAATGTCTCAAAACGAAATACCTAGTATTTTCTTATCTAAACAGCAGACTTAAACCTTTTTTACATGCACATGCGCACATCCACATTATAGTCTGTTAAATTGCGTGCCTTAAATCGCGTGCCCTACACACTTAATCTTGTCTATTCTTTGTTAACTGCGCGGAGAGCAGCTGATCTTTCATTAGTATCTGTACGTGTACATACGTAATTCCAAGGTATTTTGTCCACAGTTGTAGGCTGATTCTGCAAAACCTTGGAATAGAGGCTGTCCACAAAAACCGTGGTTAATGGTACACTACAACTTATATAAAGTAATTTAATTATTGTGAGTGCGGCCTAAAATGCATAAAAACGTGCAATCCTAATTTGTGTTCCACAGAAGAACGCAGTAAAATAAAAGAACTGAACTATTATTTCAGAATACAGAAATATTACCAGCCACTAAAGGTAAGAAAATTCTTACTGCTTTTTATAATGGTATTGATTTTGTGAGAAGCTGTTCGATCCCACTTTCGATTTGTATTCCCTCCTCTTCTTCTCTCTTTTTTTCCCCCCTCTCTCTCTCCCCCTTCTTTTGTGGCCTTTATTAGCTAGTGTGCCACTTAAAATTTCATAAATTCCCTGTTTATGAAAATACAAATACACAAAATACTTCCTGGGTGTCTAAAAACAGGAAGCTGTTTATCGTTCTTTTAGTTATATAAATTCACTTCACACACATAATATGGAGTGTGTTAGAGAGAGACAGCCCCTGTTGTTGTGGGTATAGCAGTTTCTGTACTTTAAAAAATTTTTTGGTGTCTTGGTGTTCGGCAGTTTCTTGTGTTAACTTAAGACTTGTTTACTTTCCAAATTATATTTTAAAAACAACAAAATATTGGAGATGAAAATTTACGTATTGGATAAACTGTGTCGCTCACCATATGGTTGGGGATGACAAAATTTTTGAAGAATATAAGCCCTTAAACAGCCCCTACACACATTTTGAACTAATATTTATGGTCAAATAAATCAATAGCCTTTTTAATAGTGTGGAAAATCCAAATTTTTTTTTTAATTTTTAATTTGGGCGTACGTTGCAGGACAACAACGCGTGACAGTTGTCAAAGATGGCCTAAAAACAGTCTGATGCAAGATTTGAAAAAAAATGCTACATCACTATATCGGTGTATTAACCGATTCGTTAGAAATTCAATTTTTTCCAAATACTCTCTTTATAAATTTCACCCACAAAAATGCGATGGAGTTACTATTGAACTTCGTTATAGCAAATCGGAGAACAAAGACCCGTTATCATTTTATTTTGATAAAGATAATCCAATGATCCATAACCGAAAGAAACTTTACATTTCCACATCAGATTATTAGCTCTCACTATCAAATCGTGTTGAAGAGAATGACTTCATGTAACAGATAGAACTTTACACAAAAATCTTTTGCATTTTCATGTAAAAATTCCTTCATTCGCAGGTGCGTAAATTTCTTTCAGGTTGTACAAAATGGATCGGCGTAATTGAAGTTAATTTTTTGGAGTCCACTGTCAAACACTATTAACGCCAAGTCATAAAAATGGAGGAAGGTATAGTATTTTGATGAGTTACATTTTGTTTATTGCATTTAACTGATCTTTTAACACAGGAAACCCCTTATTGTCTACAGCTAGATGAAGTAAGGAAAAACAAAAATCTTTCGAGACGTATAATTGTCTTTCAATTTGAAGAAACATAAATTCACGAATTTTCATTCACGGTTTTTTCTGTAATTTTCTGTGTAATCCATTCATATTTAAAAAAAACACTCATATCGATAATGCTCTCCCGTGTGTCAACCTTTTTGAATATTTGTTTGTCTAGTATTTAGTATAGTCTTTATATTGTATTTATATTGTATTACTGGAGTACGTGGAAAACGGGCGGAAATTGCGTTAACACATTACAAAAACCGTTTTAGGGATGCCACAAAAGCACGTAATGAAATCTGGTCTGCAGAACATCTCAAACCGGTTTGAGTCCAGTACGGCTCTCATGTAAACAGCCTCTTGCAACAGGTAACCATAACAGCATATTTTGTTTATGCTTATTGGATTCAATAAACCTCAGTATAGTACAGTAATCTTATCTTTCATGAAACATAAATAAAAAAAGAGCATTTCCATCTGTATATTTGTTCTAAAATTCGCATGAGCAGACTTTCTGCTTATACAGCAACATTTTACACTTAAAGCATTAAGAGAGGGTGGTTGTTTCTCCCAAGCCTGTAATAACAAGCTTGTAATAACAGGAAGTTTACTCGAATCTCGATTGTCAGTATAGAAATGTTCAGGAACCAAATCTCACAAGTATCTTCTCGATCATCCAGCTATACACGTCTGAAGGACTATTCTTGTCAACCTTTGTCTTTTTGTAGCTACCAAGAGGGCGAGAGAATTAAATTTCGTCATCATCACTAATATAACCGGTCATTTCAAAATCTAAAATCGGAAATTTGATCAGTTGATGTTTGAAAATTTTCAAAATAGACAAGAATTGAATAACAAGTCGTTTTCCATTAGGCGGAATCGTGCGCGGTCTTTGGGCATGCTCTGTTGCTCAAAAATCATTATTTCACACAATAGAGCATGCGCAAAGTCCGCGAATATCAAGTTACGCGTACGACAAGAATAGCCGATGAACTTACTAAAACCATCTTTTTTTTCTTTATTAAGACCTGGTGTAAGAAGGGAGAAGTCGTTTGAGAAACCAGGTGTTCCAGCACTGAATAAACGTGGAGTTTTCGTCACATCATCCAAATACGGTTCTGTTTTCAATAAACCTACAAGAAGAATAAACTCACAAATTTGTTAACGTACGTTAGGTTGGCGACATATATAACGTACGTGAGGTTGGCGACATATATGGCGTACGTGTCGGTTATTGAGCATGTAGTTTAGGTTTGTGAATATAATGCATGCAATATTCAGGTGGCCAACAAAAATATCTCACGTAAGAAATAACCTTATTCGCACTCCCTTAATGGCGTTTATTTTTATCATTTGACGTTAAGAGGAACGGTGTCAGATGTTTGTCTGTGAGAGATTGACTATGGGATTTAAAAAAAAAAGAAGCCAATAAAGACTGGCGTAAAAAGGGCAATCAGACAACAGATAATTTAGTCACACACGAAATACTTGTGTATTACTAGACCGAACTCCTCACGCCATCATGTTAAGCGAATAATACGGACAACGAGAACCAACCTGGTGTTCTGGAGAGTACTTCTTCGATAAAGCTGTCTACATCTTCAGTGGTGACGTCATAACGCGAAGAACCATTGAACGAGGCGAAAGGATCTTTGAATGGCGTTAAGTAATTAATGATTTCATTGGCGGGAGTAGGTTGAGTTGGAGTGAGTGGTAACTTTGATTTCATGAGAGATGAGGGCGTTTGGGCGATAGGGTGGTTTTGTGGAGTAAATTCTAATAAGTTCTTTTCTTTTTCTTTCGGAGTGTCAAATGTGGAACGAAATAACCTTTGTTGAACTACGGGCGTTTTATCCAGTAAATGTTTGTTATTTTCTAAGAAATTCTGAAACATCTTACTGTTCTCTTCCATAGGGCGCACATTTTCAGAGGGCGTGAAACACAGCAAGCGCTCGTATTGGTTAATGTCAGGCGTTATGGTGCGTTCGTTACCAGAAACATTTAATTGGACAAGACTGTCTATTATATTCTCCCTAATACCAGTGTTTGTTTTATCTACATTATTTAGTGTTAGTTCAAACGATTCTTCTTTCGTGGGAGTGTTCAGTTGTGAAGAAGGAGATGTGTTTTCAGTGATGGAAGCATTTAATAGTTCAGTAGAATGACGTTGACAAGGATTCAAAGAAGTAATTGGATCACTGAATAGACTGACATTATGATACGGTGTGTTTGGGTCACGAAACGGACTGACGATTTGTTGGATAGGAGTATGTGGCTGACTGACAGCTTCAGTAGAACTTGAAGATATAACATCATTAGACGCGCTGTGGACAGGACTTTCGTGTGCCGTGCTATTTTCGAAACCTTGAGATAAATATTAACGGTAAAAAAACCGATGGTATAGTGGAAATAAATTTTTTAAGAGTCATTTCAATATTCATATCTGCCATTTTATATCTTAAGACATCTTTTAATACAAGAGGCTCGGAAGGATGTTAAACCGAGGCTACTCACGTCAACGGACTAAAACTGTCTGCTGTACTTCTAATTCGTTATTCTAAATCGTGAACCGAAACTAGTTTTAAGCAATACATCATACCTCTCATCTTGATCTTTCTTATCCTCTCCTGAAGATCCAAAAAATCAGTATCTTTTAAGATCTCTGTATTGTCTACATTGCTATCTGTCTTCTCCAGGCCATCCTTCGAGACCATCATTTCATTTTCATTCTCTGGTCCTAACCACGATTTACCTGTAAATAATTTTTTTATAGTGAAGATGAATGGCAGATCATTGGATACAAATATGAATGGCAGCAGAATGAATGAATGGACAACCTGTACGTTTCTTTCTAGCTGGTGTACGTAGAACCTTATCACGTGACTTAAACGCATCTGAATCTAAAAAATAGTAATTGCTGAAGATATGGAAAGTCACGAAGTTCATTAGATGTAACAGATCACGAAGTTCAGTAGATGTAACAGAAGGAACAGATAAAGAAACAAGCTTAGATTTAGGACGTACTAAATGCTTCCAACGGATTCCCTAAACCATGCATTTCACCGTCTTCTCTTTCTTCATTTCTTTTGAAATTCGATTCATCCTATGATGAAAAAAACTCTTGACAAAGTCTTTTTAAAGATATGTCGATTACCTTCACACCAAGAACTGACACACATTTTTTATAACCAAACCAAAATTTGGTCAATGTTGCTTTCGTTGTTGCTTGTTGACTATCTACGTAGGAAGATCAATATTGTAGTGTTTTTGCAGATAACACAAGAGCTAACCGGCCAACTCTCTTAGTTTACATATGAAAACATGTATGTTCCTTTTCGTTCTTTTTCTTATGTTTTTTGTTTTGTTTTTGTTACGCAAACCTTGATAACCCTCTTTAGGCTGAGCTGTTTTGAGCAATTGTTTCGTTTTTTTGATAGCTTTGAGCCTCATGTTGCTTATAAAGTGTTGCTTATACAAACAACAGTCTACAGGACTACAGTCCTTCAACCTAAAAGTAACACTTGCTCTTAAAGAAAAAAAAAAAAAAAATGGTGGATTCAGTTATGGATACTAACAACAATGCAACGCCTATTTCTATTGACAATATATTTCGAAATTTATTATTTCATTTTCAGGTCTAATAATAAATTTCGAAATATGTGTTGTTGATACTATCCATTACAATAATCCTTGCAAACCTCCATCGAGATTTAGATTATTATAGCTCAACAACACATCAGCAGTACACACACACATGGATATCTACAAATCTGATTTTCTATATATAGAAATGTTTTCAGAATAAAAAAATAAACAAAACAAACATCGTCCGTGCTGCTCCTCGATGTACCAAATCCTTCCTCGTTCAAAACAGATTGTGTTATCTAAGAAAAAATTCACTAGATTTCCATGATTGAACATTCGAAAGCAATTCGAGGTCTAATGTCAAAAATATGTTAAGTAACGAGTAGTAACACAACAACAACACAGTAGAAACACAGAATTACCTGATCAATAAGAATCTCTTGAGCTTTAGCAACGTTTGTCACTTCATTTCTTATCTGATCTTCTGTTGAAAAATTCTGCTTTTTGCGTTCACTTTGTTTACTAGACTCATTGAAAGTAACACTGGGCAAAGACCCTTGCAAATTATTTGCAACAGGGATTTTGGAAGTTTGTTTATGTTTTGATGTGGTGGTTTGTAAGGTATTTCTCTGTCTTCTACCATGATGTTGGGATTTCTTGACAGACGGAGAAACACTAAAACAAGAAGAATTTCAAAAGTTTTAAACACACAAGTCTTAAGGTCCTGTTAGACGGTAAACTATCAGATAAACTAAGCTCAAAGTAGAAACTTTTTTCATAATAGATTTTTCTTCTTCATTGACGTCAATTATTAATATTTTGAAAAATTTAGGTAACATACAAATGATAAACTATTCAATAAATTAAACTATTCAATAAATTAATCTTAACTTAATTTTGGACATCTAATAGTTTACAAGCTAAGAGTTGATTTGCAACAAATTGATTGACTATTAAAATGATTAACTCTGATTATCCTTTCGATATAATGTTAAGCATTGTAAAAGACATTTTGGTATTACATACAGTTTATTTGCTAATCTGAAACCATCAGAATTCCATGGTGTAATATAAATTTGTTTGAAACAGTGAGCATTAGGTCACGCGATGCCTCGATCTTTCAAACGCTTTTATAAACACTTTTCACTTTTCACCAAAAAGTTGGCAGATGTACAAGTAAAAAGAAATTAAAAGATCAACTAGTCTAGACAGAAGAAATTCCATCAAATTAAGCTTCTTATTTAATACAGTTTCATATAAGTAAAAACCATAATTATTCAATCGAAACAAAAATCCACCTTAAAGAACTAACTCAGTCCCATTAATCTCAAATTGATGGGAATTAAAAACATCAGCAGGTATAATGAACATGTTTTTTTGAAAATAATTGAATGTCAATGCTATTCAGTATCATTCCAAAGATAACTACGACTCATAATCACAAGAATCATCATTACAAATACTGATGTTATAATGTGAAGATTGTTTAAATCGAATTTCTGAAAAACTCTGATGACTTTTCACCCGTTTTTTCAGTAAGGAAACATACAAACACACCTCTTATCAGCTACCACTGCTCTCACAGGAGTTTCATCTAAAAATAATTTCTGTTGTTCATTTTAACTGTTTCAATAACAAGTTGAGCGTTTAAAACTTCGCCTTACTTTCTTGAACTTTGGTTTTATGTCGTACGTTATGTCGTACGTTATGGATTAGATTGTTGACGGCATCAGGTGTGTTTACTAAAAAGATGAACATCAAAACTTTCAAATATGTACATGTTATAAAACAGATTTGAAAAAATTAAGTGGTTTCTTACTGGTCTTAAGATCACGTGACATAGTTGGAATCGATAGAAAACTTGGCGTATTTGTTTCGAAAACAATGGGTGGTGTTGGAGGTAAAATATCAAGACCATGCGTCTAAAAAGTGATGACATAAGTGATGTCATAAGTTTACTTTAACAATAACAAATATCTAAAAGAATACAAAATGAAAGAATACGAAATGGATTACATTATTTTGAACAGGTTGATTGGTTGATTGATTTTCAGAAATCACTTCCTTCAGCTCATCTGTTGAAAGGTGTAATTCAGGAAGAAGTTGCTGAGATAGTTCATGTCTAAAAGATTTAAAAAGAAATTTAATCGACAATAAAAGTAAAGGAATGAGGAAGGTAAAAAAAAAAAGCGTCAAAAATTTTCGTTTCTTCTATAAGATCAATCTACAGGTGTTTACACTCATATAGTGAAAGGGAAAATTACCTTCTAGCAAAATTGAATTAATATTAAGCAGGTTTGATTATTATTTGAATAAAACCATATTTATTTTTAAAAATGGAGAAGCTTTTTTGTCATGAGTGTAGTAAAGTATATAAGTATACAATATATACAATATATATATATATACATACATACAGAGTATATTTAATCAGCAAACAAGCCAAAACGTTTCTGCTATTTAAAAGCATATTTATAACTACTGACACTTAAAGTTAAAAGTCAACAGTCAAACCAGGTCATAGCGGCATTATTAGCATTATTTTCTTATCATGAAGACATTTTATAAAAAAAAAACGGCCGACCAACTGAATTTAGAAGAGAGGAATAGGACCCGAACCAGGAATTTTTTCAGGAAACTGCCTTAGTTGATCAACTATGAAGAATTTCTGATTTCCAATATATATGACTTGCTTTAAATGTATGCCTATGCTAGGAAAACTGAAGTGATCAAATCACAAAATTTTAAGGGAAGAAATTTGTGTGAGAAGATATTTTCACAAATCAAAATCCTGAGAATAGCACATTTCATTACCTACGAATACTTTACGAATACTTCGTCACAATGGCAGAAACTAACAAAAGAAAGTGTTATGAGTTTCATTTCAAAGAAGCTGCGGTAAAGGATGCAGAGAAGAACACCAATCGTGAAGCAGCTAGAAAGTGCGGCTTCTATTTGAGGGCGGCTTTTATTAACCGTTTTTCTTCAAAAATTCGCAGCTCGGGTTTCTTAAAACTAATTGAACTTTTAGAACACGTTGATCGTCAACAAGCAAAAAATTATGTTTTGCTTTTTTTATTTTAGTGTTAGGTTTTGTTCCGAGTTTATTTGAGTTTTTTCCTTGTTGGGGAAATCCAGTTAAATCCAGTTGAATCCAGTTGAGCCTGGGTTGTTGCTTAGCAATTGCTTCGTAATATGTAAACTGTAAGTGTTCTAAGGTAATCGATAGTATAATTTTCTTAAACTGAAAGATTGATCGTTAAAAATGCATTTACGCTAGTTTACCTTTCTTCTTCTTGATTCTGAAGAAATTTTTTGACCCTAATAAACAATTTTTCTGCTATTTTTCAAGAATTAAGAATAAATTTTTGCAAATTGTCAGTTCAGCTTAAAATTCACAAAATTTAATTTCACGAATTAGGGGCAAATTCGCGAGAATTTCTGCTCGCAAAAATATCTTTCGCAAAATTAGTTTCTGTTTTGATCTAATACTTCTTCTACTATTCTACTATTGTTTCTTATTATTACTTAGTGTTAAAAATTTTTTTGGCACGGGTAACATTGCATTGCATCCTCAATGGAACGCGATGTTTAGGGGCAAATATCTCAAGAACCAATTGGGATAACTGACGTTTTTGGGGGTCTGCGATATTGGCGATGGGTGACGAAAAAAATTGGGTATAAAACTTTTTGGGGACGGATGTGACGTCATCAAAATCTTTGTTAATTATACTAATAGTGAGTGTGCATACCACTTTTAGTTTAGTTGGTGTGAATAAAAAGACTGGGAACGAAATGTTCGTATGGACTATTCTAATTAAAATTTTAGATTGTGCGTAACAGAGTTGTGACTTAATGGCGATTAGTATTATAGGAGTAGCGCAACGTCAGTGGGCACATTGCATTGCACCCTAAATAGAACGCGATATTTAGGGGCAAATATCTCGAGTACCAATGAGAATAACTGACGTCACTTGGGGCGTGCGATATTGGCGATGGGGTGTCGAAAGATTTGGGTCTAAGAATTTTTGGTAACGGTTCGTCGTACACAGGCGATCCCATACATTTTCTTGATCAGCTTTTCGAGCTCCACAACTTAGTGATACTTATTCTTAGCAATTATGTAATCTTACTTTTCACCACCCCTATATTTTGAAAGAGGAAGAGCACGGGTGGTGGGGGCAACTAATGGGAAAAATGAACCGGTAAAATGTTTTTACCCCGGATACTAGTAGCACTCGTTATAAACACCTCTTAGTATATATAGCTTAGCACTCAGCTTGAGAGGAGGATTGATATCTAAGGGGGTTGTCTGGTTGAGTGGTTGAAGCATACTTGCAGTTTCCATAGCCAAAATGGGGGCTTTAAATGCTCTAGAACTTCCAACGCAGGACCCTCATTGATAACAGTTCTATCAGAACTGAAAGGGCTATCCTGGGTTTTGACTATAAGAACTTGAAGAACAATATACCTTATAGTTGTGCAAGTATTTAAAGAGCTTGCATGGTTGTGAGCTTCCGCACGTATATAAGCTTCGTCATGCTCCATGTTTGGTAAAGGATCTAAAAAAAATGTTTGTTTGGAAAAAAGTGCAACATAACAACATGTCAATATTTTTAAAAATACGACATACATTGTAACAATGTTTCCTTGATGAGATGAAGGGATAGATTCCATAGTTGTGATAAGCTAAAGCAATTAAGAAATTACAATTAAATTAGAAGTTGGTTGACCTCAGTCACCTGATGGTGATTCTCTTACTGATAGCAGAAGGTAGGGGTGGGTGTGACTTCTATCCCACTTACCCTCAGTCCAACACGTAGTGATGCTGAGTGGTGATCAGGGAGATGTGAAGTGGTGATCAGGTGGTGATCAGGTCAGGGAGGCACTTTCATCTTTTCAATCTTTGGTAAATGAGTCAAAAAAAAAAAGGTCCCTATATAGTAATCATGTTACCTGGTCAAATTTATTTTCCCTTCTTCGTAAACATTCTCATAGTGCCTACCCTAAATATATTAACATATCATTTCATCAATAGATAGCTAATAATGTGACATAAAAAAGAAATATATGACAGCATACCATCTGAAGTTGATTTTCACATTCATTCAACAAAATATCTGGAATCTAAAAAACGGCAGAAATCTGGAATTAATTTAATTAAATTAATTTAAACATAGAAAAAGTTACACTAAGTAGAAATAAATGATATTTAGAAATTTATTAAACTCCACAATGCAAGGTGTTTAGACTTATGCTAAAAAAATAAAACATCCATAAAACAAACAATAACGAAACACTGTTCCAATACCTTTACTTGGATATTTTTCCCATCCAAAGAATATTTAACATTATGTCTTTCTACAATCTGCTGCACTTCTTCTTCTAATATCTTTTGAGATTCATACAGTTTCGAAATCGCTTTCCATAATTCAGTAGTCTTAAAAAAATGTGAATTTCCAAAAGTAAAGAATGCATTATCAATTTGAAAAATTATGTATTCATTTAAGTAACACTAAATTACTTGTTGAAGCTTCTGAGTACGTTTTAAACTTTCTTTTGAAGAGATAACACTAAAACACGAACAAAAATAACAGGTCAGTGTTTTATCACAAAGGATCAAACTGAGCTATATCATCATGAAAGCAAATTCAAATGCTGGCAAAAATAACCAATGAAGACAATTTTTGTTTTAGTTTATCCATCAGAATTAATCACCTTTTTCCAAACAATCTTTCTATTGTTTCTTTCAGATTTTTGGATTGTTTTATACAATCTCGCTTTTGCTTGTTCAGCTTACGATGCTCTTTTGATAATTCCCTGACATCAGAAAAGAACAATAAAGCGAATAATTATGTTTGGGACTTACGAATACCCTGTTTGAAAACAAATGAAAGTATTACTTTGAAAATTCCATCCATTTTTCTTTAGTAAGAGTTGCTTCTTCTAAATCAGTTATCAATCTAAAATATCAGTAACTATCATTAAGTGACAAATCATTTATATCGAAAATGAAATTTTAAGATTTCATGTTACCTATATTTCTGGTTTAGGGATGATATGGTAAGACCTCTTTGAAGTTGAGGCAAATATTTTCGATTTGCATTAATAACAGACGGCCAAAAAGGTATTTTTCCATGTTTATCTAAAAGCGAGCAGCAAAAATATTTATATGATGAGGAAACATAAAGATTATCTACAATACAGCCTGACTGAAACTTCGTGTGTCTATGCAAGATAATTAGCTTTCATCAAGAGACAGTGTCTTTAGAAGTTAAGAGTCTTTTGTTTATTTAACATGCATTTTCCTGTTCAGTGTAATCATGTTTCTAAACAAATCGTGTTGAACCAATAAAACTTTACATGAAAAAATCTTCCATGTCTCCCAAACGTGTAAAGTTTCTTGATTGAAATAGATAAAAATATGAACACTTTTCGATACGACAATAACTTACTTGACAGAGAGAACATCTTTTGTTTCAAAACGTAAGTTGAAAAATATAACAGAAATTGATAAAACTTATCACCTGAAAAGTAAAAAAAAAAATAATGAACAGTGAAATGAAATTAAAATCCAACAAAATAAGAACATCAAACTAGTTGCTATGGGAACTACAAACAATATATTTTTTCATATTTTAATGTATTTCCTTGAAAATAAACTATAAAAACAAAATTTGGGGGGCAGTTTTCAATATGATTTAATTTTGAAGGATTTTCTAAAAGTAGCCACCGCTTAACTTGAAGTATCCTGTTCTCGAAGTATCCTGTTCTCGAACTATTATTATGTTTCCCTTGGATTCTGCCTTATAAAACCTTAAACTCGAACATTTCATTATTTCAAACATCTTTTAATTCCCCGTTCTGATCCTCCTTTTTTCATTGCAAGTTTTTGTAAATAGTTCAGCCTATTCTCAAGATCGGCTCATTTTTTAGTGCTAAACACAAAAATCTCAACTGAATTTGGATCTGGCCTACTTTTCAGCTCATGTTCAAGGAAATATGCTACGCTAAAATACGAACATATCTCTACTCAAATAAGCCATAGTTGTCCTTGACCCTGTCTAAGGTCAATCAAACCAACCTGTTGGTGACAAAAGTAATGAAGGAGCAATATTAGGTAGGTGTGAATCAGGATCATCCTATAATAAAATATGATAACCAAAAGAATAAAGTTTCAAAACATCAATCAAGCAATTATCTAATCGTTGCATAATTATCTAATCGTTGCATAATTATCTAATCATTGCATAATCAAAAAGTAGCAAGCTGCTTTGCAACTGGAGCTTATTGAGCAAGATCAAATATATACAGAAAAAAAATGTCATAGAGATTTTTTTTCGAAGGGCATTTTTTAAAGATGGATTGCTTTTTGTGTGAAAAAGTGAACTCTGATATATTTGTTGATGTTCTGCAATGTATTTGACAATAGAATTGTGAAGTCATGAGTAAACCTGTCGTCAGTTGCCACAAAATGAAAAATTGCATTGAATATCCAAATTGAACAGTGCAAAGGGCAAATATCTCGCTAACCAATTCTATAACTGACATCACTTGGGGTTCAAATAATTAGCCATGAGACATGTCACAAAATTTAGGGACTTCTTGGAAGAAAACATGTAGCATACATTTTTTTATCACATTTTCACAGACAATTTTCAGACAATTTTCAATTATCCTATGATATAGATTACGCAAACCTACGAACTGTTGTGAATAGTAAAATTATACAGTATATATTAAAATTCATATGAATAACAACATGAATGTACAACATGGCCACCTTTTTTATTCTGATCAACCATTCTGCAGTTAGTTTCCGAAACTCTTGCTCTTTCTTTTTATCGACAATTGGCCAGCAGTGCCTTTAAAAGAAAAACATACATTTATGAAATTACAACAAAGCTGTAGATTTTATAAATCACATAGAATTATCAAAGCATACCGAAATGTTTCTTTTGTGGATTCATGATTAAGTTTTGTAAACAAAAAATAGACAACAACTTCCATTGCTTTTCTGTTTGGAACTGCAAACATGTCTCTATAAAATCAGTTGCAAGTTGGATGAATATTTTCCACTTCAAACAAATAAAATTATAAACAAAATCAAAATGTAATACCTTGTAAACGGAATTCGGTATTGTGCTTCATTTGCTTCAGGGTCAAAACCTAACAGCAACAAATTTGTGAAGGTGACCTCACGTAAATCAATTGGGTCTGGCATAAGTTTGATACTTCCCATATTGCAAGAGTATTGTTTAAACCTAATAAAGCAAATAATTAGCAAAGAAATATATGTAACATTAAAATTGAGCCTTTTAAAATAACAAGCTGAAAAAAAATGAAATATGTTGGAAAGATAGGATTTTGAAAAGAAAAGAAAAACAAAGTTTCAAAATACGCTAAAAGCAAAAAGAGAGGAAGATGAAAACAGAATTTTTAAAATCCTCCCATACCAATGGATGAAAGGAAACCAAAGTGCAACACTGTTCAAGAAGTGATCAAAATTATCAAACTGAGCAGTGAAACTAAAAATCTCCAGGGCAAATATGATCAAAAGATGTTTAATCTTCCCCTTATTTAGCGTGATATCATTTTGAGCGTACTCAACATCTGTAATGTTTTCTAATGATGCATAATCTTCCCGTCTAGCACTACACAATTTGAAGAAGAAATGTATATCAGTAAAGAATTCATCAAGATCAAGGGATTTCTGGTTACTGGATTCAGTACCATATTTTTGTAGCTTCTTAATACTTTCTCTAAATGTGTTGGATGCAAGGAAAAAGATCCAAGCCGCAAAAAAGATGTGCCCATTTCATCAATATTTTTTTTTAAATTCACATTGGGTCCGAGATGAAGCAAGTTACTTGAATCTAATTCCATTTGTTTTACAAACTCCTCATGTTCCACTAGATTCTCAGCATTAAAAAGTCCTACAAAAAGTGAACCCACATATGCGCAAATAACCTGGTCATAATGTTTCGACCAGTAGAACAAATATGCATCAAACTGTTTTTAACATTGATATTTGTTGTTTCATCAAACAAGAAAGAAAATGGCACACTATTTACATCATATATCAATTTCTTCTTAAGGTTTTCAGCTATTCCAAACTTCACAGTATACTGTGCTTTAGTGTCTGCCATACTATAAGACTTAACAATATTAGAGTCTGGAAACATATAACGAAAACTGTTACTGTCTTGCTTTGCTGAGGCAAACGAATGGTTTTTATTAACGATCTGCAAAGCTTGCAAAATCTCTACTTTAGTGACTAAATCTTCTGGGCCTAGCAGTAAACTATTCTGACTTTCCATCTTTACTATTACTTATGAAGGTTCTTTGGGTCATCGTTGACTTTTTGGCATCAGAGCCATGACACTTTGCATGTGACTTCACCTGTGATGGCCCACTATTGTCAATTGAATGTCTTGACACATATCTTACAATAACCTTAGCTTTTTTACACCACTTAGCCAGGGATGTATTTGTTCTCATTAGGAACAGTAACTTGTTTTTCCCATTAATTATTATAAACTTTATAAACTTCTAGCATATACTTTATCCAAGTACTTTTTTTGCATTCAGATTTGAAGTTCTTCATTTTTCGACAGTCTCTTAATGGTCTTTGTCAGTTGTGCGTTAGGTTCCGTTAATGTTATGTGTAATGACTTTGAGGTTTCCAGGTGTTTTTTCACTGGTTACGGATTTAAAGACAAGCATAGCTATGACAAATTCGTAGCATTTAATGATTGGGAGCCACCACAGGTTAATTACGTCTTTTGTGTTACCTTTCCTGCCATATACAAAACCGGTGGCACATTTTGGAGTTTCTGGAGGCGTTTGATGAGATATTTGGGTATAGTTCTAATGTAGATTGAGTTTCCATAATCTAGTTTTGGGAGTACAAGTGAAGCAGCAAGTTGTAGCAAAGCTGTTTTTGACAGTGTTGTTGAAAATTAAATTTGCTGCAGATGACCATTTTTTTCAACGTGTTGATGTTTATTTCCATATTGTTAATAGCATTCTTCATATTTGTGTCATCACCATATTGAAGGGATTTGATATTAACATTTAAGTTCATGTCAGTGACACAGAGATTTAAAAGCACAGGACCTAGTATAGAGCCCTGTGGAACACCGAATCCAGTGGTAAGGATGCCAGAAGTTTTGTTGTCAATTTGAACAGTCGGTTCGATCGGTTTAGGTAACTGAGGATCTAGTAAAGAAAGTCTTTAGAAGCATGAAGACGGTGAAGCTTTTCAATAAGAACTATGGTGTCAAATACTTTGGAATAATCAGCAAAAACAGCAAGAGTGATTTCACCTTTATTGATAGCTTGGAGAATGTCATCACGGAACTTGAGTAAACAGCTGACTGTAGAGAAGGAAGGATGAAAGTGAATTGATATAGTGATGATGATTCCATATTGGGTAAGTTGTTGCATAACAACTCTCTCATAAACTTTCAAGAGGACCAGAAGAACTGATATTGGTCAGTAATCACTGAAATAAGTTGGGTTGGAGATCTTAGGAATGAGACTGATGCGTGCTGGTTTCCATGTGGCAGGGAATTTACTACAGATGAAGAGTGTAAGTGGTGAGGTGATATATTCGCTTACAGGTTTGATGAGCTTGCAAGGTATTGCATCAGGTCCAGTAGAGCAGTCACTGCGAATCTTTTAAATGGCATTTAATTTCATTGAAGGTGACTAGTCTAAGTTTAAACCTGGTGTGGTATTCGGTAAGACCAGGTCCATTTTATGACAAAGATATATAGTCTTCTTAAGTTCTTCATTTTACCAACAAAAAAAAAACGAACACAGAAAAGACCCTATCTCAATACTCCTATCTCAACTTTGTTCTATTTCTAAAGATTTTATACACAATGCAGGGAGAAAAGTTTATTTATAGTGAAATTTTTAATAAAAAATTTAAGGACGCCAAAGATTTACGTCCGTTACATTGAAACCCCTGCATTTCAGTATAACATTCTTCTGGTCCGAAAGTCATGTGATTTGGCTTTTAGTCAATGAAATTGGTGTATTGAAGTCAAACAGTGCATTCTAAAACATTTTCTATGCAAGTCATATATATATTTATTAAATAAATACAGCTGTGTGTTCTGTTTTCCTCCAAATGTGATCCCCGCTTGAATAGAAAACGAATTGCATTATAACAACCCTTGAAATTCAACTTTTTTTGCGAAGGCAACAAAACTGCCGTCATCAATGTATTTCGTGTGAGTGTACCACAGCAATTGCTGTCATGAAGGAATTAACATTTATTTGGGGGCTTGAATTTAATTTTTTTTACAGACGGAGAAGATGTCCAAGAGAACTGTATATTGGTGGAACATTACTGTCATTACATCGACCATCAACTTCTAAGTTATCGAAGCGAAATGAAGAGTGAAGTGTGGGAGATGATTTAACCTGGGAACCCCAAACACAGAAGACTGATTGCCTTTCTCTTTACTTCACTATTGAGTATTAAAAAAGCAAATGACCTGTATGAAATATTATTTATTTTACTTGTGATTTCAAGGTTATAATAATTTTGTATAATCTTATTTGAACGCAAAAATGACATGGATCACATTTTGCATATGGACACAGGAATTACACATAATTTATCAATGATTAGAAGAACTTCAAAGTAAAAGCAAAATCAAAAGATGTAGTAACGAACATATGAAAATACAATAAATAAAAAAGAAAAAGAAAAAGAAACATGTAAAAATACTTTGCTATTAAAAATTGTCCCCCTTTTATGTCATGAAGATGAATTATTATGTGCATCACGAAGGGAAGATTTTATCGAGAAATATTTCCATTCAAATTGCCAATTGAAAATGGCAAACCTATCTCATTTATTTTGTCATGTTACGAACTTCGAAAATAAATACAGATTAAGTTTATGTATTTAAAATACGCCACCCGTTCTTGATGTAAATGGCGACACAGAAAATGTTTCTGCTATATACATAAAATGAGCAAAATGAATTGAGAGAGGCCATTTATGAAAAAGAAAAAATAATGAATAGAAAGACGTCCTCTAAGATATAAATATATTTTTTAAAAGAATTGAAAACTTCTGTTGTATAGCAATTTTCTGCAACTTCCGTACACGACGGGAGTGCTAAATGCCATCGCTGACTTTTGAGGATTGCAAAACAACAAGGGATCTTTAAAACCCACAACATTTGTTTTACCAACGACAAAATTTAGACTCATGCCGAATTTTTGACGTACCAAAACCCACATATTTATCAGATTCTTTTTTAATCAATGAGCGATGTAAAATAGTAATAGAAATGGAAAACCAACAGCAAAACCAAGGGTTATGTTTTTTTTAAATAAAAGAATTCTTCTTCATCTTAGTAAAATAAAATAGAAAAATAGAAAAATAGAAAATCCAACATTCATAGCTTCCCTGGAAATTAAAACTATTGCTATCTCTGCCAATCCCCTTTCACTATTATATCATCATTCTTTTTATTAAAAAATTAATAAAGAATAGAATAGAATAGATTTATTTTTGGAAAACGCTTACAAATAAAGATGTAAACATTCGTAAACATTACTCTTAATCAGTAATGTTTACATATCTAATCTGTCTAATATATATAATGATAGGATGACTTTGATAGGATGGATTTTCAAAAAATTATATTCTTCAAGTCAGAAAGTACATCACATTTGGTGGGGATAAAGAACACTTTATTTTCTATGACTTACATAGAAAAATGTTTTGGAATGTTTGATCACGTTATTTTTGTCCCACAACAATCAATACACCAATCTCATTTGGCTAAACTCCTTAGGGGCCATCGCCAAAAGATTTTTGTCATTTTTAACGGACTTTGTTTTCGCTTTTTTCGGGGTTTTTTTAAAAAAAATGATGACTTTGCAAAACTTTTCGAGATCTGATTGGATAAGATATTACAAACAGAGCTAAGTTGAAAGTGTTGCCGGTGAGTTAGCAATATGGAAGGATAATTAGCTGCAAATTTAACTCACCAAAGTTAATTTCTAAAAGAAAAACAGAGAATATTATTTACCCACAGAGGTTTTCATATTTTCTTAACGGTGCTGGGTTGCACCCCCTCACCCTAGAGGATTATCCTGCTTGTAAGAATTTTTATGTGGGTATGTTTTAAATATTAATGTGTAAATAAATAAATAGCTAGCTAGCCATATAATAGGGGTAGGAGGAGCGGCCGAAAGAAGCGCGCTCTGTAGCTATATATTATATTTCATTCCATTCCATTCTTCCTGCCTGCCGCGCACCTAATAAACAGCATAATAGTGTCGTCGTCATCGACAAAATACATTTTCAACCTTGATTTATAGGATCTTTGAATAAAACGCGGTGGTGTTTTATTCCTCTTCACGCGCAAAAATGCTCTCTGCCAATCTTGTCCATTCACCTCTTAGTCTAGCATCTTTAATATGTTGGGGGCATATTGGATGCTAACCGATTAAAGATCTCAAAGTTAAGCTTAGTTCTTGAAAGATTGGTAATTAATTGAAGTGGTATGGTGATTGAAATGGCGGGAAATGTGTTTACCTTTATTAATTTTTTGGAACTATAATGTTTTTGTGTGTATATTCTAAATTATCCAGCGACAGAATTACTCTTTATACTCCCCATGGTATATTTCGTCATCTAATTTAAATATGCTTATGTATGGTAACTTATATTCCTATAACAGCAAGAATTATCACTACTTTTTTGTTAAAAAAACCCATTGTGTTAATTTTTATTCTAATTTGGATAAAATAGCGTGGCACCCTTAAATAAATGAAATGAAAATACTTATAGGAACTTATAATGAAAAACATCAAGATAACAGATATCTAATAATAATAAAATAATGTAAATGAAAGGTTTCTATCTGAGTTCGTTGTTGATGGAGTAAAGGTAAAGAATCTGCCATATTTTTTTATCTAAGTTGACTCTTCATCAGGGAAGTTATACAGAACGAAGGGAAACACTAATTTCTATAGTAAGTATAGTGTGTAGCCTTGAATGACCAGCAATTGACTTACTCATTTAGGTTTTGTTCTTAAGAATGACAAAAATGTTTGAATGGTACATTGCTGGCCATAAAAAGAACTGCTGCCAAAGCAGATTACTTTGTATAACTAATACAATCTCATTAACATTTATATATATATACATAAAATAATTACCGTGATGTGGTAAATAAAAAGTAGCACTAAGAACCTACAGTGTGCCATTGATTGATTGATTGATTGATTGCTTCTTGATCTAGCCAATATATTGGCTATAGATGACTTTCAAATGTTTTTATCAGGTTAACTTTATATATATATATATATATATATATATATATACAACCATATACCCATCTCTGTGTCGGCTTTGTTAAATTACACTCAAAAGCAAATGCCGGTCATACAGACACAGTATATATTATAATTAGTCAGGACATTTCATTTACCCTAAATCCTAGAATACATTAATTTATATGCTTGTGTCATCTGATATCAGCAGTTTCTGCTGTCCAATAGGTCTATTACACAACCACTATAATATTTGTTACTTTATTGTACACTACAGTGTTCCTACAATATGTTTTCTTGATTTTTTAAAGACATGATCAACACAGAACATAATGTCATGGAAACAGATAAAGAAAATAAAACTTTGTTACCAGCTCCTGATATTGTTGGCAAAGTAGCTGAACTACATGAACAGAACCGAAAACATGGTAAGAATATACCTCAATCAGTAGAACTAATTATCTTTCGAGAAGACATACTTAGGGTATTGGGTATTATACCTGATTAAATCAATAATTTGGGTGATAAGTATTTTTCAAGAGTGTGATAATGAAAATTTTTGGGAATTATTGAATAGGAAAAGGGAGACTTTTGTGAAGATGAAAATATAAGAAAAGGCCACTTGGAGTTTATCTTTTGTTCATAGCCATCGTGTGCATGAAAAAATCAAACATAAATAAAATAAATAAAACATTAATCTGGATTATTTTGCTATAGTGAAGTGTTTATTAATGCATGGACCTGATGATTTACATTGGCCGTTTTGAGAGCTAGCTGACAAACAAAATCTTATAATGTATTATTTTGCTACTTTGAAAAAAATAAGATATCTTTAACCATAAATTTGTTTTCACCACCACCAATCATATCCGTGATGTTTCCTGCTTCATTCGTATGTGTCAACTCAACTGCATTTTTTTCATGGCAATGAAATGGGGATGATTCAGTTATCACGCTAGGTTTGGACAACACACAGCAGTTGTAATGTCTTTCATGAAAGAAAAGCCAAATAGTGACTTTGATACCCACTATCTCAGATTTGGCATGATTTTTTTTTTCATGTAAGTTAGGGTTTAAGAGAAATGAAAGTATACCAAATTTTAGCTCCTAACTCGGGTTCCTGTGATATAGATACTTGGTCCCAGGCCCTTTTTGGCTAAACTTTTCCAGCACCACACAAATATTTGTAAATGTTGTGTCGCTTATTTCTCAATTATTCAACATTGAAAAGTGCTATGGATCTGAAATTTGGTACCCCCATAGTTTTTTGAGGTGAGGAGTCAGAAAATGAAATCAAAATTCATGTAAAACAAACACACTTCTAGTTATTGCCAATTTAATACAAAAGTCAGTAGCTTTTCGATTTTAAGTTAGTGAACTTTTTTCAATTCCAAAATAAAATTTGAATGCATGAAAAAAACTTATAAACAGCTTAAAAATATTATGGACAAAATGTCTGCAATCTTTTTTATTTCTTCTTCAGTTACCATGTATAGCCTCCCAGAACTTCCTGTGATGTTGTGTATCAAAAGTGAGGTTAGTGCACATAGAAACAACACAAATGTCACCATGATTTGGCCAAAAGTATGTAGGAGTTGGGAATTTAGGGTGAAGAAACTTTTCTGTTGTCTCATTCTCTGTCACATCTTGAACATTTGCAATCCACATTGTACCATCAGTATACTTGCATGAAATATAATTTCCAACGTTTACTAGTTCGTTATACTGAGAAAGACTTGAATGAAAAACTTAACGCAAACTGACGACCGCGAGAAATTCTCTTTGTACCAATTTGGTAACTGCTTGTAGATTCAAAATAGTGGAAGGTTCCTTTTCCTGGAATGGTTTTGGTTTTACCTATAATTCATTGGTAAGGATACGTCGTTTCTTCTCTCCTCTGTTGTGTTGCCTCATTTGGGATAAAGATGGTTACCATCAACTTCTTTGTGAGAAAATTTGACCATATCTGAAGCAGTCAGGATTTGGCCATGGGATACCCTTTGAAGGCGTGCTCTAGCAGTCAATCGTTTAATTGTACCACGTGAACTGTTGAATGTGGACTGATAGGATTATTTCTTTACTAGTGATCCATTGAATTCTGTTAAAGTTGAATTAAACAATGTCTTTGCTGTTTCTGATTGGAAGGATGCTACAATTTCAGAAAAGTACTCATCCTGTTCTGTCTGTTCATCTTGTGATCCTTTGGTTTCTTCAACAGAGCTATCCCTAGCTTTTTTGCTGCTACGATTCTTCATATTGGCCAAAGTTTATATTCTGTACTATGTCAATACCACTGCTGTTCAGTAACTTTGCTTCTTCTAGTGATCTCATTTAAACCAACTGAAATAAGATTATCTATATCATTAGCTGAAATTTAATGACTTTAATATTCTCAACTGTATTTTTAATAAAAATAACAATAAACTCCTTTTATGATTTACCTTTCCCTTCCACTATTTACATGTTGTTTAATAGGATTGCAACAACTTTTTTTAATTAATGCCAGTTGAAGAAGTTCTTTTTCATGTAACGAAAGGCTATCCATGGAAACAGTTTTAAAAGCAATAGATGAGAATATAAGTAGAGACTGCCAGTACTCTGCTGACTCAGCAGCCATTGGCAGGGATCACAAACGGTTACATTTTTTTCTTATTTGGGCACCTAGTTGTCGAGTCATTGTTTTTTTGAGATACTTATATTTGTTTTTTTTACTTAAATCTCTTTATGGCAAACTTGTTTGAATTTATACCAACTGAATATTCATAACTAAATACAATCAAACCTGCTATAATAGTCACCCCTACAAAGCAGTCACTCTTGCTAAACGGCCACATCGAAGTCCTTCCAAACATATTTTTGGCTAAACATACATCTATAAGGCAGCCACCTCCGTAACGCAGCCACTGGCCACTGCTTTACCTCCCCATAGCTGTTTTCTCCCTTTGTATAATGGTCAGTAAAATTAACTTCAATCGTTAAGGGGATTTTTTTGTCCTGATTAAAAGAG
The DNA here is from genome assembly GCA_039566895.2 of Turritopsis rubra. Lineage (NCBI taxonomy): Eukaryota > Metazoa > Cnidaria > Hydrozoa > Anthoathecata > Oceaniidae > Turritopsis > Turritopsis rubra. The sequence continues at coordinate 12,460,231 of CM077619.1, read as the reverse complement.
ACATTTTTTACATCGTAATAAAATAATAAATAAGAAGTTATCTTAAGAAATACCTACATAAAAACTGGCATATCTCACACAAGTGTGGATATTTCAGGAACCGTAAGGAGTGTCAGTTATTACGTGATTCCGCTCACACAAACCATTTTGGAAAGGACTCTCTGCAGTAGTAGTGGATGTTTCAACGTTCAGTACACTTGCAACCTCCCTGATTTCGTCCGTATCGAATTTATCGCCATTATCTGTCAATACACTTGTCATGTTGCCATACTCTGCACTGACCCAATGGAACATGATGTTATCAATGACTTTGGATGGCTTTTTTCTTAAAATGAACTTTGGTACTGTAAATCTTCACCACATATCAATCGTGTGCAGTATCCACTTTTCACCCCATTTCTTCAAATCAAGAGCTTCTTTGTCAATGAATCGTGCAGCTAGGGGTAATGCAACTTCTGGTCTGGGTTGTGTAGAATTATACATCTTGCACGCAACTCACAGTGCTGATAAATTTCAGAAAGAAGAGGCTGGAATGCTTCCAACTATAAAGTTTAAGAAGTACTTTGTAATGTTCAATATCTTCAGCCAGTTTGCCGCAAAAATTTGGGACACATCATTTTCTTTCGAGATCTGAACACAATAATGCCCAGATAAAGTTTGATTTAATGAGATCACCTTTATTTTATCACATATTTCAGCGGAATCATTGACTAAATCCAGTAAAATACCAGCTTTTTTCATGGCTTGAAGTGAAAGAAGGAGGGGGGTGTCGGATTCAACAACATTCATCCATATGGAGATTTCCTTTTCCGCCCAATAAGCCGGAATGTCGCAGCAAGAATCTAAGAAAGAACATCAGTGCCACCAAACTTGAACGTACGCTGATCAGCATGTTGTTTGCCTTTCTCCTTCTCCTCTTTACCGAACAACTGCATGTAGTTTTGCAGCCATGATGTTCCACAGACAGTGCTCGAGCACGCACAGTCAAGAACACAGAATGCAGCTTCAACTCGAAGAAGAGCATTGTCAGGTGTTGATGTACCTGCCAGGTGTCGGGTGTTGATGTACCTGTGCCAGTGTAGAACCAGAACTCTGTCAAGTTTGTTATGCTGTTTTTCTTTGATTTCCCACCTATCTGGGCAATCTACAATCAAATGTCTTTATGATCCACAACAAATGCATGTTAAAATCTTTCCTTCAGCATTACTTGGGTTGATTCGTCTGCTTGTTCTGTTACCAGAAGTGTTAGGTTGAACTGATGGTTGTTCAGGAGATTAGTAACGAGCACCGCTATGTCCTCTTTTACCTCGAACATAATGAGATTGTTGTCGCTGGTTATCAGTGAACAGTACATTATATGTGACCCAGACAGATTCAAGAGTCAATGTCTTTGCAGTATTGGTAATTTCAGAGACTTAATGGAATTTCTACAAAGACAATTTAGCTTGTTCATAAAGGTAATTTTTCTTCTCGTAATCCATACCAGTCAACACAAGAAGTCTTTCTCCATTACCAAGATTGGCTCTCTTTGGAAGTTTGATTTCTGGTCAAATTTGAAAACGTATTCACTTAATCAACTGCTCAGAGCGTTGGTATTCTTCAAAGTCGTTGAAGATCGTCCTTCTTGAGCTTTTTATTAAGGCCATTATCTGCCTTTATATCGTTAATCAAAAGCTCACGAACACCTTCTCTCGAATTCCACTTCCACAAAAACTTGATTACCTCATCCTCTGAACTCGTAAAATTAATTAACGATTTATCCTAGTTACTCATGATTAATCGTTAATTCTACTCGAAAACATTGGATTACTAGTAAAAATGTTGCGTATAAAAACTTAATTTCTCTCTTTGATGTTTCAGTTTGCATCATGATCTTAACGAGATCTTATTTTAACAAGATCTTTTTTGAAAATTTATAAAAAAATACCTATATATTGTTCAGCTGCTACCTCCTTTACCTTTGAGTTATTACAGAAAATGGGAGAATTTGATTGGGTCAGTAACCAGTTATTACTGATCCATACTGCCCGCCGGCATATGATGTTCAATGTGACATAAGACATATACCATACCATTGGTAGATGACGGTAATATGTCATTGTCAAGAAATTCTTGATTGCTGCCATTCTCAATTTGATCAAGTTTGATTTTAAGTTCGGCATCATAAACAGTTGGAAGTACATCTGGATATTTTACCACCACCAGCCTACCTAGAAAATGAATGCTATTTTTTATGTCACTAGATGGCATGCTGCTGGGCGGATTGATAAAGGAGTAGGAGCATGGTTTTTATTATTACCTTCTATTATTTTATGATATCATCATCACTCGGTGGAACACCCGATACGGATAACCGGGTTATTTTACGGATAATTTTACTACAATTTTACTGTCCAGGGGACAGATTTGGTGTATTACTTTACGTTTGTCCATGTTAAATTTTCATCGATTAATACACCTAGAAATTTTGTGACCGTAGTTCTTTCTTTATTTCTGTGTTATATATTGATAAGTTTGGAAGGTTATCGCCGTATATCTTCGCCGTCATCATTTTCGCTAGAACTTACTTTCGCGAATCATTAAACAAAACTTTTTTTGCGAGAATTTAATTTCACGAACCAGATATCCATTCGCGAAATTCACGAAATTCACGAAAATTTCTGGCATTAAAATATATACATTCAAATGACAACCAACGTGTAGTCGGTAAACAATGCAGGATTGGTAAAAATCATTTTAAGATTCTAAACTTTGAGTTCTTTTGTATTGACACAAACAAATATCGACGTGACAAATTTTATATAGTCTTATAAGCTTCCATTATTCAAACATATTGAATGCTGTAATATCTACCATATAATCCTCATTATCTTTTTTAAAGGGATTGAACAATCTATAAATATAAAATCAAAATTTTGAAGAATTCAATGATTTAATGAATCGAAAGTCAAATTCTTAACACCTTGTTTCCACTATAAACATATCATCAATAAATATTTTTGAAACCCTAATAAGGTCGTAAGTTCAACCTACTATCGACCTTGGACATTATTTTTCAGTACAGATGCAGAAAACAGTTTATTACCTGACCAATCCTGACAGTCAGTACAGTCTGGCCAAACTGTTAATATAATGAAAGGCAATCAAATGTTAAAAAGTACTTTCTTATTCTTAACACTCTCTGTATCAAGGATTGCATAAATTAGTTTGTATCAAGGATTGCATAAATTAGTTTGTATCAAGGATTGTATAAATTAGTTTGTATCAAGGATTGCATAAATTAGTTTGTATCAAGGATTGCATAAATTAGTTTGTATCAAGGATTGCATAAATTAGTTTGTATCAAGGATTGCATAAATTAGTTTGTATTATTGCAAAGAATCTCCGTAGCAGAAATTTGATGGTGTTTTGTTTTTATTTCAGAAGAATGATCATAAGTTATACTTTCCTCCTCCACAAATGTATTATATATATTATATATATTTATATATATTTATATTATATATATTATTTTATATTATATATATTTATATTATATATATTATTTGTTTATATTATATATATTTATATTATATATATTATTTGTTAATAATATATATATTTATATTATATATATTAATTTGTTTAGAAGTTGAGACGTTATTTAGTCCTCCGAAGAAGAAATTAAAGCAAGGTGAGTTTTCTAGTTTTTTTCTAGTTTTTTTGTTTCTTTTTGTTTTCCGTTGTTGTTTTTTCAATCTATGCAACAGATATCATTTTTGTCTCCTTCTATTTATCACATCATTTTAAGATGATGGTCATTGGAATAGTATAGAACATTTTTAGTACACCTCGTCATTTTTTCGTGTAACAAACTTTAAATAATGTTTAAGCTTTTGGTGATTTTATTCATTATTCTAAGATTTAAGATTATTAATGAGTTGATTGGCTGAGTCAAGTAGGCATAACCTGAGACTCATTAACCCAGACAACCAGACAAAGGTTTGCACCGTTAATTTAGGTTAGGTGAGGCAAAATTGTCAGTTGAACAACACCTTTAATTCTTTTAACTTAATTTTAGACAATATCCAATTCACAAAAGTTTTACCTGAAGATTTAGCAGAGAAAGATGTACGGAAGACCAGTCACCGGAAAGGTATGCAAGACAATGTAGCTAATCAAGAGAATATTACAGAGTGTGTGTATGTCTGGATTAGAACAGAAAAAAAGTTTTTGGAGAACTGGTTTCAAATTTCTGTTTAGAAATACACGACAATGAAAAAGTTGATGGTGTGTCAAAAACACCTGTTTCCAATGGCGACAAAATGAAAAAGGTTGGTTAACAGTATTGTAATAAGGATAATTTTACTTGACAAATACTATGTTGAAGAATTTGATTAATGTTTAACCTTTCATTGATTGAGCTGCACTGGGTCACCAACTTGGCGTAAAATCATATAATTTCATAAAATGGAAGATTATGTCATAAAAAAACACCTGTCACTCCCCTATAATTTTTGGATTTTCTGGATTTTATCCTGGCAATAAAAGATGCAGAAGAACTTTTTTATCTTTCATGATCTGTTGTTGATAGATTTTTTCAAGCAATCCCTAGCATGATGAAAAGACTACTCTTAAGTCCATTTCATGGGGATGATTTCATCTCATTATCTTCAAGCACATTTACCTTTCAACGTATCTATTTTGCACATTGTCCTTATCTGTTGTAAATGAATTTTATCTGGGACCACTGAACGACATGCAATCTCAAATTGTGCTCTTAGAATTGGTAGTGAAAAACCAGTCAAATAATTTTTTGGGGAGGGTGGGGTGCCCCAATTTGAAATGGTTGGTGTTTCAAAATGGTTTAAGTTCACTGTATATCATTTGTAATAGTATGTATGAAAGTCTGAAGGTCTAATAATAACTAACAAGAACTAACGAGAACTAACGAGAACTTAAACTTCTAATATATATATATATTATTATTATTATATACTGTATATATTACTATATGTGTAATACGTTTATCTTTTCAACATGAATTTCAATGCAGATTTGTTGGTGGACCTACATCTTTAAGGAAAGTGTGGTCTTTTATTTTTAATTTTAATCTTGTGTTATATTCTTATGTAATTAGATTTTTTACAGAAGTTAACATTAACCTCAAGTTTTTCATAACATACAGATATTACTGCTGAATTGATAATTTGAGTATTTTAAATTTTACAAACCCAGTAAATAAATGTTAAATTGTTAAATTCAAAATGTTTCATCAACCTTGAATCTTCAGTATTATAAGAGTACCGTAATTATTCTAATTTACTGCTGATTCTAATTAACGCGGATTGACAAAAATGGCCAAAAGTTTGTAATTAATTGACTCTAATTATTAACGCGGGTCGCAAATTTCGAGTATTTTATTTGCTTCTAATTTAACGCGAGTCTGAAAATTTCTAAGGAAGTAGACAACGGTTTCTATTTATGCATTTGAAAATTATATATTTCCTCGTAAAAATCTAAAGGAATGGGTTATCATCTTCTTCATCAAGGTTGTTGCCAATGTGTTCCTGTGCTTTCTGCATACAAAGTTCGTAGAATTTTCCACTGCGGACTCTTTCAGGGTTTGAAGAAGTTATTCCACAAACTTCAAATGACCTTTTGACCATTTCCTTGTTCTGGGCAAGATAGTTGTATCCTTCTTTGACCCAGTTAATCATATGTTGGCAAGTTGGCACTGGAATTTTGCTCTTACCATCACTTCCCTCAGAAAAGCTTTCAACGACACTTGAAACGTACTGGACCCAACATTTTCTTAAAACGGCTTTGAATGGCTTATTAAGGCATACATCCATCGGCTGGCACTTCGAAGTACATCCGGCAGGTACCTGCAGAATATCAGAGTTGCTTTCCAATAACTGAGCTTTGACTCCATCAGTTAAGTGAGCGGAGAAAGCATCAAATGATAACAAGGAATTTTGAAAACCAAGCTTTTTACACTCAGCGCGTACATGTTTCAACCAAATCTCTTCGACCCAGACCTTCATCAGGCCATCATCCATCCAAGCTTTGCTCTGCGTCTTAACAACAAAACCGGGAGGAATTTCTAAATCGCGAATTGTAATGCACTTTGTTGGGACCATGTCAAAGAACGCTGGTGTCTCGTCCATGTTACCAACCAGAGACAAAGGATACTTTCCAATACGCATGAAACGTGCTGCATCCTCATAGAATTTGCTAAGAACACTTTCCAACTGCTTTGGGAGTTTCTGGCTGATCGAAGTACGAGCATGAAGGGACAATTTATGTCGAGAAAAAAACTTTTGAGCCCATCCCCTGCTGGCAATGAATGATGGGTTGTGAGGTTGAATCAAATGCTTAGCTTTTTCTTGGAAGCTCATTACTGAAACTGGAAAATGCTTATCCCTAAAAACGAAAATCCACTTTAGCAGTTCATCTTCTAACTCAGAAGGATAAGACAGTGGTCTACCAGCTGGAAAATTACATTTACTAGATAACTTGATAGTTTCAGGTAAAAGGCGGGTATCGTTAACCATTCCTCGGACTGTTGACTCATTCATACTAAATGCACGTGCAGTTTCTGCAAAGTTTCCGCTAACAGAATAATGCAAACGAACCTCTGCTTTCTTCTTATGAGTAAAATGTTTCCGTGTTTTGGAAGGTGAGTCTGGAAGCAGTGTATTAGCTGACGTGAAGTGAGTTTGTAATAATTGCTCATAACGTCTTGAGAAATCCACCATTTCATTAAAGTCGTGATATTTGTTCATGATTTGTTCAAGTTGTTGTGATGTGTAATGCTTTAATGGTCTGCCAACCGCACGTTTCTTTGGAGGGGGTGGGAGTGTAGACGTTCCTAAATAGAAAAAAAATTAGTTAAAAAAAAGCTCATTTAAAAGTCTATACGAAGTGACAAAGCGTCAATAATGTGCAATTAGTTTTCACCGATGGGGTACAAATTAAATTTATAAAGAACTGTAAGAGTTTCTTTTCCTTACCTCCCACGCAAATAACATCATCTTTCTCACTTTCATCTACAGGCTTCAGAAAGGTGGAAATACTTGTTTGTTTGAGTGGTACTGTTGAAACTGGTCGCTTCTTAAAAAAGTTGTGTAACTTGGTTTGTGAGGCCATTATTTTCAAAGTCAACGTTTGTCTTTGTATCACGAAAATAAATGTCGTGTCGTTACTCCTTTCTCTTTGAATGAAAAAATAAAAAATAGAAACAGAACAAAACGTTCGAAAATCGCGAAAAAATTCTAAAAAGAAAAAAGCATTCGAAATTCAAAATTTCTCTAAGAGGTGTAAAGACAAGACATTATAAACAAGAAGGAAAAGACTTGGCATTGCCCTCATTAGCATGGAAAGCTTGTCGAAACTTTGTCTCAGGAATCTTTTACTAAATGCAAATGAAATACCTGTAAAATAAATGGAATTTTCCACTGAGTGTTGTGTTAGAGGTCATCATGTATACCAGAGTAAATGGGAAGCAAATGTTGGTAGTGAGCTGACCGTATGCAAGGAAACACGACCTGGGGCACTTGTCGAGGATAAGTACGCAATGGCACTTAAATATGGAGACGTGACTGTTGGACATGTGCCTAAGTTCTTGTCAAAAATAACATATTTTTACATGAAGAGTGGCGGTGAAGTTTCTGTCAGAATAACTGGTAAAAGACAACACACTAAAGATCTACCACAAGGGGGAATGGAGCTTCCCGCTATGTACACTTTCAAATCTACAAATGTAGAAGTTCATACCAAGCTTCCAGATGTTGTTTCCGTTGCTATTAAGGACTACAATGAGTGTAAAAAAGTAGCTTTGTCGACTTCAAAACAAGCGAAGAAAAAAAATTGAAAAGCTTGTAAATTTAATTTCATTTGAAAAATAAAAAATGTCTCTAATTTTGTGCTGATATTTTTTTTGACTCTAATTATTAACGCGGGTTCGTGGCGTTTAAAAGTTTGTAATTAAATGACTCTAATTATTTACGCGGGTCGGTCAAAATAATTATTTTTGGGGCCGCAGTAAATTAGAATAATTACGGTAGACTTCTTTCCTTCCCTCACAATTTTCCATTGGTGGATGGGTACTCAAAGTGGCCTTGCCTTAAAAGGGATTTGTTAATGACCTCGTCTGATTTCTACAGATAACCAATCTGATCCTGCAGCATATAAAAGCATAAGATATCGTAAAAGAAGGAGGCGTAAAAGTATGGTTGATATTCTCATAGGGATCACCTCCAGTCACAAAAGCAGAAAGGTCAAAACTAAAAGAATTAAAAGAACAACAAAAACTTTTGAAGCAACAAGAAATAGAAGAAAAAAAGTTGATACGACAAGCTGAAAAAGAAAAACGTGAACAAGAAAAACAAGAGAAAATCAAGTAAAATAGTGAATTTAAAATTTTTTTGTCTGTCATACTCTGAATCCACCTTTTATTATTTTGTCCTACTCTGAATCCACCTTTTATTATTTTGTCATACTCTGAATCCACCTTATATTCTATTGTTATTATTTGAACCCACTGATCAGATCATGGACATTCTCTGAAAACAGGTTATGTAATGTTGTATCTGATCCAGCAGCTTAACCTAGTAAAATATCTGAAAGTTAATCATGAAACTAGTTTTACTAGTTTTTTTTTTTTTTTTTTTCAATTTCTTTGAGAAAATGTGGTTATATAGATATGGAAATATAGAATGATTTATTTCACTTAGACAACGGTCCACAATCTCCTCTGAAAGGTTTTAGAGATTAGTGAAAATATAAAACATAACGCTTCATAATGAAATGTAAAAATACCCATCATGCATCCCATTGTTTTGATCATAACCAGGATATAAAAACGTAAGAAATTAACCAATATAGAAAACTTCATTTCCACGTGCAGATTTTAGTAGTTACCAAAAAGTGTTCACTTCATTTCCATAGTTACCATATTTACCAACTATTTCAGGCTGAAAGAGGAAGACAAGAAAAGAAAAGAGGAAGAAAAACGGCTGAAAGAAGAACAAAAGGAACTTGAAAAACGTAAAAAAGAGGAATTGAAAGAGATTGAACAAAGAAAACGTGATGCTGAACGTGAAAAGAAGGAAGCTGAAAGAAAACAGAAAGAAGAACAAAAAAGATTGGAAGAAGAGAAGAAAAAAATGGAGGAAGAAGCTGCGGTAGGATACATTGAAAATATACCTTATTGGCTCTGGCTGTCTTTATTGGCATTATTTTTTAAAAGTCCACTGTCAAATTCTTACAGACAAACATCTAACGCCTGCCCTTTTAACGCTATGTCATGAAAATTAACGCCATGGAAATATACGCCATTAAAGGACCGGTTGTAAGAAGGGCCAATAAGGTGGTTTTGATTAACGCCATTAAATTGGAAAAAAAATTGTTTATTGTTTTGATTTTTTTGTAGAGGAGGAAAAAAGAAAAAGCAGCAAATCAATTTAAAAGTTTCTTCAAAAAAACATCGGTCACCGTGAAGGTAGCTATGTTGAAAAAAAATGTTAAAATTACAGACCAGAATAATGTTGAAAAAAATTGGAATATTAAAAAATGAGAGAGCAGAATATTTGCATGGTTCTGTATATTGTATGTAGTGGGTTAATTAATTGTTAAGTAATCTTGTGTTTCATTTCAGAAAGAGGAAGTTGCAGAATATGAACGTTTTAAACCTTTTCAAATCAAACCTAATATGTTATTAGCTCCAATTTGTAGAAGACATCTTAAAAGTAAAGAAGAACTCGATGAATGCCTTCTCGACTCGGTAAGAACTCGATTTCGTTTCTCTCATCTTTTGTTACTCTTCTTTTAGCGTTCGTTATACACAGGTAGAAAATGTTTAAATTTTTACTGAAGAGCGGCCCGAAGTGACCCGAAGTTTTACTTTTGACTGACCGAATCGAGTCGCTTTTCAATAAAAACGTGAACATTTTTTAATGGATTTCTGATTTACTCTTTAAGGTTTTTAAGAGAAAAATTCAATATTGCATCCTCTTTGTGGTCAAAAAGCACCATTATATACATAGCTTGGGAAGGTATCCCAGAATTATCCCCGGCTACCTAATCTTTTATTTTTCATTCGATATCAATCGGATTTGGATCATGAATCGGATTTTTTAGGAGCAGTCTGATTGTCTCACTTACCTGAAAGAACTATCTGTGAAACATACAAGTAAAAAACCGTTCATCACGCGACGACAGTTTCGTCGTGAATACGAAAAGCAACGAAAGTCAGAACTGCAGGAAAAAAAGAAAGTCAAAGAACATAACTCGATAGTTGCCGACGTTGTTGTGATAGACGCTAGCAATGAACCGACAGATGCTGATGACGAAGATGAAGATGACGATATCGAAATAAGTTTTAACGACCAAATTCTCGTGCAAACGAAATTACTTCAATTTTCGGAAAACACTCGTCCTGCGTACTATGGTACGTGGAGAAAAACAACCAAGAAAATTTCAGGTCGAAAACCTTTTGGAAGAGATCTGGTAAGGACTGGAACTGTTTTATTATTGGGCAAAATCTAATCTTCCCCCAAATTCAACGTTGATGATGTATACTAACTAGAAATATTTGCAGGCTCGAGAAAAAACAGCTTAAGAAACTAGCTACACATTGAGTAAGGATAGGGTTTGGATATTTTGTGGGGAGGGTTGCGGGTTTAGGTAGGGAGGGGCTGGGTTTGGATATTTTGTAGGGAGGGATTCGTGTTTAGGTAGGTGCTGGTTGTAACGAAAAGAAGGCATTAAAAATTTTCTTCTTTTTATAGGAAATATTTAATTATGATATTGAAAGTGATGAAGAATGGATCGATGAACCTGGTGAAGACTGTTCTGATAATAATGTATTTACAAGTTTTTTCTAATTTAACACGTTCACTGCTGAGGAAAATTCCAAAATTTACAAATTTGAAGTTTTGCGACTCGAGGCACTGATGACGCAAAAGTTTAGGTTTATTTTTTTTATCTAATGCATTAATTTTTTTACAGCGTGGCTCCTGCAGGGTAATAATCAATACACGAGTTTCCAATTACTATTTTTAGAACTTGGTCGAAATTTTCGTGTTTACTTTATACAAAATGTCAGTGAAAATATCATTAGTGTATTTTTCTCTAAAGAAATAGTCTTTATTTCTACCAATGTTCTGTAAATTTTTGTCTTATCTCTTGAGAGTTGAGGAATTTTGGTCGAAGTTATCGTGCAATGTTGTTACACGAAATCATTAAGCGGAAAATGTTGTATTCTACACAGTAGCGATTCTATCTAGATGAATGACAAAAGGGATATTTCTTCTTCAGACGATCTCTTCAGTGCGTTAATAACGTGTAGTACTTCTGCTACTTCATACCTCGATTAACTTTCAATAAGGAAAAACAAACTTTTCTTCGGATGCAGGATATTGTTGTTGCGTATCGTATCGTATTTCAGATATCATAGCAAGTTTGGGTTGAATTTTAACTAAGGACTTACATTTGGAGATATGCCGACAAAGTCAACACGTCAAAACTGGTTTACTCATGGCGATCATATTCGTCCTTAGCAGTGAACGTGTTAAAATTCTTTTATACGTCACGCTTCATTACTGGGTTGAATAGTATACCAGAAAATGTGAAGGAAATTCGTTTGTTGTTTAGGATGATGACGATGATGAAGAAGAAAAAGAAACGGACGACGATGATGACGGCTTTTTTGTTCCGCATGGTTATTTATCCGACGATGAAGGTGTAAAAGATTCCGACGACGACGATGATGGAGAGAATGGTGATAACGACAATGTTTTAAAAGATAATAATCAAAACAGGGTGAGTGTGAGACGGTTTTTTCAGTTTATGCATGGTCAATCTTTCCGAAATTTACGCGCTTCTTTTTTTTTTTTACCAGCAAACCAACATTTTGTCTGAGGCTCAATGTTGCTTAAGTTGCTCTCTTTTACAAACCTTCATCCGATCGCAACTTCCAGTGATATAAATTTTTATCGTTAAGACTTGACATACTGTAAACTTCTACAATACTATCTACCTTTTTCCTTGTAATTCTGGCAGCAAACCTGCCAAAGCAGCTGCAAGACCTGTCGCACCAGCCCCTTCAACGACACACTTTTCTTTCTCGATCAACCGGAGGACTGCGATAGCTATGAACGATTCACTAAACCAGTAAAAATAATAATAATAATAATAATAATAAGTATAAAAAAGTAAATCATCGACTTTATTTGTTACTGTAACAATGATGCGCTAAATCAATACGCACAATTTATTCAACTGATGTTAAAGATCTCTCTTTTTATGTTGCTTACTTGTCTATCCAAGTAAAAATAACAAATTTGCGTGTTTGTATATTCACGTAGACTAGCGCGAGATTTTTGCTTACAAAAAAACATGTATTAACTTATATTATTATATATATTATTATATTATTTTCTAAATAGCCTTTCCTGAACGCCGATATTTTGCCAAATTGTCATAGCCAGCCTCGTTTTGATGCATGAGATTGTTTCACAGTTATTATTCAGTTATTATGTTTTGTTAACTGTAAATCGTCATGATTTCCGTCATGATTTCCAAACAGCATGACAACAATAAGTTAACATGCTTGGTAAATATCAGAAGGTGGTTTGTTCTCTTTTCGCCAGTCCAATTTGCCTCAATGCACCACATTCTTAGATGATGTCTAAGTGGCCATATATTTATGACGTCTCACAGCAAGGGGGAGGGGGCATCAACTAATTATAGATGCTTTCGGATGGCGGGACATCCCATTCAGATATTTTTAACTGAAAAAAATCCCTGAGATCTAAAAGAGATTTGAGATTTTTACGGAATGTCTTAAATCTATGGCCCTGATTGATGTGTATGTGACTGGTATGCAATTCGGGGAAAATTGCGTATTACACAAGAATCTCCATATAACGAACACTGAAGGGTGGTGGGTATTTCGTCAATTCGTTACTTGGAAGAATTTTAAGAGGGTGTGTTAATGTAAGGAACGAGAAAGAGAACAGTGTTTGTAATTACGAGATCAGTTTTCGTAATGATTAAGCGCACACAAGAAGGTATTTTGTTCTATAATTGAATGCTTTATTAATTCTTTTTAGGAAGATGAGAAATTGAAATCGAAAGTTTGTTCGTTTGAAGTAAAATTTAATAAAAAGTTAAAACCAAGAAAGCCTATTTGTTTTGGCATTAATTATGACGTTACCAACTTACCAAAGTATTTACAAGATTTTATTGCGGTTGAATTGTTTGAAACACTTCTGGATGAGGAAGAGGAGATAGATTTTGGATGTCCAAAAGCAACCGAACAGAAATATGAAACCAGCCCATTTCCCGACCAACCACCCATTGGTTACAACATCCCGCAAACTGTCCCCGATGAAGGTGAGTTGTACCGCTCTTCAGTTTACTCGGATGGTGAGAATTCTCCACGAAAGGCTTTGAAAAATACACTTAAAAGATGTTGTGAGAAAAACAGGGTGGGTGGTGTACGCTGGTCTAGTGTTTGGGGTACAAGATTTAAAGATCTTGGGACTTTCTTCTGCACATCAAATGAACTTAATTTGCTCACTGGATGAAATGATTTGGCTACAGACATTTTAAATCAAGCTAGTTCTTCATTCTTTTCTTAACTTGATTTTCGCTGATTTCGCAAAGTTATGCCTGTGTTTGTTCTTGGGCAACCTGGAGCATTAGTTTCTCGTTTGTCTAGCAGCATCCTACCTTTTCAAAGATGAGAATTAATGCATATACGTTTTCACTCGTTATTTTATAAAATATTCTGCAACAGGGAAGGAATTCAAAAAAAAAAAAAAAAATGAAAATAAATAATTAAATAATGTTTTTCAATTCCCCGTTTTTGTTGCCATAGCAACTTGGTGTTTGGGGAGTAACACGAAGATAACAAAGAAGTGTTTGTTTTGATTTTACCCAAGGCAACAAAATAATTAGTTTGGTTGATTGTTTATTGATTTAATTATTGATCTATTGATTTTTCAGCGATGGAGTTCTTGATTCGTATGGTGCATGGAAATACAGCTAGCGTTAACAAAATGATAACATGTTTTCGAGACTTTTGGTGTGAATATGTGAAAGCAAACAGCCTTTCCTGTCGCTCGTTCATATCAAAGAGACAATTAGAACGAAAGATTCAATCCATTGCTACCCGTGGCCATAATAGTGAAATATCAAAGATCTGCTACACGGTTAAGAATGAAATATTACATAAATATAACTTAAAGGAATTGAGCCTTGGTAGCGGTCTCCCTTTAAAATCCAAACAATGTGATGTTTCTATGGAAACGGAAACTTTAGACATTAGCAATAACAACGTTAAAGACACAGAAATGGAAGATACCACGAACCAAACTTGACATGTACATAAGTGTCTCAATATTATGATAATAATACGGATATGATAACGTAATGCTGACTCCTATATAAGGAAAAGAAGACACGTGTCAAGCTTCCCTGTCCATCCAGTAACACATAAGCTGCATGCTAGATCTTAAACAACTGGGTTAAGATCTATCAGACAGATTCATTTGATTTATGCTCATATGTAGTTGTTTCATGTCGTGAAATGTGAAATATATTTTATATCTTGTGATTTTTCTGTGTGACACAATTTTCGTTATAAAGTTTGCTTGCCAACACCGGAACGTCTCGTATCAAACAATTTATCACCTAAAAAATCATGTAAATCGTGGGATTAACATCCTCCAAGATGGATAATGTCATTTAATTATGGGAAATGATGGATCAGCAGATTTTTTAGGGGCTTTTTTAAATTTATCCTATTCTTAAAAAGAGTCTAATTTAGACATGCAAGAATAACCTGTATTATATTTATAGGAAGATGAAATATTGTTTGATGTCTTTACTTTGTTTCAATTGCAACTCACTTATTTAAACTTCCAGGGTTTTTTGAAATTTCTGCTTTTGTTTCTTTTTTCATTGGTTTACCAGTGATAATCTTCTTTTTTCATTGGTTTACCAGTGGTAATCTTCTTTTTTCATTGGTTTACCTGTGCTAATCTTTCCAACTTCATTTCTCTACTGAGTTTTGCCATATGATCTGTTTTTGCCCTGTTTGAACCTTTGTATGAACCAGTTCACTCCTGGGAAAAGTGAAAAAAACTCTGGGAGGAATACTCCCAAAATTTTATTCTTGAAAATGAATGAAAATAAAGAGTTAAACACTGCTTCTTATTTGAAATTAAAGAAACCACTAGTAACTCCTCTACCATGTTCTAACTTTCTCAACATTCAGCAAAATTGCTGCATTTTGTATGGCTGCATGGAAAGTGTGGCATCGGAGAGTTGTTATCAAAGTGGCGTCAAAAGTAAGAGACCCTGGGTGCACGGTTGTAGAAACACATTTTGCTTACTGCACACATCGCACAGATTTTTCCGTCGAACAATATAAAACATTGAATGTAGAACACCTGATCAAAACTGAAATTTCCTGAGAGTTTCCTGACTGTATGAAGTTTCGCCTCCATTCGATACATCTAATTGTTTTACTTGCACCCTATTACTAAAACTTGTTCGTGATTGGTCACTTGTTATTTCACTTCCCTGATGGAGTTTTTTTTTATTTGAGTGCATGTACGGTCTTGTCTGAAAAAGGTGACGAAAAATAAAATCAAAAAACATCGAACGGAAAGTATAGTCCCATGCTACAAGAGCTCGAAAATCTGATCCATACAATGTATGGATCGCATGCTGACGACAAGACGACGAACCGTTAACGTGAAATCGTCAAAGATCTTACTGACGTCATGTCGTCACAGTTCCTCGACCCCATACTATGGCAAGTGGCCAAAATGAGACCCGAATTGCGTCAGTTATCCCCATTGGCTAACGAGATATTTGCTGCATATAGATATATTTGTCTCGTTGTGGGACAATCATTTTCATCAAAATATCGCATAAAAACGAGGTGAGGGTAAGATAGTTTGGCAATTAGGAACGTTATTATCTTCGAGAATAAAATTTGGAAATTCCTCAATTTGCTGAGCTGTCAAAAGTGGTTTTGTGTGGCAGGAGTCGCTAGGGATAGATTGTGTACATTGTCAATCAAGATATGACGTCTTCGTCAGTTTATCAAGAAAGAAAGAAGCCCTGAGTTAGAGGTTGGTTGTCAGTTGGTTAAGATACCAAATAAGGACATCACAAGGTGACAGTCAAAACTCTGATATTTCTGTCAAAAATAAAATCGACGGTTTTGTACTCTAATCTTTAGATTAATTAACGCGGGAAAAAGAAGAAACGATATACAGAACTTCAATAATTGTTTACAAAAAACCCAGAATAATTACTAACACAATGATATATTTCAACAGCACTAATGTCAATGTTAATTAGTTCTGATTAAGTATTTTTTTTCCTTAATGGACGTTAAATAAAGTAAATAATTTACAATTGTTTTGAAAATTTCTAAGCGGGTCATGTATGCATTATGTAAAGATTTCCTACAAAAACAAAAGTGACATTTCTGGACATATTTTGAATTCCCGAGTGAGGCTGATGAATGTAAACAGACGAGATCCAAAACCAAGGGGAAAATATTAATTTTATTTTATTATAAAGTTACGAAGGATTAATCATTTGACATGACATCGCTCACTATAATCACAGAAGTTGCTTTTTTTAATGTTGGAAGAATTTTAAAAAAACATCAAGGTTAATTATAAACAGGACAAGAATTATCTGTAATTGAGAAATATTATTCAACAGGAATAAATACGACATTCAACATTACATTTTGTTATGCAACTCCAAATTCAGCGCTTCCTTCCTTTCCTATCTCCTTGGAAGCATAAATATTATTTTCTCAAAATTTTAAATATTTTTTTTTCATTTCTATAATTCAATCAGATATTAGATATTTTCGATCAAAAATCACATTCATCACACATAAATCAATATTTTTTTGTTTTTATATTATATCATAGACAAGAGCCAAAATTATACTCAAAATGGTGAGAAAGAAATAAGGCTCTTCCAAATTAACCCCATTTCACCCTATTTTCACATTAAAAAAATAAAACAATTTTGAGCTTACTACACAACAAAAGTAAAAATATCTATTCCAACAAAGATGCTAGCTGCCTAGAAATAAATGCCAAATGTCTCATGAAAAATCACTATCAATTCAAGTTTGCAATTAAACTAACCCTAACTTGAAAATTTATTATAATACACAAACAGCACTGTTTTAATTAATAAAGAGAAGTAAATTTCTAGCTATTACAGGAAATTCTCCATTATTTGGATTAGCAAGCATGAACTAAAACATATTTTTTCAAAGGGTGATTTGTGAAACCATTCGATCCGTCGGGTCCCTTTGGTTGCCGTACAATGTCAAGAAGTTTATTGTTTCCAGCTTTTAATAATTCAGTATCTTTGTTAGCCATCTGCATTCTTCGAAGCATCCATGGACTCTGTCCACCACTACTCTTGCTATCTTGTTTGTCTTTACGGCGTTGCATTTCTGGACTTGATCTTGGACTGTTATTTGATACTAAGGGAGAAAGTTTATGACCGATCCGTATGGGAGATTTTTCAGATCGATTCTTTCTTGAAAATTTTGGACTACCATTGGGGCTTGACACTGGTGATGCTCTTGGCGAGGTATGATTTGAGTTATTATTGCTATCATTTCGACGGTTCATTTTGGGACTGGAATTAGGTGAGCTACCACGAGAACGATTATATCTTTTGCTGCAACTACTGAATGAAGAAAATTCACCATCAGATGAACTAGCATAACTGCTGTAACTATCCTCTATTGTAGATACTTCAAGCAGTCGATTAGCATTTTTCTTTTTCTGGCTGTTACTTCTGCTGCTATTACTAGCATCAGAATCAACAGGTGTATCAGAAGCTCCATCTCCGCCGTCTATCTTCTTAGCTTGCTTCGGACCCACTTCCAACAATTTCAAATGCATGCCTTCATACTTATTTTTGAAGGTTGCATTGATTGCCTTAGCTGCAACATCTGGATTGTCAAATTCAACAACAGCAACAACTTCATTTCTTAACTCTGAATGACGTGAGAAATGGGATTGCAAGTCATTGGGAAATTTTTTGCCTGGTTTTACAATGCGTACTGATACAATTTCATCTTTATGATTAGGAAATGCATCTGTAATGAAACTCATTGAAGGATTCTCATTCGGAATTTTTGAAACAACTACATGTTTCACTCGAACTTGTTCTAACAGTTCTTTGGGTAATGGATCAGTTCTTCGAAGTTTCAATCCTGTTTCATTGACAACAAGACATTTTGAATCTTTGAGTGCTTCACCAATCACACGATAATCTCGACTGAGTGTTCTCATCTTCTTGAACGAGGCTAGCAGTTTCAGGTTAACAAAGCCCTCCTTATTTCGTTTAACATGCTTTAATAAGAAACCATCTTTTTTCAGATTTGCATCACTAAAATAATATTCTGCTTGTGTTATAATCTTTTCCTTTAGTTCCTCTGTAAGTGTAACTATTTCATCATCATCACCAATTGATGATCCAGAATCCCGACGCTGATGTCGTGGTATCAATTTTAATCTACGATTTTTGATTTTCTCTGATTCTTCCGGTGATTCGTTCTCGCCACTGGAATCATTACTATCCTCGACTACTTTCTTTTCACATTCCACATGTATTTCTGGGACATCTCGATCCATGTTTGTTATTGAAATGTATTGAATACTTAGGACAAACTATAATATAACTAGTGAGTTCCTATACACCCACAATTTTACAAAACTTTCGTCTCCTGTTTACAAATATTTTGAACCTCACCGCTTATCTCGTTTTCGAATGTTTCCCAACAGCTCCGTTAGCCATTTATATCTCTCCATTACGTCAATGTATTGTAATTTTTATGACGTATCGGCTAAAGTCAAATCTGATTGGTTTATTTATCCCAGTAATACAAAATATAGCTTATACATTAAAAATTAAACAATAGCCAATTTGAGAAAAGCTGTTTTGGCAACAATAGATAAATAATTGATTAGCTTAAACGCACGCCTTTTTATTTTTAAAAATACTGATATGGTACGAATTTAGTTCCATGCCATTATCGAAATCGATGATTTCTCGTGTTTGGTGCTTCTCAAATCATGACAATAAATAAAATAAGCACTCTGGAGCAAAGAGGGAAAGAAAGCTTACCCGAAAAAAACTTATTATATCTAATGACTTTGCTTTTACTGAAACATTCAGCGAAGATGGATTGATAGATCAGTGTTTATAAAATATTGTTGTTGATCTTTTTTGTCGGTTACCGGCTGTTGGATTAAGTAAATGAATGAAAAAGTGTTTGAAATTTCATCATAATTGCTTACGCACACAATGTCCGAATAAAAAAAAACCCATAAAAACAGCTGCATCTATTTTTATCACAACATTACGTCACTACTACTTTTATTTACACGACACGTCAAGAAGGATTAAATAACTACGTGACGAGAAAGCGCCACTACGGAGAAAGAAGAGACATGCGCATGGCACGTTTTTGCTTCCTTTTCGACCATAGTCACAAGAAAAATGTTCCGAAGACATTTATTATATGGAACTGAAAATATTTTCCATCTTGAAGAAACTGGTTTGTCCAAGAAAGCCATAACAATGTTTAACATATTCGATATTATTTGTCGTAGAAATAAATATCGATTCGATTAATGGAATAGTGTAAAAGTTTTAAAACCTCCATCAAAAGTTATTTTATAACTGATCTCGCTTCCTAAAATAATCGTAAAAAAATAAATCTTAAAATCAAATCTTTTTCTTCGCCCCCAGGAAGATCCAGTTAAAAACAAAAAACAAAGAAAGCAACAACAACAACAACAACAACAACAACAACAACAACAACGATGAAATGATTTGCTTTGGATAGCCAAACCGGCTGTTACACAGGATCTGATTTGTAGTATTACCATGGAGATGGTATTGCCGACTTGTTTGTATGTATGGTTCCCAATCTCTTTCGTTTATGCGACAGTCAGATAAAAAAAAAAAATAAACGTGTGTTAATTGTAGCTGTGGTTTATATTATCAGACCAGCTTCGACAAGGTTAGGTTAGAAAAAATAGTAAAATTGTTTTAAAAATAACACGGTTTTAAAATATGACTTAAAATATTTAATATGCGGTGTTTATGTGTTTGCCACCATAAACTTTTTCGTTAAAAGTCTCTTCTTAGTGTTTGAAAAAACGACAGTGTTCTCGTTAACACAAACAGAAATAACAAAGTTTTGACCACTAACTAAAGATGCGTCAGAGACAAACCTATACATCGAAGAGTCATAAAATCATACGAAATAAACAGAAGAAGTGATGAAATAGGGAACAATGACATCAGGAACTTTGAATGAAAATTCCGCTTAAAACTTTTAAACATGACTTTTAAGATGCGTGTGTCAGAGTAACAAGCAAATCTGCTGATGACGTAATGTTGACAAAGTTTAGCAAAAGGAAAAGCAATAGACTTCCTTTTCACGAAACCCACAAGCAAAAAAGTTTTTATTTCTTCGTTCTTGTTGGCGCCATATTTGCGTAAGCTCTTAACCTCATGCCTTGTTGAAAGAAACCCTGGGGACGAGGTTGTAAGCTGTTTATTTTCTTTACGTATAAAATCGTGCAAAAAAGATTTAATTATGAAACATATATTACAACTAAACACAGTCGACATAACTCGCGTCGTCGAAATCCTCACCCACATGTCTTCCACCCAACTTGAAACTCTTCATCGTGGAGTCATTATGTCATTATACCGAAAGAACAGTGAAGTGATTACAGTCGATGCTCGTTATCTCGAACTCCGTTATCTCGAACTTTCACTATTTCGAACCAATTATTTAGTCCCCCCTTAAACTGTTTTTCGCTCGTTATCTCGAACTTCAAGAAATTGTTGATGTCGATATAAATGTTATCACAACTGACAACCCAGAAACTGACGAAGAGATTCTGGAATCAGTGCGGTCAGATAAAGATGAAGAAACCAATGAGGACGATAGTCTTGAGATAATGGAAGTATTTGATGAGCCAATCGACAAACCAACTCAAACTGAAATCGGGAATGTACTGGAGACTTTACAAAATTTATGTCTTTTCAATAAAAGTGGGGATGATATGCGTCTACCTTTGCAGCGCTTTGAATCTTTAGTTTTAAAAGATGAATGAAAACAGTCTAGCATCTTTAATTTTATGGAAAAGAAATAATGTTCACATTTCAACATATTTTTATTATGATTTCAAAAAATATGAATTTTCAAATTAATTTACTTTTTTCCTTAATAAGTATAAGTCGTTCGACGTCGAAACGATGTCTTGTGCTTGCAGGGTAATAAGACCTGACCTTTCCATAATTTGTTTTTGTGATTTTTTGTCTCAGTTTTAAAACTTTCGCTATTTCGAACTTTTGCACCACTGGCATCCGTTATCTCGAACACCCGCTATCTCGAACTTTTTGGCCGATCCCTCCGAGGTTCGAGATAACGAGCGTCGACTGTAGTATCCTAATGACTGGAAATACATCAACTGATATGTAAATACACCAGCTGCTGTGGAAATATACCGAGAAACATTAACAAGTATACGGAAAATCAAGGACCAAGTATTGAAAAATTCCCGAAATTATCAATCTAAATAGACGTAAAAATATTGACATTAAATTAGTCTGCACAACAAATTTCATCGCAAATGAAGCAATTTTCATTTTTGGAACAAAAGTACTGAAAGGGGTATTTGTCGGGTCGAAAACCTAAAAAGTAACATTAAAGTTGAAATCAGAATGCTTTATTTAGTCTCCATGACGATACATACATACATACATACATACATACATACATACATACATACATACATACATACATACATACATGCATACATACATTTCGATACTTCACTCCGATGTGCTTTAAAAGCAGAGTATCAGCCCATTTGTAGCCATCGACTGACTGCACACTGGCTTTCGTGCAAGTTAGAGCAGTGCTATACGTATTTCTGACGTCACCTTCCTAGTTGCAAGTCGGCGAGCTGAATAGCCAACCGATACGTATGGAAGCCCAAGGATTTAAAACTCCCCTCGTCACTTACTACGTTACTACATTATCAATTTTCATACCAAAAAAACATTTTTTCACGATATCTTTCATAAATGTTCTAATAATAATTCAGATAATATGTTGGGTCCAAATCTTCTAGTCCAGGGACCAAAATCCGAAATTCCTTTTATGTAGAGAGTTGTTTGAGTGGAAAACGTTTTCGTTCTTTTTGAAGAACGTATCTTTTGGTATTCATAGGAATCAGAACAACCCAGCGTCATCTAATCATTAAAAACAGGTCGGCTCCATATTCCTGAACAAACATTCGAGGGCGGCTGAGGGCAGCTGATTGGCGTGGCAAAAATATTGAGAAGGATTAATAAAAGAAAACCTATGTGATTAGCTAGCTTACTCACGCCATATCAAAGATTTTATACTTTCTTGGTAGTTCTTCACTCAGCGCTCTTGAGTCACTATAAACTTACGTTATGGAAAGACTGTCGCTTGTTGCCCCACGTGGTCAGCCGTGTGATCGTAGCTCTCTGTTACGTTCGCACGAATGGTCACGTGGTCATTATTAGGACTGCGTGAGAAGACCAAGACGTGAGTTTGGAGGCTTAAAGAAAGTAGCTGACTGCCAAATGTTTGATTAGAAGAATTATATTAGCGTATCATAAAGAATATTTGTCGTGGTCTCTACCCAAACCCCGGCAAGGTGCACCGCTGATGGAAGCAGTTGTGACAGAAATAATAGTGTTTATACCGTCGATTAATGCATCGTTGGAAGTACTTTAATGAAATTTATTGTAGTAGTTATTATCATTCAAGCGCTGGAAAGAACTGTAGGCAACTAAATCAGTTGTCACTTTCGTAAAAAGGAACTTTACATCATTCGTTTACGAACTTATAATTTAATTTCCGAAAATTGCTACCATCTTTAATCTCTTCATAGACGCCGAGTCATTCATTTGAACCGTGAATTCATACGAAACTGAAAGATCAACTGACCCATTTCTTATTGTGGGAATCCATAAAATGAGGGAATCCAACTGCTGACATCAGCACACTGCAAACCTTCAGTTCTACTTATAATAGTTCATTATCTTTAATTGGGAGAATTTAATCTTTAATCAGAAGCGAATAAATAAATGTAAACGAATTAACAACAAATTTACTAACACAAAGAAGTGAAAATCAACAACACTGTACAGCAAGTTAGCAGCGACGAGAAGAGAAGCAGGAACCAGCGAGGATCTACGACAGGCTGAAGAGAGAGAATAACAAGAAGAAGGTAGCCATGGCAACGTTAATTAACAAAGATATAAATAAAATCTTCAAGATGCTCAATCTATCGGAATCTATCGGAAAAGGTAGTACCGAAAATGCTTTTCAGGAGAAAGTTAAAGGAACTAGAAAGAACGTTCAAATCAATCGAAGAACGAGATGAAACGTATCTGCTAAAAATGTCTGCCCAAATGATCATGTTCAAAGAAGAAAAAGAGAAGAGGAAGTTGATGCGTATGGAGAGCAGATAGATGAAAATGAAAAACCAATTGCAACAAGCCATAGAATCCATTAAAATCTCTTTGAGAGGAACTCAAGTGCTGAGTGAGAGAATACAGAACAAGAAAAGCTAAGTATGAAGAAGAAATGAATGAATGAATGAATGAATGAATGAATGAATGGATGATGAAACTAGAGATGAGAGTAAAACTCGGAGGAAAAAAAGCGAAGCGATCAAAAGTCAAAAAGTGAGAAGGTAAAATTACCAAAGTTAAAAAGTTAAAAATTTGAAGCAAACCATCTGGATTGGAAAACATTTTGGGGACAATTTGAATCCGAGATCTATCAACAATTCTATCAGAAAAAATCTATCAACCGTTGAAATATGTTCATACCTGAAGGAGCTCGTTGGACCAAAAGCGAAAGTAGCTATCGAAGGACTACCTTTTACAAGCGAAGGGTACGAGAGAGCGAAATCGATATCAAAAACGAAGTATGGTAAACCAAGTGAAGTAGCGAATGCTCATATACAAGCTATTATGAGCCTTCCCACAATCCACCAACCCAATGTGCAAAAGGCCCATGAGTTTTACGAAAGGTTAACAAGGCATGTACAATCGTTGAAAACCATGAGGAAATTGAAGGAAATCAATGGATATGTTCGTCTTACACTGGACAAATTACCTTCAATACGTGCTGATCTGGTGAGATCAGATGATGATTGGCAAGAGTGGAACTTTGGTCAGTTTTTAGAATCACTAAGAAAGTGGACTGAAAGAAATCCGTTATCGGTTCACGATCAAAAGAAACAGCAGGACCCAAAGACAGAAAGTCTGTTGCACACCAAACAAAGAGAGTTCAAACCGAGAAAATGCGTCTACTGTGAAGAAGACAATCACAAGGCAAGCAAGTTGGAGGAAAGAGGAAAGATTGTGAGCGACAAAAGGCTATGCTTTAACTGCACAGGAAGGGGACATAGAGCTTTAAGTTGTCCCAGTCGAAATAAATGTCAACATTGCAAGAGTAAACATCACACATCTCTATGCGACAAAGTCACTCCGACATCATCGTTAGCTACCAGACCTGTCGTATATCCTACTGTTATGGTTCTAGCAAAAGGCGTAAAGTGCAGGTAGGTCGTATAAATACCTTGATCAAGCAGTTCAGGATGAAACCAACAAAAACCGAAGTCAAAAGCATAGAGATGATGCTCCATAATTCGACGAAGAAAATGGAGATCTTTAACATCAAGATATCAAGTTTGGATGAGAACTTGATGAGTCATCAAAATCAACGTTAGTAAGAAAAATCAGTTCTATTATCAATACCATATCCGAAGTATGCTGATTTTCAGAAGCAGTGCAGGTATTTGAAGGATGTAAAATTGGAAGATAATGACCTGGAAGAAGAACTGCCAGTTCATTTGATCCTTGGTGCTTCGGAATACGCCAGAATCAAAACGAGAACTTCAGCTACAATAGGAAGATCAGGTGAGCCAGTAGCCGAGCTGACTAAACTATGCTGGACAATAATCTCTCCAGGAAAAGAATTTGACCTGGCTAACCTGTATTTGATAAAGTAAAGTCTATGAACGTCTTTGCGCCTTAGATGTTCTTGGATTAGAAGAAACTAGTTGCAATAAGACACGTGATGAAGTTTAAGAAGCAACTTCACAAATCGGAAGGTTGGGTACGAAACTGGTCTCTTGTGGAAAAATGACGGCTTACCGGAAACAAACGAGACAGGAAGTCTGGGAAGGTACGAGCAATAGAAAGCAATCTCTTGAAGAAGCTCAAGAAGAACCCTGATTTATAACAGAAGTATAACGAAATCATGATAAATCAGCTTTAAGAAGAAATCATCGAAAAGGCTTCCAGAAAGCAGTGAGAGGGAAAGAGTTTTATTTTCCCCATCGACCCGTGGTTCGAGAACAGGCGGATACCACCAAGGTGAGAATCGTGTCACTATACAAGATATTATAGTTGGAGAAACAAAGAGAGGCATATTGAACGTGTTGGCGTCTTTCTTTGACCCAATTGGTTTTGCCTCGCCCATTTTGTTGGTTAGTAAACTCATTTACCGAGAAGTCTGTGAACAGAAGTTCAACTGGGATCAACCCATATCAGAGGAGTTATCTCGAAGATGAAACGCTGGATCGAGTTGGCTAAGTGCATTGGATGGACTGACAGTACCGTTGTTACATTGGGTGAGAGGAAGTGGATCATACAAGACGTTCGTGAGCAATCGAGTCGCAAAGATTAAAGAGAAAGATTACATAACATGGAAGCATGTATCAACGGAACAGAATCCAGCCGATCTTGGAAGCCGAGGATGCTCAATTACGAAACTAGACAGTTTACGGTGGGAAGGTCCGTCATGGCTATCGGATAAGGAGAATTGACCGACTGACATCAAGACAACACCGTCACTTGAGTCGGATTCAGAAGTCAAGAAAATCAAAAAAGTGCTTGGAGTAGCAGTTAACAAGAAGGAAGATTGTATTTTTCAGCCTTTCTTGGCGAAGTACGAATTATGGAAGGTAATACTTCCTTGAAGTTCACCATTGAACATGAAACCAACGGTTGCCTTCCTTTCTTGGATATGCTAATTCGAAATGACAACGGTAAATTGTCTTCTACCTGGTATACAAAACCAACAGACACGGGTCTAACTATGAACTTCCATGCATTGGCGCCGGAACGGTACAAGCGGTCAGTGGTCTCAGGGATGGTGCATCGAATTGTACGAGCCTGTAGCACATGGAAAGGAGTCCACGAAAGTCTGGAGAAAGCAAAGGGAATTCTTGAAAACAACCAATATCCACCACGCTTCTACAACCCAATCATTAAAAATTGTTTGACATCCATTTTGGGCAAACAAGACAAAGAACCAGATCCGGATGAGGAAAAGAAAGAAGTCAAACTACTATTCATTCAGTACCGTGGCCGAGTTTCTGACAAGTTTGAACATTCGTTGAAGAAAATAACTGCGCCATGCAAAGTTGTTTTTACAACGAAAAAAGTTAGAAATTTATTACCATCATTGAAAACGCAAGTAGAAAAGGACCTTAAAAGTCGAGTGGTGTACAAATTCAATTGTTCGCGATGTGAGTCGTGTTATGTCGGACAAACGAGCCGACATCTTATCACCCGTTTTAAGGAACATTTGAACGCGTCAAAACCGGTAGCACGTCATATGAAGAGATGTAACAACAACCCCACTTTCGATGACGTAACGATCTTAGCGTCATCATCGAGATCAATGAGCCATTTAATGATTTTGGAAGCATTATACATCAGGGAGTTAAACAACACGAATTAGTAATTAGGTTGTAGATAGATGTTGATAACGAAGTTAGCTTAACCTTTGTACATAATGTTTTTACTGTTTTTACTGTTTTTAAACTGTTTTTTTATTTTAATTTTAGAAAGAATCTGATGATGGAACCTAGTGTTTCGAAATATATTATTCAATAAAATTACATTGTTGGTTTATACCTGATATCAAATTGTTTGGTCACAATGTTTTTACCTTGTAATACGAATATCTTCATGAATATTCCGTTTTATTGGGAACTGCCATACATGGTCCATTAACAACCGAAGAGATGAATCGAAGTTAACGTTCATTGATCAAAAGAACGCAAGAGGAATTCGAAGATTTAAATGTATTCACAGAAGGCAAGCTTCGTTTAAATTTGCAGAAGAACGCCGAGGGAATGTTTGAATGTAGAAACAGAATAAAATGTCACTACCCGATTAATATACGGTCAATGTTTATGCTAGCCCAAAAGATTATCATGGATGCGCACAAAAAACGCTGCATATGGGGGAGTATCACTCACCATGGCAGAGGTCAGATGAGAATATTGGATACCCCGATTGAGACAACTGAGCAAGAAAATCAGACACAGATGGGTGCAAAAGACATCATGCTATTGCCTGTGAAGAACCTCCACCAGGGTTACTTCCCAAAGATAGGGTCAATGAAAAGCCGTTGAAATTGTGGGCGTATATTATGCCGATCTAATCGTGTGCCAAGTAAAAAACAATAAAGAAAGGAAAACTTAAATTCTTCTGTTCTCCTGCAGCCTTTCTAGAGCAATTAATCTGTTACCTGATAAGAAAACTGAAGGGTTTATTAGAAGTTAGAAGCGATTAAAGGAAGACCCAATAAAATTAGAAGCTTCTCGTCTGAAAGTCCGTAAGAAGTTATTGTTAATATTTTCTTTGATCTTTTCAATAAGCAATCTTACATACTTTTGTGCAAGTGGTAATGTATGATATAATATTGGATACCAAAATAATACATACATAATAATTATATACATGAAATGGGCAATGTATAAATATACATAAATGCAACGCATTTTTATATAGTTGAGGGAGGTAATAAGATCCTGAAATCTTTGGGAATTACTAAATCACCTCAGGTATAATAAAGGACATTCTTCACTTACAGAAAACACGTAAAAATTTAGAATAAACTTTTAAATTCTTTCATTTAACTGGGATACGCTTGCGTGTGACAGATCATCCCTCAACTCATAAAAAAATCCAAAGCATTGAAAACTAACCAGCATACAAACATCAACAACAAAACTATCAATCTACATCCCAGTCTTCTTCTTTGGAGATTTTGGGAGCATCTTTCTCCATCAAATGCAAAAATCGAAAAAGGCTACTTCCTGCAACACTTTCCTTGGGAGGGCATATTGTTTGATAACCACATTTTTCGAAAAAGCCTACTGATCTACGTGCCGACTTGACTCGAACAGGTCTGCTTACACTGTTCCATGCATCAATTTCCATGTGCCGTAAAAGTTGGCGCCCAAACCCTGAATATTTAAAATCCTTGTGAACAAACAAAAAAGTCACCATATGAAAATATTCATCCTTCTCATGATCACAGCAATGGCTTTCAGCTAACTTTAGACTTCCACAAGCAATTGCATTTCCTAAAAAACATGGCCGACGCAGTATGATTAGATAACTAACAAAATAGGAACTGCTATCCCGTGTAAAAACATTTTACGATTTCACTCAATGGTTGGATCACAAACAGGCACAAAAATAAAATAAATAAATAAATATTTTGAGGAAAAATTAATATTTTTTATTTTTGTTATTTTGTTATTTTTCTAGTAAATAAATTCAAAAAATAAAAATATATAATATAATTTCTGTCTTTAGCAAGTTTCCTGATTTTACCTTAACTTCGGTTAATTCGAACATTCTTAAATTCAATCAAAATGTTTGGTGTTCGAATCAGCGGATGTATACTGGACAGACAACAATAAATAAAATAATAAATAAAATAATAAATAAATAATTGTAATCAACATACCATCTCTCTTATCTGGTAGATAACCAAAATACATTAGTTCTAATTCACTTGGTTCCATCGATTCTCCACAGTTCTCTCTAGCCAAAAACCGAAATATTCTACGGTTTGACATATTCCTCTTCACTTGCTTCACACGAAACATAGCTCAAAACAATCTGATATTCTATTACAGCAGGTCAAGGGATTGTCACTGGTTCTACATTCCTGGTGGTAAAGCCTAGTTTGTTCAAAAACCTTTGCTTCTTTTTAATACTTTTAGTAAACATGCAACATCTATATTTTCATTTTCATCTAATTCATAAAAATACGAGTACTTTATAATTGATGTTTACGAATAATCTTTGTGGTATTTTTCTACTATATTTATCAATCATCGTAAACTAAATAATTTTTTTGTGAAGTTCTACATCTTCATGTTAAACATTTTTAAATTTTACAACAGAACCAAATAAATAACATTAAAGAATCACTTAACAGGGGAAATCACATATCAATCTTATATTAATTTGTCGCATCTTCAGTGTCATTTTGAAGTTCAAACTGTCCACCCTCATCCCTAAGTGTTGGTAACATTTTCATAGCAAATTTCAAACCAAAGTAATCCCAGTATATATCAGTATATTTCCCAGTATTTAAACCAAAATCAAAGTATATTCAACAATGATTTCACAGTATATAAACCAATTATCATCTTCCCTTGAATTAACTAGTTTCACTGAAAAACATAACTCTACTGCCCTGCATGCACTCAATTTTGAACCCATGAATTTGAATAGAAACACACAAGTACTGGAATACTTTTTTTTTTAATGTACTTATAAAAAACTATTCTGTGTAAGACAAATTTCTGGATTCCCAGTTCTCATTGCATATGTAAGGTGAGACAAGCTGAGATTTTCAAGAGTGGGTGGGTTAGACTGAAAATGTAAATTTGACATTTTGTGTGTCAACATGAATACAGACGACGTGACCGCTGCTTAAAGGTTGACGACATGTTTATCCTTTTTTCCAAATTGATGAAAAAGTGACAATTTTTTAACTTCTTGACACACTTCATCTTCAAATCAAGATATGAAACTAAGTAACCATCCTGAAAACTCTGATATAACTAAAATGAGATTCATGTTCAAAGGGGTCATTTAGGGGTGAATCATTTTTCCCACAGTTAGCATCAATTAAAAAAATTCTGAAAATTAATAGTTATATATAATCATCTGTAAATGCATATCTATAAAAGGGGAACAAAAGCCATTCCTAGCATGTCGTTTGTCCCATTTGTCTCATTCAGTTTTCTTTGGTTGCTTTGGTGGTTCAAATCGGAGCTCCAGTACATGTTTTTTTTTGTTATTGAAAGGAAAAAAACAATAGAAATCATTACAAAAATTAGCATCAATGTGTTTTACCTACCTACCTAAAAGTTTCAATATATAAAGGTGGCGATGTGGAGAATGACACACTATACACAAAAATTAGATCCTTTGCTGATGATATGCGAGCAACAGGAGGTAAAAAAATTGTTGGATGTAACAAAAATACAGAATGATCTAGACAAACTTTATGACTGACCTAAGATATGGCACAGATGATACTTTGAAATCGTACACAAATTATTACAGCCCAGGTGGGTCAATTATTACTATAAGAAATCAAGTGCACAACCTTGTCATTATCTGATGCTCATTTGTACGCAAATTTTTGTATTTGTATTTGTATGCTCATTTGTACCACAAATACAATACAAAACATTAATGAATTAAAAAAAGGTAGATATCTTTTTGTTTTTGGATACTACATTCAATCCAGGAAAGAAAATATCATGATTATATCGTGGAAATCATTTGTCCTTCCAACTATTACTGCTCAATAACATGCAATACCCAGTACCCAGCAAGTAGTGTGGGACAAATCGGCAGTGTTGAAAACCTTCAACACTAGTTCATTAGAAACATAAAAGGAACAAAAAGGGATATACTTTTATGAACAAATGCTTATGTGAAAGATACATCATTATAATATACATGGAAAATCCTGGAAAAAAATACAGGAGTTTACAGTTTGGGAAACATAATAGCTCATTGTTCTTAAACTCTTATTCAGCATGTAAATTGGGAATTAAAATAGAAAAAATTAACAAGGCTCTCACCAGAAGCAGGTGAAAATATTTTTTTAAGAAAAATTTTGAGAAGAAAGTTATCAATTCCTTTACATATTCTTTGAAGATATTTATTTCCCATAACATATATAAAGATCTAAGCAAAATATTGAACATTTCAGGAAATAAAAAAGTATTTCTACTTTTTCTTCTGGTCAAACTCTTCTGAATTTGTTCGTTTTTTTCCCCATTTCTAATACTGAATGTGTGCTGAAAATCTGAACTATGATCTGGTGTATTGTGCGCTAAATGTAAATGGATTATATAATCTTGAGTAGAGAAAATGGAAGACATGGAAGATTAAGCAACATTTCAGGTTACACGAAATACAACAATATGCAATCTTAAAGAAACAAATTACATAATCACGGCTGTTCAACACACTCTCCTAAACGATATATCAGAAAAATATCTGCTGACGTCAAGAGAGACAGAAACTACAACTATTCCAGACAATCCATTCAGCAGTGCAGTGGGGGATATGAATTATGCGATACTTAAATAGTCTTAAGTTTAACAGTTGACTTTCTTTCAAATGTAGTATAAGGAATGGATTGGCAGTTTCGGATTGTTGAAAACACTTTCGCTTTCCCAATTTCAAGTAAATAATAATCATGCTTGTGGTAACCATCTACATGAATTATGGAAATTACAGACCCAACAATATTTATGCTTATTTTCTGAAACAACATACTCATCAAGTTATAATATCTTTAATTGAAAGTAAAACATATTTGTAGAATAATAAAAGTTTTTATATAGAATCCTATTTTTTATTTTCGGTTAAATCAATATGATATTTATGAGTTTCCACGTCTAACTTTTATCCATAGCATAAAGAAAAGATTACACGGACCTGCCTTCTTCCCTTTGTTACATGAAATCAGGATGGACAACACGAATGTCGAAGAAGAAAGCTCTGATGCTGCAGCTTATGGATTAGTAGCTCTTTGCGATCAATCATATGATGGAGTAAATACTCAGTTCACTGAAGAAATAGTTGAAACTTCAGGGCAGTTGGTGGCTGCAGAAATCGTCGGAGAAGATTCAGTGAAAATATTTATCACAGATATTTCTTCAACGTCAAATCTTGAAGAACAGCAAGGCAGATTCCAAGGAGATGACGAAAATGTGACACGTGTTGACGACCCTCAACCAGAAGATGAACATTCATATCAGTATGATACTTCAGTTATTGCAGTTGCTCAAGAATTTGCAGATGAAACTGCAGAAACTGCCCAAGAAATTCATAGACAACCACAACATCAGACAACTTCTGATTCAACAGAGAAAGATAACGAAGGTAGCTAGCTATTGTATGTGACTTTTTTGACTGAATTAAAATGAATTATATTTCCTTTTATTTATTTTTAGCTAGATTACAAGGTTATGTTTACAATGAATGGCAGAAACCATTCTTTGATATTATTTAGCCATTGTATAAAACAGGTTTTTTATGCTTTCTCATAAGAAATTATCCTTTAGCTAATGACGGGTATCACCAATAAGTGTCATTCTGTTGAATGTGCTGGAGATATTTCTGACATCGTTTTTTTACCAACTGATCCGGAAGCAATGGATATTGCACAGAAAGCTACAAAATTGAAAATGGTTTCTTAGATACTAAGAAAGGGGGAAAAAAGAGGAAAAGTGAAGCTGTTAGAGTGCCAGAAGCCAAAAGAAAATCTTCTTGATTGTCATCAGCAGCGGAAGCAGTACCTGCTTCCTCTTCAATCGTGTTACCAAAATTTTGCATTGTTTGCGAGAAATTGGATCTTTATTATACAGATTACCATGATAAAAAAGAAAAGAAAAACACTTACTTTGTGCCAGACTCTTGATGGTAGACTGCTACAATAAGCAGCAGAATATAAGGACTGAATTGAGATATCATAAAATATTATATCATACATCCTTCTTTGCGGGAAGAAATTTTATTTTGCATTTTTGCCCTTATCCACAAAAACAATGAAATCAAAAAAGCAATCAAAAAACAGCGAAAAATTGTTGAACCGCGAAAATAAATTCTGGGTTTTTTTTACAAAAAATGTCATCATATTTTGCATTTTCCTGTGTATTTTGATTGATAGTCCGGCACATTTATGATCTGACTGACACAGATGACTGGCAAAGAATTTGATAATGCTATCCGTTGTATAACCTAATATTTAAATTGAGGTTGTTATCCAAAAAAGATTTAGCCATTAAATGAAAGTAAGTGTTCTTTCAGGCCCAGACAACATAATGAAGATGAAAAATTAAAAGCATAGATGATGAAAATTCATACTGGAGGCTGAAGGGCAGCTACCTCCAACATTGGATGTATTAAAGCAACATCTGCTGTGATGCAACTATCAAGCTTACATTTGAAAACATGCCACTTCACCGCCGTTAAACATGTCAAGTTTTTACAACATGGTTGGATGATAGAAGATGGTAAATTGAAAATCAAGTGGTTATCAAATGAAATTGCTCCAGATTGCGAGTGGATTAGACTACTTTAATGGGAGAAACTTTCGCGAGAGAAACTTTTGCGAATTTCGCGAATTTTGGGCAAATTCGCGAAAGTAAATCCCAAAATATTTTTCATTTTGGCCATTCGCGAAAATAAATCCCGCGAAAATTTTTCATTTTGGCGATTCGCGAAAATAAATCCCGTCGAAATTTTTTTCAAAAACTTAAAATTTTAAAAATGAGTTTATCGACGTTATCAATGAAGAAGACGAAGGAGAAGATGAAATATGGCAGATGGAGGGTGATGAGAGAGGAGCGTTTGATCTTTTTAAAGAGTTAGATGATGATGAATAGACACTATTTCTACTACTTTTATTCAAAAGAAAGTTGTGTTATTGTAACCGTTGTATTGCTCTTTGCTTTGTCCGGGAGGGTTAGCTAAAGGTTCCAACATAAAGCCTTGTAAAAGGATTTAAAGACTAAAAACTTGATCTATGAATAAGAAAATTTGTGAAAATTTAAGGCAATTCGCGAAAGTTTATTCCGTAAAAATTTTTCAAAATCTCCATTCGCGAAAAGAAATCCCGTGAAATTTTGTCGAAAGTGGCATTCGCGAAAGTAAATCCCATAAAATTCGCGAGTTTTTCAACTCGCGAAAGTTTCTCCCGCGAAAGTTTCTCCCATTAAAGTAGACGTTGTTTATGTCGAAAAGCTGAACTGATGTGCTCTGATTCATGTCACTGCTCCAGTTGCTGCAACAGTTAATCAGATCACAACAAAGAAAATGAAAACAAAGGTGTCTTAAAATTGATAAGATTCAATTCGGTCTTTAATTTCTTGAAAACTGCAGGTGGTAAGCTTGGTAATCTTTTAAATTTGGAATAAGCTTATCAAGACACTCTAAAATAAAAAAATCACTCAGTTCATGGTAAACATAACCATTAATTTTGGCAGCCTAAATACATTGAGTGCAAAAATTACACACCAACTTTACACATGAAGAAATATATTTTTATATACAGTAGAATCCCGATAAGTCAAACTGTTTTATCATTCCCCTTGAAGTAATATACTCTCACATAAAAAACATTTGATAACTCGAACATTCGGTAATTCAAACAATGTTCATTGGTCTGTTGGAGGTTCGAGTTATCAGGAATTTACAGTTGAAACATTGAATTTGGTGGTACAGCTTTTATCTATTATTGGAAGTCATTAATTTATATGTTCAATGCAATTGGTATAATAATTAATTAAGTATATAATTGGATTCTATTTTGTATATATGTGGCATTCTAGAGGAAAAGGAAATTCAATTCAATTCAATAACTTTATAAATATAAGTACAAGGAAAAATATGGCAATCAAAATGGCCATGAGACCATTCAGTCAAGACTATTTTAGGGATGTGGCCAAGTTTTTACCCTTCAAAGCGCTTTAAGGGTTCTTATTTTGAGCTGAACTATAATTAAATGAGTGTTCATTTAAAAAAATATGAACGGAATAACTCTCAAAAAGATTAAAGAGTGCTCAACAATATAATGTTGAGCACCCTGAGTATTCAATAATCGCATGTTTAATGAACTCTGATGAGTGCTGAATTGAATGCACAAAAGATGTATATATTTTCCTTGGGAATGTCACATAAAGGTCATTTTTAGAATTGTATATGATAATATCATAATTCAATATCAATATTCACACCTCAAAATTTCATGAAAAGAATAGAAACATAGGTTCTACCTTATTACAGGAAATTAACGGAGCATGAAATTAACGGGTTTTGGCCATTTTCGCGTTAATTTTATGCCTCGTTCATTTTGTGGTCCCATAAATTTAGTGATACACTAATTTTCTGCCTCTAGTAATTTTATGACCATTAATTTCATGAAAAAGCCATTATATTGTAAAAAAATACGGGGCATGTGGTAAAGGGTTTAACAAGATTACAAGTTTTATTTTTCTTTAAAATTTATTAACTACTATTCAGTAACTTCTATATCACTTTCTTCACTGCCACTTTCACTATCTTCATCTTCACTGTCTTTTTTTGGATTGTCCGTAATTTCTTTTAGTATCTCCGAAGAATCGTCATTATACTCCCCATATTCCGGAAACGAGACTTTTTCTACATGACGCTTGAGTACATCCATTGCTCTTGAGTTTTGCCATTTCGCTTTCATTGTTATAATGATTTCCAATCCGCCTTGCTTGAGAGGAGAACGTTTCGGTGACACAGACTTTACGGTTGCGGAAAATCCAGCCCCTTTTTTAATGGCGTACCAGATATGACGACTTATTTCCTTAGGGACATGACCAACAGTCACTAAACAGAGCTTTCCAGGAATGTTCGTTTGTCCAGCAACAGCAAACTTGTCATGAGGGTTTTTTAACTCTTGCTTAAACTTAATTGACTGGTCAAGCTGTGGTGTCCATTCAGAGTGGTACACATGAAAACCTCTTAACGCTGTGGTGAATTCATATACCAAAGTGAATTGAGCCATTTTAGTTTGTTGCTGTCCTGATATTTACTTCGATCTGCTTGTAAACATAAACAGCATTCACATAGGAAGTCATTGCATTGCCAAATATTCGAATTTGTGCAAAACCATGTGCAAAACCATAAAAGAAGTCATTGTAGTGCAGGGCTACTTGAATTTGTGAAAACAAACGAGATACCTTTTCTTCTTCACGTTTGAGAGAAACGACGTCAACCATGGCGAACAGAAGCATCTTGAACTTCTTCACAAAAAAAGGAACGGTTACGAGCAGTAAACCCAAGAAAGTGGTAGCAGATACTTCCTCGATATCGGTTGCCTATGATTCCGGTTTGTCAGAGGCTGAACATGCCCTCGTTATAGAAGAAATTGCCAATGCTACAGAAGCAGGAAAACCTACGAAACATACCGTATACAGCGAAAAAGACAAGCTAATGATAGCTAAATATGGAAATGTACATGGTCCAGCGCGTGACATTGCAAAGTTTGTGAAAGAATTCCCAAAGTTAACTGACAGCATAGTTCGTGCATGGATTGTAAAATATCGTAAAGAACTTTCTGCTAACAATAAAAACAATGAAGAAATTCCGATTACTATTGGACAAAAGAGGGGTAGACCACTATCTCTACCCGTTGAATTGGATACGAAGCTCAGAAAGTTTATCATGAGCTTACGCAATGCAGGTGGAAATATTAAACGTCATGTTATACAAGGAGTTCTAATGGGTCTGATTAAATCGAATATTACCAAGTATGATTCATGTTTGGATTTCAATGTATCGCGTGGATGGATCAACTATCTCTACAAACGTATGAATATGTCTCGTAGAATGGTTACAACATCCAGACCAAAGATAACACGTTCAATTTGGGAGGAAACTCGCTTTCTCTTTTTACAGGAGATTGCACACGCTGTTAGTTGGCATGATATCCCCGATGAACTTATAATAAATGTTGACCAAACTCCTTCGAAATTTGTTCCCACAGATAACATTACCATGGCTGTCAAAGGTAGCAAACACATCCCAAGAATAGGCGCAAGTGACAAAAGAGGAATTACTGTAACTCTATCAGAAACTCTTAACAGAGTGATGTTACCCTTCCAGCTGATCTACAAGGGCAAAACCAAAAGATCACTTCCATCTGTTGATTATCCGGAAGGATTCTCATTGTCATATAACGAAAGTCACTGGAGCAACGAAAAAGAATCACTTAAACTACTAAGAGAAGTAATCAATCCATATGTGGAAAAAGTAAAGGAAGAAATGGGATTACCAATAACTCAAAAAGTCCTATTAATTTGGGATGCCTTTAGAGGTCAGCAATCACAGTTGATAACAGATGCCCTTGACGATTACAGTATTGTGACAGTCATGGTGCCAAAG
The DNA here is from genome assembly GCA_039566895.2 of Turritopsis rubra. Lineage (NCBI taxonomy): Eukaryota > Metazoa > Cnidaria > Hydrozoa > Anthoathecata > Oceaniidae > Turritopsis > Turritopsis rubra. The sequence continues at coordinate 12,422,842 of CM077619.1, read as the reverse complement.
AATTTAACCCACCTGCTTCAACCTCTTGATTTGACAACCAATGGTTCATTCAAAAAGATGGAAAGAGCTGCTTTCAGAGATTATTTCACCAACACAATAACAAAAGAGCTCCAAACCAACCCCGAGAAAGATGTAACAACAATTGAAGTGGATCTCTGGTTATCTACTCTCAAGCCGATTCACGCGAAGGTGATGGGACAAATTTATCAGCATTTTAAAGCCGAAGGACGCCAAACTATTATCAACGGCTGGAAAGCAGCTGGCGTGATAAAAGCTGTCGCAGATGCAAGAAACGGCCATGTAGATGATTTGAACCCGTTTCTTTAATTGTGAAAGTATAAAATTTCAAAAAAAAAATTTTCTTTTTATTCCCTATCTCTGAACCGCGTTAATTTTATGACTTTGGTTATGATTTCCCTAGAAACCGCGTTAATTTTATGCATAAAAAATTTTGATTTGGCTTAGACCGCGTTAATTTCATGTACTTACAAATCATGTGTTGTTAATAAACTGCTCCGTTAATATCATGTAATAAGGTATACTAAGCAGGTTCAGGGAATTATGAAAATGGGTTATATGAATATTTTCATATTATGAAAATGGGATCCGCAATTAAAAGGTTCCGTGAATTGAGCAATAGGTTCTGTTATGGGTTTCCATAAATAGGTTCTGTTGGTACAAGCCTGAAGAATTATCGAATTCATATGTAGTCACATGTTTTTGCATATTATTTTGAATTATGGGTCTTTTATTTCAAGATAAAAATCAGGCTTAATCCATAATCAAAACTGATCCATACTTAAAGGTAAGTATCAATTGATGATATGCTCGTAGTAAGTCAGCTTAACTTCCACTTGTATTTGTCAGCACAATCACGACACTTTTTACATTCCGTCAATCATTTCACTGAAAGTAACTGTAATGAAAAAAAGAAATGTAAAAAACTTTGTGTTTTCCACAATTGAAAATAAAGGTAAACATGTAGTTACAAAAATATATGGGAACCTATTCAGAGGTTCCACAGATTAGACTCCAGGAACCTAAATGATCATTACCGCAAAATAATGAGGCTTGTTATTTGTACTAATTTTCATTCAAAGGGCTGCAAAATGTGTGAAATATAGTATATGTATATGACGTTCAAAAAAAGTGTGTGCGAAAATGAATACACACGAAAAAATTAAGAAGTTGTCCAGGGTATTTTTTTCCCAATAAAGTAAAATAAAATTATTTCTAAACGTTATTAATTTCTTATTTTGATAGTTTTATTACGTATAATAACATTTTTATGTATTCTTTTCACAAAATAGCCCAAAGATTTCTTGTACATATATATGAAGCAGGAAGAACAAAGAGAAAGCAATTAAAGAAAGGCCTTTGACTTTTATTTCACGAATGTGTGTACTTGAATTGTAAGGTTTTCTTACAAAAAACTACAAATTTATCTAACGCAACGTCTTTGTATTTTGCAAATTGTATATATACTTAAGATTGAATGTCCTATTCAAAGCTACTACTCCAGCGAAAGAAGATTGCTAATAATTTTCATAATAATGTAAGAATTTATGTTTAGATGTCTCTGCGTACATGTTGACTTCTCTGCAAGAAGTTGATATTGAAACCATACAAAATCAACAGATGGATGACAATGAGAATGAAGAAAATTCAGTTCAACTACAGGAACAAGAAATAAATGATGAGCAAGCAAAAATAATCATCTCTTATGCAGGTTAGTTTTCTGTAGAGTATATCTTTACAATCCTGAAGGCTTTAGCTAAGTGAACTAAAGGCTGATTTCCATTCATCAAATTTTCAATGCCGATCGACTTTTTGCAATTGCTTTAACAATCTGCACATGCGCATTATGAAATCAGCCATCAGTGAGAGCCGTTGGGGATTGAATAAAAGTGCTAATTTTTCGACCATTTATTAAAAAGGCAAAACAGACAAAAATGGCGGATTCACAACAAGTTCTAAATCTCACTGATGTAAATTTGTTGTTGTTATCGAAGCTCTTAGACAACAGCATGAGCAAACCCAACAACTGGAGCAGCAAAACAGTTTTGTGTCACCTATTGAGAATGTTCTTCTGAAAGTTAATTATCAAATGTATTTGTTGTTGTTGTTGCCAAGAAACTTCAGGTGATCAAAAATAGTCTTTGAATTGAATAATCTCGAATAACTTTGGCCAACAAGGCACTATTGTTGAAACCTTTGCAATTGAGTCTTATCATTCCACATGTGTCATCGAATTCACTCCTGCAATTACCTTCTCTTAATGTACCCATGTTTTCATTGTCAACGTAATTTCTAGGGCAATAGAAATACCCGTCATCTGGGTTCGTGCTATCCATTTAAAAGTTATGCAATGCTATATTTCCTTGAACAATATTGCATACTGTTTCTACTTTGGCAATTATTGGACGTCTGAAACTCTGAATGAACTTCAGGCGCGAGACAGTCTATAGTTGAATATTACTTTTGAGTGTTCGTAAAGGTTGCTACCAGGATATGGTTTCATCATGTATGGCTTAAGGGAAACAGTGTCATCCCCTACAAATACGTAATACGGTTACATCAGGTTGGAACTAGTGTTTGATATACGTGGTTTGGGAATATGTAACTTATCAATGGTGAAACCTAAATTTCTATTTATGTATACATCACGCTGCCTTCTATTGTCTGCAATATCAACAAGTGTGAACCTATACTTCGCGTCGCATCAAGCCAGTAAAATAATACTGAACTGCATTTTATAGTTGAAATAGTTTTTAAATTCGTCAGTGTTCCACTGTCTTTCATTTTTGTTGTTTCTTTAATAGTTCGTCCAACAACAGGGGGACTGATCCTGTAACTAGTAGGAATTACATGTGCATCACCAGTAGACAAGTGTCTCAATGTGATGATAGTCTCTCTGCCGGTGAGGCAACTTTTCTTCTCAGGCTTGATTTTTGGATATGTGGAAGTAAAAGTAGCAGTAAAAGTGATAGACGAATCTCTTTCACCAACATGTGAAATTCTCCTTTTTCTTCTCGTCTTTCGAAAAATCTCTGCATCCACATTTGTTTATTTTTACATGGATTTGCAGTGGTTTTAACAGTTTTTATTGAAAGCAGCCATATTGAATCTAGGAAAACAAAGTAAAAACAAAATGCACCAAGATTGTTTTGATTTTAACAAGTGCAATAAAATGTGATCGGGAAAAGTTGATCGCCATTGAAAATTTGATGAATGGAAATCAGCCTTTAGAAGCCATCTCATTGATGTAGTGGTAAATATGTAAATGTAACAATTATGAATACACACTTCTTTATGAGAATCGCAAGGAGGTTCCAATCACAAGGAGGTTCAAGAAATCATTCTTAATTTTTTGTATAGTAGGTGAAGTTTTGTTTATTATGATAACCAAGCTGATGATATTATTTCATAAAATTCTAAAGTCAATGTCTTCATTTTGTTTGTCAATTAAATCCAGATTGTTGATTGTATGACAAATAAGTAAGTGAGTCACACTGAGTTTTATAGTCCATTCGTAGCGGTTGACTCTTCTGCCCGCCGCACCAACTTGGTAGTTGACTTACCACCAGAAATGTTGCTCTAACTTGTGCGAAGGCCAATGTGCAGTCAGTCAATGGATCCTAATGGGCTGATATGCTGCTTTTAAAGCGCATCGGAGAGACTTTATCGAGACACGATACGACTGAGACTGGAACACGGGTCTCAGCCTTCGTACTCGAAGGTGCTGTCCACTACACCATCGCTACACACAAATATTTTTCGGTTCAGAAGTTATAAGATTTTTTAGCCCTATCGAAATAGGAATAATAATCACATGATTTTCTTATTTTAGGAGGAATTTTGGATGAAAATTATTTTCAAGCTCTTAAAAGTAGACAAGCGTTAATGCGAGAAGCTGTTGAATGGAAAGTTTATGCAAGGATGCTCCTCGAGAAAGGTTGCTCGATGGGTTCAAATTTTTATGAACCAGAAGTGTTGACTGTCTTAAAAGCTACTGATGATGTTGCATTAAAGGCTGAGATTTTATCGCGTATCACGGAAAAGGACATGTTACAACCTTCTGTACAGTTTTGGGATTTTGAGAAAGTTTATGAAGCGTACGGAAATGGCCGGCCATTAAACTGTCCAAGTTGTTCGATGCCGTTAATTTTTGTGCCGTTTGGTCAGAGATTTGCGTTACGGATGTTGTACGACGTCGATCGTCCTGTCCTCCTTGTGACGTCATTTCTACGATGCACTAGTAAGGGGAAAAAACAACACGAAATACTTGGTTATGATCCCAGGCTATTGAGAATGTTTCCGAACTTCGATCTACCATTCATGTTGTTTCATAAAGCTGGAATCACAAAACAAATGATGACGTTTATTATGGAAAATATTATCGGTGGAATGACCGTCAATCGTCTTTTCGACGTCGTCAAAACAAAATATGAAGTTAACCATACTATTACGTCACAGTTTTTTGCCAATGAGATTGAGAGCATCAGAGCACACGTATTAGCCGAGGGAGGCCAAATTGAGATCAGTAAAGATTCCATGTTCCCGCCATATGTCAGCTGCCACCCTAGTAAAGCACTCCTTGGTAGATGTTTTCTAGCGTCATTTAAAGAAAAAGATGATTATTATAAATTTTGCATGCAGCAATTACTAGCAAATGAATGCATCATTCTTGATGAAAGTCTCTGTGTTGGAGCGCGTATTGGTATACCAGGTGTTTGGGGACATTCCATGAAAATGTTCCCGGAAGAATATCAAGGGATGTTTTTAGTTTTCAACGAAGCAAAACATATCCTATCCTGGACATTTTTAAAAGAAGGAAAATTCTCTGAAGTGCAGTCTGTTTTAACAGAACTTCGAGAGCGACACCACAAAGTTTCGAAATCCCTAAAAGCTTGCTTTACAACAAAATGTTGTGCATGGAGGGATGATCTACGAAAAATTTTTGGTAAATGGTTTATTGTGAAAGGAAATCTGAGATTATTTCTGGATCGTATTATTAAAGAGATGCCCCCTGACCACACATATTATCGAGATTGTGTGAATGAATTAACGTTGGTGTTTCGTGAACCTAACGATGCTAGCGATGTACGGAAAGACTACACGGCCGATCCGCTTGTCATTGCGCATAATTTACAGGTAACAGACTTTTTCCCAATTCCCTTGCACCTATAATTTAGGACTTGTATATTATACCTAATTGGGCCTTTTTACGCTAGCCATAATTTAAGACCGGCTCTAACATAAACATTTAACTTTGGATCTTTTAATGCCAAGACATGAAAGTTAACGCCATTAAGGGCGTTGTTGTTTGAATTATAGAAAGTTATAGAAAGTGTTTGGAATCTATAGATAAGTGTTTGAAAAGTTCAATCTGTTGGTAAATGACTTCCACAAGGTGCGATTTTTCTTCAGGAGTTTATTAAAAGATGGCGTGACGTCATAGACGAACGTATTCAAGCAGTTATTACTGAAAAAGCCATGGATCTACTGACTGATTTAGAACAGCATATTCAGGCTGGTTGCTTGAGTGGAATACCACCTGAAGTTGGCGATGAAAATTTCAACGATATCCATAATGCATTGCGAAAATCCGTGTCACATTGTCGGATTACAGTTCCGTTGGTGTCTGCTTTATTTTCCATGTGTTTACATGATATCAATAAAACTAAAGGTGCACCAGTTGATTTTCAGTATAACCCATCACGACAGACATCAGAAGAGCCCATATTATCGTTGAAACAGGACAGTGAAACTATGGATGAACCAGATGGTATGTCAGTTTTATCTTCATTAAAACGCAGATGCCATAAGCTCTTTGTGAAGTTATATTGTTTGTGTTCATTTATTTTGTTACTCTTGGAATTCATGGCAATAGACCTTTCCCGAATTTCCGTTTAAACACAACATTATGGCCTAGTCAACATCACTAGTTTCCATAGCAACCTAGCTTGCATTAGGTTAATGCAAAGGAAATAGAAAAACGCAAAGAAGTATATACACGCTTTTTTATAAAACAAAATTTTGTCTGAGGGTCAGAGTTGCTCTCTTTTACAGGCTGATTTGTTGCTTACTTGTCTATCTACTTGAGAAGGCCACATTTGCGTGTTTGTCTATTCACGTGGACCTGCGCGGAAATTAAACCAATGGAAATTTTATAACTTTTCTTTTGCTCATTTTTTCTTTTAGGTTTTTGTTCTCAGGTTTTTTTTTTGGTTTTTTTCTTTGTTGGGAATATCCAGTTGAGGCTGGGCTGTTTTGAGCAATTGCTTGGTTTTTTGACACATTTGAGTTTCATGTTGCTTATAAAGTGTTGCTTATATGAAAAGAGAGTGTACCTTGCGTGTACCTAAAGCGTCAACCACGCCCTCTACCATAACCCCGCCCTATTACTGTTGCATAATATATATGACTATGCTTTCCTGTCTAGCTGTCAATACTGTGTCTATACAAACTGAAGGTTCCGAGGATAACCAGTTCCAATTTTTGTCGCCACTGCTTGTCGAAAAACAGAAAATAATTTCTGCATCAACGATCATTCAAGCTGTAGATAAACATTATCAAACAACTGCAACGAAAATCCCATCTTTAGTTCTCCAAGCTATCATGTATTACAAGTATCAAGAAGATTTTGATGCGTTCGCACCACAAGCAATACAAAACCTCAGATTATTACCTTACTACTCATCTGCGTTAAATCTCATATCACATGCGGCATTTCCAAAAGAAGAAAAGATTTTTGACATGAAGTCTATTACGCAAGGTAAGAGAGAAAGTTGGATAGATTTTGCTTCTGAAACAGTGAAGCATTGCATTTCACACGTCGTGTTTATTTTTAGGTTTGTCCGACCTTGAACGTAGGATTCGTCGTATGCATGTTGACGTTACGAGTACGGCACGTCTAAGTGGGACGATATCGGATATATTTTCTATCCTTGCACGACAGTTGATGAAAGATAAAATATGTGACAACTTATCTGTAGAAGCTTTGGAATATACAAAACAGCTGATGTCAGCGGGAATTCACCTACTCGATGCTAAGGAAAAAGATATCATTGCATTGTTGAAGAATGTTACTGGTTTTCATGATGACGACGGTGTCGAGACCACGAAAAAGGAGTTGGTTGCTGATGTCAGCAAGACCCTTATTATCATGAAACATCAGGATAAAAATGAGACTAAAGAAGTGACGTCAGAGTCTAATATAACGGGGACCGATCTATCACAGAATGATACTGCGGTTATGGAAGTAGATTTGCCAAAAAATGACACTGAGGAGGAGAACAGTGAAAATGTGCTGATATTTCGAGATGAAATTAGTGAAGATAAGAAAGTTACGGTAAACGAACTTCATATGTTGTATAAACTTAACTTTTTGCAGTCGAAATAAGGATCATTATTTTTTGGTTTCATACTCAGATACTGTGATGATCCAAAAATTTCATAGCCGCCCAGGGCGCTAGTTTGGATGATTACACGGTATCCGAAACTGTCACAAAAGAATTCGTGAATGATTTTCCGTTCAACTGAGACTACTAATGATAATTGTTTCAGGTTAAAGATGATATGACAGGTGGTGTGATGACGACAGACGTCAGTGAAAAGACTGGTGATGTCGACGACAGTAATACGATCATATCGAATGGCAATTTTACAACTCAAATCGAGGAAGAAAAGAACATAGGAAATGTCCAAAATATAACTTTAAAACCCGACACCGACACTCCAAATGACGATGTTGTGGCGGTTGCTATGGAAACGGATTCTGGTCAAGTGGAAGTGACGGCAACAAGTGAAGAGTTTGAAATTCTGAAGACGATAGCTGACAAATTTGGCGCTGTTATTACTGTTTTTACGAATTTAGAGCATTGTTGGGTGATACCGATCTTCCCAGAAGTGTTCAATATGTTTTCACCACACTTATTTGTCGTTTATCGGTATCAAAGGTTTTTTCCTGCATGGCTTGGCAATAGAGCGTCGGTGTCATCCATACGAAATATTAACTTAAAGCGACAAGGAAAAGAACCACAGTGTAGGTGTGGCCGCGGAACACCTGGTAAAGATGGACAGGGAAAATGCGTTTCCAAAGAAAATGGAAAATACCTAACGAGGTGTATATGTTTCAGATTAGACCGTGGATGTTCCCATCTTTGTGATTGCCGTAATTGTGAAAATCCATTCGGTAGCCGACCAGAGAGAATGCGACCCCGAAAACCGAAAATTCCATACCGACAACGTTACGCTCACGAAGCGGCGAAGATCGCGACTTGTAAAAGTTCATCGGCGTCGACTACTATAGCAACGCAAACACCAAACGCCCCGGAGATATGTGATGTCGACAGTGGCATGGAAAGCTGGGTGGCTTTGGAGCACTGCGTGTTTGAAGCCTTGATAAACGAAATAAAGTCGGAAGATAACGTCATCACACCGTCAGAAGTACAGGAGACGTTTAACGCCGTCATCAATGAACTACTAAATATCCCCGAACTGAACAGCATAGCGTACGTCAAAAGTATCGAACAAATTACATTGAAATTGCAACAACGGGAACGCGACGTGTCGGAATACTTGAAGATATATCAACAACAAGTGGATCTCTCACTTGGTTGAAATTTTTATTTACAGTAAACAATTTTTGTTGTTGTTAGATATTGAGTTTATTTCCTTATTTATTTTGAAAAATAATAATAATAATAATAAACTATCAACCTTTCTTTAAATCCAAGTACAGTGGAATCTCCGTATGACCATGGATACTCTATGTACGGATGACCATGGATGAATTTACAGTCAAATTCTCAAAAGTAAAAAGTAAAGCGGACATCTTATAAAGCGGACATTGTTCGGTATAACTTGACGCGGACATTGTTCGGTATAACTTGACGCGGACATTGGATGTTACATTTACTTATAGGGAAGGTCTCTAGAAAGCGTACACCTTTTTGTTCACCAATGGTGTCCGCTTTATAGAGATTCTACTGAAGTACATTATCGAGGATGCAATAAAATTATTCACTTTTCCCTGTCTACAAAAAAATTCAACTCTGGAGTCTCAGTAAAGGTCCCCTTCTAAAACTGCCTGGGGACGAGGTTGCGCTGCATTAAGATTTTGGTGGAAATTTTGGTCTCGAAAAACGAAAATTATAATATTCGGAGTAGAAAAACGGTGAAGGATATTCCTGGGAAGAGAATTGTGGAGAAGTAATAGCCTGGGAAGAAAATTTTGGAGAAGTAATAGCCTGGGAATATAAAGGCACTTTTTCTTCAATTTATTTCTCAGTAAGGTATTTCAAGTACAGAAGACCTCGTTTATCATGGTGTTGTCATGGTGTTTATCATGGTGTTGTCATGGTGTTGTCATGGTGTTGTCATGGTGTTTATCATGGTGTTTATCATGGTGTTTATCATGGTGTTGTCATGGTAAAACAAATGGAAGATTAAGATAAACAGTTCCAGCACTGGAACAAAAGTTTAAAAATGAAACAAATGAAAGATGGTTACACATTTTGTAAATATCTCGAGTTATCTTTTTAGTTAGTAGGTAGGCGGGGTTTTATCGGATTTAGATCTTCTTTTTTCTTCGCTCAAACGAAAATAACCTCATTCAAAGAAGAGAAGAAACAGATCATTTTTAAGCAGTAGTATCATCTTAAAAGAGGAACCGTGATGGAGATCGTTCGCATATTCACAAGGAACCGTGGAGATCGTTCGCATATTCACAAGGAAAAGTGGAGATCGTTCGCATATTCACAATCTATATTCCAACCTTACATACATTCTTACTCTTCTTAAATACAATAACTTTATAAAAACAGGTCTAAACAACAAAGGTTTATCCAACAGTTGATGTTACACATTTTTACTGGCGATTTTTACTGGCGATTTTGTTGTGTTTCTGCTCCCAAAAAGATAATTTAAATTACATACAGGCAACCTCTTCTCTCTCAGCTTAGTGTTTCTTCTGTTTTTACAGCTGCATGTTGAAATAACATCAACATTAAGTTACAAATCTGAAAAATATATGACATGAATATGTTATCTTGATGCATAATTTTCATCTGATGATCAAACTGTGATATCACTTTGGGACAAAAGGTATACTTATACCCAGGCAGCAGTTACAAACTCGCCAAGGTTACCAAGGTTACGAGTAATAAACTAACTCTTGTTAAAAATTATAACAGCAATAAAAAAATTCTTTAAAATTTATATTCTGATTTGAAAAAAGACGAATGTTATAAGTTCGAAAGCTAATTGACACGTGACTGTTTTCGCGCCAAATTGGCTTTTATACTTTAAGGACATGTGACAGTAATTTATTTATTTAGAAGCAGAGGTCCGAGTTCCAATAAATAAATTCAACATTTTTTTCAAATTGTGAATGAAATGAAAAATGCTCTCCCCCAAAAAAATTTTTCTGTATTTTTCTTGCGTGTAAACCGGTGGTTTTTTAAAAAAACGTGTTAAATATGAGCGTGTTTTCCAGCCTTAATGATGCACTTGTGACTCGCTTGAAACATGTGCACTCCTCAAAATTCTAAATCCAACCTGGCAGTCGACCTATCAAAAATTATTTTTGTCAGAGTGATGGAGTATTCATTCATACTACTCTAAAAAACATGCGCAGAAAAATGAATTCACATACACCCAGTATATGAAAGGAAGAAACAAATTGGCTCACAACACAACACTGCTGAAACAATCAAACATGGCGTCATCCGGTGATGAAGTTTTTAGCGATGATGACGAACACCAAGGCAACACAACGTACGTCAAAAAAGGAAAGTCGAAGACATTAAATTCAAAACCTTTAGCAACAGCCAACAAGAACAATAATAATAAGCATCCGCCATATTTAGAAATGCTAACCAAAGCTGTGATGAAATTAGGCGGGAGAAATGGAGTATCTCGAGCAAAGGTCTGTGATTACATCAAAGAGACATACGGTATTGATGACGTCAGCAACGTTCACATATTAAAAGCTATCAAAACGTCACTAGAGAAAAAGTTCATTGAAAATACAACAGGTAAGGAGGAGGGTTTTTGATTTTTTTCAATAAAAATAAAAATAAGGGTATACGCCTTTACTAAAGGTTGTGATTGGTTTGTTTATGGTCTTGTTCTTTAGAGTTGCGCATCTCCCATAATCCTCTCTGTTACACCAAACCACTCACAATTCTAAGATTAACCTCGTTTGGGGGCATTTCCTCGGTTCAAAACTGATCGCCATATGTTTTCTTTGTTTTACAGGAAATGGAGCTAATGGATCGTTTAAGATAACGTCGTCTCATAAAGATGTTTTGAAGAAAGAAGAAGCAGAAAAGGCTAAAAAAGAAAAAGAAAAAGTGAAAAAAGAAAACAAAGATGAAAAACCTTCCGATAAAACGAAAGATGACATGGCGTTGTTGAAGAAGAAAAATGGAAAAAAACCGCCCATGCCACCCGCTAAAGGTAAGATTGTTTAGGTAATGGAATTTAACAAACAGCATTCCAAATCATTTTAAGGGCCTTTGGCATTAGGCGGAATCGTCTGCACGGACGCTCGTATGGTCACTGTAGCTAAAAATGTTAATTTTATATTTTATTCAAGAGTGCATGCGCAAGTTTTTTTGCCATAGAACGTTTTTTTTTTACTGTAAAAACTCGCTCGTTTAGAGACATCTTGTTTCTACATTTCAGGAAAAGAAAACAAGCATCAAGCATCAACGAAGGGTTCACAAAAGGTCTTGAAAGAAAAAGTAAAAACTTTGAAGAAAGCGAGCAGTACAGGCGATATGAAACGAAAGATCAAGAGTTCTCTACCGGATGCAGTCGAGAGTACTGACGTAATGACGTACGTCGAGAGTACTGACGGGAAGAAGCCAATCAAACGAACTAAAACTCGAGCAAAATAAATCGATCAATGAACTTCTAGAATTTATAAATATTTGGTTAAATAACTCGGGATAACTGATAAAATGTTTCTGTTTTTTTAAATTGCTTTTTTTGTAAATAAAACTTGTGAAACTTTTTTTACTTATGTTCGTTCGTTTACAGTTACTAGGGTGACAACGACGACGACGACGACGACGACGACGACGACGACGACGGGAATGTGAGTGAAACAAAAGACTTGTTTCCCGTGTGGATTTTGTTGAGAAAATTGTCTACTTCAAATTCTACTGTTAGGAAATCTTTGTTAGCTAAATACACCATTAGCAGATTTGCTCGTTCTACACGCAACGTGAAAAGTTGTTTTGAAGTTGTTCTGACAACGAAGACGCGAGAATATGTTTGGATTTGGATTCACAGTTTTCATTTGATGATTAAATAACATTTCTTATTCTTTCTTAATTCATCGATCACTTGTTTAGTTATATCAAGGTAGTTCTCCAAGCTTATTAACATTCGCAAGAAAAACAAGAAAAGAAAAACAAGCTTTTTTGTTTCACTCACGTTGTCGTTCTCGTTGTCGTCGCGGTTGCTAACACTCCCTATATCCTCTACGGAGGAGAGCATCTAGCTGTACTGTTTTCCTCTAGGTAATAATTGCTGCGAAAAGGATGCTTGCTGTTAATAACGATAGGTGTTAAAAAGTCGGATTAGGATGATAAATTCGCTAGAAAATCACTTAATACCCCCTAAGAAACCTCTAATGATCTCTAATGATCCGGTATTTTAAATTTTATCGGCTTTTTGTGCTCTTTCGAATGGTTTAAGTGGTTTTCAAAATTTGAAATAGATGTTATTTTGCCATGGGACCAATTAGGTCAGAAGAGGCTTAAGATGCTTTCAAGGAAGCATGCGGGTGTTATGATAATTTTCAGGGAAGACATAAGCGTATTCAGAGTCAGTCAAAAACGTGGAGGAGTCCAACGTTATGATCTTTCTTTTCAGTTTTAAGTGTCGATTAGGTTACTTGCATGTTCTTTTTCTACTTTAAATGACTAAACTCTCCTCCACAATTTTTACTGAGCTCTAGCTACGCCTCTGGCAATTTGCGCCATTCATTGAAACTAATGTACAGACTTCATATAAGTATACGCCAACTGTTTCTTATATATATATATATATATATACATTAACCTCGATTACTTTCATAAAGAAAACAAATACAAATAAATACGCCATTATTAAAAATATCTACCCAGTGAAGGGAGAAATATCGAAGGACTTGATAATGCTAGACGAAATCTTCCAGGCAGCTATAACCAAACTGTTTCTTTGTTGCATTTTTTTCTCAGCTATCTCTTAAGGAACTCGTTCAAAGTTAGCATTAAAATATTTAAATACGTGCTTTTATATTTATAACAAAAGTGAGTTTCTTTAAAATAAATTTTTAGAACATACTGTTACAACATAAAAAACAAAGCGAAGGAAGCTTTTACCATTTTTCCAAGGGAAACTACTAACTTGGTTTCTACATTCTTATGAGGCATGACCTCACCTCATATCGTTTCAACATGAAACGTTTAGGTGCATATCAATCGTTTACCGTAAAATTTTGTCACAACAACACTATGAGGACATATTGTTAAAGTACAAAGATGGCGGATAACCATATTTTCTCGGAATGTACTCCTCCATAATATTTTTCAATCTACATTTCAAATTCATTCCTGAGTGGTTGCTATGACAACTGAAATACAACCGAACGTTTCTTGATACACTGTTCTTAATCAATGATATGTTCTATAATATAACCATTCTACAGACCAGATTTATCATTTTACAGACTTTAACATTTTCCACATGTTTTGGCGCAATGTGCAGCCATCAAGTCTGGGATTTGTGTACATAGACCTGATGCTTTCCAAGAACCACAATACTGTTCTTGTTCAGGGTCGTCTTCGCATTTTGGAACTTCTGGCACCTTTTTTCCTGATAACAAAAGTTGTATCGATAATGTCACATGACAATCTAGAACTGACATTTTTTCAAATTTCTTTCGAAACAAATATTTACCTTGTTTTGCTATATTCGCACATTGGTCACATGACTTCTTACAATTTGTTCTCATCCATCGACCGGCCATCCCTACGTCATTACAATCTTTTGAATGGCCTTTGCAGAGTTCTGGGTCGTTATCTTTACATACTAAAAAAAAATATTAATGATTTCATGACGTCATGAGTTTTTTATCACAAGACCTTCATCTCGAGAACATTCTCTTTTGATATTAATTAAGTCTCTGTCTTTACTATTCAGAACTTATTTTTAATCTGATCCAATTGCCAAATGAAGTAATTGGAACTTTAATACCCAGTTTTCACAAGAAAATGTTTTGTCTTAAATGCTCTAAAAGTAAGTGGACATTTTTTAAAAAAAAGTTTATCTCACTAGGACATTTTGAACCAGATGGATCAACTTTTCTTGTTAATCCGTCGTCACAGCAACCAAATTGCGTTGTTTCACAGTTAATCATCGGATTAATTGCGTTCCCTATGTTAAAAAACAAAGTGGATATTACAAACAAAACTGCTGACATAATCAATAATCGACTAGCAACATTCACATGATTTGAGCAATATTTACGTTCTACGATGTTTTGGAAACAAAACTCACCACAATAGAGACAAGTTTTTGCACACATTTCGTCCATTCGGTCCTCATTGCAATTCATGCCAAAATCGTAAACGAGTCTTTGGCAGTTTCCATATAAATCAAAACAATTATCTAAATTGAAGGATAGATCACTTTCTCAAATTCTTGTGTGAAGCACATTTGCCACGTCTTCATACAAGGATAGAAAGCAATTCTCTCTACTTTTTTTTTTCCTTTTCGATACGCACCAGTTCTGTTCTTGCTTTTTCTTGTAAGTAATTATGTGAAATATAACAAACCTATAAAATTATCAATGTCGGGATTTTCTGTCGTCGTCGCTGTTGTCGTTGTTGTCGTTGGTGGCGGTGGTATTGTCTTATGTGCAGTTTTCGCTATTAATTTATCTGGGTTAGCGAGAATCACATCCATCTGTCTTTTGGCAAGTTCTTAAAAAAATGAAGAAAATTAATAAATTAATAAAAAAAAAAATTATAATCAACTTAAAAATTCAAACATTTTCGCAATTACATTTCTTTGAAAATATTTGAATGATAAAATTGTTTTTATTTTATGCCTATCACATTCCCATGGAAACTCCCAACGTAGTCAAAGTAGTGTACCATTACCTTTATCCACCATTTTTTTGACATTTTCCAATTCTTGGTCACTCATCGTATGGACGTTAGCGAATAAACCAACCAATATAATGATGGAAAGTTTGACCAACATTTTTGAATTCTTGTTTTACTGAACCTGCAAAAAAGAAAGAAAAATTTTTATAAGCAACTAACTAAGAACAAAACCACCACATTAAAAATATGATTTTTGTTTTTCATAATAATATCTACTTATTTCATTACAAAACACAGAGTCGTCAGATTCTTAACGCAGCATCTCAATATTATCATTGCAATACATGCAGAGTGGATTAGCCTCCCCCACACCCTACGCCCCCAATTTTGCATCCGAGTAATTTCCAATCCAAAATCAATTAAAAAAATTATCTTATCGTGTCATCGCAGTAATTAATTCTTATCGCATCATATACGTCAACTGCAACTTATACAAAAACAACCTGATTGGTACGAATACAACACGATACGAACACGAACATGCACGATGATGAACTAAATTTCCCATAAAATGCATGATTTGCCACTGAAAGTAATCGAGACAAACAAATTATCACAACATTTGTGACGTCACCAACAAAAACAACACCATCAATATAACCCAAAATCACGTCTCCAACATTTTGCCGTACGACTTATTCCGCTTTCCAGAACTCCTGATAATGAACTACAAGATGGTAGCTTTTCCGTCGAGAAGATAAAAACGCAAACCATGAGTCATATGTAACGCTTCTTTTTGTACTTTGTCGAATTTGTATGTTAATGGCTTGGAGATCTTCACGAAAATAAAATGTTTACTTTTTAATAATAATAATCACAACAACAACAACAACAACAAAATGGAACATTTGATCAAAACAAACATTAAAGAAAATCAATAAAATGAAAAAAAAGCATGGAAATTTGTTGATAGTGTTGTATAGTTTTCTTCATCATCAAAAACATAATTGAAAGTGAATGAAAAAACTACGGAAGCCGAGCCGAAGTTTTGGATTTTCTTTATTCCAAACCATCTTCTGTCCTAGACAAATAAAACCCCTTTCTGAACAATTTTCCATGTACTTTGTATTCCATATGTTTATCAGTCAACAAGAGAATAGTTTTACCATAGAGGGATTTTAATGCAGCTAATTTTAACATTTTTATCAGGGATTAGAATATCACAACTTCGTACACAAACTCCAAGTTTTTTATTAAAAATAATTTGTTGCAAGGATTTTATTGAAGAACAATAACTTTTTGAATGACGTCATCGTAACGTAAACACAAACACAAGTAAACAAATCAACAAACAAACAAACAAAAAAAACATCTTCTCTATGTATACTTATGTGTAAGAGCCTGGGAATTAGTTGGATCAAGTGGATTGAGCCTGAGAATTAGTTGGATCAAGTGGATTTTCTCCTTCATTAATTTGTGTAGTGTTTACACCATTACGATTATTTCATCAGATAAAAAACATGGCGGGGTATCTACACATGTGTATTAAAAATTATTTCGTCTATCTTAAAAATGTTAAAAGCTTTATTTGAAGTTGCAATGTATAGTTTTTGGATGTGAAAAATTTCAGCTATATTACATTTCTTCAGTACACTGTGCAATCTTAATATATTTAACATCCGAATATATTTAAATAGCTAATTATGAGTAGCTTATGGTAATCTATTCGTTTACAATTACGTCAAGCAAGAGCCCTGGTAATTTATCTGATAGTTTACCGTCTAACAGGAGCTTAACACTTAAAATGAACAGACGCGTCAATATATCGCAGGAAAACAATATAAGACAGTTGGACATCACACAAAAAATTTCATTCTTTTATAAGAATAAAATTTTCACCATTATCAGCATATTTCTCCCTTTTTTAGTATTGGATATTTCTAAAAACGTTTTGTGACTTTTCTCTAGAGTTCTCATATAAGTAAGTTTATTTTCGCGGCAGGAATTTTGATTGCACAAAATTAATTTATAATTAAAACTAATATTTTTGTTCTCAAATCAAAAAAGAATTTTTACAAAGTTTATTATGATTTTTCATATTGTGTCTCAAGTTTAAAGCATTGTCGCTCATCACTTAACAGGAAATGCACAAAATACTCAACATTTCTTAAATTTTTGTTTTATTGACAACCTGGATTTCAATTACAAATTGAATTTGAAAAGTTGCGGTTTCATTTTCACTTCGATGATAACATACTTCTATTTTTAGAAAATTTCATGTCTCATGACGTCATCAACACCAGGAACCAAATTGATTTCACTTGTATAATCACGTAACTAAGAGGGGTTTATGTAACGGGGACAGTTATATAGGCTCGCTGTTTCAGTTCTATCACTGACTTGTACATATGACAAGCAAAATACATCGGTTAAACGATATATCAGACAAGCGAGCTATCTCTCTATTCCTGCCATATAAATACCTTAAGCGGCATAACTCGGTGTGCCGATGTTCTTTTATGACATAAGTATACACGAAATTTATTTGTAAAATAGGAAGCATACCACAAGCAAAAGAAACTTTTAAATAATATAGCAAAGGAAAACAAGGTTATACTGAGAAGTCTTAGAATTGTATAGTGTTCAAAGCGTAAGCACGGTTCAATAATTTCGCTGTGAATGGATAAAGCGCCATCATCATCAATATTAAATGCTGATGAGTAATATTTTAACCAGATCATTATGCTGTTTGTTGTATCGGATATTGTTGACATTTATCCGAAATGTATTTCGTTCTTGAACTTGCTAAGCCAAAAATAGTTGCATTTTATATTCCGATTATCGGGTTATCAGGATGTTTATGTTCATTAAAAAATATTATGGTTTATCGGAACGAAATCCTCTCGATTAGCATATCGGATACATGTGAACATTTATTTATTTATCTATATTAATTTAAAACGAATATATTCACAGGATGAAACCTCTTCAGTAGAAAGATTCAAAACATGCGAACAGTTCTGAATGTAAGTAGTCATGCTAGGAAAAGATATGTCAAAAGAAAAAACTGCAACAAACTGACAGATGCATTGCCCCAATAAAACATTACGGCCCACTTACACTCTTCAAAATACAAAACGAAATTAATCTGTATATATGTTAGCAAAGTCGATATGTTTCTAAGGATGACATCTTACCTGTTCTTTTCTTGATTCTTAGTTTTCTTACACGTTACTCCTTTAAATAAGTATCCACCACTGTGTTGATTACACCAAGGAAACTTAAATAATTGCGTTAAAAAAACTCTGATTATAAACTTTATTTTTTATCTATTTTTATATGTAATTCCTTTCTGTAAATGTTTATTTGATATTCCTATATTTGGAATAAAACAAACTTCATGTTTCCTTCTAAAAATAGAATTTAATGAATAAAAAGATTTTTATCGCTCTGCAGGGAAGGTTTGTTTTTTTCTTTTATCTTACAAACAAGCAACCAACAATACAATTAGAAATTATTTATATCCCATACTATATACACGTCACACGATGTTCAATAAAACCTGATAACAAGACCAACATTCGAACCGCGAGTGAGCAATTTTCTGACAGATGCTCTCCCTAACACCCGCCTTTTCTTTCCGTATAAGTCAGGTGGTACAAGTTTTCCATGTAAACAAAGGTTACAGAGATTTACATCTGGTGCCAATCCAGAGGCGGAGAAATCATGCCATATGATAACACCAAAGATAATCTAGTCTCGATTACAGGAGTTTTTTAAGTTGAATGACTATGAAGAAGGAATGGATGGATGGTTAAGGCAACCATTCAACATTTGACCGAACTTATGATTTTTGTTTTGATTGCAAGAAAAAAAAATTTAAAAAGTTCCTAGCCTTAAAATGTGTATTTTCCTTTCTGGCTAAATCCTCATGCTTATAAAAATTGATGATGTATACCACAAAAAATGTCTATTGTTTAAAAGTAATGCGAAGTATTCCAAGCATTTCTTGCATTCTTCAAACAGGAAAAACAAACATTGAAGCCAACATAAGTACAGCTGTTCATTGATGAGATATCAAAACATATCCGCTTAGAAATGAGATTTGATAAAAATAGAATCAACACTGTCGTACCAATGGTGAAATTCTTGTAAAAAGCAAAATACTATATACAGTATGGTACAAATACATCTTTACTAAATACTACAAAATTATCTGAAATTGTATGTGATTAGCATAATATCAGTATTTACGTTAGCATGTATAGCTCAAATGACAATTTGGCCTCGCATCGCCTTTAATAAGAATAATAACCTTTAATAAGAAGTTTATGGCCTCGCGAGGCTGCATTCAGGTTATATTCTGTTCTATCAAACATTTTTATAAGATATTTCATCGTAAATTTATAGCGAGGAGAAATCGTCAGTAAAACATATTCTTAGGTACGATTAACTTTTAAAAACGTTTTGCTACGATGTCCATGATCATAACTGATAAGTGTTCGGTGTGTTTTCAGTTTGTTTTCGTTGAAACGAAGAGACGAATTGCGCCACGATGGCGTATTGATTTTCTGTGTCGTTTTGTAAAATAAAAGGATGGCGCTGAAAGGAAGATATTGAAAACAAAAGTGAAATAAAAATCAAGAATGTTTTGGGAAATTTTATTAATCAATTATCGGAAAAATTTGTGACTTACCGATAACTGTTCCGGTGTAGGACGGGATTTCGGGTTTTTCTGTACACTATTGTGTGAGTAAACAAACAAAAACAACAACAATGTAAACATAGGTAAACAAAAGGACGAATTTAATGAAGTAGGGAGTAAATATATGTGATTTACAGTTCGTTAGAATGAGTCAAACAAATAAGACCACGAATTTTGCTGAATTAACAAATTTTTGCAAAATAAGCAAATGTTGTACTTTCGCGAGACTCATTCGCGTGAATTCCAATCTCTTCTCCCTACATTCGCACGAGCCAATCGCTCAACTGTGCGACTCATTCGCGCAAATTGTAAACAAGCCTTTACTCAGTACCTTATCGTGGAAAAAAATCAATGAATTGTATCAATTTGTATGAAATAGGGAAGTATAAAACATTTAATTTTAGAACTCAGAATTTCATGTTTACACAATCATCAGCTAATTTAAACATTAATATTACTCAGTAAAACATATTTACCATATTTCTACGAAATCGCGCAAAGCATCACCAAAAAATTCTGTTGATAGGCGCGGAGGATTCTAAAAAGAGGTTTTTCACAATAATCAACGAATAAAAACACAAAAACAGCAAATTCCACTAATCAATACGGAAACTGCATTTCAAAAACCAGCAGTGGACTAACTTACCTCATTTACGATGCATTGGAGCAATTCTATTGGCTAGAACAAAAGGAAAAGAAGATTGATTGGTTAAGAATTCCAGTTTGATCAGGTTGTTCATAAGGGTTGATAATTTAGAAAAACAGATGGTAGAGACCAGTCCGTTTTGCTTCCCCCAAAAGGGAATGTGAAAGAAGTTGTCCGTGAAATCTGTCGCAAAAATAATTACATTCCAAAAAAGTGCAGTGTCATCTCATTGCGATTTGTTGGAAAGAAGGATGCTTACCGCTATTGAATCCATTCTTAAAGAAGCATTCTATGAAATAAAGATGAGTTGAGATAATCGAGACAGCGACTTTAAATACAGTCGTACATCGGAAAATATGGACTTACGGACGGATATGGAAACACCCCAGTAGACATCTAAAAACAATATCACACATTCAATCCGGTACATAACATTCGAAGGTTATACTAATCATCATCAGTTTTATGTACACAAGCATTGAAAGTGTGGCCAAGGATGAAAAATCAATCACAATTGAAACATAAAGGCTTGCCTCGATTAGTGAAAGCCCTAAACTCCATACATCTGAATGAATTCCATACACATCACCAAGAATTCGTTCAGGCTGAAAAAAATTAAATGTACACAATTAAACTTATTCCAAGGATTCCTTAATTCTCAAATGAAATGTCTCGTTTACTTACAGCCATGTAAGCATTTGTTCCTACATATGTTTTGGCTATCGAGTTGACTAACTAAAACGTAAGAAAAGATATTAACCGCCAAAATTTTCTTTCATTTGAAAAGTTGTTATTTTGTCCTGTATGCTAACCTGTATGCTGACACCAAAATCACAAAGTTTGACAAAACCATCACTGTTGACTAACATGTTATTTGGTTTCACATCTAGAAAAACAAACCATACATGTTTCATATCGCCACGTCAAGACGTCACTTATCGGGGAAAAGTGAAGACAAGGCCTGCTTAATTTTCAACCTCCGTAAAGGTCCTCTTAGACGGTCAACTATTAGATAAATTATTAGATAAATTACTTACAATTGATTAGTTTAGGGAATTGTTTATCGTTATCTTACCTAAATTATTCAAATAATTAATCAATTGCCTTCAATGAAAAAAAAAAAAAAAAAAAAAAAAAAATTGAAAAAGTTTTTGTTTTGAACCTAATTTATCTAATAGCTTACCGTGTAACAGGAGCTTAACACAATAATACAATTCTATCTTATCAACCTGAAACAACAGGTTACACATGGGAAAGGCGAATGTTAATGTTGATTTCTATTGGTTTATTATAAGCGCAACAAAAAACTATTGAATAATTTGAATAATATTAACGCCCTAATCACTCCGCCCCTTCCAGATCAGTTTCGAGTTCAATATGAAAAAACAAACCTCGATGAATTATCTTCAACTGCCATAAATACTGTAATCCTTTCACAACCTGAATATCAAAACATGTGAAAAAAGGATCTGCAAAGGAGAGCAGCTTGGAAGGAGAAAAAAAGAAGAGCAAAATAAATAATTAGGAATAAATACGATGACTCACAGCTACAGCAATTCTACCAAGAACATTCTGTTCAATTTTTCCATATGAATCTAACGAGCCGCCGTCCATATATTCCGTACATACTGAAATCTTGTTCTCCAGAAAATACGCGCCGTAAAAAGCAATGATGAATTGTGAATTACACTTGAAGAGAATGTCAAGTTCTGATAAGATCTGTCGTTGTACTTCTTCTGTGATATCAAGTGGTATAACCTAAACACGAAGTTATCCGATTCTCATCAAAACAGAGGAAGTCATTCGGTCAACAACCCATAAGAGATATGAGATAATTTCCTGGAAAAAAATCGAAAAAAATCGACTGTTTTTCTTATCGCTTAGAAAAACGAATACTCTAAAACAGTTTGAGAATCGAGTCATGGAACAAGAGATTTAATGAGTTTTGTGGAGTTAAATATTCTGAAAAATATACAAGCATACAAACCTTGACGGCGATCGTTTGCTTCGAAGGGATATGAAAAGCTCTGAAAAGTAACATATAAACATTAAAGATGACTCAACTCAATAAGGATAGCTTTCACTTTCAATTCACCTTGGATTCTCCTACCTTCATGTTTACCTCGCCTAACTCGCCTATTCGTTAACTTGGACCATTCTTAAAGTACGAATTATCGAGCTGTATCACATAAAGCAAAAATCACAAGGAATGGATTGAGGAATGAAATATGGTGCTGCAGCTAATTGTCACAAATTGACTAAAAGCCATATCTTGAAATAATACAGATTGATCAGCTGAGAAGATTTACCGATGAACCGTGCCTCCGTTGCCATGGCCAACCACATTCATGTAATGAAGGTCTTGATGGCTAATCTGAAAAAAGTGAAAAAAATCTTGAAAACCATTAAATAAGTGAGAACATATCGGTCTTTGACGTTATAAGTTATCTTGACGTTATAAGCTATCTTGACGTTATTAATTATCTTGACGTTATGAGTTGACGATTTACAAGGAAGAACTTGGTTGAAATGATCGTGACAAACTGAGATTAATTTCATTATTTAGACTTAATGCCATGACTGAAAATGGTAAGATTGACGTTACCTGGCCGTTACTAAGTATTGCTTGGATATTTTCCGGTTGTTTACGGCTAAAAAAAACAAAATTCATTAGTTGAAAAACTGCATATCACCGACATCATTAACGGCAAGGCGAAACCATTTACAAATAAATAGCCGTTATACCCACTTGACCCTCCGGTGTTGACGTGTTGAGTCTGATGCGACGTCGGTGAAGCAGAAATGTCGATCTAAAAGAAACGACCATCGCGTCATGATGTCAGGTTTGTTATTTTTGACTTATGGTCTGAATGATTGGAACGTACAAAAGTTTAAATTCATTGAAACCATGGTCTGGTCGGGACACTCACAGTTTATTTTGCACTCAGTTTGATCACATGACTTATTACAACCAATGCAAAGTAACTATTTACTATCATGTGATCAAAATGAGTGCAAAAAAAAGCCAAGTTTCCAACCAGGGAATTTTCTAATGACTCTGGTGAAACTTACTGTTAAGCCAAGTGCATTGCGTCCAGATGATGAACGACCCACTAGAAAAAATGAAAACAAATAATAAATAAATAAATAAATAAATAAATAAATAACAAGATATATTCATTTGAAAGGATGTGCAACCATTTACCTTTAGGATACACAAATAAAGGATATAACCCAAAAGTTTTGGAAACTTTATCGTAATTCGACTGATGCTAAAAAATGAAATTTCAGATTTTAAAATTATACTTTGCGGCGATGGTGTGGCGGAAACACCTTTGGTTTACACCAGTGCGGTTGGGGTTCAATCCCTGCTACGGTAACTGGAATCGATACTCCACTGCGATGCGCTTTGAAAGCAGCGTATTCAGCTCATTAGGAACCATCGACTGATTGCATGCTGACCAGTGCGCAATTTTGAGCAATGCTTAACGTATCTTTAGCAGTGAGTTAATTAAAAAATTGACTGTCGGAGGGGATGGTGAGCCATTGAGATAAATGGACATGCACCAAGGACGTTACTTACTTACTGACAATAAGCAAATTAAATCGAGAAGTTTCACTGACAAGTTTGAGGAATGTTCATTTTGGTTGTTATGAAGGAGACATCAGCACATTGATGTTATAAAAACGTGACAGAAGAAAACATACCCAGTCAAGCATCGCGTTTAATTCTTCATCAGTACGAACAGTAATTCTATCACCATCTTCATCCTCATCTATGAGTCGTTACAGAAAAAAAAGCCAGAAGATCAACGGGGGAGAACACATCGTATTGTTTTATTGATTATTTCAAAACTGAGGATTCTACAGAAGATTGAGTCAAAATATTCTCCTTACATTCGAATGCTGTTGGTTTATCTTCTCCAGCAGCTTGCATAAATCCATCTATAACATCCTACAAACAGTCACAATAAAAATCAACAAGGAGAAGAGGGAGAGCTTGCACAAACTTTCAGACGTTTCCGTATTTCAGGTTTAATACATACAGATGATAGCGCACACTTAATAATCTCTTCAGTTCGGAAAGTCTTTGAAGGTCATTAAAATATTCAGAAACCGAAGGTTCCCGAATGTTATAACGTTCTTCAAGAATGTTATAACAAAAAAATCTTCAAAAAAGATCTTCAAAAAAAAGAAAGAAAGCAAAATATATTTCTTACTAAGATCTCATGAAATGTTGTTTTTTCATGAACACTCCAATCCGTGGTTTGTTGTGATAAAACAATTCGAAGAATTGTAGTGGAGGAGATCAACTGGTTACCAGTCTCCATGACTGCAGCATTCTTGTGTTATGATATTGTCTAGCAAAATGATTGGTAAGGGAACACAAACTAAGTTGTTATGGTAGACACAAACAAAAGAAACATCCTAGTTTCCATAGCAATAACAAAATGAAAATGAACAGTAGGAAAATTTACACACACAACCTATAAATTTGGGCAGTTTTAATTTAAGTTACAAATTATACTGGAACAGATAGTTTGATTCACTTATCTAAGAGATTGATGTAATCTTATTGTATAATTGCTAACATCAGTCTTATACACACTCCTCCACGTTCTCCTATTAGTAATGATTTTTTTACAAGAAGTTTGGTGTCTAACTAATGAATAATTTCAATATACAAACAAAAACAAAATTTCAACAAACAAAAAGAAAACAAATTTCCAGATATTTAACAAAAATCTTCTATTGTGTGCAATGTTTTTGAATAGATTTATTTGGAAAAACAATTTTATTAGAAAAATTAAAAGAAGCATCTCCTTAGATAAAATAAACATTTTGTTGTTTCGTCTATAAGATTGTAAACAAGGTTATGTTTCTCATGAAGGTGTATGATAGATGAGAGAAGAGAGAGAACTAGTTGTAGTGTTATAAAAGCTATGGAAGGAATGGGAAAGTTAGATCATCAACAAAAGGTTTCTAAATTATAATAATATTATAAATTATAATAATATTATAAATTATAATAATATTATAAATTATAAATTATAAAAATGATAAATATAAAATGTGAAAATAAAAACAAAACTGATGGACGGACGGGCATAAGGCTTTCTGCAAGTGAACTTATTGTAACCTCTTCAATGATTTGTTGAAAATTGAAGCACTTTCGAAATTTGGTCCAAATTGTGTCCAAAAGAAGAAGACTAAACCATCAGCACAAAAAATGAATTATTTTCTCAATATGTACAAGAGAAGGAATTTAATCATATTGTTGTAAAAGGAGTGAATATGCAAAATGTTTATGAAGTGGACAAGCTGGTAGAGATGGACACTTTTTGGAGTAACAGGAAAATTTCAAACTGTTTTTTCCGACACAGAAGACTTCTTCTTGTTACACTAGGTAAAAAGTTTAGGGGTAGGTGGGAGATCCATAGAATTATCCTGCTGAGACACCCAGCTGCAACATTGCCATCCCTGTATTTGAAATTTCAGTCTCCACCTCTGGCCAGTAACTCAATTTTCATTTTCTCATTTCATATGCACAACAGAAGTAGAAAAAATTTATAAAAACTATTAAAGATGGTAGCAGGTATCCCTAAATCAACGAAAAAGAACAAAATAACCTTCCTAATGATTTAATAATAATAATAATAATAATCAAATATCCGGAGAATAAACATAGTGTCAAATAAATTAAGTTTGTTTGTTTGTTTGTTTGTTTTGTCTGTGTAAATTTAAATGGATGTATCAAACATACAAAACATATAAAAATCAGACCAAAACAACAAAATAGAAATTTGTATCATACAAATCCCTCATACAAACCCCTCATCATAAAGCTGACATTTCTTATGGTGATAATTAACTTTGTTATTGTCTGTGAATTCCTGATTCAAACAGAAGATCAAGAAATATTCAACAATCTACTGAATAATTTTATCAGGGTGATGACGTAAGATTTGTTTACACTTTTTCCACATAGTTGCTAGGGAACAGTCCTTCTCTACCCCGGAAACGACCAGTCCACCAGCCAGAAGGATCTAAAATTTTGACACAGCATTAAAATTGAAAGATTAGCTCATGTACCAAAACATTTCAGAATCTTATTATACAGATAGTCTTACCTTCAGTCACTATTTCTATCATATCCCCCTCATTGAAGGTTAATTCATCTGCTTCTTGTGGCTCGTATGCATAAATAGCCTTACACATCGGTAGTTTGGGTTTTGGTGCTGGACGCGGCTTTGCATTTCGAGTTGAAGGTGGCGGTGGGGCTTTACGATGCTTTCCAGAATGTGAACGCTGAACACTAAGATAGAGTAGCCAGTGTGACTAATGTCAGTGTGGAAAATCAAAATAACAATCTTCCTGCTATGGTTAAAGGAATGTTTCATTTCCTAATTACCACGAGTTACTTAAAAGCAATTAAAATCGGATTTCACTTCCTTACTCACATTCTCACATATCAAATAATATGCAAGCCTGGTATACAGAGTACTTTTCCCTTTAAAGACTCATTTCTAATTGAATAAATAACGAGTTGATTAATGATCTATTATACTAACCCACTCTGACCGGGATCTGGTGTTCTCATAAATTGATCGTTCAAATCTGTTTTTGAAGTTCTTTTGGCAAGTTTCGATGCTCCACTTTTTGGTAGGTTAGGATGATGTCCAGTCACCTGTGAAACTTTGCTTAGCGATTCTCTTCTTGGGTGACCACGGTTTGCATGTGGTTGTGCATAAGCTGTTTGTGGGGATTTTACACGTCCTTGAGGAGCACGAGCATGATGGCGACCAGGTTCTGAAATTAACGTATGTATTAGTAAAGAATTTTTGTTAATAATGAGATACTTAAAGGCAGAACTTTTCACGAAATCTTTTTTCCCAATTTTGGCTCAAAATCATAAAATTAAATTCTGTGAAACTTATTGGAAGAGGCTCAATCACAAAGATTTTTAAATCCCGTTTTTGTTGAACAAGATTGACCTCTTACAATAAATAAAGCCCAATTGTGAAAATTAATTTCTTAAAATTCACAGCTTTTTAGCCTTTCAACCAAGAAAATTTGTTCCAAAAAGATTTGTACCCTTAAGGTTAGGTAAAGGTTTTAGAATAATAATAAAAGAAAAAAATAGGAAAAAAATACTTGAGTCAGCAGGTAACCCAGCCCCAATGGAGATACTCAATGTCTTTCCACTTGGTTTGAAAATCGGAAAGTCGCCATTTCCCTGGGTAAACTGTAACATTCGACTACCACCACCACCAAGTTTTTCCCAACGATCTTTCTTGACTGTTACAGTTATTCTAGTAGAAGAAGTAAAAATATCAAACCACATACCACATATCAGCTAGTCTCGAGTTTCAACAGAATGAGAATTATATTCAGTAACAGGGGATAATACAGAAAATTAATTTGGGCGCCGACAGCCATCCTCCTGCAGCTGAGGAGTCTGGGGTGCTGAGATCCATCCACCCACCACCTTTTTATGTCAACTTTCGTGAGCTTACATTATTATTGCACTACCTACATTCAAATGGTTTAATATTTAGCAGAACAGATTCATAATACGAAACGAAAACTTGATATTCAAGAGTTTTGAAATAACTTTATTTGAGTTAGATCTATTCCTTTTTGATCGCCTTAATGTATGAACAACCAAAACTAAGTAGCTGCCACACAGTCTAAATTAGAAGCATGAACACTCTGGGATTCACAATAAAGGTGAGTTCGTGAATAACCACGAAGCTGCATTAATTTCTTTCACATCCTTTATTTAATTGGGCACCCATAATAGATATCCCAAAATTGGTTTACTGATGCTCAAATAACGATGCTGTATTATCCCTTCACTAATTACCTATTCGAAATGTCTACTTTTAGTTGGCGATTGGTCACGGCTTCAAACCGCTTTGAAAGTAATGTTAAAAATTCTGTTTTAAAAACAGACTCAAATATGCTATCATAATCGTTTTGCACATGAATAATGATGAAATCGTCTTGTAGAGCACTAGAAAACAGAAAAAAAAGATAAAGATGGACTTTCTGATGTTCAAGTTCGACATAAGATGTTGATTCAAGATTTTTATCACAAATCCAAAAAGGAGGTTGAAAATAATTCAAAATCCAAATGAGGCTGAAAATTCATGTTGAATACCCCAAAATTTAAAAAAACGAGATTACAAACAAATTAAGTTACCTTAAAGAAATTGAAGCGATATCATTCATTGTTAGTTTGCGCTTCACAACTTCAATAACCTTCCCCTTTTCTGGACCTTTTTTTATCTGAAAATCAAAAATATAAAAGATCAGTTAACTATTAACATTTATTCCTCATTGGAAACACCTGCCCTCCACACAATGCCCGCTATGGATGATGAAAAACATATTTCGGGAAAGGTTACTGGCTGGTAGTTGGTCAAGATAGCTATCAGACTGTATTGTTGCAATGAAGCTTATGAATGGAATGTTATTCATTATTGTTTGATCAGTGCTTTGAGCTAGAACCACTAGAACCAACTTACTACGCCCTGATTTTTATTAACAACTCAACACAAACATGTGGATGCACTTTTTATTAAACCCATTTGTAGTTGATAGCTTACCTTTTCGCGTCCAATCAAGTACACATGTTTTGGTGTAAGAAGGAGATCTCTCTTCATAGCCTATTACAAGAAGAGATTGAAATAATGAAATTTTTTAATTTCATTTGTAAAGACATTAAAGTAGACGAAAACCTACCTTAAACCTTCTGTCGTATTTATCGACTGTATGTGCAAATTCGACACGTTCTCTTTTTTCCATAAGGCTACGTAATGCTGGATTATCATCAAGTCCGATATAATCACCAACAAAATTACGATTGAGACTCCATCTCCTACGCTCTTTTCTGTTGTGTAAAATATCTGATGCCTGTTCTTTTAGAATTAGAAACATTTGGCGAGATTTGTACTGTCTGAAGGCTTTTTGAATACTTCGTGCAAATGCATCAAATTTACGTTCACGAAGTTCTTCCAACAGAAACAGCTAAAATTTCAGGAACAAAACAACTTTGCAGACTTTGCATAAAAGATTATCGAAGATTTTTGCAAAACTAAAATAACATACCGATTCGGGATTCTTGATAAAAACTTTTGTCTTTCCCAGCTGCCACTGATCAGACTCCATATTCACAGCATTCATTAAATGTTTAATTCCAGCGGTTACTTCTCCACGCCAATGTGGATATGTTTCCGGTGTCACAATTGCATACCTGAGGGAGTAATAATGATGACTTTTCATAACCGTAATGTTCCATTTAAACGAAGACGTCTATCAACCCACCTTCTCAAAAATTTATCAAAGACTCGTCGAAAAGCATAACCAGCTCGACGAACACGGATATTTTCCTTCAAACCTAAATATTCCACTTGATGTTTCACCCTAAAATATATTAGAGATTTTTGTTTGATGACACATCTGTTGTCTTTGGAGCAAATGTGAAGAGAGATGATGTACTAGCGACTTGTTCATGGAAGGCTGTTAAAAAATACCTGTCATTTTCCCAATCATGAGCTCGTTTCGTTTCATTTGGTTTAATACAACGTATGTAATGAGGTGTACATTGCATAAGTTTACTGACTAATTCGTTGGCTTGTTTCTGGAAGAGAAAATTGTTAATAATAACTTGTCTCCTATAACTCCATATGGTTCATTTTTTATTACAATTTTTTATTTTTGTGATATTTCAATTCTCCTATTCTGAATCATTATCAGACATTAAAAATCAATTAAAGGACTACTCCCGCAAATACAAACGAAATTCGTAGTCATACGAAAAACACAAAATTCATAGTCACATGCTAATCATTCTCTTGTTTAAGAACATGACAATGTTTTCTGAAACTGAATTTCTACTGCCTTCTACTGACTTGTTATTTCTATAGTAAAATCATTAAGAATACTTTCATTTTTTGGCTCCATTAATTGGAAAGGGTCATTTTGAGATGATACTCAAAGAACTTTTTCTTCGTTATTATTTTTCATCTATTTTTCTTACTTTTATTTTACTGCTAGCAGTCGTTGGTTTTCCTCTTCTGTTCGTGTCACTTGTATCATCAGGAAATAACGTTCGGATGAATGCGCTACACATAAAAATGTATAAATTATATAAAATATTATTTTGGTTTATTTTGGTTGTAGTTTTTCAAAGAATAACCCTACTTTTCACTATTTTTCATTAAATTTATCAAGTCGTTAAACAAAACATCTCGATTACGTTCACAGAAACCATTAGCTTCATATGTCACCTATGAATAAAACTTGTTGCAATGAGAATTGAGAACACATTTGCATGTTTACTAACAAACAGCAAATATATGTACTTTGCCAGCATAGTGATGTATAACGAATCCTTGATTAAAACCATTAAAATGTTGGTGGCTACCCACAGCACCTGTAAGTTTCTATTGAAAGATAACAAAAGCACAGTAATAGTAGTCATGATATTTAATTCAATAAGATTTACTACTAAAAACAACAACAACAACAACAACAAAATTAAAAACGATAATTATGTACCTGTAACAACTTCATGTCTGCCCCTTCTCCCTGAGCATGCATGGTTGCACAAACATCATCTAAGATACACATGATCCCTGGAGGTTTCTAAAAGGAAGTAAAATATTATTCTAGAGCTGTAAATAATACAGTGAAGAAAAGTGTCATGTAAATGTCCTTTTGATAGTGAACTTATCTTTTAAGCTGACATAAGCGTAAAAAACAATAACAGTGATAAATGTCGGATGTAATCATTCTTACTCTTTCCTCGATAAGATCGCAAACAATTTTATTGTTGAAGTAATCAATAGGTGTCCAAGAAATTCCTTCGTCAACATATTCTTCCTAATCACAAACATATAATGAGAATGAATTCATGAATTTATTAAAAATAATGTCACTACTCAATCAAAAGAACTTAGATCCAAACCTGTTCAGCTTTTAATGTCAATTCAATGAAAATTTGCTGCAGCTTCTCGTTTACGAAATTGATACAAAATTGTTCAAATCCATTTTTCTGAAGAAAGAAAAATTTTTTTTGGAAGGGTATTAAAAAATATTCTTTTGTCGTGAAGTTTTATTGGCCCCTTACTGTTTTTTCATAAAAATTCAAGATTCAGCTTTATAGTCCTGACACTTCAAAACACAAATCTTATGCTGGGATGCACTAATAAACAAAGAAATGATTATATATAACTTCTGTGCATAAATGTTATTAATTAGGAAATTCTACCTGAAATATCTCAAAACCATAAATGTCTAAGATACCAATCGATATTTCACTTCTTTCTTTTTGCATAGCATGATTGACAGACTGATAAAAAAATAAGTAAATTGTTCTTGTTAGGAAAAATTCATATATATATATCTCTCAAACATAATGTCGTGTGTCAAGCCCATGACTTTTAAAGAATTGTATGTTTTGCCACAGAAATTTGTGAAAGTCCACCTGAAAGCATCAAAACATACCTCAACAAGCCAATCAAACAATCGAGAGTAAAGTGCTTTAGACAGAGCATCTCTGGTAAAGTTTGCTTGCTCCACATTTAATGTCATGTTGATCACTTCCTTTTTTCCACCCCATGTACTTTCAACAACACGACTAAAGGAAGAAAATTATATCTCCAAGATGTTAGAATCAATGATAACGTTCTGGTTGATTTTTCTGTTAGTCTTACAAATATTTTGTGTGAAATTACACCTAACGTCACTATACAAATTCGAGGCAAGTTATTTTGAAATCAACCGGAACAAAAAATAAAAACCTGTTCTGAAAGGGAAAGACATGCATTGACTAAATATAATGTAACATTAAATAACAAATCATAAAATCCGTAGGAACATTTATATATTATACATAATTTTGAACTGTCTCAAACTGAATCATAACTTTATTTGCCATTAAACGTTATTTATACGAGATGTTAAAAACATTCATAGTTCAAATGTTTTAAATGTTTGCCGTTTAATTAATGCTCAGATTAAGTCACTCTCCCTTTGCTCAGTTGTTAAGAACTTTGGGTTGTCTTTTGCCAAGTCATCCTCAAAAACATGTAATTATTAGTTATTAATTATTACTTATTATTAATTATTACAAATTCATCAATAAGTATGAGAAGTACCTGATAAGTTTTTCTTTTAAGCTGTTAGGATCGATTTGTAATAAGTACGCAGGAAACTGCATAACTAAACAAGGTGTAGATTTTATAAAGGAACAATTCTTTTATAAACATATCATAAAAATTTCAAAATCAAAACATCCATACAACTTACAGTCTTCATTTTCTGGTTGGGCATAATTCCCAACTTCAGTAAAAGAAATATTTCCAATGTGAAGAATCCCTGCAACAATTTGCAAGATGGCAGCTTGGTGATCATCAGTAATACCCATTGTATACATTGCATTCTGAAAAAAAAATTCCAAAAAACTCAAGAGCTTTCCAGTGTATCACTTTCATTTCAAAAAGAACAATAATACTAAGGGCAATATCTATTTCCATATAAAAAGTGCAGGGAAAAGTACCGTAAGAAGAAGTTATTTATATTTTCAGATTAATTAATTTTTTCTTCAAAAGCATACCAAAGCCAGACACTCTTTTGCTCTAGATTAGTTCCTGAATAAAGATGTAAGTAACTCGATTTTTGAGGATAAAAAATGGAGTAAGGATTACCCTTGTGTCTTGATATTCTTTGACATCATCAACATCATCAACATTATAACAACCACTTTGATTTAAATAATAAAAATAATCTGGTTGAGCAAGTCCAAACTGTTCTATAAAAAACAACAACACATCAGGACTTCTGAATGTTCTTTTACATGACATCAATCTGTTTATATGATCCAATATATGAACAGAAAATTGTACAATTATTATACTGAAGATGATGAATGTCTACAAGGAAAGAAAAATTTCCGATTAAACACTTAAGGTGCTTGAAAATTAATAAATGATCATGGGCATTCAGTTGACATTAACTTTATTCTCTATTTTGATAGCAAGTTTAAAATTTCTTCAAAGTTTATAAAAAAACAACCTTGAATCTTTATTGATAACAAATACATACCTGAACAAAAAATGTATTTTTCACAAATAAAAACACTTATCGGTCGTTTATGGCGAAAGAAATTTATATTTATTACAATTTTGCTTCCATAAAACAAATGTCACTACCTTTGTCCTCATTTGAAGCTCCATTAATCAACTGATAGAAGATGTGAAAATTACGCTCGTCAGGATTCTGAGTAACAACACGAGACTGAAATGAAAAAATACTTCAGTAAAGAATGAAAAGGAACGAATATGAATGAATGAATGAGCGAATACAAATACTTTACTTTAGTAAAGAACTCTTGCCTATTAAAAACTCTTATACAAAACCTTGGTTCAATGAACACCGCTTTTTACAAATTTAACAAATTAGTTTTCTTGGCAAATTTGATTAAGCAAACAGTAATATTTTTTTGAGGAACTTTCAAATTACTGAAATCTGCTGAATTTTCTGATACATGCAACAGTTTGAAAATTGAATTCAGAACATTTTTATTCAAATGCCTAGTAATTTCAACTTCTGTTGAAAAACATGACAATTGGGAAAAGAGGAGAAGTTAATAGTGGAATCACCACAAGAATGTCTGCAGACATATTCATCGTGTAAAGCCTCGTCAGTAAATATATAAAATATAAATATCTGCTATCAATGAGGGACCTGCAAAACTGAAGAAAAGAAAAATAATAGAGAGATTTTATTATTCATCCTGATTTTGTTTCTGTTACCCACTCTTCAACTTTATTTTGATAATGATAATAATAATTATCATGAAAACAGATTAGCCTTTGTAAGATGTAAACTATTTATATCACATCGAAGTACAATATGCTAATAATAATGAGTGAAAGTTTATTATCAAGACTATTATATAAATAAAAGTGTTAAGTTACCTGTTAATTACAAAAACAGTTGTTTTATTTTTTTGAAAAGCATGTTTAAGCAAGATTAAACTGAAATAATACAACTCGAATTATGTTAAATATGGAAAGTTGTTCATTAAACTATATTGTAACGTGTTACAATTTTCAAACCCATTTTTTAAAAGTTTGTGTTTAACGAACCCTCGTTTTATTGAACAAAATTTTGCAACAAATTTTCTAACAACATTTTGAAAATGGAGAAAATTTTTTTTGGTGTTGTTTGTTTTGATTTCATTGTTGTTTAGTTTGATTATAGCTCAACTTCACTTGAAGTTCAAAGGATTACTAAACTTGATTACTAAACTTGATTACTAAACTTGATTACTAAACTAGACACCCTTTCTCTCTCCTGGTATTGAAATATTTATAAACAATTCATGTTAATTAGTTTTTTAATTAATTCAAGATTATATAACTATGTGAGACTCCTATGTTTTAAATAGAGTTCAAATAGAGTTCTGTTTATTTCTAAGGGTTCTTGTACAGAATGAATTTTTAAAAGGAATTATTTAAAAAAAAAAGCCTATGCATGCCCACATTCATTTCTAAATAAAACTATTGTATGACATATAACTATTGTGAAAATTAATATGCAAGAAAAATAATTATTAAGTTACCTTTTCCAACAAAAAGTTTGAGATTTTTCCCCCTTCTGGCTGTCCACCTCTACTAAACTGAATTTCCACATATTTACCCTAGAAAACCAAAAACAAATACGTGATAAGACTCAAAACAGAAATTAAAAGAAATATTTTACTGTCAGATGTCACAATGGTCATTAATTGTATTTGAGTTTTTAGGCTGAGAGTTACAGGTGTTTAACAGAGAGAGAGAGAGAGAGAGAGAGAGAGAGAGAGAGAGAGAGAGAGAGAGAGAGAGAGAGAGAGAGAGAGAGAGAGAGAGAGAGAGAGAGAGAGAGAGAGAGAGAGAGAGAGAGAGAGAGAGAGAGAGAGAGAGAGAGAGAGAGAGAGAGAGAGAGAGAGAGAGAGAGAGAGAGAGAGAGAGAGAGAGAGAGAGAGAGAGAGAGAGAGAGAGAGAGAGAGAGAGAGAGAGAGAGAGAGAGAGAGAGAGAGAGAGAGAGAGAGAGTGTTTAAAAAATTGTGGTGGGGGTGGTGAGGGTATTAATTAGAAGGGAGTGTTAAAAAGAGAGTAGAGGTTAAAAGGAGTATTTATATACAGTATGTAGGAAAGAACAATACGTACAAAACGACTAGAATTATTATTCCGAACAGTCTTAGCATTTCCAAAAGCTTCTAACAATGGATTAGATTCTAAAATAACTTCTTTCACTTTTTTCACATTACCACTACCACCAGAAACTTTGGTGATGTAATTCATTATAAATTTTGCGTTCACCGTTTTTCCAGCACCTGATTCACCACTAACAAAATAAATGAATTTTCGTTATTAGCAAAGAAATGATGTATTCATGTTAATCGATCAGTAATAAACAAGCAGACCTGATGATAACACATTGCCGTTCTTGTTCAATCAGCATGTTTCTGTACATATTATCTGTTAAAGCATAGATATGAGGAGGGTTTTCGTAAGATGCCTAAATTGAAATTTAAGTCCATGATTTGCATATTTCATAGAAAAGAAAAACATTTATTTAAAACAACAAGCTAAAAAACTTTTTAACATAAAAATTAAAATATTACTTACAGCTCCTTGATACATCTCTACTTCACGGTCAGTAAAATATGGCAATTGTTTAAAGGGATTTACTGAAACAAGGACTGGTCCAATATATGTCTAAGTTTATCATTAAGAAAAAAACAATGAGGTTATGATATTATTTTTGGCAAACAAGTACATTCTCATAAAACATGAAATAAGAAGGATACATATATGAGGTCATCCATATATCTCTTCTTCAAGTTGTCAACAATGGATGTTTCTTGAATCTTGGTCAATAAGACCATGTCTTCAACACCACTGCTCTTGACATTGGCATTACTTTGCCAGTGATAGGTAGGCTAAAAAAAATTAAAAACAGATTAGCAATAGTTTTGCATTGATCATGCAATCCACAGACATAAAAATACCTATGGTGGGGAGTCAACTTAGAGAAGTGCAAAAAAGGAAAAACCGCAAAAATTGATAGAAAGAAAGTACCAAAAATTCCTTCAGTCTATTGAACCTACTGACCCAATAACATTCGATAAGTGATTAAACCGTTTATCAATATGTATTTGGTATTTATTTATCTATTCTTAACTTCAAATAAATATAAACTAAACATCTTTCTAACTTCAATAATTCATGAAGTCCAAGTTCAAAACAAAAATATTTGAGACACCTAGGAAAGAAAAGGAGATCCCCATGCAGACAGTTGGATTTCTTAGGGGTCCATATTCATGTTGCTAGACAAAATTTCAAATTAATGTTTTCAGTCTGATCCACCCACTCTCTCTTGAAAATATCGAACATACAGCATGTTATACACAAATAACACAGGGCAATAATCAATTATTGTCGTTACAAAGATTCAGTCTTGATATCCTAGCTATTAATGATGGTGTAAAAATTTCATTCCCTTGAATACGCTGGAAATATTTCCAATGGTGCTGGTTTTAAATTTGTGAATTTGTTTTAAATTTTTCATGTTTTGGTCAAACAAGGGTGCTTCGGGCAAAATGTGGACCAAGATTTGAAAGTGCTTTAATTTTCATGAAAATTTTCATGTAGAACCAATCAAAAGTGCTGGTTTCAAGTTTGTAAATTGTTTTTCATATTTTGGCTAAAAAAGGGTAATTCCGGCCAAATTTAATTAAATGATTGAGCAACGTACAAGAGAGGAAGCTTTTTCTTATTATTACAGTTTCAGTTACAATAAGCTCACTTGCAAAAAGTCTTATACCCACCCGGCTTTGGTTTTTTTAACACCACATATTTGTGATAGCCGAGTGCTTCTAGCCCAGGACTTCTTAACGCGACCACGAATTGTAGCTATATTTTCCGCCGCTACACATTAGGGATCCCTTGTGTACGGGTTGAACCAAAGTGTATTTAGATTCACAAACTGTAAAATTTGATTTTGTGATTAACAGATGATGTGATAGCAATCATAGATGATTTGCATTGTTTAAATCCATTTTCTTTACTGCCGCAACACAATGCACACAGATTTACTAATTGTACCCTCAACATTTGCCGAAAATGAGAAAGTTCAAACACTACATACACAATTCATCTACCAGCTATGATAAGTGTTCGTATATTTTGGGCTATTATTGTGAGGCAGTATCTTAAAAATGTAAATACTGTGCAAATTGTTTATAAAGGTGAACATTCCGAAAGCTTGTTGAAAAATATATTATATATGGATTTGTTGTATCCTGTTGTTTTCCTTTTTTCTTTTAAAATATCGAATAGGTTGTCATCTAACAAGTTATATCAAGGAACATTAGAAAACTAATAGAATCTTTTTAAGAAACTTTTGTTCCAAAACTATTTTTAGCTAGCAAAAGAGTGAAATAAGTATGTCATACCATTTTGAAGGTTTATTTCCTCCTCCACGCCAGTGAGAGGTTTATTCTTTTGTAGATGTTTATGTTTTGAGAAAATTCTATAATAAAAATTTGAAACTTGTTACATGTAGGGAAAAACGTTTCTTTCATTTGTTTTGCTATTAAGCGTTCTTGACATAATACATCTCATCAAATGCTTCCTTCCATATATGGCTGTTTCGTATTTCTAATATTTATGATCAGTAAAAGTTTCGTAATTGCGGTGTAGTAACCATATTGGAAAAGATTGTTTTAAAACAAAAGTGACAAACTTTCTGACATGTTTATAAACAAACTAGATATTTAAATTTCTTAAGGAGTGTGTCCAACTAACCAGGCCCAGTTTGATGTAATGTTCGGTAAATTATCATTCTAAAATAACGCGCCTTATGTTTACGGCGCCGCCCCCTTATCAAGTTTTTTTTTGCGTTTGTTGCGGATTAATAAAGGAATTTCCATTATTCCGAAAATTATTCTCGTTTTCAAGATAACTTTACATCATTTAGTTGTTTATTTATTGTGTATTATTATAGAGGAAAGCTTGACCACACAAAAAAAAAGGATCACGCTTACTCCTTTCATGACGTAAAAATTATGTTTCACTTTCATTTTACTAGAACAAAACAAGTTAATATTTCAGACTTTTATAAAGTTATCAGTGACTCCTGAAATCTTGCAGACCATGTCGATCTTGTTTACAGGTATTCTCTCACAGGATGTGAAAAACCAGTTTAATTTATAACTGGTTTGAAGTGAATATAAAATGATGCTCAACCTCACATAGATACACTGAATGTCGAACCCACTATCAATCCAATCCGATGGACGTCAGATTCTTTCAGATCTTTCAGAGGGGTGTTTATCAACATCACTGATCATTTCTCACTGTAGTCCAGTCTTGTTCTCTCTGTTAACCAGGTCTTCTATTCGATTCCCTATCTTTACCAGACTTAGAAAAGTTTAGTTAATCATTGAATGACACTGTTGTGACGTTTTTACTGCTATGCAAAAAGACGCGTCACTTTTCATCCACGGATGTCCAGATGGCAACCTTTTGAAATCAAAAGACATTCTTTCAAACGGTTGAGTAACGGTTAAGAGAAGCTGGAAATGTTTTGTAACATCTTGGGTTGCTCATCTCACAGATATGGAGACGGGTTACTCCACAATGACAATAGGTAACTTGTATGTCGTTTCAGAAGAAATTGCAGCACACTTTACTCATGTGGAAGTGTCTGGTCCAATGTTGTGTAGGTATCGGGTTTAGAATGAATTTCATCAGTAAGAAAATCCTACTATGAAAGAGGCTACAGAATTTACCTCATGACGGACAGTGGCAAATCAAATAGCTTGGTGTCTCGTAGGAAATGTGGCACTAACTTTGGAACAAATTTTTCCTTCGTATATGAAGGATTCATATACCGTGCATTGAGAATACTGGATATTAAGAACATGAATTTCAGGAAGGGTAATTTTACTTGTCCTTACAAAAAGCTCAGACACGTTTTTGAACAGCTTGGAATTTCTTTTAAATTATTTTATTGCAAAACATCTAAATTAAAGGACAGTTAGCTAAAGTTAGATTGCACAACAATGAAACAGCAAAATAAGTTGTTTACCGATGGATGGACATTTGACTGAAAATATGGTATCCATTTGCACAAGACAATTCCTTAATCATCATCTTCGTTATTGGCTGAATGTAAACATATATTGGAATGTATTCGTTATGGACAACAAAGACTGCAATTTGCATCAGTAGCAGAAGGAACAAAATGGCAATCTGATATCAAGGTTTACTTGATGCAGAGCTGACTTCTCGAAGAAAAGAGTTTTATCAAGGTTTACGCCCAGCAACTTCGCAAAATCCGCTTGAATTAAGGTGAACCCGTTAAGATGTAATTGAATGTTGGTCTCATTCGTTCCTAAGAACATCATTTGAAATCATTTGAAAATTTATTGATCGGGAAAAAATAAGAGAAAAGTTATTAATAAATTTTTCCCGACTTTTCTTTACCCTGATTAATTTTTCAGTGTTAACGTAAAAAAAAAAAAGGAAATTAATAGAAGATTTTGCAATAAAAGATTAAAACCTACGAAAATAACACATGAGAAAAGTGTACAGTAAATCTTCTCAATAACGGACATTATTCTTGAAACGAACTGAATTATAGTCAAACTCTCATGTGAAAACCTGTTTATACCGGACACTTTCAATGCAGAAAGTGAGTAATTTCTCATGCTGTTATTCTTATAGGTGCGCAGTTAGATCAAACTTGTGGCGTCTGTTCGCAATCCCATCGCCACGAAAACACCGTATTCGTCAGGTAGTAAATTGTTTGGAACCTTCAATTTATCCACACGATAGAAAATCGAAAGGCCTTAAGGGTGTTGTACAATGATGAATCAAACCCCCAAAAGTCCATCTGATCTTGAACCGGGTGGTTTGAATTGCGTTTGATATCGTTGGTCAGCACATTGCGGTTTACCAGTCACCATGAGCAACTTTATATGTAGGTATGTTTTTTTTAGTTTTTTTCGTTCCGCTTTGATTTCAATTCGATAACCATTTTTGCCAAATTGCAGCGTATGATTGTCGCCTACAAAAGGTAGAACGTTTCTCTGGATACCACTAACACCAGCCGTTGGCACTTTGCACAAACGATAAGTGTATCCGTAGTTTGTTACGATTCCCCATGCTGCTTCGACGACAGAACCACGTAGTTTTAATGACGTGTCCAAACTTTGCGCGGAAATCTTCCACTTTTGGTCCGAATCCGTAACCCCCATCTGCGCAAAGTGTATGCTCAAAATCGTTTGTATGGGACCCTTTTGAATTCCTGTCAGCCACACCACAACTGCTAGATATACTCTCCAAGGATTTCTTCCATTCCAATCACAATTAGCTGGCTTGTTGTGTGCATAAAAACGGAAATTACGCATCTTATCCGGCAAGTGATGACAAGAAATACTATCAGGAATATGAATAAAATTATTGTAACACATAAAAGCAACGCAAGGATGTTTCAGAGATTAACCGTCACTCTAACCTTTTTCACATAATGCACCGTTATTGAGATGGAATCCAGCATAACATATTTGACCTGCATTCATGCTAAACGCGTGTCGTCTCCATTGACCTATCCTGTTTCGAGAGAAGAAGCTATCAAACCATGTATATATGGTTTGACCATAGTACCGTTCCCCGACGCCATTAATTGGTAAACTGCTTAGAGCGATAACAACGAAGATGGATATTCTTTCAGCCATATCTGTTTTGGGTCAAAAATAAGACAAAAAGTTGGAATGTGGGATAGCTTGCATGTATCTGGAGATGTTCTGAAAATTACTTTACGAATTCGTCTTCTATTGACGAAAAAATAGGAATAGTCGATTTCTCGAGATCCGAATTATGAAATTAATGTTTCACATTCCCTTTCGAAATAAAAATGAACAATTTAGTAGGAATTAGAATTTTAATATTTTTTTTTTTCTCAAGCATTTTTGCACTCAGCACTTTTTTGAGATACACCCTTTTTCACCAAAAAGGTACTATCAGAGGCTCTTTGTACTGATTATAACCCTTATATGCATCATAACTCTCCAGGATAATTATTCTAGACATGTCAAGAAATATTTTTGGTAACTATGACGTCATCAATAGAACGTGTGACATCACAATTTTCCGAAATATCTCTAATTTTTCGCTGACGTCAGCATATTTCCAATTGCTATTGCCCAAGAAAACTAAGTTCAAAACTTAATAATCTGTAAAATTTAAGGGATATCATGAATCATGAAAAATTCTTGAAAATTTGCTTACCCAGTTAGAAATATGCTGACGTCAGCAAAATTCAATGGTAACCATGGTAACAATTATTATTGGAGGGTTAGAGTAAAATTACCAATAAAAATAGTACTAAAAAATAGTCCATTATAATCTTTCATATTTGGCACCTGAAGAGACAATGAAAATTGGAAAGTTTCTTCCTCAGTTATTTCCCAGCCCTTGTGTTTCTAAGGTTTTTGACTAGGCGAACCCCAGTTTCTTATAAACCGGTTTCCTAGTTGAATTTGGTCTTGTAGACAATGGTGATCCATTGCAATATGAGAAGTTAACGAGTTACTCCATTCTACACACAAATACGATTCTGTTAATCTATTGTGTATAATCTGTTTGTCCCGCGTTCTGAGTGAAATAATGGAGGGACTGAAAGCTTTCATTTGGAATGAAAAGAATTTTGAAAAACTTTTTTATCCCTTAGCTTTACAAAAAACATTTTGATTCACGTAAAATATTTTTCAGATAAAAAAACTTACTCATACTGGGTAAAATCTTGTCAGAAATAAACATGAATTCAGTTAACAAGAAGCTGCACTGGTTTCATATGGTAAACTAAAGGAAAATGCCGAAACCAAGCTTATATCTCTACTTAAAGCATTATTCTAAACTAGCTCAATAATAACTTTAATAATCTTTCTCTGCCTTACATAATTGATTCCCTCAACCTTCCTTAACCTATACAGATTGACTGACGCTTTAACCGCCATCGTCAAACATTGGTCCTTTTGTTATATAATGACGCTTGGTGAAACAGAATCGGAGCCATACAAATAAGTCAGTAACACTGCTACGAACATTTTAGTTAAACGTTCATTTCTTACACCTGAATTTAACTGAATGATTTTAATGGAATTATTTTGAAATTGTTCAAAGCTGAACTTGAACCACCAACCTTTGACTAACTAACTGAGTGTGCCACGAAGATGAAAGTATCCGATAACAGAT
This sequence comes from Turritopsis rubra, assembly GCA_039566895.2. Taxonomy (NCBI): domain Eukaryota; kingdom Metazoa; phylum Cnidaria; class Hydrozoa; order Anthoathecata; family Oceaniidae; genus Turritopsis; species Turritopsis rubra. The sequence continues at coordinate 12,380,062 of CM077619.1, read as the reverse complement.
TTCACAAAAGTGGAGCACAGTGAAAAGCAAGGGAATCATACATTGTTTCAAACCACTTGCGCCGATATCACAACGTCAACTTATGAACCCAAGAATTCGTTGTCAAATACTGACAGTTCTTCAATCAAAAAATTCGAATAAAATTATCGTTCATAATCGTTATTTTGCCACAGGTGAAAACCAAGCTAGGATTCAGAATTTTGAAACTGACAAAATCGAAACTATTTAGTGTTCGACTCATATATAATATCACATAATATAATATAATATAATATCACATAATAAACATGAACTAAACGTTCTTTTTTTCACCATTTCGTCCAGCCTCGATCCCAGGGCTTCTTCTCTCTCTACTTCCTTATCGAATATTTATATATATATAGAGAAAGATGGCCTGGCATCGGCTAGTTGATATCTTGAATCTGATTAGTTTCCGAGAAATGAGATATTTTCAAGGGCCGCCCTTAAACTGACGAGTTAAGCATATTCTATCACGTATCAAGAATTTCGTATGTGGAAATTACAAAGATTGATTGAAATTTATATTTCAATCCTCATTCATAACAGTTCTATCAGAACTGAAGAAGCTATCCTGGGTAAACATTAATAATAATAGTAATCGCATTACTTGAAGATTGATTGAGATTCATATTGCGATTACAAGTACTACTACTAATAATTAATAATAACGGTCGGATAATCGGATTATCCGATCGGATAATCGGATTGTTTATTGTTTACTGAGACTTGTTTCATACGGTCTCTTTTTTGTCGCGTCTAGTGACCTTTTGTTATTTCCGTTTAAACACCTTGTTTTGGTCTAGTAAGTACAATTTGGATATTTAAAACTAGCCCTTTAAATATCAAATGTCCTTTTTTAAGAAGTTATAATCTGTTAAGTTCCTCTAATTAATACCTTCGCTTTTTTAAAGCGCCTCCTGTATTCTAAAGCTTTGTAATTAAACGCCCTCTAATATGGCAAGAAATCATCCAATTGTGTTGCAGTTAAATGGTACAATTGACCTACCCACAGAAATTCATATGGAAAAGGGCGCTGAATTCGATAAAAAAGTGAAATTTCTTTACAGAATATTTTATTTACTTATTATTTTTATTTCATTCATTTATGATTATAGTACTTAACATCAACCTCGTCCCCAGGGCTTCTTCGCCCTTTTGATATATATTGACCAACGCTGTAATGTGATCAGGACCTAAACTAACTTCTTTGTATGGTTAGGTGAGGCAAACGAGGTAGAAAACGTTTTAGAAACGTTTTTACTGTTAGGATCTTTCAGCTGTGTTGACAATGTCGATAAGCAAAAGCATTGGAGGAAGTTCTGATCGCTTGAAATTATCAACAAAATATAGAAAGAAGAGAAGAAGATTTTGTAGAAAGAAATATGATGGTGTAAACTGTAAACGCCATAAGGAACAAATCACGAGGTGAGGAATCAAAAGCTATTTGACAGGCCCATCAGCGCAGTACCAACAAGCCAGCTTTATCTAAAGTTTTTTGCCAATGGATCAAAAGGTCTAGTAAGGCGTGTTGAGTACTGTAATTTTTGCGGAAACCGCAAAGAAATTTTGAAAGAATCCTTCAAAGTGCTTGGAAATTTGAGTGAATGGGATTCTTTCAAAAACCTTTGGAAAAGATTGTACTAAACTAACGGGTTTGTAATTCACTTTGTTCAATTCGTCACCTCTCTTGAACACAGGAATGATTGTGGCCAGTTTTAACACACTTGGAAAACTTTCTTCTTTGAATCTCTTCTTTAACATCAGGAATGGTGTCAATCTTTATGCTTTTTTGTTCAACTTTTCATCACAAAGTTTCGTTGTTTCTTATAAAGTTAAATAAATGCAAAGATCATTGATTCTGTTTGCTTTGTTCTTTAACTGAAATGTTCCCACCATGGCTTTACGCAAAGCTTTACTAACGCATGGTTTTTTGTTACCACGAACAACGCTTATCCACTCTATGTATTATTGATTCATAAAGTGATGTAAAATGCTGTATCTCCAACATTATTTATAAGATCGTATAAAAGCCTCGAAAGTATTTGGAAGAAATCAGGATTCAAACAGAAAAATGTTTTTTAGCAATGCAGTCACTGTAGTCAATAACATCTAATTTAAGTTGTCATCATTAATCTAGGTAGAAAAATGCCAATATTACGTGAGCAAAAAAATATTACTGGATTATACTAAAGAGTCAACTGTATACAGTCCAAAAATGTTCACAAAGTACACCAAGTATCCCTTCTTGTATTTTGGAACCCATAACCAAAATCACACAAACACGATCTAAATCTTGTGTTTTTATTTCGGTCAGTCTGATTCTCTCACCTACAAAAATACGTACGTTTCTGCTTTTAATCCGTTGAGATAAATTGTCATTTTGGATCAACTTCTTCTACAGAATCGTTACAAATTTTTATTTTGAATTGAATGTAAACTGTTTATACAAGTTTTCACTTCGCGTATCTATTCGAATTTGATTCGAATTCTGAAAGAAGAATACTCATGGGACAGTATTGTATCGATCAATTCCCATGGTATATCACGCAAACATTCGATTACAAATGTCGGTGATCTATTATGCTGGTTCGCTTTAATATAGAAGTACAGCCGAATATCTAATTAGCAGACAGCATTGGTGCAGAGATTTTTAGAACAGAATAACGGTTTGGAGCCTGGATAAAAAAAAGATAAATGAAGAAAAGGAAAATATTGAAAAAATTAAAAAATAATTGTTTAAAATGATATTTTTGACTACTTCCCCTGTCCACTAATTAGAAAGGAATTATTTAGTAAAAATCAATTTGGTGCAAATAAAATCTGTCCGCTAATTCACTGTCCGTTAATTAGAGATGTCTGCTAATCGGAGTGTCCGTTAATTAGAGATTTGACTGTGTCTCAAAAATCGTTTTCTCTAAAAAAATTTTTTAGAGAAGAGAGCATGTGCAAAGTCCGCCAAAGTCAAGTTCGCGCGGACGATTCCACCTCGTGTAGAATAGGCTTTAGTTTGACATGATTTTATTTCACTCATTCGAAATCTTTTGACCCCAACCTCTTACGCACGAAGAAAGTATTAGCAACCAACTTTAAATCCTCCCTCTCTTGGGACTTCAGAAAGAGAGTATTATGAACAAATTTGAGTTTTTTTAAATAAATAACTGCTCTTGCCACATTTTGTTTTCAATAGGAGGACGATAGAGAGTCGATTTAAGGAACGGTGCATTGATAAAAAATTCTATGCGATGAATATTTAGATATTGCAAAAAATATATTTTTTACCTTCTTTGATGCTGTGTAGAAGTTTGTAGAACTTTCATCAGGGAAGACTTACTCCCTATGTTTTTTCTAATCACCGGCAGTTCCTGAATATACGTTTAGGAGCGGCGCGTGTTCGACTTCCGTGGAAAACATAACATCAAAAGCCCTCCTGAACCCCTCCTATCGCCAGGCTAACTCTCAGTGAATGAGTCCGGGGTGGTAATGCTGAAAATAATAATAGTTATCGACAATGAAGGTTGTACTCATTGGCTCAACACAGCTTTTAGGGGAGATTCTTAAAGGAGACGCTAAAAGAAAGGGGCGTAATTAGAGGAAATGTCAGGTCTGTAAAAAGAGATCAGTAAGCAAGTGATCGAGAGCATCTAAAAATGGTGGAGAGCCGATGTCGGATTTAACGGCAGCGATGTACATATCCAACAAATCCTATAGATTAATGTAACAAGATGTGATCAATAGTTTGTGACTTTCAACCAAAAAGTTCAATGATCTTATCTTCCTAAGCGCTGGTCAAACGAGCGCAAAATTTGCTGCAACATTTTATGCGACAATGTTGCGTAAAATGTTGCACTCGTTTGACATGCATGTTGCAAAGTGTTGCATGGTCATGCAACATGTTGCAACATTCTGTGCAACATTTTGCCTTTTCGAATGCCAAATGTAACCGAATTCCACCAGTTCCGTAGGTGTAATATCTATTTCGATACACCTTAAAATTGTGCAGAATGTGCTGTGATCCATCCTCACCATTTCCTTGTAAGCAGCTGCATCTTCTGCACCAAGTTCATTAACAATGTTTACATAAGCACCCCTCTCTTCTCTTCGTTTAATCCAATCCCTTGTTTTACCTTGTTTTCGCTTTTGTTTTGGTTCATCTTCGAAGTAATCGTCAATCAAAACTGCTGCAACACAACGTCTTATCTTTTTTATCTCCATGTTCAAAAATATTTTTTTGGTTCACACAACGAATGTTATTCATAATTTTGCGTAAAAGTTTAGCCCATGGCATACGAGTGCAAATTTTTGATGAATGTTGCACTAAAGGTTACAGCAAATGTTGCGCTCGTTAGACCAGAGCTTAAGTTTAACACACTCAAACGATTGTCAACTGAATTTAAACAATTTCATATGAAATAAAATTCCATTTGTATTTAAAACTTGATTAAAATGAAATTGCAGTTAAACTAAGGCTTTACCTACGTTTTCATTTTGTGTTGTTTGTCAATAATATAAAATGCTTTAAATTATATTGATTACATGACTTTTGCTGTATTTTTAGTATTTTTAGCCAAGTCAACATTTTCAGACAACTTCATGGTGTCCTGCAAGATAGACGACAGTCGAGTGTCAATAGTCGAGTATATTGCACTATGGTGAGAGATTCAATTGTGTTACTCTGTGTTGTTGCTCAACAATGTACACAAACAAATAAATTTATGAAACATTTGTTTTCAGTGTTTATATGGTTAGTTATTATTGTCAACAAAGGAGAGATTTAACATTCACAAAACATCGATAAGAAGGACTTTGACATCCTGAGAAGTAATACAGTCGACTCTCTAATTAGCGGACATCATCATCATTTAGCAAACACGACGCAAAAGGAGGACACGTTGTAGCTACATCTGTAAAATACAGTCGACATTTTTGTCCACTAATAAGAGGTGTCCGCTGTTGGAAAGTTGACATTACCAATTTTAAGGGAAGAAAAGGACCTTGGGCTACTAAATAAGCTTTATAGTTATTTACTGGGATATTTGTGAAATGAAAGGACACAATTTATTAAGTAAATTAAATACATGTTTATTTAGTAAAAAAATCTTTCATAGAAATTTGTTCCTGGAAGAAATATTTGATCTTCACAAATTCAAGGAAAGGGAAGATTTGCAAGAATAATGTTTCCATATAAATTTTATAAGTTCTGGATGTTTTCCTTCCAATAATTTAGTCGAGAAAAAGGAAACTTCTATAAAAGAAACAACGAGGTTGGGTAAAGAAAGTAATCAAAGAAGAACAGAAAGTTACAGAAAAATGAAAAATAAATGTTTGAAATGAAATTCTTGACTACTTTTGTCCCGTCTAATTAGAAAGAAATCCTATAGGAAACATTCATTCGGTGCAAAAAAAACCTGTCCGCTTTTTAATCAGAGTGTCCGCTATTTGCCTGTCCGCTATTTGGAAAGTCGGTCATAAGAGTTAGACTTGCGTTTTGCCGGTACAAAAAAATTTGTCCGCTAAAAAGAGGTGTCCACTTTTTGGAGTGTCTGGTAATTAGAGAGTCGATTGTATCTTAAGTAGTTCTCTACATGCACGGTTATTGTTGGAGTGAAATCCTATTCGAAATAAAGTTTATGCGGCAAGGTGCATTGTGTGAGCATCATTCTCTCATCCACATATAGTGAGGAATCTGGTGGCTCTGAATAGCGCTAGTCTGGTTCCGCGTGATTTTCGTCTTCCTTCAATAAAAAAACTATTACGTGCGGCAAGAGTTTGCTTTGCGAATCTACCGAATTCTCTGCAGATAAACCCAGGACAGGGCTGATTTCAAAGAGGTTTTTGAAGGGCTCGTCTGCGTGGGAACTTTTGCGTTAGTGGAAAGAGAATTCCCTCATTCTTCCGCAGATAAGCCCTGGGCTGCTGACAAAACATAAAAAACCATGGGCTTATACGCGGGTGGGCTTATACGCGGGTGGGCTTATACGCGGGTAGGAAAAAAGTGCAAGAAAGTGCAAGAAGGGAGAGTAAAATTATAACAACGTTTCTCATGAGAATGTGCGGTTTTTCTTTGAAAATCTATTACAAACCTTAATTTTCCTTTTCTTCACCAGTGGGTACTTTTCTTCCGCATAGCGCTTAGCCTTGGATCTACTGTTCATAGCAACAAGTTTCTCTTCATCTCTAACCCAATTTCGAACTTGCTTGCGATCAATATTGAAGGTTTTTGCAATCTTATTAACAACTTTTCCATTTTCGTGATGCCATTGAATTACTTCTATCTTTTTCTCTTTTGAATACGATTTTCTTGTAGGTCCCATTGTCGAAAATTTAACTTTCCTCTTTGCGTTTATGAAGAAAAAACGCACTACACAAATCCGAAACAAACACAGTTTAAATGAAACTTTTTTGAATCGAACGTTTCTAATGATTCGAACGTCTATTTTTTCTCTGGTAAAATTCAATTTCTTTTGAAAAGAAGCAAAAAAAAAAGTAAACGAGATCGGCGGTAAAATCTACAATGGTATCTTTCTGTGTTGCAAAACTTAATTCAAGAATTTAAGGACATCATGTCTATGAATACAAGTATACGGTAAATGAAGAGTTAGAATGCATGATAGAAGATGACAATAAGCATAGCAAAAACGCCATAAAGATTTTGTTTCGTGGTAAAGAAGGAAAACAGGACAAACAAAAGGAAAGAATTGTAGGACATGTGCCAGAACCCTTGGCTAAGATTATATACCCAATGAAAGCCGTAATAACTGGAAAGAAGCGTGGAGCGCCAGAAGGAACTTTGGTTCCTGGTGGTGGCGTTGAACTACCCTGCATATACTATGTTTATGTTTATGTTTATGCAACAAAAATGCATAAAAAGAACATACGAAAAATTATAAAAAAAGGAGAAAAAAAATTAGCATTTCAAAAAACTGTTGTTTTCTCTTTCTTCCTAAAAAAGCCTATAAAAAGGGGTGGGCTTATACGCGGGTGGGCCTATACGCGGGTGGGCTTATCTGCGGAAGAATACGGTACCACACGGACCAATATCGTTTATTTTCTTTGAGGAATACACATAACACATATATTAGTCACAAGTCAGATTCAGAGTCTGTAGAGTGTTCTTTAAATTCATCATCGACCATGGGTTATCTGTGGTCCCATTTTTACGTTAACAATCAATGTAATCGAGCTACAATTTTACCAAAGCAAATTAGATATTCATGCATTAGCGTCAGAGCAAATTAGATAGAGTGGAACCTCTAATAGCGGCCACTTCTAGACACCAAACCTAAGTGGCCGTTGTGTAGAGGTGGCCGCTGAATAGAGGTTTTTCCTTCAACTCTTATACAAGAGGCTACCATGCGAATTTGGATACCTATATTAGGTGAAGATTGTTTGACATGTACAAAAGAACCTGATAACGAACATGATGACTTTGCTGTCTTAATCATTCGTGATGGGCGTATTGTAGGACACGTACCTAAACATTTGAGCAAGGTGTTTCATGGATTTCCTTCACTTCCATTTTCTTCGTTCACATGCAAGGTAACTGGAAAAAGAGTAAACCGTGGGGCTGGATTTGGTTTGGAGATTCCAGTTTGAGTGTCATTTATGAATGTGTAAAAGCAGGGGCGGATTCAGGATTTTTAGTTTAGGATTTCTATTTGTTTTCCCATTTTCCCAAGTTCCGAAAAAGTCCAATTTACTTTTGTGCAGGGCTACAGTTCATTCATTTTTCATTTTAAATGCTGAGTTAGCATTTTTTTCCTTTTCTAAAAAAACCAAAAAAAAACAAAAACAACAACAACATAAATGGCGGCTTCATTGCACGTGCAGGAAAATTGGGAGTTTGTATTTATAATACACGCTTTTCTTTTTATAAGCACTAGCAAAAATCAACCCTAATTTAATTGCCATTTTGAACATACTTTTGTGCTTATAAATGGTGCTTTATTTGATATCCCCGAGAAAACAGAAATAGAGTGCCTGCTCCCCCTTACGGCTATGTGCCACTTGTCGCTAACTGCATGCATGCAACTTAGATCGTTCCTTTCGTTTATTTAAAGATAACAAATCAAACAAAACTTAATGTTATCTGAAAGTATAGACATTCAGCTATCATTATGGCTATCATTATGGAAAGGTTCATTAACAAATACGCCATACTTTACTATTCACAATTTTATCACACGTGAATGATTAGAGTGACGCACTAATCCAAAAAATAAATGCACATCATCATTATAACAATTGCTATCATGAATAGTCATTATTTAAAAAAATTCTAATGACTGTGTAGTGATGATACGTTTTTCATTAGTTCCCTGTGCAGGCTCACAATTGCGTTGTTTCCACTATCGTAGATAACGGAAACAGAGTTTCTTTGCGTATTCTGCATCACTGTTGGATGCTTGGGGGAGCGAGTCAGCGCATGCGCATTCCGACTCGTATATAAGTCGGATCTAGTTCACAACAAGCTCTCTCTCGTCACTTGGTTTGAGTATCTTAAACTGTTAAGATGTCGTCCGAAGAAGCGAATTTAGAAACCAGAATGGTCGACATCGTGGAGAAAGCCTTGGAACGAAGTCAGGAGCAAACCCTGCTGGCAGCTTCGACGGTCGCTGAAAAGGTTGCTGAGAAGTTCTTGCAGAAACAACATCAACAGGTCGATCGAGCTTTGCAAGAGCAGCGATCGTCAGCCAACCTAAAAGGAAAAGGCAATTTACGACAATTTGAATTCTGCCAAAACGTCATGGACAAGCTCGATGAAGCCTCCTCAAGTTTGTCGCAGAATAACGTTGTAACTGCAAAGGAAATGTTAGAGGAAGGTAAGAAGCTTGTTCGTAAAAGGATGAAATTGATTAAGTTAGCCGACAGGGAGGATTGGGCAACTGTAAATGAATATTTGAGCGATAACTTAGCTTCTGATTCGGAAGACGAAAAGTTAATAAACAGAGCCATTAGATCTGGCGCTGCAAAACGCGAAAAAGCAATTAAAACGGACAAATCAACGATCTTTTTCCGAAAAACAAAATTCGTTTGGTTGGTCTTTTCAAAGACACTTTATTCCTAAAAGAGATTTTCGTTTGGACAACAAAGTTTGTTGGGGATGTGGAAGATATGGTCATTTGAATTATCAGTGCCCCAATTCAAGGCCTAATATATCTAGTAATATGCCAAACAACAGCTTAAACGTGAGCGAACTTAAACGCTGAGGCACCTACTTTGCTTATAGTATAATTCTAGTTAACTTTTGTGTTTTTCTTAATTCATTGTTAGAAAGAAACTGGGAGCTCGAGGAAGGTTGCCACAATGGAAACTCTGTAGTAGGAAGCCTCAGACAACATTTTAAATTTTGGGAAAGTGAATTGGACTCCTCACCTTTTGTTTTAACCATGCTCAAAAATGGCTATCGTTTGCCTTTTGCGGTTCATCCTCCAAAATTCTGTGCCAAGAATAACGCTTCGAGTCTAAAACATAAGAAGTTTGTTGAAAACAGCATCGAAGAATTATTAGCACAAGGTTGTATCGAAGAAGTGAAACTCATGCCTAACTGTTGTAATCCTCTGACCGTCGCAGAACGCCAAAATAAATTACGGTTGGTTCTAGATCTACGCCATGTCAATAAACATTTGGAATTCCCTAAATTTAAATACGAAGATTTAAAAGTAGCTTCGAAACATTTAGAGAAAGGTGATTTTTTCACAACATTCGACCTTAAAAGTGGATACCATCATATACCAATTCATGACGACGACAAAACATTTTTAGGCTTTTCGTGGACATATGAAGATGGGACAGTGAGGTTTTTTCAGTTTGTTGTTTTGCCTTTCGGTTTAGCGAGTGCATGTTATGCATTTACAAAACTAACAAGGCCATTAATAAAACAATGGCGCAAGCAAGGTATTCGTTGCACAATGTATTTAGATGATGGGATGTCCAGTGCAAAATGTTTTGAACTGGCACGTAATCATAGCACCATTATTCAAAGTGATCTAAACAACGGAGGTCTTCTAATAAACGTTAAGAAATCTAAGCTCATACCATCACAAGAAGGAAAGTGGTTAGGGTTCAATATCGATACAAGATGTATGAAATTCTTTGTCCCTGACGATAAAATTCATTCTGTTCTTCAATTGCTTGAAGTAGTCTCCAATTCGCATTCGACCAATGCAAAAACCATTTCTAGAATTGCCGGAAAAATTATTTCAATGTCATTAGGAATCGGTCCTTTGACAAGGCTATTTACAAGGCAAATGTATCGTTTTATCGATTTGCGATCATCTTGGTACGAACCAAAACTTATCGACAAGCTATTACAAGAAGAGATTTTATTTTGGCACAGAAACCTAAAGTCTAGAAACGGATTTCAAATAGTAGACAGCCATTTTACATCCAAAATTGTTTATTCAGACGCTAGTGACACAGGATATGGAGGTTACGTAGTGCAAAAGCTTGGAAGTGTTGTAGCTAGAGGTGATTTTACTTCTACTGAACGGAGAGAAAGTTCAACTTACCGCGAGCTCTTAGCTGTAAAACTCATTCTTCAGTCTGTTGCTGAAAAACTCAGAAATGAAAACGTGCTTTGGTACTCTGATAATGCTAATGTTTCGAGAATAATTCAAGTCGGTAGCAGGAGACCTCATTTACACAAATTATCCTTAGAAATTTTCGATCTCTGCTTACAGAATAATATAAGGTTACAACCTTCGTGGCTCTCTAGAGAACATAATGAACCAGCCGATTCTATTTCTAAAATTAGTGATACTGACAACTGGGGGATTGACATGGAAACGTTTGAGTATATTCAAACACAGTTTGGTATTTTTACTGTTGATCGTTTTGCCGATGATTTAAACAGAAAGGTTTCCTTCTTCAATTCCAAGTTTCATTGCCCCAATTCTTCAGGTGTAGACGCCTTTACGTACGATTGGTCTGAACATTTTAACTGGTTATGCCCCCCAATCGCTTTGATCAGTGACGTTATATAAAACATGCAAAAAGATGTAAAGCAACAGCTGTCTTGTTAGTTCCCATGTGGCAATCTTCATACTTTTGGCCGTTATTAACATCAGATGGGAAAACATTTAATAACTTCATTCGCGATTATTTATTATTAGATCCATATTTTTATAATTTTTCAGCCAGAAAATCAGTGTTTAAGGATACAGTATACGTTCCATACATCAAAAAAACCAAAAAAATTTTTTTTTCAGCAATCTACCTAAAAAAGTCTGAATTTTTCAGTGGTAAAGTTGGTTTTATGATTTTTTTACTGGAAAGTTGTTTATTTCCAAATAAAAGTTTTTTTCATTCATTAATCGTGATTTTCTTTGCTTGATCTTTCGCACATTTTTTGTAAACATGTGTTAATTAAAACTGACTACTCTTTTGAGAATATATTTGATACATTCAGAGTTTTTTAACACTAGTTGTTTTTCTCGTTTAAATGAAATCGGGAACTATTGCTTTCTCTCCGACAAGAAAATCGGTATTTTTTCAAGTCATTCAAATAAGTTATTTGTTGCGAATTTGAAATTTTCTCAAAAGGTCAAGCTAATGGTTATAAGCCGGAATTTGTTGTACTCGTCTGCTCAATGAAATCGGGGAACTATTGTTGTTTTCCGACAAAAAAAATCAGTATATTTATAAATCTTGGAAATAAGTTATTTTTCGATTTTAAAATGTTTCATTTCTCGAAATGTCAAGCTATCGCCATAAGTCGTTTGCATCAAGTAAAAAACGAAAAAAGAAAAGTTCCAGTTTTACTTCACCAGTTAAAAGAAGAATAATCTATAAAAAGAATAAAAATAAAAATTCATCAAGTTCTGTTCCGTTCTCTGTTGTATCAGCAAGTCACAGCAAAATACTGACGCAGTCGCAAAGTTCAAGCTCAAGTGAATCTTCCTCGGAAGAAGAGTATGATGAACTGCATGAACATCTTACACCGTGTTATTGGATTGTAGACATTGATCTATTGCAAGATTGCCTAAAAACATCTTCCTCGTGCAAAATATGTCATAGTGAAGTGATTTTACGGGAAGTAACGTGTTACCGTGCAGGATTAGCGACAAAATTTGAAATAGCTTGTACTAACAAGGAATGTTCAATTGTAGAAGGTTTCTTCACTTCAAAAAAGACTGGGCATTCTTTTGACATCAACCGACAAAGTGTGCTTGCATGTCGCCTGGCTGGTAAAGGGCGTAAAGGTCTTGTGAAAATTTGCAGTGGCCTAGGATTATCTAGTCCTGTAGCAAGAACTCGTTTTGTAGAATATGCAAGATTTTGGGAAAAACTTTCATTCAATCTCAGAGAAGAAAACCTCACAATGTGCGCAGAAAGGGCAAAAAAATTAATAACGCGTGATGCTAATGCAGAGGTTAACACTGTGGTTGATATTCCTACAAGTTTTGATGGTTCTTGGAGTTCTAGAGGGTGGACTGCAAACAACGGCATCGTATCAGCAATTGCAGAAGTTTCTTCGCAAGTGATCGATATCTCATTTAAATGTCGTTCATGTTCGCAATGTACAGCCATGAAAGAGAGAAAAGAAAATGGAGAAGTATCTGCAGTGGAGTATCTTGATTGGTTTATCAAGCATGAAATCAATTGTTTTAAAAATCATGACGGAAGTCCTCAGGTAGTTTCTTTATCTCGAACTTAAATTTAGAAATATTGAAGTTATAACGTAAGGCGTTGTGGACCGGTTTTTAAAAAGAAAATATCACCAAAAATACGCAAGTCATTGTGGTTGTTTTTGTATTATTTTTTATGTTTAGAAAATGGAATCAGAAGGCGTTTTAGAATTATATAATCGGTCAGTGGCAAAGCATAATGTCCGCTACAACCCATTCATAGGAGATGGTGATAGCAGTGCGTATTCAACTATCGATAAAGAACGTCCATATGGAGCAGCGGTTTTTGTCAAAAAAGAAGAATGCGTAAATCACATCACAAAACGCATGGGTACAAACTTAAGAAAGTTGGTTAAAGAATTAAAGGGTAAAAAGTTGGAGGACGGCAAAGGAATAAGCGGAAAAGGGCGGCTAACCCTTGCACGTATTGACGCCATGCAAAATTTTTACGGGCGCACTATCCGCAATAACAAGGGAAACCCTACCAGAATGTCTAGTGAAACATGGGCAATACTCTATCACTACTCAAGTACTTTAGCCAATCCACAACATGAAAATTGTCCGAAAGGTGAGAAAAGTTGGTGTGGTTACCAGAGAGATATAGCCACTGGTTCACAGACGTACATGCCACCCAAATATCCATTTACTGAAGCCATTGTAAAAGCCGTGACACCCATTTTCAATAGACTTGCTGACATTCACTTTTTGGAAGGTTGCAAAAACGTTAGCAACCAAAATGCAAATGAAGCTTTCAACAGCTTATTGTGGTCTATTTGTCCAAAAGAACAGTACGTTTCACCAACAGAAACATCTTTGTCAATAAACTTATCAGTATGTTTATATAACTCGGGTACGGAATATACTATGATAAAATTATTCGAAAGTGCTGGACTTGAATATAAGGAAATTTCAAAGCAGCAATGGCGTGATATGGATATTGAAAGGATATACCACGGAGATTATTCTGTGAGAGAAGATCGTAAACAGCACAGAAAAATGAAAAAGCGAACGCGAATAAAACAGCAAGACACTTTCCAACATATTGAAGGCACTCAATACAAACCGCAAGGATTCCATACAAACGAAACTAGACAATGATTTTTTTTTCATATTGGCGATCTTATAAGAAAACACTTTTCTGGGTTACGTTAAAACAATTTGTGTTGATATTTTTGTATGTATTTTTAAGTTGAGTTCGCTTTTTTATTTTATCTAATAATAACTGGAATGTCCAATGCTTCACAAAATTCCTTCATTTCCACCTTATAACTGTCATCTCGTATTTCGCCAACAATATCTCCTGGTGCTAGTTCTCTGATATAAGAAAGCACAGTGGAAGGATAACTGTATTGCGTGTTTTCAGGCCCAACTTCTTTCCTATATAAACATCTCGCCCAAATACAGTAGTGAATATACCGAATTTGCTTGTTCGCCTTGCCTCTTTTTTGTCTCCACGTGACAGATTCCATCAAGTTTTCAGCAAATGTTGATCCATCAAAACTAAAGAATTATTGAAAAGTTGTTAAATAAATTTCGCAACTCCTAAAAATGTAGGAGATAATAAAAGTTGCGTACTACTAACCCATGATTTTCCATTTCGTGTATCATGACAGCTCTCTTGTCCGACATCTTTACTCGTGTTTTTTAATTTTTTGTTTGAATGAACATCGTAATTTAAATGGACATCTGTTTAAAATATTGTTAATAATAGGATCACCAGTCAAGGTGTTAATCTATATCATGATCATGTTGAAGGTGTGATCTTTTGCAAAACTTTTAAAACGCTTTTTCGCAGTGTTCGTTTTTTAGCACGGTTCCTACTACATTTTGAGTCCCATTTACAAAACTAAAAAAGCTCTGCTAAGGAGACTGCCACCATGTTCAAGCATATAGATTTTTCTAAAAACGGTTTTTTTTTTTCCCGAAAAGTGAACCATTCCCAAGTTATTAGTAAATAAAGTTAAAGTTTGGACGGAAAAAATTCACTTTTCAGGAAAAATGAAATAACTTGAAAATGAGGCTTTTTCAAAAAATAAAAAAAAAACCGTTTTTACCCACATCTTTTGTGATTCTGACAAGAGTGGAATGAGCACTGGAAACTAAGTAGTTTTGTAAATGGAGTTGCTTTTGTGAAGACGGGGTGTAAAATTTCCAAGCCTTCTAAATTTTTACTAGTACAAAATTTTCAAATAACATTAATATCATTCGATAGCTTATAAAAAATGCTTTTCGGTGATATATAATATAGCAAATATTTATTCATAATTGGCAAAAAATTTGAATTTTAAAAAACTATGCTCAAAACGTATACTGTATCCTTAATGGTTTTGCTAAATTTTTGTCCCTAGCTTTGTATATCGACTTTTCTGTCTAACATGGAAACGTTTGGAAATATGACTATTTTTATCAACACTTTGTTTATTACGACACGTTGCTAGTCCTGTCACTACATAAGAGGGTGTTTTCTGCTTTTCTCTCCACGTGAATGTTATTTCACCGTACGGGTGTGTAGACGTCTGGAGTTAATTTTACGCCCGACGGGCTGTTTAATAACACTTTTGGTACGCCATGTTGCTTACTATCTCATTGTAAGGCCTCTTTCTCTTCACTTGAGCGATATCCATACGGGTTTGTAGACATATTGAGCTAAATTGATGCCTGATTGGTAGATTGGCAGGACTCTTGAACGAGTCATCGCCGGACGGGCGTATGGATAGTACTCTTGAATGAGTCATCGCCGGACGGGCGGATGGGCAGGGGTTGTGAGTGAGTAATCGCAGAACGGGCGTGAAAATATTAGGTAATAATAAATAATAGGATTTTCTAAAATCTCTCTAATAGATCATATCAATATCGGCATCTGGAATAAGTTGGATTCTATTCGCGACAGTTCCCTTAAAAGTAAGGCTGCCAATTTACCAAAACTATTTCAAGCCGCTTTCGCACCAGATACAATAAGCAAATATAAGAGAGCTTGGCATAAATGGGTTGAGTGGACATCACAATACGAAGAAGTTCAACATTGCCCTGCAGATCCTTTCTTCGTTTGCATATATTTTAACGATCTGGTACAAGAAAAGAACACTTCTAGTGCGATTATATCTGCATTATGTGAAATCCGATGGGGGCACATCAATGCAGGTTTTGATCCTCCCACCGATCATCCTATTATTAAACTAGGTTTTAAAGGTGCTAAAAGGCTCGCCAAAAAAGGAAAAAGACACCAGAAAGAACCTTTTACTGCGGAGCTTATAACAGCTCTCATTTCAAAATTTGGAGCTTCTACTAATCTGATGCATCTTCGATTTATTGTCATTTGCCTTTTAGGATTTTCCGGATTCCTTCGAATAAGTGAACTTTTAAATTTAAAAATCAAAGACCTGAAAGAGAATTCTGATTCTTTTGAGATATTTTTAGAAAAGTCAAAAACAGATCAACTTCGGGAAGGCCATATTGTTCATATTGCAGCCACTGGAACATTGACTTGTCCAGTACTCTGGCTCAAGAAGTTCTTGAGGATAACTTCCCTCAGCCAAGAGCCTAATTCGTATTTAATCTGTCGATTATCAAAAACTAAAAAGGGACACAATGTATTAGGATCTCAAAAAATTTCTTATGATGCTGCACGAAAAACATTTCTGGAGCATTTGGACGCAGTCGAACCCGGCGCAAAAGAAACGTTTGGTCTCCATTCTTTGCGCTCTGGTGGAGCCAGCGCGGCAGCAAATAACGATGTTCCAGACCGGCTAATAAGTAAACATGGCAGATGGTCCTCTAATTCTTCTCGTGATAGGTACATTAAGGATAGTAAGAAGAAAAGGTTGAGTATTTCAAAGTCTTTAGGCATTTAAAAAATAATAATCCTCTTTTGCTCTCTCGTCATGTTATACCAACCAAGACGAAAGAACCAATTCTTCCATAATTGTTGTTTTCTATTATTTCCCTGACTGTTGAGAAGAAGTGGAAAGAAGCGTTGTTTTCACTATCGTAGATAACGGAAACAGAGTTTCTTTGCGTATTCTGCATCACTGTTGGATGCTTGGGGGAGCGAGTCAGCGCATGCGCATTCCGACTCGTATATAAGTCGGATCTGGTTCACAACAAGCTCTCTCTCGTCACTTGGTTTGAGTATCTTAAACTTTTTCGTTTTCTTCGAGCTAAATAGTTTTTTAGCATTAATGTTTATTCATTGATTAAATTGATTATCTTTCATTTTTCTTTTTCATACCGGATCGTCTGCAACACTGGATTGTACAAACGTTCCCACGAGAAAGAAACGCATGTCTTTCCTGACAAAAAGAATACAGAAAGATTGCAGAAATGATGCAGACGATAGTGTTAATGATAATCATAATGTGACAGACAGAATAAGACACCCTTAAACTTCGGGGGTATAGGCGACTAATGCAATTGGTTCGAAGACAATGTTTCCTCTGAGGGGGTTTTTCGCTGCCGGCTAGTCGCCATGCAGGAGATTAAGTGTAAACGATACGTTTTGATTAAGTGTAAATGATACGTCATGTTATACCAACCAAGACGAAAGAACCAATTCTTCCATAATTGTTGTTTTCTATTATTTCCCTGACTGTTGAGAAGAAGTGGAAAGAAAGCACAATTCTCATAACTGTCTGTTTTTTTCGATTTAAAGTTGACTTGTTGAGACTGCACTATTGTTTTCTAAAAAAACTATGCTGATAAAAATATGGCTGCCATCAATTTGTAAACAATAAAGGCATGTATTTTTTTATAAGCCTGTAGTTGTCGCTTATCTGAAGAATCAAAGAGGACAAGCAGTTACATTGAGAGAAGAGGGATTAAACTTTTAGTATGAACATCATATTCTATAACATTTTAGCTATTAACATCACTTTTGATGAACACAAAATTAGTTAGCGGAAAGAGGAACAAGTTAGCGGAATGAGGAACATCACTCCGATGATGTTTGCAATAGCAGTATTTATTACTAATCTCATTCTGTTTGTTTATTCCTGTTGATATGAAATCTAGAATGACCAATTGTTCTGCTAAATCCAATTAGTTGTGTTTTCTTGTTCGAAACGAAGAATTTTGCAGCATTAAAATTAAAGTTAGCAATAAGGGGAGCAGGCACTCTATATGCCCTCCTCTCTCTAGGAACTTCCAAAACCACACCCTCTACCACGTATATAGAGAGAAGAACTACTTGTCTCTTTGAGGCATAGAAAGTATAAGGAACAGGAAAAAAAATTAAAATTGATTTTGAAGACCCAATCCAATCCAATCAATCAAAATTGATTTATTCCATTCTGGCAGAAGAATTTCCTCTTGCTTTAGTTTCCATTTCGCGATTTTGTAGCTATAGCGGAAAAGCAATGGCGATTTTTTCGCGCGTTCGCATGTCAGGCAAAACTTCTAGAAATTGGGAAAACAAAACAAGAAACGAGATGGTAGCTGTCAACAGAAGATTGATATTGTAACAAAACTTAATACTGGTAGTTGTATCAGCCGAAGAAAAATTCAAAATATAAGACTGCAAGAAAAAGCGTATGGGAGTACAAAAACTATTTCGGGAAAGAAGACAAAAGTGATTGTACAATTTGCTGGTGAAAGATCTATGTTATTCGATCATGAATATTTTTTTAAATGTTTTCGAATGACTCCCAACAGATTTGAAGCACTTTCTTCCTCAATTCGTTCGTTCACTTCATGTTGATTATTTAGGCTTTCCTGTTGTTCCTGTTGTTGTTGCTGTTGTTGTTGACGTTGTTGTTGACGTTTATAAAAATGAAATAACACATCAAGTTCAACGTTGTTGTCAGCCATCTTGATAGTATTATTTGTTTTCCCATTAACCTTCTAAATTTTCATTGGCTAAAATCTGAAACGTAAAATATCGCGCGGAAAAAGTAGGATTCATTCAACTTGTTCAAAGTAGCCACAGCTATTTGGTTTTCGAGAAGTCAGCGGCATTTTTCACAAACTGCACATGCTTACAAAATAAAATCGTTGTCGCTATTTCCGTTATAGCTACAAAGTCGCTAAGTGTAAACTAACCTTAAGATGTAAAAATGACTGCGTACTTATCAGTTGCAAACTCAAGATTCAGCTTATGGATTTTAACTTGGTCGGTTACATCTACACTTAATAACCAATTATGTGTCTTTCTTTCGTCTGTAATATCGTATAACATGTCCACTAGCATTCGTATTGAATTAAATAAGATTAATTAACATAGCCGCCATTGCGGCGTCGCTCGCCACCATATTCAGCCTGCGTTCTCTCCGGAAACTAAATTAAGTATTTTTCCCAACAACTTTTTTTTCTTCTCAGCTGAAGAAACAAGTTGGAGAGAGGTCTGTATGAAGCTAATTACCTTCATGAAATCGTGAGAAAATATGCAGGTCTAATCTGATGTTTAAGAATAGCTATTTAGAATGAACAAATAAAAAATCTTGATTGCACAGATTCATAGTAGATGCCCCTAACAGATTAATAATCCGATAAATAAATAAATTACAATCTTGTTTGTGAAGGAATTTTAAGCCTATTTCACCTCTATTGCTATCACATGGAGCAACGACAATCGCCTAGAAGTCGTAAATAAACATGATTTTCAGTTCATGTCAATCATATTCAAGGTACAGGAATATCCCATGAATTACGTCACCAGACAGCCGTGCCTTCGTTCTTAAGATGAATTATTATGACATTTGTGTCGTTTACAAATATAAACGATACTTCAGGAGAAGATTTTTTGCGTCGCTCGCCGCCCATGAAAACTTTCAGTGTGCGTTCTCCCAGATAAGAAAAAATAAAATTTCGGAAAGCTAATCGAAAGTGCTACCAGCTTATAGAACTCGAAATTCTCATCAAGAAAATATATAGGATCGTATGTCTATGACAAACCGTTACAGACATATGCTCGATCAAAGATTTTAATGACGTCACAGGGTGCCGTGCCTAAATTTTGCCCAAATCTTTTTGTCACCCCATCGCCAATGTCGCGGATCCAAAAAAACGTCAGTTATTCGTGTTGGTTCTCAAGATAATTTTTCCTAAATCTCGCGTTCGATTTGGTTCGCAATGCATCGGTTTCATATTGACGTAGCAAAAGAAAAAATAATTTATGTGTGATCTTACGTTGCTGACTCCCCGATCTCTTTCACTACTCGCGTCTACCATTTTGCGTGACAGACAAACAAACAGACAGACAAACAAACAAACAGAGAATCGGGTATTAATATATAGGATTAAGATTTTTTAATAGACATTACTGACAATTTTTCCTCACTATGCTGTTCTATGGTCTTTATTATTATTATTATTATTATTTTTATTACAGTCGACTCTCGATAACTCGAACTCTCACGGGACCTTGAAAAAAGTTCGACCTATCGAGAGTTCGAGTTTTCGAGATGTTAGGTAATATAGCCGGTATCTCCAGTTCCGGCGTTTTTGACTCCCTCCGGGTATTTTTCGCTGTCTCAATGTATTACCGAAAGTGCAAAAATCGCAGGGTGTACTGGGTAGACAAGATGTTAGGTTAAATCAAGAAGAAAATGAAAATGACACAGAGGAATTTGGAGCAATTTTCTTACTTATCATTTCTTACGAAAAAAATCAGTCATACAACTTTGTTTCAAGTTTTCGCATTTCTCAAGGATGAGTGTACTTTCGATCTTCAGTACAAGTGAGTGGATTTGCTCCCCATGTGTACTGAAAAGGGAAAGGTCTCGTAGAACTTCTAATGCATTTCCAATTTCACTGGCTGAAGGGCGCGTATGCCAAACACTCTCGTCATCTTGATCATCTTCCTCACTTTCACAACCTTCATCAACTTCGATCAATTGGGCGATGATATCTTCATCACTTTCTATTGTAGCGGATGTGACAACATCACTATCCACATTAGAAAAGGCTTCAGCTGATAGATTTACTTCGTTATCCAACTCATTCAATCTATCAATATCTTCCTGTAAACTTTTGAATGGATCATCATAGTCGTTTACTGCTGCCTGTTGGTTCGATATGCTGATGTTAGATTTCTTAAAACAGTTAACAATGGTTTCTTTCGATACAGCGTTCCATGACGATACCAAGTGTTTCATTGCTTGGAGAATGCTTATCTTTGGAAGTGACTTTGCGCCTTCTAGTGCTTTGATACAAAGACGAACGATCTTCTTTCGGTAATGAGCTTTGAGACTTCGTATCACACCTTGATCCATTGGTTGGAGGACAGACGTTGTATTTGGAGGCAAAAATACCAAATTGATGTTTGTAAGGTTATTGATTTCAGGATGGGCGGGGCAGTTGTCAATCAAAAGCACAATCTTTCTGTTTTGAGCTCGAAAAGAAGTGTCTAATCCTCTTACCCACTCTTCAAATAAATCTCCTGTCATCCAGCTTTTCTTCTGGGCTCTATATCGACAGGGAAGATGCTTCACATTTTTGAAGCACCTAGGTTTTTTGGATTTGCCGATTACAAACATTTCCAACTTTTCCCCAGTTGCGCTTGCGGCCGCCATCCCTGTCAATCTCACTTTGCTGTTCTTTCCTCCAGAACACTTTTCTCCAACCAGGTGGAATGATTTGGACGGTAAACACTGGTAGAAGAGACCAAACTCGTCGGCGTTGAATATGTCTTCCAATTTGTAGTTTGACAACAAGGTAGGCAGTGTTGTCTCATTCCAAGGTGCTGTCATTTGATTTGTTACGCTAGCACTCTCTCCACTGATGGCTTTCAAGGTGACCCCATTTCTAAAAAAGATGGAAAAGTAAGTCTAAGCCTTTGTCTTCAAATTTAAAATAAGAAGCCACTGCATTGCCGAAAATTCCTTTTTTTATCTATTTGTTGAGCGCGCGACTGCCTCTGGAGAAGACACCTGAAATGGCACTTAAAATTGCAAACGTTTTTATCAATGAAGATGACCCAATCCCCTTAATTATTATGTCAAGTACAGAATTGGAAAGCTATGTCAAGGGATATCATGTTTACAAAGATGTATGGACGCCAGTTGTGAACGAGGAATTGAAAACTGAAATGGAGCCAGGTAATGTGAAGGACAAATATGCAGTTTGTGTCAAAAAGAACACATCGATAGTAGGGCATTTACCACTCGGTACCAATGGAAAGTTTGCCAAGATGATTTTCTTTTTCCTCAGAGCGGATCAAGATGCAAAATGCAATGTTGTCATAACTGGAAAGGCGGTAAATCTTGGCGATGGGGACGGAATGCAAGTTCCTTGCAAGTTGAAGATCTCGGGTACGAAGAAAATGGTGGAAATCTTATGTAATAATATTCAATGTTCTGATACAAAAAGTGCCAAGTAAAAAAAAATGTTGTTGTGTTACCTTTTCTTCCAATTGCCAAGCCAACAATCCGATGCTTTAAACCCCTCAATCTTTAATTTCTTTGCGAATTCCAAGGCTTTTTCTTTAAGAATGGTGCCATCAATTGGAACTTGTTGACTCCTCATACCCACAAACCATTTAAAAACAGCTTTATCTACCTGATCGTAGTCTCCGCAACGTGTGCTTTTTCGTGATGAAGACATGCTTTTCTTTTCCAGTGAAGTTGTTAATTTCTTTTTATTTTTGAGCCATGTTGAAAGGGTGTTTTTTTTAACACCGTACTTTGCTGCAACGTCCTTGTTTTTCATACCTTTTTCCAAGTCTTTTAGGGCTTTACATTTAATCCCTATGGATTTATTGTCTAGCTTTCGTGGTTTTACAGGCGCCATTTTAAATTTTTTTTTTGTGTTTTGTTTTTCATGCGTTTCTTCTGTGTTTTGAAAATTCGAATTTTTCGAAAACATTCGAAATTCAAACGTTCGAATTACAACGTCTTTTCGAATTTTTTTAAAAATATTTGAGAAAAGTTCGAGTTATCGAGAGGAATTCAGCGTAGGGACCGAAAAAAAAGTTCGACCTATCGAGATGTTCGAGTTTTCGAGTGTTCGAGTTTTCGAGATTTTTTTTGCCTCAAAAGGGCTTGTAAGCTCAAGGGACCTTGAAAAAAGTTCGACCTACCGAGTTGTTCGAGTTTTCGAGTGTTCGAGTTATCGAGAGTCGACTGTATTATTATTATTATTATTATTATTATTATTATTATTATTATTATTATTATAATAAGAGAGATAAGACAGATAAAACCAATTTTTAAAAGAACAATTCAAATCACGTGTTTGGGTATGATCACCTTTACCACAATAAATTTACATATCCATTTTGAGAGAAACTGCACGTACGTGTAAAATTGTTCGATAGCCAACACCTTTATCATTTGTTTGAGTAATAAGCTTGATGTTTTGAAAGAGACAGGTCGTTGATGACAGAAAGATAATGATTTAAACATGTTTTCAGGTTTGTCTTTGTATTATTAATTTTTTTTTTTTCATGTTTTTCTGTTAATACAGAGTCCAAAATTATCATTTCTTCATGTAACAGATGCAAGAGTTTTTGTATGAATACTTCTGACAAAATTCAATTCCGCCATTTATAAGAATCTGTTTAACTTCCGATTTGCATTTGTGTTAAAAATAATTTAAAATGTAATTCAATTTAAATTATTTGGAGAAAAAAAATGGGGATATCTACCATTACGGAAGCGTATTAGTGCCATCCATTTTGTCTCTTAATTCACTTCAACTAAGTGGTGAAATGGGTCAATTAGACCTCTCATCACCACTAAAATAATTGTTTTCGGTACTCACTCAGGTAAGATCTTCTAAGTGGTGACTATGAGGGCACTTATATATACGCTTCCATACATCATAATGAATAAACTCACTGTAAAATATTTTTCCTTGTTTCTGTTGTGAGTATAGTTTTTCTTTACGTTGATAATAAGCATTGAATCATGCTCATTATCACTACTACTATTGCTTTTCTTGGGGAATTCCCTAAACGATACTTAAAATCAAGAAATATGTATAAACTATTTAGTTAACAAAAATGTTTTGTCAATGGAAAGGACTCACGACCTTTCTCTTAAATTTCCAGGTTCCAATTTGAGTTATTCCCGACAAGTGAAAATCTAGAAATAAAAAAATTAATTCACACACGATGTCTTTTGAACGTCATAATAGACGTCTTTTAAAACCACGTCACGTGTCTTCGGAAGGATCAACTGATACCGACAGATGGAAGCCCAAGGCAGAGGCGGATCTAGAGGGTATGTCGAAATTTGTGGAGGAGAATGTTAGCTATTAAACCATGAAAGAAAAACGTGCAAGTAAGCCCATTGGTGATACGGACTGAAAACAGATTTTATGTTATTGTGCTCCTCCACAATATTTGACATATTTAGATCCGCCGCTGCAAGGACTCAATACTCCCAGTCACTTCTTACTTACTTACTTATTAGAGTGTGAACCTTCGAGCATTTTCTCAGGCTAAACCGAAAAGGGGATAGAATCTATTTATTTATTTATTTATTTAATTATTTTGATTAAAATCATTTACACAAATTATTCAGAAAAAAATAAATTTTCTGCTATAAATGGAAGGACCTTTAAGCGGGATTTCCACTTTGTAAAATTCTTCGCGTATCAGTACGTAGCGTATGCATTGCAAATGTTTATAATCTGTTCCGTACTAAAATATCTCTCATCAAAAGAGCCATGTAAATCTTTACTCAACAGACAAAATTCAACTTTCTATTTTCGTTCCTGAAACAATTTCCTCACCCAAGATATTTTTTCCAGAAGAATTAACATATTTATTTTTATTACTTAATTACGCGCCCATTTTCAAGTGGAGCTTTTTCTATAGTGACTTATTATTTACCATTAGTAAATAAAATAAATCCGATTAAAAATACATTTTCTGAGGAATGAATAGCTAGATTAAAAACGGTAATAGAACAAAGAGGTTCTATGCTGTGCGTGGTAATACCTTTAAAAACCGGTCGTTAAGTTAGGCTGGGAAAATTTTTAGACAGGAGAAAATTTGTTCATCGTTACTAATAAGTAATCACTGTTCCCGGAATAAATTTGGGTTTCTAATATAAAGGAATGGCTATTCTGATTATACACGGAAATCAAACTTATTCTCCTTGATAATTTCTTCACTGTATGAATCCAAATTTACTTTCCGTTACAAAAAGGGGGTCTGGGGACAAGGTCTATTATTTATTAATTTTAATTTATTATAATTAATGTAATTAATTTATTAATTTTATTAATAATTTAGTAATAGTTTTTTTAAGGGGAGAGAACTATTAGTCAGGGAAAGTTTGGCCAAGGTCCTCAGAAATTGACCACCTTCCTGATTTGGTATTATAATGTGCCACTCTTCTTCGTCTTTTGGTAGTTTATCTAACGACTTCGTACTGTCAGTGATGGAGAGTGTTTTCTATACGCGTGATCCATCTATTATAAACAAGTGATTATTTAATGATTGATCTTATTGATTTTTCTTTGTTAAGAGCATATACACATATACACATATAGCAACCTTTATAAGTAGATGGTCAAAATAGATTTCAATGTCATAAAAAGACACAAGTATTAATGTTGATTATTTCTATGCAAATATCACTTTTTGTTTTTTATGAGGGCAGACATTGGGAAAAGACTTTTGAACTATTCTCATGAAATTATTCTATTTATTATTTAAGTAGTCATGTACGGTACCAGTCTTCGCCTTCACACGGGCTGTCACATGCCCAACATTATCAAGGAGAGCTTTTAATCGCACGCGCAAATGATCTCTCTTGAATAACCTTTGTTTTGAATACTCTTTCATGAAGATTCTGGCACGAGTAATCCCGTAGGTGCGCGACATATTTTTCGAACGAAAATAAATGTAATTTTATTAAAATCCATTTTTTACTTTTTTCTAATTTTTCATTCATTGAGTGAGAAATATGAATGAAAATCTGAACAAAAAATTGTAGCATGTGTTTGATAGCTCCATTTAGTTATTTTTTCTTACAAATTCTATTTTTGTGAAGGCCATGCCTCACAATAAAGAATGTAGGACCTACGTGGTAAATCGCATTGTGATTTCCATTATGTAGTGATCACGTAAATACATAAAATTGTTTAGCTACTTTCTATTGAAGCGCCATTTCAACATCAAGATTAGTTGAAAATACTTATCCACTTCTGAGATTAATTAGATAGAATGACTAACCAGTTTTGAGCCAAACTATCTCTGTTCGTGGCCAACCTACTCATCCTAGCTAATTCACCGACTCCTGACCTAGTTGTGAAACACTACGTTGACTGGATCTCAACAACCTGGCCCCGTCGTCGTTGGTAGCCAGGAAATTACAGATGATCACCAGCCATTCGGTACTAAACAAGTGCAGAGGTGAACGCCGACAGAGCACGGAAGAAGTAAGTCTGCGTCACTGCACTTTCAGGCGGAACAAGTGCTCGGGCAAATACCCTGGTTGTATCCACGTTAATGAGAAATTTATGACATGTAGTTGCGTTTAAAACATTTCATCTGTCCAGTTGAAACTAGGTGACGTTAGTCCGACTTTACTGTTCAAGAGAGAGGTAGAGTAGTAAGGAAAGTCAACTGGAACTCTCTAGGACATTGTTTTCATGAGAATAGAGTGGCTCCGCTGTTGATCCTAGTGTAAGCTTAATTGTCTGGCGCCGTTATGGATCACAGAAGAGGATATTTTCCTAAGGGTGCCAATCCCACAGAAACGGCAATGTCTTAACTAAAGTTTCATCAATAAATAACAATCACAATCACAGATAACCAAAAGTACGAGCGTACGTCTAATGGAGGATACGTATACAAGAAATTCAGGAGCGTGGCAGGGCGCGCAAGCACGATCGCACACCTTTCCTGAAAGAGTATGGTTTTGCTGACAAGAACCTTTCCAAAACATCTTATATCAATTATTTTGCTTCGTTTTGTTTAAGTGAACTCTCAAGTTTGCGTTAATTCCAACAATAAACTTTAGACAAATCATAACCGAATATTTCTGCTAAAAAGTTATACTAAGTGAGTCTAGACTGCATTGACGCTCAGTTCTGGTGTTTGGGGTTCACGAGTATAAAAGTCCGCCTTTGTCTGCTCGCTAAATTGGGTATTATTACTACAATAACATCCTCAGTACTTAACTTTTTCGCCTGCTTTATCCATTCTCATAATAATATATTCGCTCCCTGTATAAACAAAGGGAAATGAAAATAACAATTATAGAAACAGTAAACTATCACCACATTTGAGTAACAGGACTACGGAAAGAAAATATAAAGAATTCGAAATTAACCAAAATATGAAAAATAAACAAATTTGAGAAATTCAAGAGTTAGAGGGCATATCATACGAAATGTAGCAGTCGAACATTTCTATAAAAAATTTAAAGAAATAAATTCTACGTAGCGAATTTTTAAATTTTAACAAACTTTGTTCCTTCCTGGCCTGAAGAGGAAGCTGGTTGAAAGTTAAAACACCAACAAAGTGTGACAGTTTGCGACCAGCTTCCCTACTGACTTTAGGAATCCTAAGTAAATATTCATTTCGAGTTTCCTATTTGTGTGAAATACACTCATAATTTCCAATAGGACCTTGTACCCTCAAACAGTTAAACACATCCAGCACAATTTTCCGTTTTCTCTGAGTGTTTATACTTGGCCATTTTCTACTTTTGGTGCTATTTATCACAAGCTTAGCTCTGTTAAGTAGTGATTCAAACTTGGTCAACCACGTGATTGCAATAAAAAAAAACAGTGGATGGATCGTTGAGGTAAAAATCGTCTCAGCTACCGATGATGACATTTTGTGACGAATTTTTCGAATACGTTCCTGCACCTTACGAAAATGGTCGAGCATGTTGAGATGACTATCTAACGTTACACCCAAATATTCGTAGGAGCTCGGTTGATGAATGATGTGATTGTCAATTTTTATTGTCGGTTCAGGTTGATTGGATTTACGTGACGAATGGACAACAAACTCAGTCTTCACTTTTTTAGGATTCAAAATTAGACAATTTTCCTTCATCCATTTCCATTTCATTTCATCCAAATAGCATTTGCATCAGAATTGATACGATTTTCGATATTTGTTAGAGATTGTCACTACAATAGATTACGGTATCGCCAGCGTATTGTAAGATATTACAGTGCTTGACTTGATTTGGTAAGTTGTTAATGAGAATGGCAAACAGAAGGGGTCCTACAATGGACCCTTGCGGAAAACCGTGCGTTATCGACTCAACGTTTGAGCTAACACCATCAAATAGCACCACCTGTTTTCTATGAAATAGGTAGCTTGCAATCCATTGTGCTTCAACGCCATAATATGGGAGTTTCTGCAATAAACAAGCGTGGTTTACTGTGAAAGCTTTTCCAAGAAAAGACAACCTGTTGATAAGCTTTGATCCATATTTTTACGAATACTGTCCATGAGTATGGTAACTGCTGCACTTGTTGACTTTTTGCGTCGAAAACCGAACTGTTGACTCGATCGAGAGTAAAGAATTTCGTTCAAGATAGTCCATAAATTCATTATAGGCTGTTCGTTCCATCGTTTTTTATAAGATATTCAATACAGATATCCCACTGGTACGGGACATTTTAAACAGAAGAAAATATCAGATGTGCCTTCCCTTTTTGGTGATTCTTTTCAAAGAACTTTGTTCTTTCATATAAAGTTTCTCAGCATTAATGTTAATAACTTCCCAGGGGGTAAAATCTTCGAAAAGTCTCTGTGGAGGAGTGTTTTTTATTGAAACAGCAGTCGATGTTGCTTTCCATTCCTATAGAAAACGCTCCCCCTCAAAGAATAATTCAAATCAATAGTTTAACAAAAATACTTGGTTTCAACAACACAATGTACATCTTGTCATATCAATATATATATATATATATATGATATATATATATGATATATAAGGATTGCACAGCCATGAGCTGAAAGCCATGAGCTAAAAGGCCACTTTGCAAAATAAATTCTAGCCAAATCTACAGAGCGTGTGAGGTTTACACTGATGAAGCTTAAACTAATAGAATAACAAACTGAAAGTGGTACTGTGTGATAGGGCTGATCAAAACAATGTATGTGATCACGTGTTTATGGTGAATGGTCAGTGAGAGGTCATTGATCAAAGATTTCACTGATGTCATGTGACGTCACATTTCCAAAAGTCCCCTTTTTATAGAAAAAGACGCAAGTAATTAGTTCTGTACAATTTACTTATATCAACTAGAATGTTATAAAGAAAGTGGTGCTAAGTTACAAATGAAAGTAATAATTACTATTTTTACGAGTTTTTGGACTTGGTTGTGTGGGTGTCCTGAAACAGTAAGAAGCTTATTTTTTGATACATTTTTCATTGAGTGGTCCTAACTGGTATTTAATATATTTTTTCTTTTTTTCTTTTCTTTGATTATTTCTATTCTTTCACCGTATTGTTGTTGTCAAAGGATAAATAAACAGTGTTTGCCGGAACCAAATAGCCTTGTCAGGGAAACAATTTTGTGAGCACATCACATGCACTCAGAAGTTTAGCATGCTTTCATGATAGATGTTGGCTTGGATATGTGGGCATAGAGAGAGGGAGAGTGGAGTGAGTGAGGGGTGTTGAAGTTAAATTCGATATAATAAATGTGAAAATTATCTTAAGTAAATGTTGGGAATTGTCTGCTTTACTTCCTTCATCCATTACTCATAGCAAAAGCCGACAATCCAGAGAAGATTCAGGAGAAAAAGAAAAACGATGTGTTACAGTGACAAATTATGTTATTCCTACTAAAATCTTGAAACTCTTCAAGTTTCAATTCTTCTGCAAAAACCTTTAAATCTGTCTTTTACATCTGGTACTTAAATATAAAACTTCCAAAGTCATTCCTCCATTTAAAAAGGGCTCTCTGCTTGAAATATATAACTTTGTGATATGTAAATGTATCTTGAAAATGGTTTTGTTTTATTATTTAAATAGATTTTATTATTATTTAAATACGTTAGCAGGGTGCATAGGAGAAATTATAATGGTATAATCACCGTGCAACTATTTCATTTGTGGACCACATTGCAGAATTTCATTGTGTTGCCAGTGTTGTTTAGGCAGCTTTCAGAGGAAGTGAGTATTGATTTCCACATTGTTTACTATTTTATTTTCTGTCGTAAGTTATCCCTCTACACCTGACAGTTGATCTGATGGTGAAGAAAACACCAACAGAGTAAGTTATATCCAATTTGAGTGACTCGTTGGTTGCTATAGAAACTTTGTGAATACTGTTATATAATTCATGAATTTCTATAGCTTTTCCACAATAAATATTTAATAAAATTTCCGCAAAGAAAGAATGTAAACACAATTTTGAAAGAAAATAAAACTAATAAGACATATTTCCAATTTCATGTTTGTGGTATTTATTTATTATAAATTATGTGTTCATTATTTATATTATAATTTAGGTCATCTTCAATGTTTTCGAAGCATGTAGCTCAAAAGTTTCCATTTATGATAATTAGGGCTTAACATTTTTGGGAATAATTCATTTGCTGTTCTGTTTATAATCTAAATAATAAGTTCTTTAAACAAAAGTTGTTTTTTCTAGAATTTTTCTATCAAAATAACTTTTTTATATTTTTATTTTTTGCACTATTATATGAATAATCAAATTATAGTGATGCAAAATAAATCTTATAAAAAATACAAAGAACAACAGAATAATGTTAAAAAACAACATAGATTACCAATGTTTTAATAGTATTAGTAATAGTATATAGTATTAGTTCTGATGTTTGCAGCAAATTTATCATTAGCAGAGAGATTTTTGAGTAAGATTATTAAGAGAGCATCAATACCCTGATTTTTGTCCTCAGTCATGGATAAGTGTGAAATTATGTTTTCATAGAAACTTCAAAATGTGTTTCTATGAAACTTCAAAATGTGTTTACCAATTTCTGTTAAAGTTTGCATTTCTTTATTTCTTTATAATTATTAGGATTGTTTTTATACAAAATTATTATTATTATTATTTGCAAATATTATGTTTGTCATTTCTTTGCTGTGTTTATTTTTTTTTAGAATAGGTATGCAATGCTGTCATCAGAAAAGATCAATTCAATAGTAAACACTTTAATCCAAGAGAAAGTCTTTGATCCTTATAATTTGGATCCCTTTGCATGGGCAGAAACAATCAAAAGTTATGGAAATCAATACATAAATGAGATTCATAATGCCACAAATATTTCCAAAGACAAACTTATTATGTTCGTTAATCAGACAGTACCATGTATAACAAATGTTACTCTACATTATAAAAACAACCCAACTCTGATGACAAAGAATATTGTCAAAAATTGGTATGTTTATAATACAAGTTTATTGCAGAGGGTGATTAAATTTGGGTGACAGTGGTTGTTTTGAAGCTTTGGTGGAGTTAAAGCCTTTCCTACATGGATTAAAATAGCTATTTTAATTTACATGTCCTTGTATTTTTCATTTTTCATTCCTTATGGTATAATAAAATATATTTATTCTATCATGGACTCTTCTTGAATTTGGGAACGATCATCTCAGTGGCCAATAGTGGTTGCCGCTATGAAATATGTATTGGTAAAATCATTCTGTTGTAATGACTAACTATTTGTGTCTATCATATTTGTAGTTTTTATGATGTGGACAAGGTACAAAATACCTGTTCCTGGGAAAATATTGATGCTGCAGTTCGGGGACTGATGTTTCTTTTTTCGGTAAGTTTCATTTTATATATTCGTAATCTATGAACAATATTGAAAGAGTGCTCAATATTCAAGGAATGGAGTGGGTATTAAAATTTTATTTTAAACATTAAAACAAGAACATGGTTCCGTTTTTTTTGCTTATGTAGTCGCCAGATGTACTAAAGTTTCATTTCATTTATATAGTTGTTTACTGTACAATTTTTAAGCATAAAAAATGAACTTTTCACAAAGGGTCTTGTTAGCAAGCTTGTCGAAAGGTAATGAGTTTTCATTACCAGTTTTTCATCTTTAGATCATTTTAATTTTTGTAATGACTTGTTGTTGTTTTAAAAGAAAACGTTTTAAAGTAGAATGTTGCTATGGTTATCCAGGACCTGTAATGTAAGTTGTAAATTTTTGTGTTTTACTATTATGTTGAAACGAAGTAAAAACGAAATAACTGTCAATAGTCAAGCCGCTTTACTGAATGAAATGTCTTTCTTCAGCTATTATTGTAAGATTTAATTATTTTAGACCATTGAACATGCTCGACAATTACGAAAATCGTAAAGGTTTTGCTATTGCGTTTGGCTTAACTGTTGCATCGAGCGTTAGCGTGTTACTTGGGGATTATAATACTATAGTTGGCCCTAAAGGAGCAGCGGCTATCAAAGGATATCCATCTTACTTAACAAGTTTGTCATTCTTTCTTGTTTTTAAATCATCTCCTAATAAACAATGTTATTTACTATTTATTGCCAATTCTACAAGGGGTTATCATTATCATTATCATTATACTTCAACAAAATCAATTTCAAAAAATTCTTTTCTAGCTTTCATCAAGATTTCCTTTGCCATCTTTGTTGCTATGTTGTCGTATCCATTTTTCGTTTGTCAGAGCATGACAAATAAATTGATGGGGGCGATCATTGGCTTACTTTTTTGTTTTATTTTGTAAGTCTGGATACGTTTTTTTCTTCACTAGTAAAATTGTGAGACATGTTGTTTATGCAAATTGTGAGACGTGTTGTTTACGCAAGGAAATGGTGTGCAAGGAATAGATCTTTTAAGTATCTTCCTTTGTCAAGATGGAGTGTTTCTTGAAAATAAGTTGTTAAATGCTTTTTTTGATGACATTCTTAAGCTGGTTTTCCACTAGATGGAATATTCAGTGTGGAATGGCTATTGTTTTCTCCATGTGGTCACTTATTGAAGCATTTGATTGGCTTGCGGAACATTCGCAAGCAGAAAAGTTGAACTTGATCCTACTTTTCTGCGGACGCTTTTCGCAAAATTTATTAAAAAACAAAAGCTGCTAGACTGCAAATAGAATATTCCGCCTAGTGGAAAACCGGTTCTAGATACTTCTCCATTCTTTCCCATAAATGTAATGAAATTATGATATCTTATCTCACCTCAAAATCTCAAAAAGTAGTTTTCAATCAAACATTGTTCGTTGTTCATATTTCTTCATTCCAATATTCAGTTCAAAATGTTGTTGTTGAGTTTTTGGGATTTTTTTTTAGCTTTATGCTTGAAATGCTAAAAATTATTGTGGTTGTAGCTAGCTGCTGGGATTATTTTGAAAAGCACAACATTGGGGTGAGTATATATTTTATTTGAGTGTTTTGACAGTTACTACCACCAAAATATGAAGTTATTTCTAATATCTTTATTAGGGAGCTGGAATCTTAATGATCATTTTTGATCTTCCAAAATATGTCTGTCTTTTACTGTTGGCAACTAAATTCACGTATGTCATCTATAAAACCATCAAGTTAAGAAGGAAGAAACGGAGAGTTGGACAGGTAAGAATTAAGTCAAAATGGTTTGGTTTCATTGATACGTGCTGGCAAATATTGCCATGGCTTGATTGTATAAACTTGTTTTGTTGAATATCTGTTTAATGCCTGTTTGTATAAAAATGTCCTTAACTCTTTTCATGAAAAATTTAACCAAAGAAACCATAAAACAAACAATAAGGTATATAACACCTTTAAATCCAGTTCCAATAGTCAAGCAATACAGGGAAAATAAGATTTTGTGATTGTAAGAAAAAAATTCTTTTGTAAAAAATATCCACCCATATATTTACCATTTTACCACTGATTTAAACCTTTAAAGTTTAAGTTAAGTTTGAGTTTGTAACATTAGAATGAAATGAAATGTGATGGACAGTCAGATATTGTTGAAAGCTTTTGACTTTGGTGATACTATTGGGGTGGTGTAGAAGGTAGTGTTACAGCTAGAATTGAAAGTGTTTGGAAAAAGTTTAGGGAGTTGTTGCCTTTTTTTAGGTAGCAGAGGGTATTTTTTTAGGTATGTTTAGTATGTTAAGTGAGGGTTTTTCAGGCTGGTAGTGTAAGCTTGTGTATGCAGTGTTATGTTATATGATAGTGATACCTGGGCAGTAAAGGAAGAAGATGTTAAAAGGTCAGAAAGAAATGATGGCAGAATGATTAGGTGGATGTGTCATGTGGGGTTTCCTTCAGTGACAGAGTAAATTTTAGTAAAAGTAAAAATTAAATTAAATGCAAACCCATCAACGAAATGCGGTAAACCCATCATCAAAGAAGAAAGATGACCGATACAACCTCTGGAAGAAAAGTTCATGAGAAATTTGTTGAAAAACTTAATGTCACTTGTTAAGTCTTTTCAAAGAAGCAGAATTAAAACTAAAATTGGCCCTATTAAGGATAGTAATGGGAATTTAACAAATGCTTGAAAAAGACATATATCTTAAATATCTAAATCAAATATAATAAAATATAAAATGCCGCATCACACCTATGGAGTGACAGCATCACACAAAACAACTTTGACGATGAACTGTTAACAAAAGAAAACAAATTAACCAAACCCGGAAAGACTACAGGATTGGATAACATCGCAGCAAAAAATCTACACATGATAGGAGAGCTGCCTTTAGAGGGACTTAAATGGATTTCAGCAGATGAGCCTGTCAAAACTGTCTTACGATCCACCCAAAGAAGTCTGTTATTATGATTTTATCACCAAAAGTTTTATTGGTCCACTATCCTAAATCAACTTAGATGGGCAACCAATTGCACAGGTATCCAAAGCCAAATGTCTTGGCCTCACCATTGAATACAAAATTATCATGGAACAATAATCTATCAACCGTCACCAAAATCTTTTCGGCCAAGGTAAAAAAGCTGTACCAAATGAAAAGTATGTTGAAGAACTCACTCAAAACCAAGGTATTTACAAGGTATCACCACCATACGTACTTGACTTTGCAGTGTTCTCGTGAAACGCCACTAATATTTTGTTTCGTTGTTTTTTGTTTATAATTTGTACACTAATATTTTACAATTTTTAATAGCAGTTTTTTATAGCAGTTTTTTAAACTGAAGTGTTTATCCTGTGTAAATATTCATGAAATAAATAAATAAATAAACACAATCTCAATATGGGGAATTGTACAAGCAGTTAAATTGGACGACTTGATGAACTGCACCCAAATCTATCCACCCAAAGTGCACCTAACAGCCAAGTTCCCGCTGTATCCAGATGGGAGTCGTTTGACTTAAATAGCAAATGACAAATTGCATGTTTCACATGTAAGCTTTACACTAACTTCCAGAGACTATTTCTTATTTAAAATCAAAACCAAGAAATCAACGTGCCCTACGAAATAATCACCACATTGACCTTTTTGATAAAGTCACATATAAAAAGTCATTCGCATATCGATCATTGATAAAATGGAATCAATTGTTGAATGATTGTACAAACTTTCAAAATTTGAATGTGTTCCAAAGTAAACTTAAACATGAACTAGAGGCAATTTTCATTCTGTGCATGAGCAATGAGAAAGAATGTTGATAACTTAATTTATCATTAACCTAGGTATTTAATTTCCTATATAGTTTTGTTAACCATCTTTTTTCCCATACCGTAAATCCTATAATTAATGGGGGCATTTTAAATTCTCACTTTAATAAGTGCCCTCTAAAAATCAAATATTTATAAAATATAATATAATATAATATATTATAATATAATAATATAATATCTAATATTTCAAATATAAACACCTCCCTCTTTAAAATGCCCCTTTTAATAAACACCCCTCCACTAAAGGAGGGATTTATAAGAAATACCCTCTCTGAAGGTTTTATAGAAACGAATTGAAAAAGTACCAGCAGTTTTTAATTAAACATATCCTATTAACCTTCACCCTTTTCTTTCAATGGTGATTTTAATGCACCTATTTTTCCATGCATTCATTTTCTTTCACCGGCAGGATTTAACCTTACCCCTGTGGTTTTAAAGTGTCTCCTACCATTTTAACGTTTACAAATTTTTGTTAGTTTAAAATTTGTATGTTGTCCACATAATTTTTAACCTACCAAAAATAAATTATGACTAAATGACTGAATGAGTAGTAAGGAAACACTCAAGAGAAGGGAAAGTAAATAAGAATTTAGCAAAGGATAGGATAGCATACTTTCATTGAAACATGATTAACGGCAAAAGGATAGAATAAGGTTGTTCATTTCAAGTTGTTCATTTTTGTGAGATGCTTTTTGAATGTCTTTTCTGTAGGTTGTTCACCTATTATCTGATAATGATACAGATTGGCGTAAGGGCTACATCTGCATGCATGTTAAAGGTATTTTTTCAAGTTCAAAAGATGATGATGATGATGATGAAGAAAATCAAACATTTCTACAGAAACTGAAATCAAAGTTATATACAGTTAAACCAGGTGGGGGTTATAATATATATATTTTTATTCAGTCATGAACTAGAATAGTATTTATGTGATAAATAAATATTTATTTAGGTTTTCAATATTCCACGAGGGTTGTTGCTACTTTTGTTGTCTCCAGTGTTGCCATATACCTGGTAAAATATGTTTGTTACGATTTTCATTATTTCATTTTTTCATAATTCTATCCATCATTTTATTTCATGTAGTGTTATTCTTTATTAATTCTTTTTTAGTTATTCATTTATATGATATATTTGGGTTACCTAATATTTGTTGTATTATGGGAGAATATATTTAATTCAAAAACTATATATGAATTCTCGGAATTGACTGGATATTCTATTAGTGAAGTAGAGGGTTATGGGTACTGTGTTGCTGGTGAGTTTCTATTAACTCCAGTTTGTTATGTGGTTGATGTTTGGTATACTAATAAACAGACTTCTCGCAATAGATCATTATGATTGGTAAATTGACGTCACGTGGCCGGTCAATATTTTCCCTTATTACCCGCGTAGCAGGGCTGTGTTCGATACAAAAAATTCGCGCGATCCTATTGGTCAATTACGCTTAAAAGTGACGTCACTCCGGTCAATACTCAGCAGTACAGCCCGCTGTCATGTCAACATTATTTTTTATAAAATAAGAGGCATGAATGTAAACAAACACAGAAAAAACATAGATAGATAGAAAAATCATTGTAGGGACAAATAATAAAGTGAAACAGTTAAGGGAACTCATTGCATTACATTTTTTCTATTTTTAATATCAAATCGAGTGTCACACAAAAATGAGGAAGAAAAGTTTGTTTACTATTTTTTTTTGTGCACGAAGCGAAGTATAATTTTGAAGAAACACAAACGCTGGTAATAACCTATATACTAACTGTTTATTTCGGGCATTACTTTCGAATATTGACTGACGTCATAGTATAGTATGTGACGGAATGCCCTCATAACCAATTAGTATAGGGTTAGTATTGACCGGCCTCATCAAAAATGTAAACAAAGAAATGAATTGATGAGGAAGACTCTACATTGCAAGCACAGAAAATATAAGAAAACAGAAGGAGAATATGTTTTTCTTTTAAATATTTTAGGCGTGCAACGTTAGTTTCGCTAATTTCGTGAAAAAAAATCCAATGTTGCACGCCTTTTATTTAATTAGAACAAAAACGTTTTAGCAGTGCTATAAATCTTCTCTTAATTATGTTAATTATGTTAATTATCTTAATTATCTTAATTATGTTGCCAGGTACTAAATGGCTTATTAACCTTATTAGCCTGTCAATACTTGAGAAAAAATTTTGGCCTTAGTCGCTCGTATCATGACGTCACAACCTCAGTCAATTTTGGTAAGCTAGCAGTGCAGTTCTAGTAGTGCAAGTAGTCAGAGCCAAAAACAGATACTTACCACTGTCAAAGTTTTCTTGCTCTGACTGCCCTCAAAAAGTAATTTGACCAAATCGCTGTTTAGTAGCAGCGCTATTAATAATTGCAGGGAAATCATATTTGATAATTTCAAAAAGTTACGAACTGGTATACCAAATGATTATGCAGAAAATGTAGACAAAAAAAATTGCGAGCATACGGAAGACATTGCGTAGCATAGTGGACATCTTGGTAATTATGGTTATTATGCGGCAAAAAAAAAACCCACTTGCCAAATGTCACCTTAACCAACCAATTCAGTCTGTACATAAGAAGTTGGAAAAAGAAAAGAGGGTCACTACAATGAAGGAATAATGAATATCGATCGTTGTTCGTTCACGCCATTCATACTCTCATGTTTTGTTCGTTCACGCCATTGATATTCTCATGTTTTGTTCGTTCACGCCATTCATATTCTCATGTTTTGTTCGTTCACGCCATTGATATTCTCATGTTTTGTTCGTTCACGCCATTGATATTCTCATGTTTTGTTCGTTCACGCCATTGATATTCTCATGTTTTGTTCGTTCACGCCATTGATATTCTCATGTTTTGTTCGTTCACGCCATTCATATTCTCATGTTTTGTTCGTTCACGCCATTCATATTCTCATGTTTTGTTCGTTCACGCCATTCATATTCTCATGTTTTGTTCGTTCACGCCATTCATATTCTCATGTTTTGTTCGTTCACGCCATTCATATTCTCATGTTTTGGAGGAATGAGCAGATAATGTTCCACATTCATGGCTCAATTAACGTAACTGCTGGCCGATAAACATAAACAACCTAAAAGCGTGATTGGTGGTTGGTACCTCGTTTAAACTTTACCCTTTCAATTGTGTTATTATCTTGTCTATTGTGTATTCGAGAGACCCATATGAATGATAGATTCTCTTCGCGTACGAAAGCAGAATTCAATAATTTACATCTCATTTGGAATTTGGAACGTTTTTTGTTTACTTATATAGTGTAAAACAAAATTGTTTGTTACGTATTAAAAGGGAAGCATAAAAAAGGTCAAATTATGCGAAATTCACAAAAA
Source organism: Turritopsis rubra (assembly GCA_039566895.2). Lineage (NCBI taxonomy): Eukaryota > Metazoa > Cnidaria > Hydrozoa > Anthoathecata > Oceaniidae > Turritopsis > Turritopsis rubra. Next base: position 12,341,579 of record CM077619.1, on the reverse strand, counting down.
CGTTTTGCAGAGGGCAACCGGGGCGTTATTTTTGCATTTGTTTGGTAACTGAGGGTAGTGGTGGTAGTGCTGGCGGACGATGTGTGCTAGCTAGTACCAAACTAATGCGCCCTTTTATCAAACAGCTCCACTTTCTTTCTTCACTTTCTTCTACATGCTGTCAAGACTGTTTATGTTTATGTTATGTTTAGTAAGACTAATTAAAATAAAAGAAGTAAATTTTGTGAAAAAATAATCTCGATAATTCCAATAATACAGAATTTTTTCATTAAAGAAGTTAGTTTTGTGGTTCCTAATGTTGCATGCCTACTAGACTAATAAGAACATGACAAAGACACTTGTTTTTAAGGAGCCTTCAAAAAAACTGTTTTGACTTTATCTTTAGCATCGTGGTGGCTTGGGATAATCTTTGCTTTCATCTTTTATTTTTTGGTTACTATGAATTCATTGGCTTGGTACAGGTACATTGGATTCTTCAATATTAAAGCTTTACATACAAGCAACATAAGCTCCTCTGATACAGCAGGGTTATGTTTGCATACTCCTTTCCAATGTATTAATATCATTTTATATATACCTTTATATATATTACTATAATTTTTTTAGACGACACATCATCATGTTAAGAAAGGGTGATCGCTCTTTTTTACCAAATTCCATTGAGAAAGGATCTTTAAATGCTGGCACTCTAATGGTAAGCAACACGATTAAATATTTTTGTTTATATTTTGGCATATTTGTGTTGATCCTCATTGTTGGATAAACTTCAAAATTTCTACATTTTTTCATTTGTTTGTTTTTATAAAAATGATGGCAGCTTTAATAGTTGCCATTGACAACCATCCAGTTAAGTTTGTGTTTCGAATGTTTTTTTCTTCTTTATGCAGGTTTCTAGTCTAAAATATGCTGGATTTCAAATTGGTTATTCTGCTTGGGGTGAGTGTGCCATCAAACCATGGTTACGGAAATTAAATTTGTTTTTGACTAAACAGCGTTTTCCCTTTTAATAACGAAGCCATTGGGTGTTAATTCAACCTTAACAAATCAGAAACATGCAAACTTTGTTGATGAAAAACATCAAAACGAAAATGGGGAAAAAAAATTCTTTTGTTTAATTTTGTTTTGTTAAAAATTTAAAATGGAAAAAGATCACGTGATATTATGAAATTTAAAAATTTTAAATTCAAGTGAATGAACTTACTTGAGAACATTACACCACACTAATCATCAATGATGGAGTGCAACTTACATCATGATATGTCCTTTAAAAGGGGCTACGACACGGATCACGTGATATTATGAATTATGGTGCCGCACCAAAATTCGGTTTGAGGCGAGAAGAGATGAGAGAATAAAAATAGCTATATAAACAGCAGAATGACATTTGGCCAGCTATAACTTGGGTAATCATAGCTAATATTATTTGTTCTGCTTTATATTGCTTTCTTTAATAAAATAACCTTTACCAACTTACTTGTTCTTTTCGCTAGCTCAGAAGCACGTTCAATGTGGTCTCTCCAGCTAGTCTGCAGATTCGATGAGTATTGCTAAAGTAAATGCGATAACATTTTGTTTAGGAAACAAAAAACACAGAAATCACGTGATTCATGTCGTAGCCCCTTTAAGCAGTCTTTTTAACGAACAGAACCCCAAATGACGTTAATAAATGACGTTAATAAATGACGTTAATAAATGACGTTAATAAATGACGTTAATAAATGACGTTAATAAAAACCTTTTATGTTACCTTTTAAGCTACTGTAAAAACATTTTACAAGCCTTTACTAGAAGCCTTCAAACAGTTTCCGCCATTAGTCAATTTGCCTTCAACAACAGATTATTAACAATAAAGATGATTGAAGATGAACGTATGTGAAAATCAAATGTGTCTTCCAAATTGGGGAGATCATTACAAGACATCATTACAAGGGAATAGACAGTCCAAATTTTGCCTGAATTGCCGTTTTTGGCCAAAATATCAAAAATGATTTAAATTTAAAATCAGCACCATTGAATTATTCTACATACAAATTATCATGAAAGTTGAAGCACTTCCATAAATTGGTCCAAATTTGGTCCAAATCATCCTTTTTGGCCAAAATAAGAAGTGATTTCCAAATTCGGTCCAAATTTACCCTGAAATTGTGACGTCTTATGCTATATCATAGGTTTTATGATTCTTTATGATGGGCTTCGGATTTACGAACTTCAAAAATTCTGAACGAATACATAGAGAGTCTATTTTAAACAGAAACTGAATTAATTTTTTAAATAATTATTATGCCTATATAAAAAATGGGGTTTGATTTCCCTTTAATAGGAGTTATTCGGAAACCATTAACGATGTGGATTGTTTTTGTTCTTGCAGGATATATCATCATGTCTATTATTGGTTTCCTTCTGTTTGTTATACTCTCAACACAAATATTTCTACCAATGAAAACCAAACGTTTATCTACTGTCTTGATTCTTGTCATAAAATTTTGGTAAGTAGATCCAGTCCCCTTTTTTTAGTCAAGAGAATACAGATCATTTTTGGTTTGGTTTTAATGGACTCTACAGTGTGCAGAATTTGGCTACCCATTTTGGTTACTTGTGAATTAAAAAAACTAGATTCTGAAGACATCGGAATTTTTTGTCTCTGTGGACCCGTCGTTACGAGTATTTGAGAGTAAAAAATTGCGTTGGAGCGTGGTTTGAAAAATACCCTTTTCTATAACTGCTCTGACTTCTTCGGCCTCGTACACTTTCAATTTTTCTTACAAAATTAAGATTTCAGAGGTGACAATGAATGGCGATTTCTAGAAGAAGACTTATCTTGAAGATTCTCATAGAATTCAAATTTGTCACATTGGTCTGCTCTCATTGGTCTGTTTCATTGGTCTGTTTCATGTGCCCAATTAAATTATGGCTTTTTTGTAGGTGCCTGATACTATTAATTTATTACTAGTTACAGTACTTGCAGTCTGTGTTTTAATATAGTTGAACAATGACTTCAAATATGGCAGCGCTAGATGTAAACAACTCTGGAGAGTGCAGACTCAGATAGTACACAAATATCAGCTACGTTTGTTAAACATCCCCAATTGACAGGCTATAAACAAAAGCAAAATGAACCAAAAACCGAAAACAAAACAAAATGAACCGAAAACCGAAAACAAAACAAAATGATAAAACAATAGAAATACTTGAGATTTATTGTTCATAAATCTTTCTGAAACTTTTTTGATCCATACTAAGTTTTTATTTTATCATTTTTATCATTAGCTAAAATCTTAGTATTATCCACGATACTTATTCGAAATGTTGCATATATGACCTCCTACCCCCAGCTGTCCATCCCCCTTGTATTTCGTCTGTCTTCCTATTTCCCTTACTTCTCCCCCTTCAACAGCAATGGATGTTCTTCTTTACAGGCCTACTATCCTGATTGCTATCGTGGTTATGATTATACAAAATGTTGCTGCAACTTTTTGTTTTCTGATTGACAAAAATTCAATTGCTGTGGATAATAGGTACGTTTTCATTTCTCATTTCACTGTATATGCACATTTTCTCGTTTGACGGCATTTGCACATTGGTTATGTGTACCAATCATTGTTGCACTGGTTGGATGTGAAGTTCCTTAGGTGTATGTTAGTTTGCAGATAGACAACTCATAGAATTTCTTATGTATGATTGGTTAAAAATTGAATTGCTCATATATGATTGGTTAAAAATTGAATTGCTCATACATGATTGGTTTAAAATTCTATTTAGACGAGCATTCCATATTACGTCGTATTTCATGTTTTATTTTAATATCTTTCTTGGTCTGGCCTCCTGTCTTATACGAATCTTTTATGGAATTCTCTGTGGAGTATTGTTCTTGCAGCGATTACAGAAAAGTTCCTTACCAAGATCCTATGAGCGCAGGGATCCAGGTAGATGAATGCATGTATGTTATTTTTTCATTTACGACAAAATATGTCCATCTATATCATATGTATCTATACTTTTAGGTTACTTGACGTACTTGGGTTACATACTCCTTGAGCATCATCACGCTAATCCTGTTCTACAGTGTTTCGTGCGCTTGTTACTAGAAACCAAAGGGAAAATTTTGGAAGATGAATATACAGATCCACAAACAACGAAAAGTGAGAAGTTTGTTTAGTTATTTTACTATATCTGAAAGAAGTTTTATTTTTATTTTACATGTTGCATTTTAGATCGTATGATTACAGACTCAAACACACTTGAAAATGTAACCATGGAAACGAAGAAAAGTTATCATCAAAAACGCGCGGAAATCAGGTGGCATCTCTTCATCTTGCTCTCTCAGAATCCAAGTCTTCTGAAATACAGGAAACGAAATCTACAGAATAAAAAAAACATTCTTTCAAAAGCCTTGCTCAACTTTACCGATATCGGAAATGAACTTTTGAATCACGAATCAAGTCCTGGTCAAAATGGCTACCACAATACGTTAATGGTTGATGAAGAAGATAATGAGTTCTTGAAAGCTGAATTGATACCTTGTGCAACCGAGGACTCGAGTAACGACAATAATGAATCTAGTATTGAAATAGAATACAACTCTGGTAGAAACAGTGCTGATAATGATACTCGTTTATGAGTTCTTTATCTACAGTTTGAAAGCTGAACCCTGTAAGGAAAATGAATTTCTAAAATTCAGAGCGTTGAATTGTCTTCATATTCCGGTTTTTTTTAAGGTGTGGCCAAATGTCCTCTACTATTAACATATAGTTGAAATTTGTGACTTATCCAAGCAGTGAAATACAGTGTTATTTTTTAAAGCCTATTCCACATTTGTGTATTTTTTAAATAGTTGAAACTGTAAATTATTAAAGGCTTGAAATATAATATATTTTTAAACTTTTTCAAATTTTCTTCATCTTGCGTTCATATTATTGTAATATTAAGATGTAATTTCGTAAACATTTATTTTCGTGAGCGAAAGAAATGCATGATTTTCGTGAAGAATTTGGTTCTAGAATAAAAATTTAATGTTCTTACAGACAATGTGTTGGATAACGAAATCTTAATTCATTATGATGTCTTGATTCGTAGAAAAGTGTCCATTTGCTGAATTATGGAGTTCCTAGCTTATTGCGGTTGCAGTGAAGTGACGAATAAAAGTAATCAAGCTATGAACGTAAACTACAACCATGTTAAATGTAAACGAACAAGATGGTCAGCACCAATTCATTATTACAAGAATCACGATTCAACCTACAGAATTATGTTGGCTGAAGATATCGGAAGAACTCTGGACCAACATATTGTAATGAATGCTCAAAAACGGTAAGATGCAACAACAAACGAATGGAATGTTGTAAGTGTCGATCTGTCACTCACCACAATCGTGTCAAAAATATCAACGTACGCTTCGTTAATTGTCGCATTCCATCATTATGGACATGTCCAAATTGTCTCTGGCAAACATTACCTTTTCACAATTACCCTTACTTAACACATGATGATTCACAAGATATGACTTCTCATGAAAACAAACTCAAAACTATCAACAACTACGGAAATCACACCAGCATTGCTCACTTAAACACACGTTCCCTTTCACCCTCCTTTGATGAGTTCCAATACTTTATGGAACAACACCAATTCGACATTATGAAAGATGACCCAAACTTACTGAATTACATCACCAGGTTACAATTCCAGGTTACAGTATAGAGTACGTCAACCGTGACAAAAAAGGAGGCATCGTTAGAGCCTACATCACGACCAAAATTAAATAAAAAGTCCGGAAAGACATACACAGAATAGATCCAGACATCGAACATCTCTGGTTGGAAATAAAAGGAAAAAACAAAAACCTTTTATTTTTACTTGGAATAGTCTATCAGCCAAGCGTATATCAAACAAGCAAAGGCCTTTGAAAATATCCTTACCCAAGTCAACAACTTGTGGGGTGGTCCAGTCACAATCTCTGGAGATTTCAACATCAACCTGTTATCGAACACTCCTTCGACCCGCAAATACAGAGACATACTTCAGATTTTTAGCTCGGAAAATGTAGTGAACAAACCAACAAGAAAAGGTGCGTCACTAATTGTATCATATCATCACTAATATTCCTAAAAAGATCTTGCACACAGACGTCATTCCCTGTGAAACAATCAGTGATCACGATGCTCCCTTTGCAATAATAAACATCCGAAGCGACTTGCTCGCACCACGACACAAATATGTACGAAATTTCAAAAACTTCTCATTAGAAGAATACTGCATGGACTTCAGCCACATACCATTCAACATCATAAATGCATTCGATGATCCATGTGAACAACTAAATACTTTCAACTCACTGGTGATTGAGTGTATTGATCGTCATGCACCACTGAAACGATATAAGATGACAAGACCACCTGCTCCCTAGCTAAAAGACCTTGATCTGTCACAACAACTTGAAGAAAGAAATATCTTACACAGAATCAATCGGACTGGGGCGCTTATAGAAACATCCGGAATAAATTAAAGTCAAGCATAAAAATAGCAAAAAGTAGTAGTAGTAATCCGTAGTAGTCCCATGTTCGTTTCAAGGCGGACATTTGAGAATGCGGACGCGCTGGCTTGCTTACGTTTCTTTAAAGATGGCGGTCAGAGTGGCGTAGAGTTTTCAACGGGCGCCCCTGCAACACGTTCTGTTTTGAGGCATAATTTATGTGAATTTTATTGCTGAAATAAGCAGTTTCATAGCTCGAATAGACGGAATGGTCCCTGGCGAAGGGTTTGTCAGTGAATTATTTCATGATCGCAAGGAGCAAATCAAGCAAATCCAAAAAATATGTGACTTTTTGGGTCCTCTAAAGTGGTACTAGGCAAAATGAGATTTTAACAACATCTAGAATTTTCCCAGCCATAAGTAAAGATGAAAGGGGTAGAGCATACGTAGGATAACCAAGTACAAAAAACCAAATTTACCAGTATTTTTGCTTTTTAAAGTTGTTTCACTGCAAAGTTGAGGACCCTTGGAATGTCTCAGACACAAGAGGGACGCATTTAGATTACCAGAACAATAATTTGAGAAGTAAGTTTGCCTATTTCATGAAACAAACTTTCTTATGTGAGTGTCTCTTGATTGTTTTTTACATGGGGTTTGATGTTACATGGCCTGTCCTGTTGATATTCCTGAAAAGACCGTTTCCAAAAAAACCACAGACAAAACTAAAACTAAAAAGACTCCATATTGCAGGTCTTTAAAATATATGGATGAAATGACAACAAAGAAAGGCCTGGAAATGAACTGTCCACAAAATATTCAAAGCATGAGATTCATATATTATAATTCTTTAAGCCTACCTAGTGTCCTCCTTATGGGTTAAGCCTTATCGCAAAAAAATCACGAAACTTTATTATATATAAAAAAATAATTTTACACCCCAAATTAAAATTCCACATGACATAATCATCATTGCTTATCCACTTTACTTCTTCCCATTTCGACACTTCCCACAAATTTAATTTTGCGAGTTGGAAAAAATTGATTTTCCCGGGAATCGATTTTGATATACCAAATTTTTTACACTACTTTAATTTAGCTAATCGTTCGTCTTCAGATTTTGCAAATCATAAATTTACTATGGATATGTTAAAGACAGGGAGACAAAAAAGTCTAAAATCTCACTTCTACTGTAATTATTCGAATAAGCACCTCCCTCGAATAAGCGCTGCAATATGATGCAAACGGCGACGCTTATTACAAAAAAAATAAAATTAAATGCTGTGGTTATTTCAAAAAATGGAAAATACCTGATTACCTGAAATAATCTCATGTTTATCAGCGAAATTTTGGATGTTTTCTTATTAGACAGCACCAAATATCATGTGGTGCTGTAAGGAAATTTGCATTGGAAACTTCAAAAATGAGCACCGCCCTTGAGTAAGGGCTGCATCTAAAAATTTTTGTAATAATCGCTGCAACGCTACTTCGAATAATTACGGTATTGTCATGCAGGATTTATCAATTAATTTATTGCTATCCATTGGAGTTGTTTTAAATCAAAGGAGATAATGAATATTGGAGTTTCATAGGAGAAAAACAAATATCCTTGTAAAACCCAATCTTTCTCAGGATTTAATTTTGCCGATTTTTTGCAGGAATTTGAGACAAATTCAAAAAAGTCTTTTGTTTGTATATATATATATTTTTTTCTGTGTGTACTTATTTTTGTGAAGTGTAAAATTTAATTTCTGTCCACAATTTGAAAAGAAATTTTTAACGCACATCAATTTTTTTTTAGCACAGCCAAATGCATGAAAAATTAATATTTTCATACAATCCTTGCGCAGTGATTATATCTGAAAAATTAAGAATGTGTTTACATGAAAGCCGTACTAAACTCAAAGCTGTTTGAGATCTCAGTACGGGTAGAAATAGTTTTCTTTTACATGAGATGGATTGTTGTTGTTGTTGTTGTTGTTGTTGTTGTGGTTGTAGTATGTGCATGCTTATTAACACATTTTATCATAAAGCGATGTATACCTTAAAAGTCAGAAATTTTCGGGGGCTTTTAATTTCGCGATTTGAAAAATTAGACTTATTCGCGGTTTAAATTTTCTGTAATAAACAAAGTAATATTTGGAAATTTTGCAGGAATGTATTTAACAAGCTATTACAGACTATTACACTGTATTACAGGCTATTACGCCGTATTACAGGCTATTACACCGTATTACAGACTATTACGCTTTATTACAAGCTATTACGCTGTATTACATGCTATTACACTGTATTACAGGCCATTACACTGTGTTACAGGCCATTACACCGTATTACAGACTATTACGCCGTATTACAGGCTATTACGCTGTATTACAGGCTATTACACCGTATTACATGCTATTAAACTGTATTACTGGCTATTACACTGGATTACAAGTGTATGACAGACCATTACGCCAAGTGAATACGCCGTATTACAGATTGTTTGTGTGCTGTATGACAGGCTCTTTATGTTCGATGGACGTCTTATATTTTATATATCGAGTCTGTTCCATGTGACATACATATGGTGTAAGTGGATACGTGTCGTGTTTTACATGACGGGATATTTCGAATGCATACGGCAGGTCTTCTTCATGTATAACGCGTTATGTTTGATATATATGACGGGTCTTTTTCATGGTAGTGATACACCAAGTCGTTGCATTTTTTGGTGACAAAGTGTACAGGGGCTTTCCCGCGAGAAACGAAGTTCTCGTCAGAAATTCGTAACACTTTTCACTTCAGTGTAATCCTCAGTCATCTAGTGCTCAAGAATATTCCAATATACCGAAGTGATAGAATATTTTCCCCCATTTGGCCCAAGACTTTAAGGCTGGTGCAAAGACAGGAAACACATTCCCGTTGAATATCTTCACGATGTATTACAGGGTCCTCCTTGAAAGCAATTTATTTTATAAGTTGAAGAGGCCACCCTGTATAAATATGTTTTAAATAAATAAATAAATAAATAAATAAATAAATAAATAAATAAATAAATAAATAATATAAATTTCTAAATGTCCGCCTTGGACTGCAAAGTGAACGAACGTGGTCCGTATATTGAAAGGCAATCCTTTACGGCGTTCCCCGTTATTCCGGATCTGTCGTTCCGCATTTTAGTAGTTGTTTTGGAACTTTCACTTTCACTTTCTAAAAGCTCACATCCGTAAAATATTTGTAAATCACTTTCCGTCCGCATTCATTGCCGTGAGAGAAAATGGAGAATTAGGCAAAACTTAAACCAAATTTTGAAAGTGCATCAATTTTCAATGGTGCAGATTTCGAATTTGGGGCTCATTTTTATATATTGGCCAAAAAAGGTCGATTTAGGCAAAATTTAGACCAAATTTCGAAATTTCATGAAAATGTAGAACAATTCAATTGCGCTGGTTTTAATTTCTATACTTTTTACCTTTGTATTTTCAAGTTTTGATATTTCTTTGCCAAGGATAACATTGTATATATATGTAATTTACTGGGATATTAGTAATCGCTTGATTCAATAGTCTGCTTTTTTTCTGTAGTACTATTATAATAAAAAAAAGAAGGTAATATTATCGAATGGTAATGTATGGTAAATCATTTTTTGATATACTAGTGAAGCTTGCCAAATATGTCCTGCATTCCCTTCCAACAACATCCATTCAAAAGATAAACATACTTGAAAGGTGTCTTTATCGCTGCATCGAAAAGTAGAATTGGTTTCTACTTTAGTAACCGCAACTTCCATTGTTTTCAAGGCAGAAAAAATCGCCGCGCCAGTTTCCGCCTAATGGATAATCTATATTCTATGGAAATTTTGAAAATTATTAGCTAATGATGCAGAAATCCGTCTTCCTGTAAGAATATTTCATCTTACTCTAATAATGGAATAAAGTTTTCATTTAACATTTTTTGGTAAATTGAGCTCAATTTATAATGCTACCATTTCCAATCGAGTTCCTGTCAAACAACCACTAAATGTTTTTGCTTTAAAAATTACATCTTTCAGAAGTCGGTACTTAAAAGAAGAGTATATGCAAACTTTCTAAAAACGAAGAACTCTGAAGAGCGTTGGGCAGATGGATATATGATATGGGATCAATTATTAGTACAGGCATAGCTACAGAATTCAATTTGAGCTAATCATATCATAAACATAAAAAAAGCTGATCATGAAAGTTTTTATATAAAAACAAACCAAAACTGGATTTTGTCAGAAAATTGTTTAGCCACAGTTTTTCAGATCCACATTATGATGAAATATATAGCTAGCTGGCTATATATAATATTATGAAAAATCAACAAACCACATCAAATCAATTCTACATTGCTAGCTGTGCTCCTTTTTCACTTTTAATTTATAATCTTTCCATCATCATCACAAAGTATACACAAAAAAGTTGAATAATATGGATGGCAGATATTGGCTAAGAATACTTGTAAATAAATGGAAACATTTATTTCCTCTTATAGCTAAAAGTAAGCTTCTAATTAGCCCGGCCTCCTCTGACTCTTCTTTTCCTCTGCTAGAAATTTCTTATGCTGACATTTTCCACGACATTTTTTAGGTTTGTTTTTATTTAGATAATGTATTCAATTAAAAAATTTTTGGTTTTTACAAAACTAGTATTTGATGTCAGTTACGTCACCATCACTAATCCAAAAGATATCGTGACACAGTTAAAAAGTATACAATTTAACTTGACTGAAGTTCATAGTCGCACTGATATTGACAGGGAACAGTTGATCGACTTTTTTAATTCAACGTTACCATGTTTAATCAACAAAACTACTGACCAGACAGATCTTACTTCTGATTTCAACCCAGATGACCTTCAGCAAAAGTTTCCATTGGAATGGTATGTCATGGTTGATTTTATGATTTTATGATAGCTGTTAATTTCATACCAAACTTTTGTACAGCCTTAATAATAATAATAATAATAATAATAATAATAATAATAATAATAATAATAATAATAATAATAATAATAATAATAATAATAATAATAATAATAATAATAATAATAATAATAATAATAATAAATGACGGTACTCAAAATAATTTATAAATTTTTGCTGATGATTTTGTTTCCATTCCAGATAACCTAGATAATTTATATTTTACATTGATACAGACTTAAATGGCAATTGAATATTAAAATTCCTTTTTTTAGTTTTCAAGCAAATGTGGGAAAAATTTGTCGGGACAACAATGTGTCTGCTACAATCTTCTGGATAATGCAAGCATGTGCAGTAAGGGAAACGATTTTTTAGAATAATTTAAACAAGTTCTTTCCTATTGCCACAGGTACAATTTAATTATTTTATGTGCCAAAAAAAAACCCACCCTATTTGTTACTTCAGTTTGTTTTACTGATCCCAATAAGTGATTTGTTGTGACTATTTGCACCTTCTAAGACTTCAGATCTCGGTATAAAGCAAGATTTCCCCACAGCACAAACCTTTTATCACAGTTGTCTTAAAGTTTATTGGTGAAAACTGCAAAGTAATTATGCAAAAACTTTTGAGACAGTAACTAAAAACGCGTAGTCACCCACTCATTCAAATGGCTAATCGTCACAAAATATAAATTTCAAAATGTAAATTTAATCCATTGAGAATTATAATTTTTCGATTTGAATTTTTTTTTTACTTTGCTATTATTACCTCCGTAATAGGTCTGTATTCGATACAAAAACTTTGCACAATCTTTTAGTGTAAATTATGCTTAAATGTGACGTCACTCCGTCTCAAAAGTAGAGATAACGGTGGAGGACATCTATACCATCATACTAAACATGAAATGAACTTCAAAATGGTCTTAAGATTTGTTTTTCAAGCAGTTCTTTTAAAAGTTGTGCCTCCGAAAGTTATGAACACAAAAATATTAATAAAAACTGAATGAAAAAAGCTATTGATAAAAAGTAAGACCAAAATGAAGTTCAAAGTATCTAGAATAGAATGGTGTAAAATATTAGCCTCGTGGGTAAATACTTTTGAGACTGGAACACGTTTTTCAATAGTCATCAAATTTTATTTATGTAAAGTTTTCAAAAATAACCGAAAAATTTTATAAAATAAAACTATATCCATCTAAAACAGCATTTTATTTGCTATGAGATGGCATAGTTGTTTTTTGGAGAAAATAAAATTTGTGGCTGTAATACGCGATTTAAAAAGCTATGCTCAAAAGACGTAACACTTGCCTTAATGTAATCTTCAAAGGAATCGAAAGTTCACCAATATTTATCCTAATTTCATTAACACTTTCTTTTCCTTGTTCTTGTACTTTTTGTAGGTAATCTTTCAGATTTTCATCGCTTTCAGTCATCGAAGAAAGAAGTGTAGTTTATGGTTTTGTGGTGGCCGCCCTGGTATAGTAGTGTAAGATGCAAATTTCTGTCAGTTATATTATGATGTTTATTGTTAGGTTTCCATCTCCATGATGTCTTGATGTATTATGTCAGCATAACTCCCTCCATTTTCTTGAACAGTTTTCTTCTAAAGTTTAATGCGAATGTCTATTTCTTTCAGTCCGCTAAACATGCTAGACAGTTACGAGAATCGATGGGGGGCAGCAGCTGCTTTTTGCTTAACAGTCCAACAATGTCTTTTGGTTTTAATGTCGAAATATGAAAAGTTATTTGGTGATAAAACTGGTGCAAAAATAGAAGCGTTACCATCATATGCTTCAAGTAAATCATCATTTCACTTAATAGTGAGATGTATTTGGTCTATTAAGTTCATTAAGCAAGATTTCATTGAATAAAATTTCCCAGTGAAGCAAGACTTTATACAGAAGAATATTCATGAAGAATAATGCTACTTTTAGCACACACATGTTATTAAATGGAAGAATGACACATTACTCTATTGAAATAAGAAAATAATCAGATGTTTGTGAAGTAAAGAAACTATTTTCATTGATAATCAACAGCTGGCAAATATTTGCTTATTGGCAACATTTTTATCCCAAGTTATTGTTAATGAATCTGGTGCCAAGTTGATTTCAAAAATTAGAAATTTCTTTCTATAACACATAACCCTTTGACTGTAAAATGTATATCGATTGTGTTGAAATTTTCTGGTTGTTTCTTTGTTTTAGTCTTCATCAAGGTTGTATGTGCAATATTTATCTCACAAGTGGCATATCCATTTTTTGTTTGTCAAAACATGAAAAATAAATTTGTTGGAAGTTTAATTGGGTTTTTTCTTGCTTTACTATGGTATGTTATACCACCTCCATCTGACTAAATAACACAACATCTCAAGGGAATTTAAGAAACGGTTAAGCTTGAAATATGATTTTATCTTTTATTGTACAGGTTTTCAATGGAACTATCTCGGACAGTCGTAAATATAAAAACATGTTGGGTAGTTTGGGAAGAGAGTGGATATGGAGGGGTATATCAACTTTGCTTCATAATAGTTCAAACTTCCTTCAGATTCCATACCCCCAGATGGAGAGTTCAAGCTGTTACTTTGGTGTTTTTTAGAAATTTGGAATACTTAATATGCTTTATGATTGGCCATTATACATCTGTTTGGTATGGTTGATGATTAAATTTTTGATCGTGTTTTTTGGAACTTTGGCTTTGAGGAGAAACAAACAAATTATCGAGCATGTAAAGGTAAATCTAATCACGTGATAACTATTGTTCATTTCTCATGGCATTTTACAACCAATTAGATTTTAAATTTCGTTATTTAGATCAAGAATTGGTTACGCCATGATGACATAGATTTCAAGAAGGAATATATGTATCTACACGTGGAAAATTTACTGAAAACACAACAAAAGTACGTGACTTTTTGGATTTGAACAACTGAGGGTTTTTTTGTTAAACTAATTTAGCAAATCATGATAAGTTTTTTGTGCTGATGTGCTATTCGAGTTTGTACGAAAAGATCTCTTTAACCTACAAAAGAAACTCTGTTGCACTTACAGTTTGGCTCATATTTTTTTCTTTAGCACATTTATGTGTGTTATTACCAAAGTCTGAAACATTGTAAATTGTGGTAAATTGTTGAGTGGATCAACTACGTCTAACCGTATGTGTCTGCATAATAATTAACACAGCATTGCTGAGGGAACGTGAAATTCTAAATCTAAAAATTCTTTTGTTGACGCATATCTCACCAAATGTCAATTACATTACAAATACAATTACGAACTTGATTTTGACAGGGAAATGATAAGTGAGAACGAAAGTGGTGATGTAGAGTTTTGTGAAAAACTTAAATCAAAGTTGTATAAGAAGAAGCAAGGTTGGTCAATAATCAATGTTTTTATTAAATTTTTATTTTATGCCATTAATTTGTACTTTGTCTAAGTTGTTTCCAAAGTGTTACGTTATTTTCGTGTGTTTAATTCTTTTTTAATATTTTCTATATATTTTAATATTACAGAATTCAAATATTCTACACGCATGTTATCTTCTATGGTTGTGGCTGTGCTTGTTATTTATATGGTAAGTTTCTAAAGGTTAAAAGAGTTGATTATCATTATCTTCACAGTCAGAACTTTGTTATTTCTGTCTGGGTTAACAAGAGCATTGTTGCATAATGCCTCGTTCTTTCAAGCAAAAATAAGAGACTTTCAACCAAAAAGTTTAATGGTTGCATCTTGTAAGACAAACAATTTAGATAATCAGTGAGTCGTGATTTGGTGAAGCAGGAATACAGGGGGATTATGTTTGTGCTTTGATCATCAAATAATTTTTTTTAGTTCTGCGTTTTTTTAATCTCCTCTGGTTATGTTTTGTTTGTAAAATATTGGAGGAAAATATTCACTGCTGACTTAATCGAGAATATTTCTGAAAGAACACTCATACCAACAAGCTTAATTGATGACCTTGTAAAAGCGGTAGCATGTAATAAATTCACTTATAATTCAATTTTTTTTGTGGATTCAATTTTTGATTTTTTTTTTTTTTTTTAAGTTGGGGGTTTTCATTTTAGCTTCATGGTGGATGGCAGTAGGAACAGCATCTATTTTTAGTTGCATTGTCATTTTTAATTCCTTGACTTGGTACAGGCGTCATATTATTCAATTAAGGAAAGGAGATCGCACATTTCTACCAAAAACATTTCGGAATGCACAAGGAACTGGAGATAATGCAGTTTCTTTAATGGTAAGATAATTGTCATTGATCTGGTCTGTTGATTACCTCGATATAGTACTTGAATGAATAAAAATATTTTTTTTCGACATGCAGGTAGCCAGTATGAAGTTTGCAGGCTTTCAAATTGCATATACAGCATGGGGTCAGCACAAATTGTTTTTTACGAATTGAGAAATATTAAAGAACGAAATAAAACAAGTTGTCTTTTTATATAGAAGCTTTTTGAAATTCTATATATCTTCACATTAGAATTCGGAAAGTTTTTATATAAAAAGACAACTTGTTTTATTTTGTTCTTATTAATTATCACAAACATTTAAAAAAATTACTTTACTCAGGAATTAATTGTTTGTTTGTTTGTTTGTCTTTAGGATTTGTATTATTATTCCTTGTGGCATTCTTGCTGTACACTATTTTCATCACACAACTTATAATACCGATCAAAAGATGGGAGCGTTCTTTTCTTATTGATTTGATTATCACATATTGGTACGTTTCTTTCTTTCACTAAATTTCTCTGACATTGGGATTGTCGCTAAAGAGAAAGAAATAGGAGATTTGGTTAAAAGAAATTTGATATAATATGGATTTCAGTAGTTGTTATAAGATTGTTGACACTACCTTTATCATTAGGCTTTTAACAAACCCTTTCAAAACAAGTCGGTTAAATAATGAATTATGTTTAGGCCAACCGTATTTATTACTGTTCTTATGATGATTTCTCAACAAATCATGGCTTCCAAATTTTTTCTCCTTGATCAAAAGTCATTGGCAGTTGATAACAGGTACGTATAAAACACACAACTCGGTTAAAAGACGTCGTATAAATAGAGTCAGGGTTAATCTGTTGTCATATATTGGTTATGTTTAGACGCGCATATCACATCATGTCGTATTTATTTTTTTACTTCAACACATTTCTTGGATTATTTTCTTGTTTACTGAGGATTTTATATGGAATAATATTTGGGGTGTTATTTATGCAACGCTTACAGAAGAGTACATTATCAAGAACATTAGAAGAAAAGGATCCTGGTAACGAGATAGCTATTTTTGTTTTACTTACAAATGTTGATTGAATAAAACTATCACTACTATCAATGAGGCAATAAATTTGTTGTATAAACCAACTCGAAAATTGTTTAGTGTTAGGATTATAATCTACTCTTATCTAGGATTTTGGACTATACCTTTTAGGTTACTACGCTTACCTGGGTTACATCTTGCTTGAACATCAACATGCTAATCCTGTACTCCAATGTTTTACACGTTTGTTGTTAGAAAGTCGTCAGAAAGTATTTGTAGAAGGAGAGAAATCAGAATATACAGCAGGTAATGTAAACAGCCTTTTATCTCATTTCATTAAAGATCTATATCCACCTGTAAGAAATTTAATTTCCTACTGAATTTCTAATGAGCAAAATTTGCCACTGGTGGAAACCTATATTTTTCTTCCCACTGGTGGAAACCTATATTTTTCTTCTTCTTCTCAAAATCCTTTAGAAAACGATGGACACATTTACAAAGAATAATATTTCTATGAAGTTTTCTTTCTTTCATCGAAAGTTTCTGTGTTTCCTTGTTAGTAAAGTTTGCGAAAAATCAGGATCTCAATTTGCACTCACCTCACCACAGTGACTGTCGAACGAAATTTCAAAATCTACAAATTTCGACGAAACTTCGACAAACGCTTAAATTACACCGTCAAATTCGGCATGATGAAACTTACTGATCTTGACGTCATCGAACTTGTTGACTTTGTCCTCATTTTCTTGGTTTCTATTTACATACTTTTTATTTGCATTAAACTTGAGGGTTATTTGTAAACATTACGTTATATCGAGATATTTTCCTTTTCAGATCTAGGTTTCAATAATCCAGCAGGTGTGACATTGTTATCCTCAGATACACTGACAGGTAAAGATACTGACTCTCATGTCCAGAAGGAAAATCGACGAAAGATACGCGCCAGAACAAGATGGTGGCTTTTTATCATGTTATCACAGAACAGCTCATTACGGAAACATAGAAAAATAAATTTCAAAACTCGTACACCTAAAAATATTTTTAAAATGATGAAGAAAAATGTTCAATCGAAATTTTACGACAGCTTGCAAAAAGATATAGCACCTCTCAAAAATGAGAATAATGAAAATGATACAGATTCCGATCATTCCGAACCTGAGAAACTTATAGATGTAGAAGATGAGAAAATTGAATATAGTATAGATGCCGATAATTCTGAATCGGGAAAACTTAAAGATGTGGATGATAAGAAAATCGAAAATAATGTGGATCCCGATAATTCCAAATCGGGAAAACTTAAAGATGTGGATGATAAGAAAATCGAAAATAATGTGGATCCCGATAATTCCAAATCGGGAAAACTTAATGATGTAGAAGATGATAAAATTGAATATAATATAGTTACCGATACTTCCGAATCGGGAAAATGTAAAGATGAAGGGACTATCGCCTCTAATTATGCTATAGAAACTTATTTTTAAAATTCTGTAGAAATAGATGAGTATATTTTGATAATATATATGCAAGGTAAAAGTCGCTGGCGACGGGGTTATTATTGAAGGAATGAGACAGTTGTCGGTAAATTACAAAATAATCAGATATCAAGAAATTATTATTATTATTATTACTTTTTGTAATGGCAAACTTACTTACCCACCAACTGAAAAGTCTTAATTTACTGGGATATTTCCGAGTTTTAATTTCCGAGCCACCGTAAACAAAACTTGGATGGAGCAACTCAGATATGATTGAGTTGTGTGTATGTATTGCTTTCGACGGTGTCTTGCTTGCCACACTACTTTTGAGTAAAGTTTTAAATGGTAATGAAAAGTAATGGGGTTTTCCTGCAACAAAGCCTAAAGACTCCCAATGCGCACCAACAACCCAAATTATTAACCCACTGCAATGAATATTTGTACTAGTAATGACATGTTTTTGAGGGTGGGGATAAATTGAACCGAGCAAATCGAGGGTGATTTTAAATTATTTAAAAACCGATTGATCCCAAAAATACCGCTTACCTTCTAACACAACAAATTTCTATAAGTAAGAAAGGCCCTTTCCTGTTACGGTTGGGCCTTGAAATTTGGTATTAAAGTAATGGACCCTCATTTGTTAGGTCAAATTTGTAAAGGACCTTCAATTGGTAGGTCAAATTTGTAAACATCCACTTCCCGTCGGACCTAAGTCTTGAAACTTGGCATGCTTGTAGGAAACGACCTCACCATAACCAAATTTTGACCTTGTAGGAGGGAACCTCTACAGAAGTTTTCCCACTAGGTCAAAATATGGTGGACGGTGAACAGCAGTATTTTGTTGGACAGTGGACTCACTATTGTAAATGTACAAAACAAAACAACATATTTACAAGAACACTCAACTTTGATGAAGCCTTCGAATGTTCTTAACTTTTCAACTTTGAAGCCTAAAATTGTTTTTAATATGTTCTTAAGTTAAAAACTATTGAATATCCAAACTTTGGAACTTGACTGACATTTCCGATTTGAATGGAGTTGATACTGGTGTTAGCAACATGATTATAATATTCTTGTGTTTGACTATTATAATTACGTTTTCTTGTAAAAGTAAAAATTTCTCAAGAGCAAACGTTCCTAAGCCTCGTTCCTAAGCTATCACTCCTGATGAAGTCCTTAAATGTCTCCCTTCTCTAGATTCTCGGAATCCTCTGACCCAAACAGTATTCCAAATTAACTCATCCCACACATAAAACATTCTATTAGTATAGCACTTGTCAATATCTTTAATCTTGCAATAAAAAAAGGAAAATACCATTCAAAACTAAAAATAGCTCACGTGATTTTCATACTTAAAAAAGAGAAAGGCCTATCTCTCCTGTTATCCAACATATACAAAATTTTAGAAAAACTTAAATAACAAAATCCTATTTGAACAACAACTCGACAACTCGACAACTCGACAACTCGACAACTCGGTTTTTGCCACAAGCACTCTCTAATGGTTCACTCTCCAGGCCAGCCAAGATCAAACATGGCGTTCCTCAAGGTTCTGTTCTTGGACCCTAACTCTTTTTGATATACATAAACGATCTGAACAAACATTCTGTTGTGAATCATTTCACTGATGACACTCGCTTACTACATTTTGATCTCTTAACGATAAAGTAAATGCAGTCTTAAACTCGCTCTTGACTCTAAGAAAATCTCCCTTAATGGACCCAAAACAGAATACATAACCTTCCACCACGCCGAAAGCCGGTAAACTATGACATTAAGCTATCAATAGGAGGACAAAGAATTAAAGCTAGCTAGCATTAAAGACCTAGGGAGTTACTCTAATCTGCAAATCAACGAAATCTCTCACAAGCTCAAGAGAACCAATGGAGTACTAGCTGAATTGAGACATTACATACGTACCAACATTCAAAAGACCGTGTATTCTAAAGACCGTGTATTATGCACTATTCTATTCTCACTTGAACTACTGCACACACAGGTTTGGAGTCAACCAATTAGTTAACTAATTAATTCAATCACTGCAGAACAATGCTGTGTGACTAATATTCTTTACCAAACCAACAGCCAGTGCTAGCACCTTATACAAAAATCTAGCCGTCCTTAAATTTGCTGATATCGCTAAACTACAAAACACTTTCTTTCTTTTGATAATACTGCCAAACCCATTGTTGATACTTTTGCTCTTGACTTTGCTCACTCTCACAAGAGCTAATAAAAAAGGACTTGAATTTCAGATCAGTACGAACTAGCTCGTATGGACGGAAGTCAGATACCAAACACTGTAATCCTATAATGAAATTCAAAATTTTCTAGCAAATTTTCATCAGTTAGGTTTTTGGATTTGGTCAAGCTATTGATACCCTTACATTTCCACATGTTTTACAGTTGACTAGCGTGGAAATTAGATTAATGAGGTTGTTAGACATACCTTTTGCTTCTGAGACATTAAAATATTGGTTTAAGATTCATATTTGTCCATCTGCAATGTCTCTTTACGCTGTTGATGTTATGACGCTTTCAGATTCTCAATAAAATATCTTCGAGAAACAAAAACATTGGTACCTTCTTTTCCTGTTATTGAAAGGCATACAGAACTACCCAGAGTATCACGCATTTTGAGTTCGAACACTCGGGGCAAGTTACAGCGTGGTTCATCCTTTTGAATTATGCAGACCAGAAATAATCTATTTTTTCATTTTGAACTTATAAAATTTTTATTAAACGCGCCTCCATTAATTTGCTGACCGTGGAAAGTTATCTGGTCTGTATTATTCCAACAATTCTTCATCGTTTTCAAAGCAAAACAGCATGGAGAGAAAAATCTTTTAATTTTAAAACCTTTATTAACTGGAAAATATTTTAAATCTTTACTTTCTAAAATTTGACAAATTTCCTATGCCACTTGATAGTTTCCAAAATTTTCACATTTCCATGCAAATTCCTTCTAAGTCCTTGAACCTTTGGCAATTCTTCAACGGAAAAACCTGCTGACGAGTGTTCTAAGCCTATGCTTTCGTTAGAGGTCTGAAACTGCTTAATTCACCAATAAAAATCGCATCAATTACGTCAAGTCAACAGCAATACGGTTTGCGGGGTGTATAGCTCACTTGGTAACGCGGTGGACTCGTAGTGTAAGGGTGATAGCTGATAGGGGTTCAAATCCAGGTCCTGGAATTAATAAAATATTAGATGTGAACTTGTAAGATGATAAGAAATGTGATTGAAAGATTGATATAATGAAGTGGAAAAAGTGCACCACAATCAGTCTGGTACGTAGGGGTTGTCGCCTCACCACAATCATCAGGGAGCTTACGCAATTACGATGACAACGAGGACGGCAACGTCAGTGAAACATAAACTTTGTTTTCCTTGCGGATTTTGTTTAGAATAGAAATCTATTTCATACTATACCACTGGGAAAATTTTATCAGTTAATTACATCATAAGCAGATTTCACGTTCTACACACAACATGAAAAGTTATGTTTTGAAGTCGTACTGAAAACGGAGACGCGAAGATTGCAGTAACTTATGTTTCTCTCGTATTGGTTTTATCCTGTTTCGATAGGATTTCGTTCTATCACAGTTTATCGATAAAACGTTTTGGTATTACAAACAAATTCTTAAAACTTTCATTGCTTCCTGACTCATTAATTTCTGAATATTTGTAAATCACTCTCACGTCGCCGCCCTCGTTTCCGTCGCAGTTGCATAAGGTCTCTATTTATCAGTCTTGTACGTAGGAGTTGTCGCCTTAAAAACTGGGGGACACATCAATGCTCTGTATATCACTGCAAAGCTCTCTGAGCAATTAGCTTGGTATAATAAATTGAAGAAAAACAATTCGGCTTAATAAAGGTAGACGAAAAGTAAGAAGTTGATGTAGTATTTGAGAACGCGTATCATATAGTTTTGAATTAATCGAACTTATGGATCACAATTCTTCCAACACACCTTTGCTGTCCTTTTACTTTTTCTGTGCTTTCACAAATTTCTTCCAAATTTTTTTTCCAAATTTTTAACATCTATTTTTCACGGGACCCATATTGACAACATAATTTTACACGTATTTATTTGTATATAATGTGAATGGGTTGTCCTGTATAAATATTTGGCAATAAATAAATATAATAAATAAATAAATGGAACAAAAACGCACGTGAAACTTTCCGTCACTTTGGTCAGCATAATTAATTGTCAGCATTTTTAAATGTCTACCACAAACGAACGTGACATGTAGCTTGACTCTGTTGAGTTCTGTTCTACAAATTACGTATTGATTAATTGATTGAATAATTGGCTAGCACTTCCACGCAGAGGTTTCAAAATATGTCGGTAGTTGATTGGAAAAATTTTCTATTAGTAAACAAAACTTGCGTTTTGTGTGTACATTCGAAAACCATAACATAATTAAATTCAGTATTTTAAAATGAATTTAGGTTCCCTACAGAATTTCAATTTAAAAAGGATAAAAATTAAAAACATGTGACCGAAAGACGCTGAGCTTAATTGATTGATTGATTTGATTTTAATTACTTTTAGATACTATTTTTAAATTTAAAAGAAAACTGCAAATAGCAAAAATAAATGGGATTTCTTATATCATAGGATCATACAGAGTGAAAACCTGTGAATATATTTTTATAGATATATTTTTGAATTTTAAATTTTTTAAGTTTTTTAATCTTGGTTCTGATAATTCTTTCTAATAATACTTGAGCAGTCGACCTAATTGAAGGATAGATAATTGCAGTTTACCTTCTCTTCAATTAGTTAAAAATATTCAGACATTTGTTTTTATGAAACATTTTGTTGATCTTTTTTTGTTAGAATTACGAGGTACAAGTCTTTGTTTTTTAAGTTTCAATTTATGTATTTTTGTGCATTTATCCTATTTATACTCATTTATACTCAGTTGTCCATACGGACTCTTTTTGATGCGTTACATTGTTTCACGGTAATTATTAAGTTATATAGTGAGACAATTTTCGGACAGCTGAGTCCATACGGACAACCGAGTCTTAAAGTATGTGTCGGGGCTTTATTACCTGGAGGGTATTACAAAAGGAGTTATTACGGGAAATGGGCGAATTTGATTGGCTTAGAAACCAGTTATTACAAATTGTCGTCAATCCATTAGCAATGTTTATGGGGCAATACGGAAGATAACGTTTTCAGATCGGCTTAAACGAACTAAACGACGGGCATTATTCGCCTGCGTAGTTTTGTCGAGCATGGTAGCTTTACACTGCTCGTATTTTTAGCCACTGGCAGGATAGGAAAAGAGAAGAAAAATACAGCGAAGTAACGACCGGGATAAGACGTAAGCTCATGTTCTCGCTGATAAATTCAATCAGCACGTCTCTGCGTGGAAGTCGAAACACAATCGCAGACTCTAAAGTCATCGATTGCTGAAGGAAAGACGGGGTTTTAATCTGCTTGCAGTTGTCAGCGAAGGAAAGACGGAGGTTTAATCTGCTTGCGTTTCTCTTTGTTGTTATTGTTGTTTCTTTTTCTTTTATCGCATTTTGATTCAGTCAAAATAGAATATCTGAAGGAACAGCTACTTAAACCATTGGATGACTTAGAAAACGTTTCAAATAACGACAGTTTAGAAGAATCTAAAATTTATGAAGGACTTGATTATGTATTTAACCCAGATGACTTTTTGAATAATTTAACTTCCCAAGATCATTCTAGTAGTTCAAAGAAAGATGCTACTATTGAACCAATACATTCTTTTACTTCTGAAGTAAATCTATTAGGGGAATCTCTAGCTCCATCTTACGGGTTTTTATTACTTGTGTCTTAAGGAAGACATCATAAAGCTGCCTGGAGGAGAACCCAATGCAATGATTTTTGCATTCGAAAGTTCATCAAATTTTCTCAACGTTCATTTCTTTAAACGAGAAATGAAGACGCCGTGTGTAAATTTTTTTGTTTTTGTTTTAAAAAAAATTTATATCCAACGTCTTTAAGTTCAGTAATAAAGAATAACCACATTGATAAGTATCAGTAACTATTCTATCCGACGAGATAGTCGATGTAGACCTGTTATGTGTTATCAGTTTATCATTTTCTACCGATGTCTATTTTTTAAATGTGTTTGAACGTAGCTTTTTCGTATCAGTTAGTTTTGACTACTATACCGAAATGTGTAGCTAGCAGTTTATTTGGTATTTCATTGTAGTGTGTGGATTGTTATTATTAAGGTAAACGAAGGTAGCAAGATCATTATCATATTGTTTTGATAGTATTTGAATGATACCTTTTTTAGATTATAAAATTGAATAGTATAAATGATTGTAATGCAAGAAGAGAGTGATTACATACATATTTACATGGTTTTTGTATCATGATGCACAAATGGAGTTTTGGGTTTTGACATTTCCACAATTCATAGCAGAATAAAGAATTGAAAGATAAAAACGTCTGAAAAGGTATTGTTTTTGTTAGCTTTAGTTAATAAGGAAATTTGAAGGTATTTAACATTTCGGGAAACGTTGGCAACAAAACATTAACGACTAGAAACAAATGAGGAGAAGATGATAGCAATCTGGAAGAGGGCATTTCCAGTTGGCTATTATCGCGAAGGTATATCCGAGAAAAGTACGTGTTGCAGACGTGAAGATATTAACAGGTAGGACGCACTGTCGTCATTATACTTTCCCGCCGGAATGTACGTAAAGGAATGTCTTTATTGCGAAATGTTGGACTTATATTATTGCGAATTAGTCTAATAAATCGCGTAAAATAAACAAAATTTACTCTCAATTTACCAACGATTTCCTTTTTTTGTTCTCATGTATTGACATAGTAAAAGGGTTATTATCACTACGATCGAAGCTTTCTTAATTTATTTTTTATTTCTGCGTTTATTCCTCATACAATGTGAGATTCCGAAGAGCGACCATACTACTAAAAGACGGTTTCAATAAGTCACAGTACTCAATCGGTCCAAAATCTTTTACAAACCATGGCCATGGAAACCAAAATGATATCATCTTCTTTGGTTACACGGCACAGCTCAAAAAAGACTTAATGGATGTTATTTCTATTTGCGCAAGGGCTGTCTCGTTTTGTTCACATACAAAATATAATCCATGGAACATACTTTAAAATGACATTTGTAAATTTGGTTTAACATGTACGAAATGTTATTGCTAATTAGTTCTGCAAATAATGCCACATTCTGTACATGTTGTCAAAGCATGACAAAATTTTGTTTAAAAAACGTTTACTTGAAGCTTTGCTAATATTGTATCTAGGGTGCTTACATTTACAAGAAGAAGTACAAATTAAAACCCTGATTTTTACCACTAAATTCTTTACAAAAGTTATTTCTTCACTCTTTCTGTATTGAACAGTCCTATGATTTTTATCACTAATTTCTTTACGAAAGTTATTTCTTCACTGTTTCTGTATCGAACAGTTCTATGCAGTGTTCACCTTACTTTCTTATGTATAATGACCATAATTGTTTGGTTTACAACAATAGCTTATCTGTGTATCAGCCAATGAAGTATAATATATAACTGCAAGAATAAAAAAAGAGAAATGGAGAAAAAAAGTCAGAGTGGACTTCGGCTAAATCAGAAATTGACGTATGGTGTTGGACATATTTTAAATGATTTGTGTGCATCTATGTGGTTTTCGTATATGCTGTTGTACATGCATAAGGCAGCTAGTTTTGGTAATGTCAATGCTGGTATTTTGATGTTAGTTGGACAAGTAGCCGATGCGTTGGCTACTCCTTTTGTTGGATATGAATCTGATCGGTCAAATAATGTGAGATATGGTCGTCGAAAAATATGGCATTTAGTAGGAGTTTGCTGTGTTGCTGCAAGTTTTCCATTTATATTTAATCTTTGTATTGGTTGTGAACATTCGCCACAATACTCAAGAATGATTTATTACGTTCCTTTCATCATTATCTTTCAATTTGGTTGGGCTGCTACACAAATTTCACATTTATCTCTAATTCCAGAGCTTACCATATCTGAGGAAGAAAAAGTTGAACTCAATGTCATTAGGTAAGGCTTCTTATTAATTATTTCTTATTAATAATTCTTCTTCTTAATTCTATATGATGTTTTGTGAATACAAGATGGGAAAAACTAAATAACAATTTCTTCTTTAGATACTTCTTCACCGTTGCATCAAACGTATTAGTGTTTGTTGTGTGTTTTATTTTGTTTGAATTACCTGATTATAAAACCTCTTCCGATCCGATTAACAGTATCACAAGCCGCGATGCCAAAAAATTTCGGGTGAGCTCGCTAAATTGATTTTGATCGAATTCAAAATAAAATAATATTCTGTGATATTTGTTTTATTTCATTTTAGTATCTTTCCCTTTGTGTTGTGGGTGTTGGATTATTTTTCATGGTTATTTTTCATTTGTTTGTAAAAGAAACACAAAATCATCCACCTTTGTGTGCCAACAATAATGAGGAAAACATATTAACCAGTGACGAGAAGGATGTAATCCAAAAAACAGTAAAAGACTGGTTCAAAACACTCATATTTTATCAGGTAAGTGCTGATGATATATTAAAATTTTAAATTTCCAGGTAACAATATATTTTGTTGCAAAAAAGCCTTAAGGTAATAACCTCATCAAATACTTTGGGTAAGAAAAAGTTTGTTTGTGAATTTGTACTATCTTTAGAATTTTTGGGATTGATTTTTGCAAATTTTGAAAAAAGACTAATATTGCTTATGTATAATTTTTATCGCGCTAACTTTTTAAATTGCATGGCGAATCATTGCCAATTAACACTCTTTTTTGAATACATTCTCCTGCAAGCAGTGCTGTCTCCTGTATTACCAGTACCAATAACCCCCTGTAATAAAATATCTATAGCAGCTTATAATTTGAATCTTTTCTATAACGTATTTTTTAGGTTGGTTTTCTTTACATGATGACTCGATTGATTATTAATGTGCCACAAGTGTATATTTCATACTTTGTTTTGGATACTCTCAGAATGAACAAGGTATTAAAACATTTCAAAGAACACATATTAATCATCTGTTAAGGATCACGTTTGTAAGGGTTTTTAAAATGACTCTTAAATTAAAAAAATAAAATGAAAAATAAAAGAGAACAAAAACAAAATAAAAACAAAGATTTAAAAGGTTTGAGATGACACAGCTAAACTACAAATTCTATTTTTTTTAGAGGTCCATTGCCATTGCCCCTGCTTCCATTTATGTTGGAGGATTTTTGGCGACATTCATTGCCAAAAAATTGAATGCAAAACTTGGTTTGAAGGTAAATGTTTTAGCTTGGAGCTTGAATTTCCTCATTAATTTATCATGGTAAAGTGTTTACAAAGTTCACCAACCAATTGACATACTTTGTTTTGAGGATGTCATCTTCTTTAGGACAAATCAGAAACCGAGCAAATATAATAAATTTGTTATAAAATCTTTCTCAGAAACATATAAAACAGCACCATCAGTCATTAATCTATATATCTATATATTAATATCCAATTCTCTGTTTGTTTGTTTGTTTGTTTGTTTGTTCGTTTGTTTGTTTGTTTGTCACTCAAAATGGTAGAACATAAGCATAAACAGTGGTGGACAAGAAAATATTTCAAGGTAAGTTAGACCATGTAATAAAAGAGAGAGCACGAGAGCGGAATAGGATTGTGTTTATTTTTTGTTGTTGTTATTGCACTACATAGTTCTTTTAATTTTCTTCTCAACAATTTGAAATCTTGACCATGAAATTCCTTAAAGATTTGTTTTTTCTAAACTACAAAGTTGTTTAGGCAACAACTCTCTGCTATATAAATGTAAACAAAGTCATAATCTACAAAGCGTAATTGCGATACATTTCTAGAACCAGAATTGCGTTCAAAAATAAATAAACTCTCATATTTCATGTTGATAATATTTCACTAGAAGATTAAAATTCAGTCGCGTTGCCCGGATAAAGCTTTATATACAAAAAGTTATATTCGATTGTTTAGCTACATTTCAGCTGACGCAATTGCTTCCAATAAACTATAAAGAATTTGTATACAACGAGAGAATAGAATTCTCACATCAATTGAAATCGAATTGTAAATCTTTAAATTGAATTGAATGTTATAATGGAATGTTTTTATATCTAAATCGAATGTTTCTTTGCAAATTTTCTGAAATTCGAATTTTATGCCGTGTAGAAAAATAAAAGGAAGTTCTGATAAATACAAAAAAGTTGATAAGTTAGTTTACTAGTTTACCTTTTCATAGGTAAGGAAGAAAAGATTTTCAGGCTTGTGTATACAGTTCTTTGTGATATGGTATAAGAGCCGACCAGTAAAAGAAGAAGACATTAAAAGGTTAGAAAGAAATTGTGACAGAATGATTAGGTGACAGAGTATCTCTTCTTTAGGAGTTGAGAAAAATAATTCAATTAAATAACTTCAGAGAATATGTACTCCATCGGAGACTGCAATGGTTTGGTCGTGTGGAAAGAATAAAAATTAATGCTTAGCCTCGATTTGCAAAATGCAGGGGTATTGTGGTTGTTTGCACTATAGGAAGGGATCGACCTCGCAAGACTTTTGCGTGAGTAGGTAGGAAAAGAAAGTGCTTTAAAGAAAAGAAAGTCAGTAAGGATGTAGGATGGAAATTAGTCATTATGATCAGTCCAACACATTCAAGCTTGAAAAACGGACGTTAACCCGTGTATGATGATGACGGTCGTTAACAATCTCTTTCGCTAACCATGCTCGTTATAACATAAATATTGACAAAGGGGGATAGACTTTTAAGAGTTATCTTGCAATGACTTGATTTTTTATTTTTTATTTTCTTTAGTGCACATTCTTCTGTGGTTTATGTCTTGTGTTTGGAGCTAGGTATTTTGTTTCTTGTATGTTTTTGAATGAAGCCTCCCTAAACATAGATTCTGTAAAAACCTGGGCGGAATAAATCGAAGAATAAAAAAGGAACAAAAAATGTTAATGTATGAAATTGATAGTAAATTGAATGTAAAAATTTCGTTCCAGCTCATAGAAAAACCTTTTCTGACAAAAAAAATCCTTCCGGTTATAATCCCCCCTCTTCCCCCCGGATATAATCCCCCCCCCCCCCCCCCCCTCAGGTTATAAGCCCCCCAAAAAGTAGGTTTGAATTAATATAAGCCCAGGGCTTATAACCGGGATTTTACTGTATTGTATAGTTGATAGAAATTTTTACTATCAATGCACTTTTTTGGAGATCTCTTTTTTTATGCCAATCTTGATCCACATCAAAATGTATTAAATATGCTGTACTTCATTATTCCAAACCCTATTGGCTATATAGACGAGGCGCAATAATTGACAAAATCGTATAGTTTATTTCAACAGTGTAGAGTTACTGTGATCACAGGTCCGATTAATTCATGATCGCCCCGCTTAGCTGTAATCCTGCCTCTCAGCTGTAATCGGCCCTAGTGTATTGCAAAGTCAAAATATAAACAAAACTTCAAGATTAGAAATTTTTAGACGTGATCTCCATGATTCGAATTGTGATTGGTTTAAAAAATATCGTTCGATAAAAACAAATATTGCGACGAAAAGAGAAAATGAATCAAAAAATTGACATGAACAAAATATAAGGATAATGATTAATACTAGTAATAGCATACAACCTGCAGAGACTTTTGGGATAATATACCATGTTTCATTTCTACAGTATTTATTACCAGTATTTATTCGCATTATTGATCCGAATTTATTGGATTTTTTTGCTCTACGGAAATCCAATAAAGCATTTAAAAAGGCCCCACAATAATATAATGTTACTATTTTAGTATATGGTTCTATTTCATACAACAAATAAACCACGAGACGTACCGTCAGGAATCTTATGGTAGCGCTGGTATATTGGGTATTGGCAGTTCAACCCTGTTGATTGCGTCTTTAGCTATGATATCCGAAATGATTGGTAAAAATACTGTGAGTCATTATTGTTCGTGGAAATCATCAAAACTGGAATGCCATTTGTTGATTTTCGTTCAGTAATATCTTATTTGACTCATTTATTACGATCGGTTATACAGGACACAAGTGCTTTTGTTTATGGATCAATGAGTTTTCTGGATAAACTTTCAAATGGTGCAGTTATTATGATAATTCAGATATCACAATCCTGGAAGAATTCTGTGTAAGTTCTTTTTCACGATGTTCAACACTTTGTGGCAGAAACCTCATAATAAAATATCATTTTCCCTACAGTAGGGTTACTAATTGTTCTAAGATATGTCAATGTTCATTTCATAGGACTTGTAATCCTGGATGCCAAAAATACTATGGTCAAATCATGGTGTTTATTCCAGGAATTGCTGCGGCTTTAGGCTTGATCGCTTTGATTAGTATTGGTAAAAAATCCATCAACACCACGGTGACTGGTCAGCATTCTACGGTGACAAGTCAGTTTTCTATGTTATCATATCTAAATCTGTAACTACCCAGTGGGCAAAATCTTCAAAAAGTCTATGAGTAGGAGTGTTTTCTATAGGAATGGCAAGCAATATCGCCTGCTGTTTCAATAAAAAAATCCTTCCTCCACAGATACTCTTTAAAGATTTTAGCCACTGGGTGTCAAAATCTTAAGTCACTAGAAAATTCCTTTCTCTGGAAGGATATTATCTACATTATAACTTAAACTATCTAAAGTCACATGATACTCTAATTACTGTGTCTGTGTCTGTGTTGTGACGTAATCACATTATTGAAAATATGACAATGAGTTAATATAATAGGCCTATGGTAACTATGGTAACTATGCAGGAATGAAGAAATTGAGATAATTAATAACGCAGTAGTTTATCCTGATGAACAACCCTTTTGAATGTTTTGCACTTCTGTTTATTTGAACTTAAATGATTATGACAAAACGTCAGTTCCGACGACGACGACTCGTCACAACTACGACGACTCGTCACAACTGATAAATGACATTATCATATACTTTACAGCGCAGAGAAATCACAGTATTTTCCGTGGCGCTATCGGATAATGCTATTATCCGACAGCAAAAAAAATTATCCCATAGTGATTATATAAAAACTTTTTCTCTGCCGAATCCAATAAAGCATTTAAGTAGGGTCCACAATAATATAAATTTACTATTTTAGTATATGGTTCTATTTCATACAACAAATAAACCACGAGACATACCCGTCAGGAAGCCTATGGTAGCGCTGGTATATTGGGTATTGGCAGTTCAACCTTGCTTATTACGTCTTTAGCTATGATCTCAGAGATGATTGGTAAAAATACTGTCATCATCATTCTGGAAAATCACCAACCATGGATTGCCATTTGTTACTTCTTTTCAAAGAATTCTCGTAATTCTTTTATTTGAGTAGCATAAATAAGATTACTTCGTAACCAAGGGTTTATGAAAATGACAGATACACGGAGAACAATTATTCAATTAAAAGTTAAAAGTGAAATTTCCATTATTATATTCCAATATTTTTTATATTTTTATTTTTTCCCTAACTTAATGTATAAAATACCATATTTTGATAAATAGTTATGGATAAAAAATTTTGAACATGTCTTCCTGTTTCTGTTATTTGCATTAAAATTGTTCAAGTGAATCTGAGGAGTTATTTTTCTACAGTTTTGCGTACTTTGCAGGTAACAGGAATATCGAAGTTGTTCTTCAAACTCAACAAAATCTGTTGCACCAGCAAATTATGAAATTCTTTTTTCTTGTTGTTCCACATTTTTGAAAAGCACCTTTTGATATTTCAATGCAGTTCTCTCTTTTTTAAAAAAACCTATATCAATATCAACGGAAAAAGACTAGAACATTAAAAACATATGTACATGCTAACAGACGTTGCAATTTTCTAATCTTCTGCCAAAATGTACCGCCTTGGTATTATTGGTATTATTGGTATTATTATTATTATTATTGGTATTATTATTATTATTATTATTATTATTATTATGTATTTAAATTGCATGAATTTTATTATGATCTTATTTCTACCTGTTGAAATATGTTGTCGTTCGAATTTCCATGATTTATGTATTTTGGCGCTTTTTTGCCTAACTAAAACGTTTTGTTGGAATTTTTTTAAAAATACATACGAGTGAATGTCTTGGAGAGGGCAATTAATTCTTATACTTTTCGAAGAATTGCTCTTTAATTAGAGAAATGTGACGTCAGAAAGTGACGTCGAAAACACACCAACAACAAATTTGTTTGATAATTGGAATTTCGTGTCATTACTAATCTGAGTTTAATCTTACATTACTTGGATCCTATTGTGGATATATTTTTTTTGAGAAAATTTGGGCAATTATTATTTTGTAAATATTCACAAATTCTATGAAAAGTGTGCTGTATTTTTATGAAGATTGTGCGTTCTCAATGACATTCCATCTAATCACTTTGTTTCAGCAATACTCCTTTAACAAAATTTGGTCAAGTAAGTACATCCGTTTCAGATATCAAAAGATATCTTTAATCATGGAGATGTCACGTGATATAAATACTGAGTAATAAAGTTAAAGAAACAATAAAAATAATAATTATATAATAACAATAACAATAAAAAAAATTTCATAAAAATGAGGCTGGAAAACACCGTGTTTAAACAGAAATTAAGGAAAGGTAACAAATTTGTGTACCATATTTATACGTTAATATTTTGCGGTGGCGGAAATTCAAGTTCCACAAATTTTATTAAAACCCCTGCACTGAGGAGTCAAAAATTTGAACTGATTCTGCGAGAAATGTTATCTACTTTCAAATGAGGCTAACTTACAGCTCTCTAAATGCTTACATTTCGCAAATACGCGAACATAGTCAACACATCAAAACTGGGCACTAAGGACGAGTATACTCATCTTCGGCAGTCAACATGATAAGGGCATAAATTTAAGCGATGTTGCCCCCAAACCTTCCAAAATTAGTTTCGTCAAAAATAAGAGCCCCTAAACGGAAATAAACGGTTTTCACACGCAGACACACGCAGACACACGCAGACCAACGGAAATGCTGTTCCCGTTATGGCAGCACATGTTTATTATAAGCCTGCCGATGATTTTCCAAAAAATCTCAATATTGGTAAATGAACGATAACTTCATTTACCTGCTACTGATGACATAAAGTAACATATCGGCCGTCTGCACAAAAGACATCACAGCGAGGAAAACAAGTCTCGACCTGCAGGTCCTTCATAATAACAGTGTTGTAATTTATTTTCCACTGACGAAGTCAACCTATATAAATATAAATAAATAAGAAAAAAATGTCATTTTTTTGAAAATATTTTTCTACTTGAAAATTCTCAACCATTTGTTAAGTAATCTCCAGAGCCACTATTTGTTCCAAAAACAAGTGCAGTGAAACTGTCATGTTCTATTTAAGGGATCCCTTCTAGATACTCCCTTTCCTTACCTTCTTCGTGGCGTCTGAAAATTTGTGATGTTTTCAGGGATTCGGAAGTCTTGGAGTTTTCCTTTTCTCCAGAAAACCCTGGCTTTGATGTCTAGCATTGACTGTCACCAGTGTTTGCGCTTAGTTATTGGAACTGTTTGTCAGTCACGGGGATAAAAGGGGGTTCAGCCTGGGCATCTTTACAGACTTTGTCAATGCAAGTAGTCAGAAAGTCTCTGATATTGTCATGCCGTTGAGATATAAACCCGCCCTTTTTACAGGATATTTCGTGCAGTTCATCAATTCTTTCACCATATACACAGCCGGTTGGAAGGTTCGGTAGTCTTTCATTATATCTAAGTCTCGGCGCATCTTTGAACATTTCGTTTTAATTGTGATGGGAGATGGGAGATTATCGTGGATAGTAACTTTTCGTTACCTTTTTCGTTTTAAAATTTCTGCGTTGACACGGCACTTTATTTCCCTAGATGATTTTCCATTTTCTTCACGCTCTATTATCGTATGAGTCTAGGTTAGTGATCTTGACAGAACCTTGATGTTGTTCTTTAGTTTCTGTGGCCTTGTCCTTCAACGGTTGGGTTTAATGACAATAAATCTCGGTTATAGTTATACATGGTCCTCCGAATAAAGAACTTTTCGTTTAAAAGATCATGAATAGGTTTGACAAATTCTTCGAAGCCTTTTATTGTTCGTTATATTACTTTGATCGAAAAGCTTTGATGTATGCTGTATAAGCTGTTTGTGGCTGTGTTTTTGATATTTCAGGAAGTACTTGGAGTTGCTTTTTCCAACCATCACCTAAATGGTACATTACTCAGTTTTAAAGGAATCTGAACCTAAGTATGCACCCAAGTGATTCTGAGCTTGAGAAGTGATTATTACTGAATATCCAAATATAGAATTCGCTTGTTGTGTTACTTCGTCGTTCTTAACTAACAATACACAATTTTCCGGTTTGTGAAGTAACATATTTCCGTCCGATTCGTTCTAAATTCAAATACCTAATATTTCTAATACTGTCCCAGCACCATTTGCGTCATTAGCTTACCCAATAACCACACTTATTGTTTGAGTGATGGCTCTATGATCCTCAATGCGTCTATTATGTTCACTGTGCTAAGGAAGTACCATGGCATCGCTAAAGGGTCACCATGCGTAGTTCCTTCATGTGATAACAGAGTGGGTTCACTACTAATATATAACTTAGCTGGTTAACGATAAGTTTTGGTAAGGTAGATCGCCAAGGTTGGGCATGTAACTCGGATGTTGTGTAATGCAACCGATCGATTTAAGCTGTTAAATGCATTTCTTGCGTCGTCTTGTCGTCTTGTTCGAAAATCTTTTTCATCGAATGGTGACCGCCTCAGCGCCTGATCTCCGGCCAGCACAGGTTTGCAAAGATCCTACGGCTTCTGTTATTTCATTCTTACAATGGTGACTAATTACCTCCCTACTTGTTTACTGAGGATTTTATATGGACTTATATTTGGGGTGTTGTTCATACAACGCAGAAGAGTACATTACCAAGAACATTAGAAGACAAGGATCCGTTGGGATTTTGTTTCACTTACAAATGTTGATTAAATAACTGGAGTCTAATACTACTCACGAAAAACGCAAGATGTGTAAGGATTTGAATGATCGAGGTATAAAATATGCTCGTTTTTGTTCAAGTAGATCTATAACGGCTATCGTGAATAGCCGTTCAATGAGGCAATAAATTTGTTGTTCAACTCGATAGACCAACTTGAAAAGTCTTTAAAGTAATAGAAAATCGCAAAATTTTCTTTTCTTTTTTAAACAAACTTAAACTTTCTTTGTTTCAGTTTTGCATTATGTGCTCACTTTCCTGGTAACGAAATTGCTATTTTTGTTTTACTTACAAATGTTGATTGAATACAACTATCACTACTATCAATGAGGCAATAAATTTGTTGTATAAACCAACTCGAAAATTGTTTAGTGTTAGGAAACATTATCTACTGTTATCTAGGATTTTGGACTATACCTTTTAGGTTACTACGCTTACCTGGGTTACATCTTGCTTGAACATCAACATGCTAATCCTGTACTGCAATGTTTCTCACGTTTGCTGTTAGAAAGTCATCAGAAACTATTGGTAGAAGGAGAGAAATGTGGTGTCGTGCCGATGTAGATGGCGTTCCCATAGTTCAGTTTGGATAAGCGAGGTTACTAGTTGATTCTTTATTTCACTTCTTTCAGCAATCTCATTGATTTCAGTGTGATGTAACGGCTGCAGATGGTGTTATTATATTCTCCTTCCATTCTAGGTGGTCATTAAAGGTGACACTAAGAATTTTCAGAGTTGTACTTAATGCTAATTCTTGACCATCACATACTATCGTGTAATTTGGTGTGTAATCTAACTTGGTGCAGACGTTTGAGTTGTTTGGTGCTAAATACCATTGTTTTGGTTTTATTGTTGTTGAAGACCAAGTTTAAAACAGTTGACCAATTTTTTAGATTGAAAAGATCAGTGGTTAGCTCTGTAGCTGTTTCTGTTAGATCGGCTGGTTTGTAGTGATCATAAAGGGTGGTGTCGTCGTCATATTAGAGCGAATCGGTTGTTTGTAGATATTTCGGCATGTCGATCACATAGAAATTAAAAAGAATCGGTCTAAGAATTGAGCTTTGTGGGATTCCAAATCTGCTGGTGAGTAAACTGGATGATTTGTACATAGTGTGGACGGTTGGTATGGTATTCTGTCATCCAGTGTAGAAATGATTTTGAGAAGATTAGTTGGTGTAATTTTGAGAGAAGGGTATAGTAATCGATCGTGTCAAAGGCTTTAGAATAATCAGCGACCACTGCAACTGTAACTTCTATCCATTGTTTTTAGCATCCCATTTCTCTGAAGTTTTCTTCCTTTCATCGAAAGTTTCTGTGTTTCCTTGTTAGTAAAGTTTTCGAAAAAATCAGGATCTCAATTTGCACCCACCACAGTCACTGTCGAACGAAACTGAAAAATCTACAAATTTCAAGAAAATTTTGGAGGAAAATTGACTAAACTAAAAATATTTTAAAAATGATTAAGAAAAAAATTCAATCAAATTTTATTACAGTTTGCGAAAAAATACAGCAGCTGAGGATGAGAATATTGAATATAATACAGATACCAAAAGTTCCGAATCGGGAAAATAAGAAAAATAACGTTTTCTGATTGGCTTAAACAAACTAAAGGACGGACATTATTCACCAGTGTAGTTTTGTTTTTCCTGGAAACGCAAGATGGTAGCTATAGCAAAACATCTATTGTTATTGGTAGCCAAAAGTATAAAGACGATTATGTTAACGAGCTTGTCACGAGGTAGTCGAGAGAACTACAACTGTTATCAAGAATAGCCGAAATACAGCCACAAACAGCCTATGCAGCATACGTTCAGGGCTTCCGAAGTAAATTTAGGTATTTTCTACGAACGATTCCACATATTACCAACAGCTTGCAACCTGTAGAGGGCATAACGAGGAACGAATTCATTCCAGCGATTACTGGAGGCCATCAATGCTCTGACAAAGACAGAGAGCTTCGACAACTCGAGTAAAAAAACAAGCCATTAGTGGAATCAGTGAAGAGGCAACAAAATGCAACAGAAGGAAGAAAGAAAGAAAATGAAAGCAGAGGTAAAAGATATTCGTAGAAAAGACCATCAACAAAAACTGGAATAATCACGAATGACTTGATTCAAGAATCTGGGACCTCATATTGGTTAAATACCATACTTCTATAAGATCATGCGATTACTCGTTGAATAAGCAGAAGTTTCGAGACGCAATTAGATTGAGATATAATTGGCTACTTTCTAACCTTCCAACAAGATGAAATTTGATGTGGATCACTCAATGTCCTGCAAAAAGGCGGATTTGTAACGCATAGACACAACGAATTACGTGATATGACAGCCAGATTTTTGGACGAAGTGTGTGAAGACGTGGAAGGTGGAATCCGTATTGATGTCATTGACAGGCGAAGAGTTCCAACAAAGAACACTAAAGTGACAAGACGGTGCAAGGCTGGATATCGGTGTAAACAATTTCTGGATCAAACGAAACAGAGAAAAAACACCATAATAACGAAAAAATTCTCGAATAGAACAAGGTAGTTTTTCTCCGTTAGTTTTCAGTATAAATGGTGGCATGGGAAACGAATGTCGAACATTTTATTCA
Source organism: Turritopsis rubra (assembly GCA_039566895.2). Lineage (NCBI taxonomy): Eukaryota > Metazoa > Cnidaria > Hydrozoa > Anthoathecata > Oceaniidae > Turritopsis > Turritopsis rubra. Next base: position 12,303,842 of record CM077619.1, on the reverse strand, counting down.
AGACTAGCAGATCTCCTAGCTGAGAAGAGGCATTTGTCAAAATCATTGGTGTCATATTGGATGAAGAGAAAAATCCACTTTGCTTTGTGGCAATTGATGCTACTATGCGTACAAGGCTCGAGAAGCATAAAACGTACACACGAGCTTCACGAAATTGCCGAAACACTGTCAAAACAAAAAGAAGTCACTGTTGTGATTGGAAAGAAATCGATTGTAACTTAATGTTTAACAAGGTTGGAAAATATGTGTTAATATAATGGGGGGATATGGTAGCTTCTAACTTTATATTCCATTCTAAGAATAATCTTGTAAAATAGCCAAGTCTATAGTCCTGATTTTAAATGTTCTGTCCTTGTTTGAATTACAAAAGCAGCCCTGATATACAGGGTTCAAGTATTAAGACCTGTCTTTTTTGATGGTACAACGATATTTAATATTACACTACCAAATTTACCCCGATTGTGTGACATCATAGATGGCCGTGGTGTTATCTTGAAGACAAAAAGCTCCCCACATTGACCACACTCTGACAAATTTCTTCTTTTAACATTTCTTTGTTCTGGAAATTATATTGTATGTTGAATAAATTATTTTAAACAAAATAGTGTTCGGTAAATTACAAAATAACTAAGAAACAAAAATCGTTTAATCAAATCAGATATCGAGAAATTATTATTGGTCAGCGCGGAAAGCTATGGTTGCTCATTTGTAGCAAAATTCAACGAATATTTTAACATTTTACGAAACGAAATTCATTCATTCAAAGAATCGTTTTTATATGTTCAACGAATAATTTTTATGTGTTCAATGCAGACATTTTTTCATTCAACGAACAATTTTTTCATTCAACGATGATTTTTTTATTCAACGAGCGATTATTTTATTCAACGAACGATTTTTTTTATTCAACGAATAGTAATTTGCAGAACCATATAAATCTGGTCTGTGCATTTAATTATAATGCTCTAAGGACGTACAACTAAAAGTTCCCCATGTCTCTCTTGGTTTTTCTCAACGTTTTCAGCGTGCTGTTCAAGTTTTCACAGGGAAAGGGAAAGATTTGAAGAAGATTTGAAGAAGTCAAAAGTAATTAGGTCTTTACACTAGTTTTGGGCTTGGAATTGATTAATTTTTTATTTCTTTATTTCTTTGTTTTTCTTTGGTCATTTTAATGGTTCTGTTGATTTGATGGTTCTGTTGATTTAATGGTTCTGTTGATTTAATGGTTCGGTTGAATGATAAACCTAGGCGTTGTTTGTAGTGTTGCAATTTTGTTACTGAGACAATGTATTATATTATTTTATTTGTGTTAAAGCTTATGCTAAAACTCTTGTCCAACGTTTATTTCTGCGTTTTAAATCCCTTTAAATCAGGAAATTTCAATCAACGACTATTTTAGTGAATTAAAATCTAAAATAATTTTTGTTCATGATTGACTACACGAGAAATGCGAAAAGTTGAAACGTGGTTCCTGGTAACAAGATTTTGATTAGCCAATCAGATTGCTACGAAATTTCCGTCGCTACATTTCCCGCCTAGTGGAGATACGGCTCAAAGTGTCCACTTGATCGCGCGAACAAATTTAGTTTGCTTGGTAGAAGAAAGTCTACTCCGGCGAACAGGAAAATATTTTTCGCTTTGGTCTATTCGAGCGTGCGATCAAGTGAATACGATCCTTCAAGAAGCTGCCGTCCGTGCGTACAAAAGTTTAGATTGACTCGATAGTGCAAGGCCAATAGCTGAAATCTGTTTACTCGTGTTAAGTGAGGCCCCGGGTAGTAACTAATTAACTGAAGCGGGTTTAGAAGTTTGAGTCGCAGAAGTTGAAAACCAATTCTAATTTTCGCTGTTTGAAATAAATAGAACCTTTTCGCATCGTAGCAAAAACTTTTAGCCGTAACATTTCAGACACCATTAAAATAAAAGTTACGAATAGTTCTTGTCTCGTTCTTTCAAATGTTTTATCTAAGTTGACATGGTGGTCATAAATTATTTCGTGAGCACTCTCTAATAATTGACGAACGCCTAATGTCTGATTTGCTGCATAATTTTCTATACTAATTTCAGGACCAGGCAATGTTTCTGTAAGTACAAATGGAAATCGTTGAACATGTGAAATACCTTCGTTGAACATAAAAATGTCATTCGTTGAATAAAAAATATTCAGTTGTTGAATATGAAAATTATTCGTTGAATGAATGAATTTCGTTTCGTTGAATGTAAAAAGGATTCGTTGAATTTTGCTACAAATGAGCAACCATAGCAAGCAGCTGTACGTACGTAATTCCAAGATTTTTTGTCCACAGATGTAGGCTGATTCCGCAAAACATTGGAATAGGGGCTGTCCACAAACCGTGGTTAATGGTACACTACAACTTATATGAAGTAATTTAATTATTGTGAGTGCGGCCTAAAATACAAAAAACGTGCAATCCTAATTTGTGTTCCAGAGAACGACACAGTGCAGCACTCAAGGTTAGAAAATTCTTACTGCTTTTTTTTTATAATGACATTGATTTTGTGAAAACTGTTCGATCCCATTTTCGATTTTTATTCCCTCCTCTTCTGTCCCTTAAATATTAAGTTAAGCATGAACTGATAAAAGTATAATTCAGATTCCCCTATTTCATCACTTGTCAGTCACGAAGGTCTAACCACAAATATTTCATTTTTTTATACAAATAAACTAAACCACTGAAATAGATCACAAACCACAGGGCAGCCTTCAGACAAGTGCTTACTTAAGTAAACACTTCACCGAGTTCAGCATTGTATTTATACAGCTTTTCTTTCACTTCATCCAGGCGGCTTGTGATAAAATTTAGTGCTACCAGCAAGGTATTAGTCGATGCAAAAGTTGTTGTCTGTATTATTGTGTAGCTATGTTACAGTATATTTAGTAAGAGAAAAATAAAATAAATAAATATGTCCGAAAACTAAAAGTACAAATAATATCTTCATCTTCTTCGTTTTGTTCAAACTTTCAAAATAATTCGTTACTAAAGGAATTTTGACCATGAATTTAATGTGCATTCGAAGTTTACGCATTTTTATAATGAAAAGTGAGAGAAGAAATGAGTAAGTATATTTACATACGCAATAAAGTACTTAGATACCCGATACGACGATAGTACCCGATACCCGATATGACGGAGGGTGTGTTTTAAGTGGCAAAACAAATAGAAAGAGGAAAATATTGTAAATATTGTAAGTATTGACGTCATCCTAATTAAGAACATCCTTTCGAGCAAAAACATATCTTTTGGTTATTGCTGGAAAAGTGCATGCAAAACAACTGACCGAATTACTTGGAAAGAAAAATAATGCATGCAGCGTTTTGAAATATAGGAGAAAACACTTTTGTTATCATTATGAAAGAAAAGAGCTACATCCGCCCATCCGCCCATCCAGATACACAACTGCGTCAAGTGATTAGTGACAGTAGTAGCAGAGATCTTCACGTAAATAAAAGACGCATACACGGTGATAGCATTTTTTTGAAACACCTCATTTAGAGAAAAGAACGGGAAAAAATTAACCACGGCGAAGTTAGAGGCAAATATCTCGATAACCCATGCCAATAAATGATGACACTAATAGGGGTCTTACAATTGGCACGTGACACAATTTTGGGGAATTTCGGAACTGCGAGGTCACATCACGATGTCAATAAAATCACTGATATATCAACGATATCTCACTAACACACTGTTCGTGATCCCATTTTTTTTTTCTAGTTATAACATTACAACATAGTACTTTCCCTTTGATATTTTATTTTTTCAAGGATGGATAATACTTTTGGTTCCATATAAGAGTGGTGCATAATGGACTGTAACTCACATGGATGAGAGAATTTAGTATCGGTAAAAAATTCTACTCGGGGTACAAATTTATATATTTTTGAAAACCACAGTCAAAAATGAAAACACCGGCCCTTTTAATGCCGCGTTAAGAAAATTAAGGGGCCACATCGTCAAAAGGATCAATTATAAAGGTAGTTTTTTCGTCCCCAGGGCTTCTTCACCTTTTTAATATGCGGCGCAACGACGTCGATTAGCATATTATCGACGTAATAAACGACGTAAAATCGATGTACTGACGAGCAAAATATAAACTTATAATAATGAATAATAATAAAAAAAGATGTTATTAATTTATTATTTATCCGCTATCTTTTATATTTACTTATCGCATGTATGTATTTACGGTAAATCGGAAACCGTATGGGGGGGATTATGGAGGCCCGGAAAACCCGAGTTAAAAAATCGAGTTATAAAATCGAGTTATGCATTATGACGTCATAATTCGGGTTATTAACTTGAAATTTTTAATTTTCGATATCACTTCGAGTTACTAGCTCGAAAATATATTTCTCGCTTCTACAATTTGAGTTACTAACTCGAAATAACTTTTTCAAATAAATCAAGTCGATTTTTCTCGAGTTATCGTGTCTGCAATTGTTCAATTCTAATGAAAATTTGTGCGTGGAACAATTTGACAGTGCTAATTTTGATTTACATTTCTTAATGTAAAAATGGGATTAAAATTAATCAGTTAAGGATGTAGATAGGTAATATGGAAGTCCTAATGATAAGCAATCCTTATATTAATAATAATAATAATAATGGTTTATTTCAGGGCTTATCCATTTACATGGCTCTTCATCCCATATTTACATTAATTGTGTTTACACCGCATGAAAAGCCAGACATCCCTCAACGTATCCGCAGAAACACGCGCCTTGCCCACCGGTTTACGCACGCAAACCAGCGGATAGTGCACGCAATCGCGCAAACACGCAAAAGAATGTGCGACTTCCCATGCAGTGTTACCTGTAGAAATCCCTAAAAAGCTTATAAACTCGGTAGTCAGAATTGGCGCATTTTTAGGGATGTCAACAGGTTAAATTAAAAATTAAAAAAGATTAAAAAAATTTTTATTTACATTTGTTTTGATTAAAAATCTTATGGCGCACACAGACACACCACCGCGAACTATCAGCTGTTGCAGCAAGGTAGTTCATGATGGGGAGTCCGTACGCGACCTGAGAAACGAAAAGGGCAGAAAAAAAGAAAGAAAAACTTCGGATAGACAGCAACGACTAGCACTGCGCAAAAATCATACTATCCAATAGGACAACACCAAATTTCGCACAGTGTACGTCATCGAGACCATGAAAATTGGCAGTTGGCTATAGTCACAAGTGATTGCGCTACAAAACGAACTGATCGGTAACTGTTGGTAGTTGGCCCTGCTCCACGGCAATCCACGAGAGTCCCGGAAAGTTTTGTATAGCTTGATAGAAAACTATCCAACACCGTCGCGTATTGCACGTGAGGCAGTATCACTTGTGCCAACCAGTAGATGCAACCGCCAACCTCACTAAAAAAAAACAGTTGTTCTCAATTTTAGTTACTTGCAAGTTTGCTTGCAAGAGCAGAGTCAATTAAAAACCTTTTGAGAGAGTTCTTGAAAGTATTATGACTTTCTTCTCCTCTTATATTTGCAGGAAGCTCATTAAATTCCGAGCTAGCATAACCAGCAAATGTTTTACGTTCTCCAGTTGAAGTAATTTTATAATTTTCGTAATCCGTAAATTACCTTTCCTTTTCCTGAACGATAGACCCAAATATTTCGGAAAGGTCGGTTCGTAAATTGCTTTGTGAGTCATTTTCATCAAGTTGAACTTAATTCGATCTTCGGTTGGTAACCAATTTAGTTCTAACATATCAACGGTTATCAAATATTATGTATCTTTCAAACATTCTTAACAACAGTTGTACCATGACACTTTCTACGCTGACATATTTTACTTTGAATCTCGGAACAATTTGGGATTAAAAATGGAAAAGTAAGGGGATTTCGGGCAGGGGATTGGTGGTGGAGATGATTTGAATTCGACGATGACTCGACATGATTATTTTGAAACTAATGCTTATAATATGAAAAATTATTGTTTTTGCTATCCAAAATATTTTGAAAATTAAGCAGACACGATAACTCGAGAAAAATAATTTAAAACTTAAAAAATTTCAAGTTAATAACTCGAATTATGACGTCATAATCCATAACTCAATTGTATAACTCGATTTTGTAACTCGGGTTTTCCGGGCCTCGGTATTATGTATAAAAAATACAGATACCGAGAAAAATAAAAAATTAACGACGTAATTCGACGTGATAGCCAGTTTTTTCATAATGGCAGCTGAGCTGTTTTATCACATGTTATACATGTTTTCGTTGGTTTAGCCAGTCCGTCTTTATTTAACAGGTTAAAAATACACATTATTCAGGGATAATGAACTGTTATAAGTAGAACTGAGGGTTGCAGTGTGCTGATGTCAGAAGTGTTGAAATCCCTTATTTTTGAACATTAAGAAATGGGTCGGAAGAAAAAATATGGGTCTTATTATTTGTGTGTTCAAAAATGAGAGAGGGAATCCAACACTGCTGACACCAGCACACTGCAACCCTCAGTTCTATACATCTTACTGAATTTCCCAACAGCTTTACTTCCATCCGTGTTGTTGTGACTCAAAATAATTTGTCTTCATCCCCTTTTTTGTTTTTCATGTTTATGAAGCAGAAAAGACGTTGAACACCAATTATCAGTGTTAAGAATCACTTGTGCGGTGATAAATGGTCGGCACCATTTCGATATCTTTGAATATATATGGGTTGAAACGGAAACTACTCAGAGCTTGTAAAATTATCTCAAGGGGGACAGTCAATTTATTGAAGGGAGAAGTTTTGTGTTCGTTAGGTTTTGGATTTAGTTTGATTGACAACACAGTATGCATTATTATTGATGTGGTTTGTATTTTACAGAATGTATTTTACAGAATGTATTTTTGCATTCGGAATTAGGAAGGCTGTTCGGAATAAGCCAGTCTGACGGTAATTAGAAGTTGCAGAAGATTATAATAATAATTATTGAAAAATGTTATTAGAATTTCTGTTTTCTGTCTTTTGTAATGTACCGTCAATGTCAATGAAGCTCGCAATCAAAAAACCCGTCAAAATCCCTTGTTTGAAGTGTTGAACCTAACTGCATACCTTTTAACATTTCTATCATTTGTTCAAACACTATATTTCAATGAATTCTCATTTGAGAGTTGAAACCCACCCAATATGTGTGTTTGCAATATACCTGATATGTGACGGTTCAAGGGAAAATCACTACAAGCACAAATAGCGATAATCAATGACAATATTTTAAAATTATTATCGCAAAAAAATAATATTATCGGAAAGATTTTCTGATAAATATGGCCATATATAAATTAATGAGATTTATTGATATTTGCGATAATAGCGATAATTTCTTATATAATTATTCTACTCTTTTAATAGCCACCCACTTGCCCCTTATTTTAAGGGTGTATTTTGACTCAAGCCAATCATATTTACGACCCCAGTCTTATCATATCAAAAATCTTCATTTCTTGATTACTATTATATATTATTAAAGGAATAAGATGAAATAAATATGTCATGCCCGAGTAATAAAAAGGTTAATGTTGATAGTGATGATGATGAACCACAACTTTCTGCACATGCTTTAGCTGCTCTTCAGGATTTCCTCACTGAACGAACTGAGCAACAGTTGAATGAAAATTCTACCGACCATTTACCACAGGAAGATTGGGTAAACATTATGCAGGATCATTATAAAAGGATTTGTTATCTCATATCCAAACACAATTTTATTGTTGATACGTTTTTTATTTAGACATCTTGCATCATTTTGTATATGTTTGTTTACTTTATTAATCTTTCAGCAACTGAGTCAATTTTGGTATGATGATGCAACGAAAAAAATGTTAGCAAAGGAAGTACTAGCAATTGCAGGAAAAAATGGAAGGTATAAACTCATTTCAAACAATATCAGCAGTAGCATATTTTTCTTCGCTTTCTGTATATTCCGATACCTCCACTTTCTGTATCTTCCGATACCTCTGCTTTCTGTATCTTCCAGTACCTCCACTTTTTGACAGATGGTTACATTCTAATTTGGTACTTTCAAAGTTTACTTTTGGATGTTCATAACTTTGTTTTCTTTGTTCTCTTTGAACCTTTCATGTGTGATGACGATAATTCCTCTGGTATACTAGTATATTTTCTCTAGAGTTTTTATTTATGAAAGTATAAGACAATATAGGTCTATTAGAAGTATTTGCACTAGCTTCTATCCTTCTGAGATTTTATGCAGTGCTTTTCATTATTATTATTCTTCTAAACAAGATTGAATAGATTTTATGCTAAAAAAATACAGCTTTATATAAAATCTGTTTGTTGTGGGATGAAGGCATATGATTATAGGTTTTGTTTTAGATCAGAAATATGCTAAAGAAATAGCGCTTCAGTGTTTCTATTTGAATTTTTGAATTTGAGTGAATTTTCAGGATTTTTGGAGGGACATTATGCACCCCACACGTCTCCAAGTGCACCCAGGGGCCTGTTCAGAAAACATGTTTTGATATAAGTTACGCTCTGGCCTTGTATTAACCTGTAATAGAAGGATATAAGAATATAATTCTTCAAAGGTTTAAAAGTTAAGAACAAGCTAAGAACAATCGAGCCTTAGGAACGTGTGTAAGAAAACATTTTTTTCATTTTACAGGAAAGTTTCATTATAATAGTCAAACACAAGAATACTATCATCATGTTGTTTACAACAGTATTAACTCGACTCCATTAAAATCAGAAATTTCAACCTAGTTCGTTGAGTTTCGAATTTTTAGGCTTCAAAGTTGAAAAGTTAAGAACACTCGAAGGCTTCATCAAAGTTGAATGTTCTTATAAAACATGGTTCATATGAACCAGTTCTTCCTATTAGAAAACATAGATGAGATGAGATTCATTTCCTGAATGAGTTCTATACTAATCAATAACATTTTATTTTCGTCTAAAAATAGAATTGCTTGCGTCAGTTGCCCGTCACTCTACGCGGAACTTCGTGAATCGAAACTAGCAACATGTACCGCTGTAATTTACGAGTTTGATGAACGGTTTCAAAAATACGGCAACGATTTTCATTATTATGATTATAAAGAACCATTAAATTTACCAGCAGAAAGTGAAAAGAGTTTTGATGTTGTAGTTGCAGATCCGCCCTTTCTCTCTGAGGAATGTTTACAAAACGTGAGCCAGACCATCAAGTATCTAGCGAAGGGTAAAATCATTTTATGCACAGGTAACATCAAACGTTTGTTTGCTTTTTTATAGGGATTGTATCGACCCATCACATTATTGTGAATACGCATAGGCAACCAAACAATGTCTCAACATACCTTTTTTTTCAACATAGTAATTTCTCGAGCGTTTGGTTCAAACTCTCAGCTGAGTGCCATAGGCCGGCAAATTGACATATCTGTTCGACGCATGCGTCAGATTACAAAATGTCGTATTTCATCATGACTATGTATGAATATCAAAATTTGTATTATATGATATATATATGATATATAATTTTTATATATTTTATATGTTTTTGTTTCTTTATTTTGTAAGGTGCTGTAATGGAGAAATTGGCTGGTGATCTATTAAACGTGAAGTTATGTACCTTCCTACCCAAACACACGAAAAATTTAGGCAACAATTTCCGATGTTTTACAAATTATACTACACTGTTTTTAACAAGTTGATTAGTTGAGTTTGAAGAGAATCAGGGAAGCATGGTTAGAACGACTGATTAACCACAGAAGTCGAAGCATGACGACAAGATAGATGTTGGTGACGTATATTGTTACTGATGACCTATTCCATGTTTGTTATCCGGACATGAAAATAGTAACCCGACTAGATATTAGCCTGACTATTGAACTTGATCCTATTTTTCCCCGGACGCTTTTGGCGGAATTTATTAAAAAACAGAATCCGATAGACTGCAAACGGAATATTTCGCCTAGTGGAAAACAGCCTTTACTGAACTTTTGAAGACTTGTTATTTCCGGAAATTTTCTACTGCACGCCCCTGCCGTCGTTTCGGATTTTCCAGTAGATCAATTTTCTTACTCGTCTTTCCAGTAATCTTCTTCTTTTCCCTTTTTCGATGAATTAAAAAAAGCAGTTCACATCTAATTTCACCGAAACTCAACTGCGCATGTGCACTCTTAATTACATACGCATGCGTACTTGACCATCACCTCTAATCTCCAAGCAACTACAGTGGCATTCGATTTTTATTTATTTATTCATAGATTTCAAAACATCACACATGATTTCCGAATTCTGTTACAAAACAAGAAGACGTAATGTCTTTCATGCTTCTTACACGTGGAAAGCCAAAAATAAATCAACTTATAGCCCAGGCTTCAATGTGTTAACATAAACTCAGAATTTTCTTAACGTGTGAACGGCTGCTCATGTTTTCGATTTAAAATTAGTATTTTCAAGTAGAACAATATTATGCTATATAATTCCACTGACAATTAGTGAGTTTACAGTCAGGTTATACCTCGTTCTTCCAAACATTTTTATAAGACTTTTTACCGTAAATTTATAATAAGGAGATATTGTCAGTACAACATATTCTCGATTCCGAATGGTTTCCGCGCTGTGATGTGTTTTTCAGCCAGTGAGCGAGTTTGTGGTAAATTAAGGGTTTCCAGCAGGCAACAGATCTTCTTTTCATGGAGTGTTTGTGGTTCCGTCAGTTTTACACGGTTAATGGCGGACATTGACTGGTGGTAGAGCGGGGTATTTAGCAAAGACAGGAAAATGTGAATGACAGAGTTGTGTGACCATTTTAATACTTTTTTTGCAATAAAAACATAAGAGGCAGTAGACAATATTCATTGTTATGCACTGCAACAAATATTTACATCAACAATTTGTTTCTGGAGAACTTGCCGAGGCGTCAGTCCTCGCAGTACTATCTGGATCTACATCAATAATGAGTGAAATTTCCATTCCATCTGCATATTCATCCGCAAATCTATATAATATATCTATAGGACACGTAAGTGCCGAAATATAAAAGATTTATCGTGTAGTTTGTATATCTATAGAATATATGGTATTTGTGATTTACAAAAGTATATTTTCCGACTATCAATGACAGACTCTATTGACTAGCCTGGCCTGTTGGTGGAATTCCTGCTGTGAGATGTACTTGAAGCATGTTTGTTATGAAACGTCTCCTTGGGCCTTCTTCTACACATCACAACATGGTTTCCCGTAATGCTAAAAACTGTTGTTCCGTCAATTTCTTTTGCGAGGAAATTGAATTTCTTCGAGAATCGTAGAATAACAGCGAATTCTTTTTCAAGCTATCCAAGGACATACTTTTTCGAATACGTTTGCTGATGTGTTTCACATCTTTCTTAAATCTCGAGTGCAACCTTGCATAGATGAAAACATTACATACGCTGTTTGTCGTTTGCAGAAGTTTCAAAAAACTGTTCAGGTCACGTGCTAATTTTGTGTATGAAATTCCAGGTGGATTCAACCACGATATCGTATATACAATGAAAAAAATATCTTTGGGAAAAACTAACGTAATAAAAACAGTTGCCATGGTGATTAATATAATAAATACTTTCCTTGAGTTAATGGAGTAGACATTCGCTAATACCTTCTGGCGTTCTTTATCATAAAGTTCGCGGTAAATGAGGATATTTGATACGATGAAAATGACAACAAACAAGATATCTCGTATAATTATTATTATTATTCTTGGATAGACATTTGAAGAATCCATCCTCGGATTGCAAGCTTGTGTGACCAGCACACATTGCGTTCTCAAAGTTGTCGCATCACAGCTGAAGACGTTATTAATATTATACGCATTTTGGTAATTTTCAAACCGTTTGTCATTGGCAAGTGTGACCACAGATATGTTATCGAGGACATTATCTTGACAAGAAATGTAACCAAGGAGGCTAATGTTATGTTTGCAAGTTCGATTTACGTGACAACGGCTTTCACATTTCACATTGATTTTACTGTATGGCATTAAGCCAATATCCATTAAATATGGTATCTCCGTCATGGATGATATTATAAACATACAAAAAACAAAAAATCTCACTTCATTCAAACTGAGGCTTTTTCGAAATGGTTGACATATAGCTCGACATCTATCTAACGTAATCAACAAAATCATAAAGAACGACATTGTCAGTAATACCTCTGAACATGTCGGAAAAATTTTACATCCCCATTGACCAAAATGCCAAATTCGGTAGTGTGTATTCTGCCAATAGATGTATATTAAGGGTGATGTTACACTTGCCATGAGATCGATTATGGCTAGATATGAGATTAAGGCCTCCATTGATGTTAATTGTTTCTTTTGCCTCCAGAATACATAAAATACCATCAGGTTACCGAAAAAACCAATGATAAAAACCAGACTGAAACCAAAGATGAGAATGTTGTCCAAAGTGGACTTGATATGATCCATATCTGATTCCTATAAATCAAAAAATTTAATTTAAAATTACATTCACAAAATTCGTTTCTACCTAAATTATTTAGTCATGAAAACATGTTCCTTTCCAGAAACTCTTGAAATCTAATTGGAAACTATTCATCTAATGATTTGTGTAACCACAGAAAATTGTTTCAAAAAACCATATCATCAAGCAAAAATGTTATAACATGAAATTATCTTATTTATAAAGTTTTTTTACCCATCCATGCATGGAGTATGTTTCCGTTATGTACGGAGATTCCACTCTGTATCTAACTCGAAGTTAGAAAAACTGACATTTTATTCAAACTCTCAATTATTCCCTAATAATGTCTCGTTGCGTGTCTGAGTTCTCTCTTAGATCTTAGCCCATTTTAACCTGGCAACCACAGTTCTTCAAGTTGGTTGCTCTCCACTACCATCTCTCCCCCACAACGTCTTTAAATGACAGTACATTTCCTCACGCAACACTCATATCGTCAATATAACCACTTTGTTTAATTACCATGACTCAAAATCTATTTATGTTTCAGTAGAGAAAAGAACTTTATTTCGATCTTTCCATCCATTTGCTAACACTTTCAAGTTAGTTTAAGAAATCTTGAAACCCCAAGCCTTCGGGATTTTTTTAACTTTTGTGAGGGTTTACTGCGATTTCCACCAAGAATTCTCCATGGCACATAACAAATTGCGTAAATAAAAAGAACAGACATACGTGACACGTAGGTGTTAAAGAGGAGACATAGGGCGTGAAAAGGGGTGATATCATTTTTTTTTGATCCTTTGTTAACATTGGAATTTATTCGAGTAAATTCGTCGAGTAAATTCGTCGTTGAAATCGATGCTTGAATTGTCGAAAATGACTTCATTTACAAGAAAAACGCAAGAAACATTTTTAAAAAGTGATTATAAAGTGATTGTAAAGCCTTCAATTGACGTATACTATATCTGAACAACTTATCTGAAAAAAAACTTAAAATTCTAAAGAATCCTAAGGAGTATGGAAGCAGTTATATGATGTGCGTCAAGAAATTATACCGCGAACCTCTATAAAACTGACACTGTTGGTGCATAAAAAAGTGTCCGCAATATAGAAACTATGCTAATAAGAATTTGGCCGTAAATTCATCCATCCATCCGTACATGGAGTACGTGTCAGTTATGCGGAGATGTCTGCTTTATTGGGTGTGCACTTTATAGAGAAGCCCTGGGATCGATGTTGCTTCCACCGGCTTCCATTATACATTTGTCAGTTTTGGAAGACATGCACTCTATAAAAAGAATTGCTAGATTTTTGGTACAATGATTTTAACAGAGGCGTAGCTAGAGCTAAGTCAAAATTTGTGGAGGAGAGTTTAGTCATTTAAAGTAGAAAAGGAAAACGTGCAAGTAACCTAATCGACACTTACGACTGAAAGGGAATATCGTAACGTTGACACTCACCCTGAGTGCTTAAACTGTAATTATGTGCTTATTTTACACTGCAGGTGAAATAACTCTTCAACTTATAATTTATCAAAATAACCAAATAGCCCAGTGAACAAAATTTTCAAAATGTCTCTGAGGAGGAGTGTTTTCTATAGGAGTTGCAAGCACTATTGCCTTGTGTTTCAATAAAAATACACTCCTCCACAGAGATTTTTGAAGATTTTGCCCACTGGGAGCCTGGACATAGTGGTATATTGATTTATATCGTTTATTGATTTTGCTTCCAAACAAAACAGGGTTTTTTCTTGCAAAGCATTTCTCTAATTATCTCTAATTTTCATTTTTTGAATGTTATCAATGCATAGAATACAATGGTATGAATGTTATGTCTTGTTGTTGCCACAGTGTTGTTCTTTTTTTTCTCAGTTCTCATAAAAAAAATTTTAACTTTTCTGTCGCATATGATTTATTTCACACTTCAAACTGTCCAAAAAGTCGAAGGTTTGAGTTTATACAAGTTACGAATTTGAAGTTGAAATGGTTTTTGTAATTGAATGATTTCCGTTCTCTTCGAATTCCTGTCATTCGTTGCATAATCTAGCCTCGTTATCAATTTTCAAAACAGTGGTAATTCACCTTTGTTGAGTCAATTGAGATGATTCACGAAAGAGTTAAGAGGGGTCGGTGAATATTTTCGAAATATACTTTTCCATGTTTTCAATTCAGCTATTTTGCTTCAACAAAAACAAAGGGGAAGTAACCAGATATTTTCGCCCCAAAGGTGAAACATTTTCAGTCGGATTTTCGTCACTTTTGTCCAAAGGTAAATAACTAAACCTTCTTTCCAGGCTTCCCATTAAACATTCAAAACAATTACATGATAACTATCCATGAAGGACTTGAGAACTAATAATGGCTTAAACCGGTTAGCCGGTCAATACGGGAAAATACAGTGAACTCCCGGTAACTCGAACTTCCTAGGGACCGGGGTAAATAGTTCGACTTAACGAATGTTTGTGTTAAGCGAATCTCCCGTTAATTTGAATTCTGGCAAAAATGAGATATTAGTTTGAGTTAAGGCGATTCTTTCTTCAGTAAAAATCATAGCAATATAATGTCACAATCTTAACATTCACTGGAAGAAGTTGTGTCTATCTTACTTACTGTTACTGACTTTATCTGGACAGGAAAAATATATGTCTGTCTTACACGCAAAGAATTAATAAAAATGAAAGAAATTTGAATTTAAGACTTTTGTGAATTCCGTTTCCCAAGCAAAATTTGAGTTATACGAAGAAATTAGCCTGTTCGAGTTACCTGGGGTTCGAGTTACCGGGAGTTCACTGTATTGACCGAGGTTGTGACGTCATGCACCGAGCGACTGAGGTCAATATTTTCAAAGGTCATTTAGTACTCGGCAACATAATTAAGAGAAGATTTATAGCCCTGCCTATACTTTTTTGTTTTAATTAAATAAAATATTTAAAAGAATAACATATATCCTTTTGTTTTCTTTTATTTTCTGTGCTTGCAATGTAGAGTCTTCCTCATCATTTTGTTACTTTGTTTACATTTTTAATGAAGCCGGTAAATACGGGAAAATATTGACCGGCCACGTGACGTCAATTAACCAATAACAATGATCTATTGTGAGAAGCCTCTATACTACCAGCCACTAATTACTCCTTCTTATTTTTCCAGACAGTATTAGAATTTTAAAAGGTTTCCTCTCCATCCTGATGACAATCAAAATGCATCCTACATGAATCATATATTTCATCTGCCAATTTCTCCTTATCTATAAGTTTATGGTGAAAACTTTATAAATTTGGTCTGAGAAAGTGAGGCTAGAGTCAAATTATGCCTCGTTCTTTTAAAAGACTTTTCACTGTAAATTCATAGGGAGGAGAAATTGTCAGATGAACATACTTGAATAGTAGATCTGTGAGAATCTCTCATTGAGAAAAAAATAAAACTTTTCTTACCTAAAAATGGCATGCGCGATTTAAAGCATAATTAAATTCATAATAACAAATACATTTTCTGTTGCTCCATTCATAAAAACATTTTCTCAAGGTTATTTCGTAATCTGTTGTAATTTTTATTTCATGAAAAGCATACCTAAGTGGTCCAAGAGCATCCTCTGTTTGTTTAACACAGCTATCCAAGTATGTCTTACGGCTTGTTGACATTCAAAACTATTTTTTAGGCTCGATTATTCAAAATCAATGAAAGATTACTACTGAAAATTACATATGATTTCATCCTTGCTTTAGCAACACATACTTTGAAATACTTGGTAAAAAAAACTTTAAGGGCATCTGTGGTTGATCTCTACTTGGTTCGAGGACAAAGTATCTCCTCCCACTTGTGCTTTTGTTTTTGATGGGATTTTCACATTTGTAAGAAGAATGCGAAAAAGAAAGGAAGAAAGAGGAAGAAAGGCATTTATTCTGTTGATGTGTTGTTGATGTCATCATTTTGTTCTGCTGGAAATTATGTAAAAATTTGTTTATATTTTTTTTAAAAAAACTTACCCATTATACTTATCATACCCTATTTCAGTAGAATAGCTCAATTGTAAATATTTTGGAACTGAAATATAATCGTTATTATTATTATTATTATTATTATTATTATTATTATTATTATTATTATTATTATTATTATTATTATTATTATTATTATTATTATTATTATTATTATTATTATTATTATTATTATTATTATTATTATTATTATTATTATTATGATGATGATGATGATGATGATGATGATGATGATGATGATGATGATGATGATGATGATGATGATGATGATGATGATGATGATGTATGTATTTTCCGTATAATATTGTTTCGTACAATTATAATGAAGTTTCCTATTTAAATTTAATAAACAGTACACTTCGTACGTACAGGGCGAGCCATCAAAAACACAAACAATAAACAAAAGATTCGTTGTTCAAGAGTATGTTTTCAATGACTCGCCTTATCAGCATATATAAAACAACAAAATGAAAACACAAAAACTTAAGATAAGAACTCAGATTGAGTTGTAATTTAGGTAAGATAACATAGCGCTTGTGCAACGAATTAGATTTGTGTCTATAAAAATTGCAAACCGATTTCTGTAATTTGGTCAAAATTGAACGCAATTCAAGCTATTTGTAAAAAACTACGCACAATATGTGTTGTTCCTAATAACGTAATTTTTTGAGCAATTCTTTTGTCAAACTTTTGTGTTCATAGTTCTAGTTTTTCAATGTCTTTGTCGAAACCATTATGGAAGGTACCCGTTGCACCAATGATTGCTGGGATAATTTTCACTTTGATTTGACGTTGGTTTATCAATTTGTGGTTTGTCCAGAAGTCTCATACCCTATTAGTAGTAGTAGTAGTAGTAGTAGTAGTAGTAGTAGTAGTAGTAGTAGTAGTAGTAGTAGTAGTAGTATAATGTGTTGTTAATGCCATCATTCAATAATGAGGAAGATCTCACTCTCGATGATAGTAATAAAATATGGAGGCAGTTATATGATGTGCGTCAAGAAATTATACCGCGAACCTCTAAAAAGCTGACACTGTTGGTGCATAAAAAAGTGTCCGCATTATAGAAACTATGCTTAAATGAATTTGGCTGTAAATCTATCCATCCGTACCACATACGTGTCATTATTACCCGCGTAGCGCAGGGCTGTATTCGATACAAAACATTATCGCGATCCTATTGGTCAAGTAAGCTTAAATGTGACGTCACTACTCACCGGTACAGTCCGCTGAAGTGTCATGGCAACAATATTGTAATAAAATAAGAGGCATGAATGTAAACAAATACAGAAAAACATAGATAGATAGATAGAAAAAACATTGTAGGGAAAAAAATAATAAGTGAAACAGTTAAGGGAACTCATTGCATTGAATTTTTTCTTTTTTTAATAACAAATCGAATGTCACACAAAAATGAGAAAAAAAGTGCAATTCATGTAAGAAAGAGTTTTGTCCCAATACTTTTGCACACGATTGTAGAGCACGGACGGGCATACGGCTTTCTGCAAGTGAGCTTATTGTAATCAAACTGCAAAAATTAAGGGAAAATCTCGCCATTGATTTGTTCATTGCAAATTTTCGGGGAAAATGATAACTTTCGAAATTTGATTCAAATTGTGCCCAAATTGGCCATTTTGTGCAAAAACATGAAAAACGATTCACAAATTTGAAACCAGCATTATTGAATTGTGCTGCATGCAAATTTTCATCAAAATTGAGGGACTTCCGAAATTTGGTCCAAATTTGGCTTGAATTGCCATTTTCTCTCACGGCAATGAATGCGGACGTATAGTAATTACGCTAGGTTTGGACAGTATGAAAAAAAAGAAAACAAGAAAACACACGGGCGGGCAGAAAGCCAAAAATTTGAGAAACTCGAAAAATAAAACTAATACATATTGACTGAGGTCATAGTAAAGCCCGAGCTTGCGGAAGTCAATATTCGCGATATTCTCATAACCAGTTAGTATAAGGTTAGTCATACGGAGATGTCCGCTTTATTGGGTGTACACACTTTATAGCGATTTCACTGCATTATGATAAAACGTAAAACGTTATGAAACGTTTGTTTGTATGGCCTGCAATGAGACAATTTTTGAAAATACATTTCAGTCTCACCAATTGAAAACGATCCACCTGATATAAAAGCTTCAGATAACTACCGGCTGCCGGTTTTGTTTTCTTGTCCTCATCAATCATGGTGCTTCTCTTGATGCTTATTAAAATGGTGCTTATAAAAAAAGCGTGCAAATAAGCTCTACAGGAGGCGCTTATTAGAGGAAAGACGATATTTTGTGTCCCCTCCCTATCTATAGGAATAGCAAGCAACATCACCTGCTGCTTCAATAAAAACACTCCTCCACAGAGACTTTTTGAAGATTTTGAGCACTGGGCTCGTCCAAAAATACACTGTTTAAAGGCTGGTTTCAATGAAACGTAAAATTCCGTACGTGCGGAATAGGGATTCCTTTCTTTTGTTTTCCTCCGCGACGACAGAAAAAAAGTTGAATAGCATTCTACTTTTTCTGCTCAGTTTTAACCAACAGCCAACCAGAATGCATAGATTTCCGCCTTATCGAAACCAGGCTTAACCCGGACTTTTCGAAATTCAAACTTTTGAATGTTTGCAAATTCTATGAGAATCGAATGTTCCTGTAAGTGCTTCGTCTTTCACTTTTCAACATGGCGTCTCATAGTGCACAAAAACATTTTCAAGAAACAGTGAATAGTGTAAAATCGAACGAGGGAAAAATAAAGTGTTTTATTTACAGTTTTATTCGCCTTATATTTTAAAATAATTTCACGATATCGGGCTTTTCTCATGCTTTTCAAGAAAGTCCGACTTCGGTTACCCAAATTTTTACTCCCAGGTACTACTAAAGGGAAAGGAGAAGTAAAACGCTTTATATTTACGAACGAAATATTAAAGAAAAGTATGTTAAAAAATCATGCAGTTAACAGTCAACTTTCAAGACAAAAAAAACATTACCGTGTTTTATCGAATAAACGCCCGGGTCGTTTATTTGAGAGGGGCGTTTATACGAACGGGGCGTTTACTACAAAAATGAAAATTGGGAATATGAAGGAATGGAACAGTATATCTGTTAAAAGGAATGAAAACGTTACTAACGAAGCTTAGTTTTCATTTGTATACAAGAGAGAAATGTGTCTGTTTGGACTTGTTTCAGGGGCAGTTTAATCCAAAGGCGTTTATTGAAATTTTTTCTTTTGACACTAATTAGTTTAGCTGTTCTTATTATTGAATGCTTGAAACTAACGATGTTGACTGCAATAAAAAAATCGGTTATTCAGAAAAAATAAAAAATAATGAATATTGAGACGTGTTTTTAGAATGTCCACAAACACCTCAAATTTGATATGAAATTCCTTTCCTTGGTCATTGACGTATACCTCCACTAAAGGTATTGCTATTACTACAAGTGCTAAAAAACTAACCAAAAACCAAACAAATACAGATAAAAACCAAACATAACTGGACTGAACATTATATCAGTGGTTCTTCATCGTCAGATTTCAACAAACCATATTTCATTCTCAGTTCATCAGTTCTTTTCTTCCGTTCTGCTTGTTTCCCTTCATTCTTCAGTTGGCGATCCTTTGCACGTTGTGTTATTCGTTCTTCTTCTTTCTTCCAACTTTTGTTGGACTGTCGACAACATTTGCAATATATACAGCAACCACAACACAGGAGAATTAAAGCAGCGAGTGATGGAACCACGATTATCAAAACATAACCTACAAGCAGTACACAAGATTTAATATCCTGCTTCAGACACAGATACCCTCGGATTCACTTTATTGCTCTCCATCCTTGTTTCGGACATCAAAAGGAGGAGAAAAATGTAAAGAATTTCATAGGAGAAAAGAGATTTTTTTTGTATAACCAAACTTTCATCGTATAGAACTTCTTAATGCATTTATCAATGAATCTATCCTATATCTACCATCTATCATCCACCAACAGAGAATAAAATAGGTTAACAGAAGTAATTTAAACTGGAATTTGTGCCTAATACACTCAGTTTCACATCGTAAAAAAAATGACAGTACAATGGAGTTTCTATTCTAATTTGTCACAGCAAAAATTTGGTCTCATTATATGCTCCTACAACATTGTTATTATCTCAATTTTACTTCCAAAGAGAAACATATAGAAAATAAATCAAAACATTATGCCAGTGGAAATCCAAAACATACCTGGAATAACACACTGTTTCACGAACCATTTGTTACCAGAGCAACCACGAGGGATAATTTTTCCTTTGGGCCAAGCAAAACATTTATCAGATGCTCCACACCAGTAACAACCACTTGAATCTGTGCAATCGGAGCATTTGTCGTTTGATGAACAGTTATGTTTTGGTGAAACCGGGGCAGGTGTTGTTATTATGACAAGTTTTGTGGTGGGATTTGAGGCTTTTGGTGTTTGAGTGATGCTTGCAGTGTTGGCTGGCTATGGTAAAGAGATAATTTCTTGAACTTCTATAGCATGAAGGAAATCTTTCTAGAATTATTTTCTTTTTAGTAAAAATTTTACTGTCTTTTTATTTCTATTTCTACTAGACCATCGAAGCTTTATGTTCTTACATCACTTGCTCTAATATTTTAAACACTTGTCCCAATTCGGAACAGTCCATTCCAGTTCGAAATGCTATGATAATCCCACAATGAAATAATTCAAGCTACTTTGCCTAAAACTTCACACACAGCAAAACTACTCCTGCATATGAATCTGGCCTTTTAAAACTCCCTCTTGTCAATACAACTAGTTTTGGCAAAAATTCGATCAGATACAATAATATTTTGATTTTAGAAGAGTTAGCAATACTTGATGAGCATTGAAAACACACAGAAAACAAGGCAAGAATAATAATTTCCTCCTGGCCAACTAGAATATAGCCTAAAAAGGGTCTTTCTTTTTTGGTGGTGATCTCTCCACCACACACACAGCGCTTATTCTAATAAAAAAGGGCATGTGTGCGGTAATTCTCCTTCTATTTTACATTTTTCTTATAATTTACGATGGCATATTATTTTGCTCTGAAATATCTTTCAAACAAAGGTAAATTTTTTTAAAATCATTAAGGCAGCGCTAAGAAATTTAAGAAAATATGCCAAAGTGCATAAAATTTTGAGAAAGACTTGAGTTCAGAAAGAAAAACTACTCACTGTTGTAGAATTTCCATTTGCGGCTTTTAAAGCTACATTGAAGAGAATGAATATAAGTACTACTTCTTCTTTCATCATGAAGAAATCAAGGACATTTATTTTATTAGGTGAACTAGTTGATTTGAGTTGGTTTCTTTCGAACCTGTTCTGTTCTACTAATTACGTATTGATTGATTGATTGATTTACTAATTGACTGGCACTTCCACGCCGAGGTTTCAAAATCATGTGCGGAAGTGAATTGGGAACATTTTCTATCGCTAAGCAAAACTTCTGTTTTGTGTGTACACTCGAAAATCCTAACATACTTAGGGTAACTTAGTAGGGTAACTAATGAATTTAATGCAGAAAGGATAAAAATTAAAAAGCAAGTGGCAGAAGGGTTACGCTACTTACTCAAATAATAACTCCCTATATGCTCTACCAAAAGTCGCTGAGTTCGATCGATTGGGTTATACTGTTACTTCTTTTCGATTTAAAGGAAAGCTGTAAATAGTAAATAAATTGAGAATAAATTTTA
Source organism: Turritopsis rubra (assembly GCA_039566895.2). Classification (NCBI taxonomy): domain Eukaryota; kingdom Metazoa; phylum Cnidaria; class Hydrozoa; order Anthoathecata; family Oceaniidae; genus Turritopsis; species Turritopsis rubra. Next base: position 12,281,739 of record CM077619.1, on the reverse strand, counting down.
GGCGATTCACTTTGAACTTTTTCTTTTTTCTCCGATAATTCTTTTTAATAACACTTTATCATGAAGAAAACAAGGACATTTATTTTATTGGCTGGACTTAGTTGAGTTGAGTTGGTTTCTTTCGAACCTGTTCTGATTACCAACTATTCAATTGAAGGGTAGACAATTGTAGTTTGGCTTACCTTTAATTAGAAAATAATATTTTTGCTATCACGCTCAAATCATGTGTTTTATTTTATGCAACGGACTCTACTCTATTTTTTATAGCTAAAGACACAACAAAAGTGGCCTCCCACTACTGCATTTACGAAGATGAAAGGTATATATTTGAAAGGATTTTCCTATTGCATTTGGACGTCAGTTGGTATTATCTTTTCTGGTCATTTGACCATACATAATCCTACCCTTGTATTTCTAACCATAGGGCCAGCTACAACAACAAACTACTTTTTCACTTTGATATTTTTTCTGCTCTTCATCGTTGTTTTAAGTCACATGATTAGCTGATAAATATAAGGAGTTTGTTAGGAAAAAGACAGGTATAGAATTTGCTGAAATCTATCCATATATCTCCATTCATTTACCTTCTACACCACTACACCTTTCATCTAAACTAATTAAATAAAACTTTTAACTAATTACAAAAAGTTTGGTTGCATGCCTCTTATTTCCCTTAAGAATAAAAATGGTTATTTTTTTCTTCAGTAAGTAGTCACAGATTTTTTTTTCTGAGTAAGTTTTTCTTTCCATCTTTAAAAGAGAATTCCTACATACAGGTTTTAATTATTTCATGAAGTGTGAACGTCAGGAAAGACAGATATAGTGTCTCAGGAGAAGAATTTTCGAACTGCAATAGAACCTAGAACTGTTAAAAGAAATGTTTGAGAAAGGAAGTTATGTTTGTTCACATTTATTGTACACAACAAAATAATCATAAGAAAAAAAGAAGAAGAGTATACATATACATTTGGAAGGTTAATATAAGAATAGAAAATTAGTTATTGTTTAACTTTTGCTTTTATATTAAACTAGTGTAGCGTGTAAAAACATTTTACAGTTCTTCTCCATAAATTGTTTTTACACGCAATACTGCCATGATGTGTATATACAAAAATTGTTGTGTTTCTCCATGTTGGAATTATATCATATTTAACACAAATATTTTGGATCGATCATTCAAAGAATGCTATTATCCCTATTGTTTAGTGCTATTTGGCCTATTTAGAGATTTCTAAAGTTGTACAGTTAATCTAAAAGCTAAAATTCCGATGTTCAGAGATTTAGAAAAGAGACAATACGACGTATACTCCTACCTAATCAATGTATACTCCTACCTTACCACGGTTAAATTTCTGACGTATAAGAAAATACTTTCAAATTTCCCTATCTTCTTATACTATTATCTAATAAAAACAATACCTTCTGAGACGTTTTAATCTTTCAAATCTTTATTCTGCTATGAATTGTGGAAAGTCAAAACCCAAAACTCCACTTGTACATCATGATACAAAAAGGATGTAAATATGTATATAACCATGATTTACACATTCCTTCTTGTATAACATTCATCTATACTATTCAATTTTCTAATCTAAAACAAAAAGATATCAATCAAACACTATCAAAACAATGATCTCGCTACCTTCGTTTCCCTAAAGCGGAACCTTAATAATAACAATCCACATACTACAATGAAATACCAAATAAACTGCTAGCTACACATTTCGGCATAGTATTCAAAACTAACTGATACGAAAAAGCTACAAACACATTCAAACACATTCAAACACATTAAAAAATACACATCGGTAGAAAATGATGAACTGATAATACGAACACATAACAGGTCTACATCGATTATCTCTCGGATAGAATAGTTACTGACACCGATCAATGTTGTTATTCTTTATTACTAAACTAAAAGCGTTGGATAAAAAAATAAAAACAAAAACAAATACTTTTACACACATGGTCTTCATTTTTCGTTTAAAGAAATGAACGTTTAAAAAATTTGATGAACTTTCGAACGCAAAAACCATTGCATTGCCTTCTCCTCCGTGCGGCTTTATGATGTCTCCTTAAGGTACAAAAACTCCAGGAAGTAATAAAACCCCGTAAGATGGAGCTAGAGATTCTCCTAATGGGAGATTCTCCCTATACTAATACGGAAAAAATAAACATCCATTGACGAACTTCCCGAGATATTTTACCTAAAGTTCTTTCTTTCAAAGTTAGGTAAGAAAAAAGCAAGATTTAGTATTAGTATAAGAAGATGGAGATCTGATGAATAAAAGGAAACTTCATTATAACTTAAGGTGACTTAGTTTGAAAGATATGTTTTTTCTTTGGTTTAGTAAACTGCAAAACATCTGAGATTTAAAGAGGCAATTAGCATTTAACAAAGGGGTAATAGCATTCTTAGAACGATTGGTCAAATTTTTTTAAAACCTTACTTTTGTGTGAATGTGATGTATTGAATATAGTTTCAACATGGAGTAACTCTCTGTTATTGTATTTTATAAAAAAACTTATAAACCAAAGGTAGTATTATATAGATGTAAAAGATCTTTTATACATAAAATGGAGCAAAACTGTAAAAACTTTGAAAACTGTAAAAATCTGTAAAAACTGTAAAAACTCTTCTCTTGAAAAAAACAACATCGTTAATTTGTATAGCACTCCTCTTTTGTTTTGTCTCTTGACTTTAGTTCAGAAAGAGAAACTACTCACTGTTGTAGAATTTCCATTTGCGGCTATTACAGCTACATTGAAGAGAATGAATATAAGTACTACTTCTTCTTTCATCATCGTCGTTCGGCTTTCATCATCAGTCAATACATAAAAGTAAAATTAAAACATTTGGAGAAATCCATTTACAAGGTTATCAAACAGCATTAAAAATAATTATGACCTGAAGTTTTCTTGTAAGTATTTTTGAGATACTCTTGAAAGGTAAGATGGTTATCCAGGGTTACGCCAAGATATATGTACTGATATACTTCGTTGATAGGTGTTGCATTTATAGTAATGGTATAGGGGTCTTGCTTTCTTAATTTTGATGGGGACCATATAAAACAAACTCAGTTTTTTCCTTCTTAAGATTTAAGATTAGACAGTTTTCATTCATCAAATCAGCAACCTGTTGGATTTCAGCAACCAAAACTTTTCTTATATCCTTACTCGATTTGGATGATTAGTATACAATGATGTCATCAGCATACACAAGAAAGTTTGATTTCTGTAGGGTCAGATGAAACTGGTTGACAAGGATTATGAAAAGTAAAGGCCTGAGAATAGAGCCTTGGGGCACAACCACAGTTAATATGTTGATGAGACAAAATAATGTCGTCATTATAGACTACGTATTGAGTTCGATTAAACATGTAGTCTTCGAACTAATGCAACTCGATATTTGTAATGCCATGTAATTGAAGTTTATTTAAGAGACATGAATGATTCACTGTGTTGAATTCTTTTCTTAGATCCAAATAAATGGCACCAGTAAATTTCTCCTCGGCCAGCGTTTTTGCGTTGTTCTCCACGAATACGTGATAGCTTGTTGTGTGGAACAGCCTTTCCGGAAACCAAACAGTTCATGTTGTAAGAGTTCATTTGTTTTGAGGTATGAGTACAATTGAAATTCGTCGGTAGTTGTCCATTTTGACAACCCAAGCAACTTTCACTCAAGCAACTTTCTTGGCTGTGGTAAACGTATGTGTTCAAAGACTCAAATTTATTAGATAGCAAAGAGGATGAATGATTTCTGCTGCACAACCTTTTATCATATGTGGTGGAATTTGGTCAAGACCAGCTGCTTTGTTTCGTTTTTTAAGTTCGAAGATATTTCAAGAGTAGTTCAGGAGTAACAGCTTCAAATTTAAATGAAACAAGATTGTTGTTTAGATGAATATGTTTTGGGTCCATCTTTTATCTGTGAGTGAGATAATTGAGTTTCTCAGATTTGAGCTGATATTAGTGAAATAGGTACAAAGAGAGTTAGAAATTTTTGTTTTATCAGTAACACAGTTTCCATCAATATCAATGACAGCGCTACAGTTTTCCTGTTTTTTTAGGGGATAGAGTTTTTTAATCTCTGACCAAAACTTTTTTGAATCTTGTATACTTTCTTTGAAAATCTGGTTGTGGTAATTTTGTTTACTTCTGTGTATGAGTCAGGTTATTGTATTACGACATGTCTTGTAGTTACGCCAGTCGGTTTCGTTGTTGGATACTTCGTGCTCTTTTTAGGAGGTAATCTCACTCCTTTATCTTAGTTTTTATCATGCTTACTCTTGGATTGTCCTTAGTTTCGGAACTTTACGGTATCCAAACTTTCATTGTGTAAAATTTTTTACATGTGCATCTACTGATTCATCTTTCATAAATTAATCTATCGTACGAAATGCTGGCAAAAGCGGTTGTCATCCATTAAAACTTAAATTAAAACTTTGAAATTTTTTTTCTATTTTCACTACGATCAAAGCTCTCTTAATTTATTTTTTTACTTTCTAATAAAATGTGAGATGGTGAAGTGTATCGAAACTTGTAAGATGAGTTTCAATAAGTCACAATACTCTTTATCTTTTACACGTCACTGTTGGGCATGTTTGAAACCTAAATAATGTCATCTCGTTACACAGCCCGATATAATAATAACTATTTTGTCCATTATTTATATAAGAAAGACTGAATCAATGAATTCTCATGAATTCTTATCCCTGTTTTTCATGGAATTATTTTTTCGATATTATGGAAATATACTTAAAATGGCATTAATAATTCATTTATCGTTATAGTACTAAATGTTATTATTAATGTGTCCTGCATAATGACACACCCATTCCTTTACCTGTTGTTGAAAAATGACAAAACTTGTTTTTCCAAAAATAAGTTAACTTAAAGCCTCACAAGTATTTTGAACGTTTCCAAGAAGGGAAGAAAATAGAAACTCTTTTATTAACTAATTTCTGTATTGAACAGTCCTATGATTTTTATCACTAATTTCTTTAAGAAAGTTAGTGTTCACCTTACTTTCTTATGTATAATGACCATAATTGTTTGGTTTACAACAATAGCTTATCTGTGTATCAGCCAATGAAGTATAATATATAACTGTAAGAATAAAAAAAGAAAAATGGAGAAAAAAAGTCAGAGTGGACTTCGGCTAAATCAGAAATTGACGTATGGTGTTGGACATATTTTAAATGATTTGTGTGCATCTATGTGGTTTTCGTATATGCTGTTGTACATGCATAAGGTAGCTAGTTTTGGTAATGTCAATGCTGGTATTTTGATATTAGTTGGACAAGTAGCCGATGCGTTGGCTACTCCTTTTGTTGGATATGAATCTGATCGGTCAAATAATGTGAGATATGGTCGTCGAAAAATATGGCATTTAGTAGGAGTTTGCTGTGTTGCTGCAAGTTTTCCATTTATATTTAATCTTTGCATTGGTTGTGAACATTCGCCACAATACTCAAGAATGATTTATTACGTTCCTTTAATCATTATCTTTCAATTTGGTTGGGCTTCTACACAAATTTCACATTTATCTCTAATTCCAGAGCTTACTATTTGTAAGAAAGGAAAAGTTGAACTCAATGCCATTAGGTAAGATTGATACATACTCCTTGTTATTATTGGATGTCTGAGTAAGCAAAAAAACACATAAAATGCTGAATTGTTTTTGAACTGATAAAGGTTTGCTATTGTGTCAGAAATATATGTCAATTTTGGTATATCCTAATTGCCATGAGAGAAAGTTAAAAATAGATTAACTTAAAAGCTAGTTTACACTATTTGATTAATAAAACAATTTTTTGTTGTTGAGAAAATGCAATAGTGTAAACAGAGAATTCAGCCATTTTCAGAGATAAAGACTGCAAATGAAATGAAAAGCAAATATTAGGAATAATCAAGGGATCCTTTGCAATAAGCAAGGGATTCTTTACATTTGTCAATCAGTTTTTTTTTCTTATTGTGCAAACCTAGCTGTTTTAAGAAACATCATATAAAAAACTAACTAACAATTTCTTCTTTAGATACTTCTTCACCATTCTGTCAAACTTGTTAGTGTTTGCTGTGTGTTATATTTTATTTGAATTACCTGATTATAAAAATTCTTCTGAAGCAAATAACAATATCTCAAGTGCCGATGCCAAAAAATTTCAAGTGAGCTCATTAAATTTGACTCTTGATCAAAGTTAAAGCAGAAAAATATTTCATTAATTTTTTTTATTTTTTTTTTAGTATCTTGCCCTTTGTGTTGTGGGTATTGGATTATTTTTCATGGTTATTTTTCATTTGTTTGTAAAAGAAACACAAAAATCACCATCTTTGTGTGATAATACTGAGGAAAACACATCAAACACTGGTGAGAAGAGTGCTCATGTTATCCAAAAAACAGTAAAAGGCTGGTTTAAAACACTCACATTTTATCAGGTTAGTACTGAGCTCTGTTTTGTTGCAAAAAAATCTTATTGTAAGGCAAAAAAACTAATGTCAAATAGATTGGGTAGGAAATTTATTTGTTAATTTGAACTTCGAAATGTGTTTTATAGCTTTATTTGTGAACTTTTTAAAGTTTTTAGGATTCATATATTTTTTCAAATTTTGGAATAAGTTGTGAATATATTTTTATCATCCTTACTTTTAAATTGCAATTCCCAATCTTAGTGCATTTTCCCACAAGCAGTTCTGTTTCCTGCATTACCAGTAAGAATAAACTCTCTGCAATAAGATATCTATACCTGTTTATAATTTGAATCTTTTCTATAAAATGTTTTTTAGGTTGGTTTTCTTTACATGATGACTCGATTGATTACAAATGTGTCACAAGTTTATATTTCATACTTTGTTTTGGAGACACTCCAACTGAACAAGGTATTAAAATATTTTCGAGATACACTTTTGAATAATTTGTAAAGGATCACGTTTGCACTAAGAAAAAGAGAAGTGAAATCAAAGACATTCAAACCAATTTCTCATTTCTTAGAGTTCTATTGCCATTGCACCTGCTGTTATTTATGTTGGAGGAATTGTGGCAACACTCATTGCCAAAAGATTGAATGAAAAGCTTGGTTTGAAGGTAAACGTTTAAGCTTGACTGACTGACTGACTGACTGACTGACTGACTGACTGACTGACTGACTGACTGACTGACTGACTGACTGACTGACTGACTGACTGACTGACTGACTGACTGACTGACTGACTGACTGACTGACTGACTGACTGACTGACTGACTGACTGACTGACTGACTGACTGACTGACTGACTGACTGACTGACTGACTGACTGACTGACTGACTGACTGACTGACTGACTGACTGACTGACTGACTGACTGACTGACTGACTGACTGACTGACTGACTGACTGACTATTGATGATTTTAAGACACGAAATTTCTTTTCTTTTCTTTAGTTGACATTTCTTTTGGGTTTATGTCTTGTTTTTGGAGCAAGGTTAGTTTTTTACTTCTTGTATGTTTTTGAATGACGCCTTCTCAGTGGGCGAAATCTTCAAAAAGTCTCTGTGGAGGAGTGTTTTTTATTTGGAGTAGCAGGCGATATTGCTATAGAAAACGCTCCTCCTCATAGACTTTTTGAAGATTTTGCCCACCGGGTTCCTACATATAAACTGTAAAAACCTAAGCATAATAACCGTCTCCAATATCTCTTTAGTTAGTTAACCCTGATAATAAATTTGATAAAATTGATAGTAAATGTGATTTTTGAAGTTCGGTAATCAAACAGAATTCTTTCTATAAGCCCTAATTACGAATACGGATTTAATATAATTGGGTAAGCAAAAATTAGGGAGCTTGGTGAGCTGGTTTGCATTTTATCTTATCTTATCTTATTTTATCCTATTGACTATTTCGACAAGGTGTTCTTATTGACATAAATAGCATAATTGAAGGTTTCAACAGTTCGCAAAAAGGAAGGTGATTGTAAAGTATTTTTTGCTAAAGAAGGTCTCATAAATGATAATATAATATAATTTACTATTTTAGTATATGGTTCTATTTCATACGACAAATAAAGCATAAGACGTACCATCAGGAAGCTTATGGTAGCGCTGGTATATTGGGTGTTGGCAGTTCAACCTTGCTTATTACAGCTTTAGCTATGATATCCGAAATGATTGGTAACAATACTGTGAGTCATTTTTGTTCGTGGAAATCATCAAACCTAGAATGCCATTTGTTGATTTTCGTTCAGTAATATCGTGTTTGACTCAATTATTACGATCGTTTATACAGGACACAAGTGCTTTTGTTTATGGATCAATGAGTTTCCTGGATAAACTTTCAAATGGTGCAGCTATTATGATTATTCAAGCAATACATCCCTGCAAGAACTCTTTGTAAGTTTTTTCTCTCTCACTCTTTAAAGCAGAAAACCTCATAATTAATAAAAACAAGAGCTTATATAACTTAATTAATATTACAAAATATTTAAAAAAATAGTTTAGTGATGTGTGTGACAAACATAAAAGAAATTTTGAAAAATTGTAAATTTTTTTCCTCCACCAATATTTAATGCCTCCTATAAATAATTATATAGGTTCTTCTTACATGGGAGTGAATGTCTAAAACCAAATTGTCTTTATTATGGGTGGGACATAAGGATGGGATTGAATATAAACAAGATGTAACAAGAGCCTTACGACTTGACGGTCAGCGCTCACTTAGACCTCGCTCATGTGATTTGAAATTGAACAAGAACCATATGGTGCAAAATGGTAGCAGAATTTCAAAACTAAGTCGTAATACGAACAAAATAGATACATAAAAATTCATCCGAGTTTTAAACAATAAAGAAACAGCAATAATAAAGAAACAACATACTGGGTTTTAAACTTTTTCAAACAAAGTATACAAAAACGTTCAAATAACCAACAAGAATAGTTATAATAAGGTGGTTTAATAGAGTTAAAGTAAGAACTGCTTCTTATGAAACTTTTCATCTTGAACTGTAGGTGAGCCGAATGAATGCCTCGGCAACAAAATAATACTTAATTTCAAGTGATATACTTCGCATTAGAAATAACTGAAATCTTCATTTTTATATTTCATGGGAATAAGATCCATTTTTTCGTGTATAACTGGTAAATACCAAAAACTCACTGAATGTTTTGATAAGCTTTTGAAAATTCCTAGCCTGCGTTCGTTCATACAATTTATATAGTTTCGTAAAGGAAATTTCGCAGAGTCTAAAGCGTGGGCTAAATGCCATTTCAGCCGGAGTAGTAGTAGTAGTAGTCCAAGGGTGTTTTAATACGGTATTCGCTTTCGCTGCTACCATAATAAACCTTCACACACTGATGACCATAATAAACCTTCACACACTGATGACCATAATAAACCTTCACACACTGATGAGAATTTTTGCGGTAACCTAATTGACAACGCCATCATAGACTCACAGCACGACGACGCACACGACGCACGACAGCACGACGGTTCTGAACATGTACCGATTGATTTTTTTCTAATGCTAGCACTTGGCGACAAACTTTTATTTTGCAATCGGGTAAACGGGAATTTGACGTGAGCAACTACGTGGGTTGAATTGGAATAGGCAAAAAGTGCTAATGTGTATTAAAAGAAATTTTGAGCTGGTAGTAAAGCAGTGTTACTTTCACTTTTTATATCCAGGCATTTCAAACATCTATCCCCATCATCATTACAAAGTATACACAAAAAACTTAGTTCTATAATGTATTAAAAACTAAATTAAAACACTACGAATGCAAATTCATCAAAGCATTTTATTCATCTTTTTTGAAGTAAGTTTCTGTCTTCTTCACTCAAGTTTAGAAACGTTATCGACAAAACCCGGAACTTTTAAGCCATTTTTAAAACCCGTTATCTTACCAAACCAAGAGATCGAATTGATGAGTGGGCATTGAAGAAACGGGAAATTAACAAACTCGGGTGTTATGAAAGGGCGGAATTAACTGCGACATTACACACAGACTGGACAGACAGATTTGGGGAAATAAAAGATAGCAGCCTCGCGGCGCTGACCAAAAATCAATAATATTTGTATTCCTATAGCGGAGCTGCTAATCTTTGTAAGATATGTTCCGTGTATATGAGTTGTTTTCATTTGATAGGATTTGTTGTCCTGCATGCCAAAGATACTATGGATATGTGATGGTGTATATTCCAGGAGCTGCTGCTGCTTTAGCCTTGATCGTTTTGATTAGTATCGGTAAAAAATCCATCGACACCACGGTTATAGGTCAGCTTTCAAATTTCTATGTTATCTTTAAATTAATAACTAACCACCTTAAGGTGAGAAGTTATTTGCTGGACAAATTTTCGCGATTTTTCTAATTGAAATTAAATCCTTGTGGAAAGTCCCCGGATTCGCGGAAATAAATCCACGCGAAAATTTCTCTCCCTCTGATACCAAAAATTAAAATCATTAGAAAATTCCTTCGTCTGGAAGCATTACCTTCTATTGTTTTGATATTTTTAACCTATTTTGTTTTTAAATTTAATTTTGATTAATTATTAGTTAATTTGACTAATTAACTGTGCATGGTGTTGTTGTGATCAAAGATAAAATTTTCCTTATTGAAAAGTTCGCATCCAGACCTGTGAATTTTCTAAGGATTACATTAACAACGATAGGTTTCGGCATGACAAACGTTCAAACAAAAATTTGCCCGAAACATTATTCGTCCGAAATTTTGGTGTGTCTGAAAGTTTGTCACGCTGAAACTATACGTTTTTGCTTATTTTTGGCAGGTGTGACCATGGATACGCTAGAATTTTGAAGAATTTTCTTTTTACGAACTGAAGTGTTTCATGATCATTTGTGGGAAAATTTATTCTGGAAAAAAATTTATTCTGGAAAAAATTTTTTGTGCCAAAAAGAGAATTCCTATTTGTTTGTTTCTACCGATTCCAATCTGTGATTAATTGACTATTTGCACCTTTTAAGACTCTTCCAGATCTCAGAAAGTAAGAATTTCTCCACTGCACAAAATAAACTCCTTTTTTTTCAAAGTTATCCGAAGGTTTATCGTCCAAAGCGTTTCCGCCGGGACTTTATTCTCCGAAACTTTATGTATGCAAATGTATGCAAAAATGAAGAAATTGAGATAATTTATGCAGTAATCCTGATGAATAACCTCCTTTTGAATGTTTTGTATATTTTATAAATTTATTTATATATTTATATATATATTTATTTATTTATATATTTATTTATTTATTTATTTATTTATATATTTATTTATATATTTATTTATATATTTATTTATTTATTTATATATTTATTTATATATTTATTTATTTGTATATTTATTTATTTATTTATTTATTTATTTATATATTTATTTATTTATTTATTTATTTATATATTTATTTATTTATTTATTTATTTATTTATTTATTTATTTATTTATTTATTTATTTATTTATTTATTTATTTATTTATTTATTTATTTATATATTTATATATTTATTTATATATTTATATATTTAGATACAGTTGATACCGTTTCACAGGACTCATCAGTACCAATAAATGTCGATATGGATAAGGATGTCGAATATAAGGACGGATCTTCATCATCTGGAATTACTTCGCCTAGGTTAAGGTAATGAAGACTGATTAAGTGAGATCATCTTGTGTGGTAACTATGACGAAAATGATAACGAAAGAATTTATCAAGAATGAAGGCTTTAGAAACTTTTTTCGATATTAAACACCGGAAGTATCTATGGCATCTCCACAAAGCATTTATGCGTAGTCTTTTAACCATAGTTTTTCTTGTTCAGTTTTTGTGATATTTTCAGCGGCGGATCTAGGGTTAGTGCAAGAAAGTGGAGGAGTACAGGGTCATGAAGTTTCTGTTAAAACTTAAGTGTTGATAAGTTATTTGCACGTTTTTCTTTAATACTCTTAATGATCTTACTCTCCTCCACAGATTTTACAAATCAGATTCTTCAAGTTTTTGCGCGAATATGATTAAATATTTTTCTAAATAACTTGACACATCTTTATCTTTTTCTCCCAGTGGGCAAAATCTTCAAAAAGTCTTGGTGGAGAAGTGTTTATTATTGAAACAGCAGGCGATATTGCTTGCCATTCCTATAGAAAACACTCCTCCTCGTAGACTTTTGGAAGATTTTGCCCACTAGATCACTTCTTGCATACAGTTCAAAATGAATTTTCTTAATGAATTTTTTATGTTATAGGTAGATCAATAAAAGTTTTCTGTTTCTGTTATGTTTTATTGGCATTTTATAAATATTGGCGCTTCGTTCGCTGTAATCACGTTTCGTGCTATTTTACATGGTTTCTGTTGATGAAAATGGTTCGTTTTTTTAGATGCATTTAATAGGAATAGGAGAATAATGGGGGGAAAAGTTCTGAAGATTTTTCTGAGAAAAAAAACAGTAAATATAATTGTTTCATTTGAGTAGAATCAGAAAAGCCCTTCGTGTAACTAAGGGTTTATAAAAGTGACTGACACACGAGGAAGAAATAAAAACGAAGCATTTCCATTTTCCAATTCAATAATTTTTTATATCTAAAAAAAAGTTTCAGAAAATTTCCATTTCACTTTCACTTTTTCAAAGAAACTTTTAAATTAAAATTCATCGACGCAAAAAATTACCCAATTTAAAAGTTAAAAACAAAATTTTCATTTTAAAAAAGTCTGTTTATTTCTTCCCTAACTTTATGTTAATGTTATTTTACCGAACCACCGCAAAGAGTATATATATATATATATATATAAAAAATATATATAATAAAAATTTTAGAAGATCTTTTTTTTGAATTCTATTCAACAAAATTTTGAAGTGAATTTTAGAAGGTGTATTTCTACAGTTTTGCTACAACTTTACAGGTGACAGGATTATCAAAATCTTTCTTCAAACTCAATTTCATCTGTTACAAATTCTGAACCTCTTTTTTTCTCTTCTTTCGAAATTTGTACGGGGGACATTAAAACTTATGTGCTGACAGACGTTGCGATCTTCCCCAAAATGTAAATCCGTTATAAACCAATTATTTATTTATTTTTATCTACTTAAATTGCATGAATATTTAGAGTTGTATCTTCTTTCGATTATACCTGTTGGAGTATGTTAGAATTTCCATGATATGTGTATTTCGGCGCTTTTTTTTTTTGCCTAACGTTTTATTGGGAATTTTTTCAAAATATATACGAGTGAATGTCTGCGAAAGGGTAATATGCTTTTGGAGAAATGGCGACGTTTAAAAGTGACGTCGGAAATATACTCGACTCCAACGGAAAAATTGTTTGACAATCGCAATTTTCGTATTATCATCTACTAATCTGAGTTTTATCTTACGTCTGTTGGATTTTTGTTTGTGAGAAAAATTTTGTAAATATTCACGAATTCTATGAAAAGTGTGCTGCATTTTTATGAAGATTGTGCGTTCTCAATGAGTTACATCTAATCTCTCTGTTTCGACAAATACAGGGTTTTGATCAATAAATTTCATGAAACAAGGTTGTGTGTACTGACAAAACACCAGTGAATAATAGTTCGGGAAAGGTTCCATATTAGTCCATACTTTTTCTTCATTTTATTATTCTCGATTTTCCCCATGTTTATAATAATCACGGGCATACGTTTTGCGGCGTTGCCCCAAATTCCCCAAAATTAGTTCGCAAAACATTTCAGCTCTTTTGATCACAAAACCAGAGCCTGTACACGGCTTCCACACACGAACCAACAAAAATGCTGTTCCCTTTGTGACAGCACACATTCATTATATCCCTGTCGTTGAGCAACACTATCATCCTTGTGTGTTTATCCAACCGCGGGTCTCAAAACTCACAAAGTATAAAACATGTGAAACACATCGAAACGCTGGTTTTTCCAGGGTGAATTTCAACTGCTCCATAAATTCCCCTTTTATGCCGCCTCGAATTAAACGCCAGCCCTTTTATGCCGCCTCGAATTAAACGCCAGCCCTTTTACGCCGTCTTTATTTGCATTATTTTTGAAAATTCCACGGTCAAACTCTCACAGATAAACATCTCAGCTCTTTTCACTCTAAAATTAACGACATTAATCGGTCGGCGTGAAAAGAGCCAATAAGGTAAATAAATATTAACATTAATAATATTAACATTTCGGTCTTCATCAACAATGAAATGCATCGGCTTAAAACATCAATATTTTTAAGTAAAAAAACGTTTTCCCACGCACTAAAAGCAGGCCGTTGTAAATGTATCATTAGATTGGAAGATTCGGATTTATTTGGAATATTTAATAATTATTTTCTGACTACGAACCATTGCAACTGGTTATAGGTTTATATCAATATCATACATACGTGTCGTATTAAACCAAAAAGAAGGCTAGAACCGAACCTACAGTAACGTCACTTCCCATTTTGAACCGATTTATTGATTGATTTATTTGGTAAAGGTCATATATACAACTGGCAGTGATAAAAACACTGATGTGGACCTCCTAAAAATAAATTAAGTAAAAAGAATTAATGAAGATTGGAATTTCAAATTCAAATTTGTAAATTGGCACCGTTTAAGAAATGAATGTAGTGGAAATTGCAATTTCAGAATTATATAGAAAAAATAAAATTAATAAAATCGTTTGGTAAATAGTGGTTAAAAAAAAACAGAATAAACTCGTGGAAGTAAAATAAAAATAATAAATAATAAAAGAATTATGTACAAAAATAATTTCAGTAAAAGTTTATATAAATTTCAAAGGTCAGCAGATTTGTGGTATAATGAAGATTGGAACATCAATTTAAGATTAAGATTAAGAAATTGAACTAATACAAAAGAATTGCAAAATGGCAATTGGACCGATTTGGGAAATTAAGTGAAATGAGATTTGAAAAAAAAAAGCCTTACATTTGCTAAAATCAAAATTACCATGATTCAATACAGTGTGTCCACAAAAAAGCGGGTCTATAACTTTTAGGAAGCATATCTTTTGTTGTTTTCGCTTATTTTTTGCGGTTTTTACACCAAATGAAAGATATTTTTTTGCTCTTTCTAATCCTATGTCCCTTTTTTACTTAAAAATATTTTATAGGTATCTGTAACAGATTTTAGCATGAGAGCATGCAATTAAATAGATAATGATCAATTAACGCTTGCTTGAATTGGAATTAATGACTAGAGTAATATGAAAAGTCATAAAAAATAGTGATTGTTGTAAAGTTGTATTTACACTGAAAACACATACTTTTTTACAAACGTGAAAGATTTCGTTGCTAGAGACATTTGACAAAGATAAGAAGAATAAAGGATAACCTCTGAATAAAAACTAAATCTTCAATTACATTCAACGTGTCCTCCGTTTCTTTGAATACAAAGGTTTACCCTGTTTCTCATTTCAGTAAACGAACGTCTTATCATTGGTTGATGCTGTCTCAATAAATTCACTTCGTCCACTATTCTTCTTCTCAATTTAGTCGGATTGAAAAAATGAGGGCCAATAATTTCCCCATTGCCACAAAGGCAAACCCAAACATGAAGCTTTTCGCCCGAATTACTCTTCTCAAATTTAAAATTTGGAGGAGGCTGATCTTTTGGCGCGTAGCAGCGGACGTTTTGTGTGCTGACCGTACCACACATATCGAAAACAGCTTCATCACCGATCACAATATATGGAACAAAACGAATATTATGTGCTTGCTGCTGAAACCACTGACAAAATCGTAATCTTCCTCTAGGATCACCATTTTTAAGCTCCTGTACGATGTGGATTTTGTATGGGTGCGATTTTAAATCTTTATTTACAATATTGTTGAAAGAACTCTCGGACAGTCCAGTCGGGTTGTTCCTGCACGAAACGTCTTGTGGTTGTTGTATCATCAGCTGCCTGACTTGCTGGATATTTTGTTGTGTTCTAACAGTTTTCCTTCTGCCACTTCTTTCTTTGTTTAGGTTATAACTTGTTCCCTCATTGTCATACTTCTTGACATTTCTCTGAATTGTACTTCTTGAAGGTGGATTTCTGCCAGGAAAACGCTGTCTAAAAGCTCCAATAACTTTTTGCTTCAATAAATTTTCTCACGATGAACGCTCTTTGTTGCACTGTTAGCTGCATGATTAAATAAACTTACAAGTTTTCCTGCTTATAAAGAATTTTGACAAGGCGTTGGGAATATGAAATTATTAAAACATAAAAAAGATTTCAAGCTCACTTTACACAATGAATAAAAAATTGGTGATCTTTACAGAATTTCGTGCGAAACGTAGCACAGTAGCATCCTGAGCAGTAATTGCGACGAAACAAAAGGTTAATGGCTCATTAAAAGTCCGGTTTATTGATCATTAAAGAGTTAATGACCGTATCGAATGAAAAAGTTCTTCGTATTTTCTTTAACAAAAAATACCACATATGAAAAATTATATTTTCAGAATCCTTGAAATATTTTCTTTCTAACGGTATAAAAATCGCATTGATTTGATAAAGATTTAAAAAGTTATATGCTTTTAAAACTAGGGGCCCGTTTTTTTGTGGACACACTGTAACATAAATAATTTTCTGGATCTCGAGCTCTTGCAGTTGAGTTAAAACCAAAGTTAATTTTGGAACAAGACTTCAGAATCGCATAATGCATTCTTGAAGCTTTCTTAAGAGTTCTCTTATTTTACATGGCATATTATTCTGTAAGAGAACGATCTTTTGTCCATCTTTTGAACGATCTTTTGTAACGAAAAGGTGGCTGATCAATTTTTAGTTTGTTTCTTGTTCTTCTTGTAACCGACGACTTTACTACTAATCTTTCAAGAGGAGGTGATGACAATCCATTGCATATTTTGTATATTTTACATGACAGATGTTTCTTATAGTAAAAATTCAGCGGCTTCCAGTTTGAAACAGTAAGGACTTCAGAGTCGGGTATTGATTTACTGTCACGCTTAATGAAACGGGCAGCTTTTATATGAATTTTTTCAACATCATTGATTAAATGGTCAGCGCAATTTCCCCAAATGAGTATGCCATAGAGAACTGTATTGTATATCGTTCTTAGTGTCACTTTATCCAATGAATTCATTTTGTATAACTTTTTAAGTTTGCTACTGAATGCTTTACATACATGCTCGGTCACCTGCTGTTTTCCAGTTGGTTGGAAATTTACCAGATTTCAAACTGGCATCCAAGACGTGATAGACTCCCTTAATTGCTGCATGTTCGTTTAATTTAAGATCACGTGCACTTATCTTATCCATATCACAAGCTTTTCCTGGTTTGAAGTTTTCTTGAACGATCTCTCAAGGAGTTCATAGTCAGTCTTTATGTGGGATATTGCGGGAGTAACTCTGTATATATGTTTGTTAGAGTCACACCCTTCATTTGGATCTTTCAGCGCAAGGGCTAACTCTTTACCAATTGTTGCAAAGAAATTGTTCATAAGTGCTGATTTCTGTTTATCATCTGTAACAATCTTTTTTTTGTCGGTTAGAGGACCAATTGTTGAATTCTTGCAATCTCCACCAAATTTCCGAACCGTTTTCCAGAAGTGGCGTTTTTTGCATTCCCGAGTTCTTTTCGCCTTAGCTTCTGTTATCACATTTCAACAACGATTTCTTGATTGCTTGTATAGCTTCCACTCATTTCATCCTTTCCGAGTTGTTTTTGCTCTTTGGAAAGGTTTGCATCTTTTGTTTAACTCTTTCCTTATGACAGCTGCCATCCATGGTTCACTTTGAGGACGAATTTTTACTTTTCTTGATTTGATGTGTTCGTTTATGGTGTCATTGAAGAGTTTCTCCCATACCCATAGGTAATCTTCAACGTCATCAAATATTGAGATGATTTGCCACGGAGTTTCATCAAGATCAGATTTTAATTTATCATGATCAAGGTTCTTGTAGTTTTTGACAGTTCTAACTTTTGGAGGTGGTCTGTCAACAAAATAGTTAACGGTGACATAAATCAAGTTGTGATCTGTGATCGTAACTACCAGTATGAATGATTTTGGTATCATTAACGGATGTGATAGCAAGATCTATGAGTGTCTTTGACGTTTCAGTAATTCTGATATAGTTTTTTGTAACATTTCATAGAGCCAATTTTGTAGAGCAAGTGTTCGATGAAGAGCTGCTGACAAGTATGCATCGTCGTTTGGCAAATCGATGTTTAAGTCACCCAGTAGAATGACGTTAGATCGTCTGGAAAACTTTTCTCATATTGGTGTGAGATGTTTTAGGAAGTCTTTCTGGTCAGGTGGGCGATAATTACATGCGATTCGAATTTTTTGTGACTTCAGTATTATCTCAGCCCATATTGATTCGATAGAGTTCATATGTTCGTCATAAGTGAGTTCGCTTATATTGATATAATCTTTGTGATATATCAAGGTACCACCCCAGTTGTTATCCTTTCCTTTTCTGTCCCTCCTGATAATTAAATATCCATCAATACTAATTTTGGAATCTTCCACTTCCTCAGACAAATGCGTCTCTGAGATTGCCAAGATGCTGAGATTAGACTCTTTCAGACGAGTTTTAACTTCACTCAGTTAATTCACAAGTCCATTGACGTTGATGTGTTCAAACTGGAATCCTTTCTTCCCAATGATTTTTGCAATTCCAGGGAAGACATCTTCAGTTTCTTCTGTATTTGTTTGTATATTCGTCATTCTTTTTGTTTTTTGCTGAAAAATAATGTGGCTTCTCCCTTTTTCTGGGGGTTTTCCTGCTTTAAGTGACAGGATGTATCCCAGTTTTCATGGGGATTCACCCCTTTAACTTTATCGGACTGTATTATATATAATGGTATTTATATAATGGTAATTCCTAAGACTCAATATTCTTAAACTTTTAGACCTTCGAAGCCTTATGTTCTTATATCCTTTGTTCTTATAAAAAAACGGTTGTGCTTATCGGCGATTATTTCATAGCAAGTATTGCATTCTCTTGCCAGTGCAGTAAAATGTGACATTCTCTGCTCGAATAACTCTTTTCGTTGTGTAGTTTTTGTTTTATCATCCTCGTTTTAGAACCATTTCTTGTGTTCTCAATGGCTGTACAACGTCAAAAACCCTTAGATAGAAGAGAGTACTTTGGTCCTCTCCAGCCAGTAGTACCCGGAGAATCCAACGTGCGCTGGATATCTTCCAAACACGGTCGTAATTCATTGAAATGTCATTTATCGAAAGGTTTGAAAGAAAAAGAGATGTCAATTTTTGTTTCGATTTAAAATTCTGTGCGCTTTTGCATGAATTCATAGACGTAAAGAAGGAAAAAGCGTTTCTGATCAGACTGCTGGGAGTTTACCTCGTAAGTATTGCATATTGAAAATTATTTTTTACTCCTTACATATGTTTCTGCAACTCTTTTGATGCCTAAAGAATGATAGGAATTAATAAAGCGAAAAGGTATAATAA
The DNA here is from genome assembly GCA_039566895.2 of Turritopsis rubra. Classification (NCBI taxonomy): domain Eukaryota; kingdom Metazoa; phylum Cnidaria; class Hydrozoa; order Anthoathecata; family Oceaniidae; genus Turritopsis; species Turritopsis rubra. The sequence goes on along the minus strand of CM077619.1, from coordinate 12,262,357 downwards.
TGAATCTCATGATGTTTTGAACATGTTCAAAGAGCAAAAATAGTATTTCATTGACGACAATTCAGCTGAATTTTACAGCAAGTAAAGGTATTGCAGTCTAAAAAACATTATAGGGTCGAAAAATATTGTATATTTAGTATATATATAAATAAGCACAGTAGTATGCACTGCCAAAACAAATTCCATTTATAGTTGTGTGTAAACTGATTGTTAAAACTATTTTATTTGATAATGAATGTGTCAAACCATTATTCTACTTACTGCTTATCATTAGAAGGAAATTTAATCATTTTGCTCTTAAAAAGATAGTGTTAAATTTGAATCATTTTTTGTCTGTTGTGTGTGTTTTCTGCAACATCTTGGAACCCCATTTTATTGAAAACGTGTGGGAATTCAGATTGTGAAAGGTTAATCATTTCAGCTAACAATGACTTAAAAATCAGTAAATTGTGCAAATAATAATCTAGAAAGTCCACAATTTGCAAAAAAACTGCCTCACATTATTTAGCATGCCCAATAATATTTCGGGACCATTTTTGTTTTGTTCCTTATAGAGTGCCTGCTCCCCTTACCGCTATGTGCCACTTGCCGCTAACTGCAACTTTGATCGTTCCTTTCGTTCATTTAAAGATAACAAATCAAACAAAACTTAATGTTATCTGAAAGTATAGACATTCAGCTATCATTATGGAAAGTTACAGAGTGAATCAACTAATACTTACTGATTTATAGGGCAAACTCTAACATCAAGTCGCAATCATCGTGAAAAAATAATTAAAAATGGCGACTTTGAAAAATAAATGAGAAAAAGGATAATAAGAAGCTTCATGGTTGTTTAAAACCTATATATTCGACCTCACATTCCAAAGGTCATCATCAGAGTGAATTTATCACAAAAGTTAAAACGTTAAAAGAGTGGATGCGTAATGATGGTACATACATAACTTCGTAACCATAGAAACCTTTGAATCCGATATGATAATGAAACACATAAGCACGTTACTAATTTAAAAGTTTCAATGGCACGGACTTCTCTTGAGCATTAAGTGATGGTTTCAATTTGCGTATGTAGAGTGCTTCGGAAATTTCCTCTTGTATCTATTGTTTTTAAAACCTTGTCGTAATATTTGGAAGATTTATCAGCAAACTGATGATGATGACCTTTGGAATGTGAGGTCGAATATATAGGTTTTAAACAACCATGAAGCTTATTATTATCCTTTTTCTCATTAAATTATTTGCCCGAACTGATATGAAAAATAAATGCTTTAAAATACAGTGTCATAAATAACGGAACAGATCGATTCCTTGATATTACTCTGCTGCTTTGAATACTGTGAACATGTATGATTTTATCCACACAAACAGTTTTCCAGTATTTAATCGTGTACGCGAGTATATCAACAAAAGTTTACAGTAAGGTAATTCTGTAACCACATGTCCTTTCTCCGCTGTAACAACAAAAATTGTTCTTGTTAGCATTGATTTCAGCTTGATTATTCATACAGTTAAATCTTTCTCACATACGTTCAATTAGCTCCAAATCCCGCGGTGATAATCACTCATAGATTCAGCATTCTAGAAGACGTGAAACTTGTTTTATAAAACTTTCCCCCTGTGCAGGCTCATAATTAGCGCAATTCCCATCGCATGTCTGTTTTTTTTGGATTAAAAGTTGACTTGTTGAGATTGCACCATTGTTTTCCAAAAAAACTATGCTGATAAAAATATGGCTGCCTTCAATTTGTAAACAATAAAGGCAGGTATTTTTTATAAGCCTGTGGTTGTCGCTTATCTGCAGAATCAAAGGGGACAAGCAGTTACATTGAGAGAAGAGGGATTAAACTTTTAGTATGAACATCATATTCTATAAAATTTCGTTATTAACATGACTTTTGATGAACGCAAAATTAATTAGCGGAAAGAGGAACAAGTTAGCGGAATGAGGAACGTCACCCTGATGATGTTCGCGATAGCAGTATTTATTACCAATCTTATTCTGTTTGTTTATTCCTGTTGATATGGAATCTAAAATGACCAATTATTCTGCTAAATCCAATTAGTTGTGTTTTCTTGTTCGCAACGAAGAATTTTGCAGCATTAAAATTAAAGTTAGCAATAAGGGGAGCACGCAATCTATATTCCCTGCTTTTTATCCATCATGTGAGAAGTAAAAAAGCTCCTAATACACCAGCTATAGTATCTGATTTCCTAGCATGTTTTGCAGAAAATATTTGTATGTTATATACCTTATTTTAGGAAATTACAAAATTGACCAATGCCTCAAATTTGCATTAATTTCATCCATTTTGAAATCTATCTGTTGTAATTTCATTTCATGTTAATTTCAAATTTCGTCAACCGCGTTAATTTCCATCGCATTAATTTCCTAAAATAAGGTATATAAAATATAAACGTGTTGTATAATGCTGAATAAGTAGAAGGCTTCAGGGAGATCCTGACATTTTTGGCTCTATTGTGGTTACAATTGTGTCAGTTAAAATCCAGCCAGAATAAAAGCTAGAAGAAAACAGAATTCAAGTTGAAAAGACATATTTTATTTTGAATTGAAATTCTGTAGACGTCTACTGAAAAAAAATTTGTCATGATAGACCCTCTATTGCAAACAAGCCAATATTAATAGAATTTGACACTTCAGTCTATATTAAAGTATTTTGAGTTAAAAGATCATTTTAACCAATGAGAACGTGAGGCTAGAAATATTTGTCATAGAAACTAATTGAACTTTATTCACATGCTTCGGTTAGGTAACAGTACTGTATAATCGAGTCCTGCCAAATACTTCAGTCAAGTTGTGGAGACAAGTGAGCCATTAACAAAAGAAAAGTCTGCTGTTTTGTCAAAAGTAAGTTGAAAAACAAAATTTAAAAAAATAACAATTTAAAACGAAATAAACGGCCGCAACAACAACAAAAACAAAGAATTCCTGAAAGGTTTTTGGGTTTTGAAGCATGACCAGATATAAAAATACCGATTCGGAACTGCACCCAAACAACACGCCTCTATGCCATCTCGTCAAAGAGGCAAAGGGCATTGATTAACGTGCGCGATCAACGCGTACAGAAACCCTAGTTATATTTATGCATATTTGCTTTTGGAACGCTTATGGTGAGTAGAGGGCTAGCATCGCATGTAGATCGTGTGGAAATTGTTTCAAAACGTTGCAGGGCAGTTAACACAAACTCTAGCATCTCATTTTCTTATGTTTTGTTTTGTTTACATTTTTAGCAGATTTCACATGGAACAACATTTAATATAGACTGAATTTTAATTCAAAATAAAATAATGTCTTTTCAACGTGAATTCCATTAGAAGAAAATCAACATTCAATAAATCTTTGCATGACATGCCTAACTTCTCCAAAACACACATCCAGTGAAATCTGTCCCGCTTTTCTATATATATATATATAAATCAACAAAAATATAAAAAAACATAATCAGTTTAGGACCACTCAACCAAAAACATTATGTTTCTTACTGTTTCAGGACACCCACACAACCAAGTGAATTCAATATTTATCATGTTATTGAGCGATTTGTGAATACAAGATAGAGAACAAAAGAACCTTTCAATAGCAAAAATTAATTCCGCAAAGTTCAGCTCAATCTCTTGAGTTGCAAAAATTTGTTCCAAAATATTAATGAGAAAGCCCTCAAGCCTAAAATTTTCTTGTGCAAGCTAAAGCATTTAAGATGTTATATATAAATCACGAAAATTTCTTCTGTAAAAATTTCTTTGGCAAAAGATTTCTTTCCTTAACATATTTTCGAGAATCTGTAGCTGATAAAAATTAAATGTATTTAAAAATGAAAGATTTTGGCAACTGCGAAATTAAATCCATGTGAACTTTAGATCATACATCAAAGAAGTTCAGATTAAAAAAAAATTAACAAGCTTGTGTGATAATTCATTGGTCAGCATGCAAATCCACTCTAATGAAAGACCCACTCAAAAGTCGTACTTTTAGACAAGAGAGTATGTGCAGAGTCAGCCAAGTTTCCATTCATAATCAGAGAGCTTGGGCTGGAATCTCAGAAAAATTTACATTCTACGTTATCTTTGATTATATAGACAACAGAAACATGTTAGATCAAGAAGATGATGAAAGCTTAGTTAAACCTGCACCAAAAGTTAAATACGCTGGAAAAGATACTAACAATGATAAAGCTACTTTACTTTCCTCCAGTGAAGACGATGTCTCAGAGGAGTATACTGGTATATATATTTATATTTATTATATTTATATTTGGATGCCTTTCTTTTTCTTTGCTATTTTTCAATTGTTCTTAAGTATAACCGTTTTCAAAAATGTTTCATACAGTCTAATCTTAATTTTTAATCCCAATCCCAATCTCTAGGGGATTACATTTTTAGTGAATCACGAAATCGTCAATATCAATAAGTTTTAATGATGTATTATGTATCACCTTCAATGATGATCAGTGACTATAATTTTATAAACACGAGACGCTTGCTTTCAATTCTTTGGAATGTTTTTGAAAATCAGTCTAATACGTTTGCATTTGAGAGACTTTGGTTAGATGCCAATAGGGTGTTTGAAACTTTTTTGTGTTGCCTGCAGTTCAAATTATAGTCTAAAATGCTGTTTGTGCTGTGCGTTATGTGATTGGTCCCTTTTGTGAAATACAGGGCTGGCCAGGTAAAATAAAAAGGGCTATTTATTTGTGCTGCAAATGATTACACATTATATCAAATTTGACGTGGAGGAAGGTTGGCAACTTGATTGTTTTAGCTGGGGCAAAACTGTTCAGAATTGTTGCATAAGATGTTCTTCCAATCCCAAATACAATGTTCGTTGGAACAGATCGAACCAACTTTTCAACTTATAATCATGTGCAATACAATTTTTATGTATTAAGTATTTGAATGACTTTTTGGCAGAACAAGAAATGAATTGTTTGTTATGAAGATGAAAAGGAGAAAATCTTACAAAAACAATATATAAAATGTTAGAACTCCATCGAAATTGTTCCAACAAAAATACTAGAGAGTGTTTATAACATTTTAGATTCATTTTTAACATGTTATATACAATGTTATCAACAGAGCAAACTTCAAACATTTGTCTTCTTGCAATGTGTTTGAATGGTTTGTCCTGACCTTAAAAGAAAGGTTGCTTATCAAAGCTTTTTATAGATTTTAAGAATTTTCTATTATGTTATCTTAATTCGCTATTGTTGTTATCAATTTGTTGGGTTTTTTTATTTTGAAAGATATATTTGCTGATGATGTGGGTGAATTAATAACCTCTGCAGCTGATCTTGATGAAGGAGATTCTGTTTCCGCGAGTGATAACGAAATAACAGGATACACTGGTGATGTGGATATGTATACAGATGGTAACGAGAAAGAAGATTTTGATAGCGATCATGTGGTTATCAAAGAGGGCACACTCATTGATTTAAATGATGACACAGTAGAGGAACTTGGAGAAGTAATTGAGAAGGTAAATGAGGAGCAGAAGTTGATTACTGATGATTCCATCTCGGAAATTACAAATAAATTAGAAGAAGCAAAAGTTTCATCTGATTTTGAACAGAAACCAGGAAAACCTGTAAAAGTTACAGATTTATGTCAAAGTGTTGAAGTGTTTGGTCAAGAAAGAAATGTAAATTCTGTTGTTTCATCTAATACAGAAACCGAAAATGAGGATATTACAGGGTATCTAAGCTCAGGAGAGATGTCTCAGCAACAGAATCCGACAACCCTTTTCAAGAAAAAAAAACATAGAACACATACGTTATCATCATCCTATGAAAAGGAAACTCAACTAAAAAAATTAAACGATGAATTAAACAGCTCAACTGAGTTTGTGGATCAGGTCAATAGTCAAGTTTCGAATGTTGAAGTTATGGAAAAGATGCGACCAAAGAAAGGTAAAAAGAAAAAGAAAGTAAAACTTGATGAGGATCATCCGTCGAAAGATCATGACAGCCATCATGGAAAATTAATTGATATTGAGTCTCCACCACAAACTCCTTCTATAACATTAAACAAAACTAAAGAAGTGGTGAACAACACTAAAGATGTTAACAATGATACAAGTATAGTTCAAAAATCAAAGAACAAACGTAAACGAACACGGCACAAGGTGTACTTGGATGATCCTGATGTGCATCAATTGATCAGTGATCATGTGACATTACTTCATAAATTCATTGAAGATGTGCAGTCAGGGAAGCATTTGATAAAACAGCAACAGCATTGTAAGATTCCTTCTTCCAAATTCTTTCAAAACTTTACCAATCTTTTTAGTTTCAAACAAATGTTTTTCAAATATTTGTTAGGTGAGAGACCTCAGTATGGCATTGTTTATGGGCCCACGAAAGATAATATTCACTCAGTCAAGCCATCTGATGGTCATAATATTCGTGGAAAAAATCTAATAGCTCGAATACGAAATGATGATATCTCAACAAGCTCTGATGATGAAGATCAGCATAACAGACATAATCCTCATCGCAATGTATATTCATCAAGTAAGATCACACTACACAGATTTAGTTGAACATTATGTAATCTTATACCATCTTTTTGTTTACATTATTTGAATAATCTTGTCACATCTTTAATAAGAATTCTAAAAAGTTCTTCTGTTTTCTTGTCAACTCTATGTGTTGTGATGAAATTTCATTACTTTCAAAATAGTTTTTGTGGTTTAGAGCGATTATGTTTTTGTTGTTCATGAAAATAAAGTTATGTTGTTGAACAAATTCACAATTTTTGCTTTGTCACTTTTGTTCATAGTCTTTGCAAAATTTAAATGATTGAATAAGTGATTATTTGGTTTTATGATATTATGGGTTTTCATGTTGGTTTTTGATAATATAGACAGAGGTCTTTCAAATTCTTAGATTTTCAAAAACATTATTCTCATGAGAAAATGTATGATGTATGTCCTGATTGCGGTGAAAGACATTCACCAGAGGATCCAATAGCATTGCAAGATGTTTGTCCTGATTGTGGTGTGCGACACGACAATCCCTATGAACACTTGCCAGTGACGCAGGTTTGAAATTATTCTACTAAAGGGAAAGTAATAAACTGGAATGTCTGATAATGTGAATAAATCTGCGAAAGAAAAATGTTATTACTTAAATATACGGGTAAATATTCTTGCCCACAACTTCGTCATTTATATATAATTCGCTAATAATTCTACAACATGGTTCTACTTATCCTTCACAATTATTTAGAGGAGTAGAGGGTGGAACTGTAATGCACGTGGGAAATGAACCCATAAAATATTTTTACACGCTATACTATTCTATTCTTACTCATGTTTATGTTAAGTGTGAATGCATGGCCAAACTGCCTATGTACATCACTGACATTCAAATACTAACTCACTAACAACGTAAAACTAACCATTCATTTTCACAGAAGCCATGGCAGAAATATGTTGACGCTTGTCATGATGCACTTAAGCCTGGTCAACGCTATCAACAGGTTCCTACAGAACAGGTAACATCACACTAACTCCGTCATTGTTTTCGTAACATTACTTACTTAACCATACAACAACAGTAACCTAGTCTTGTATTCCATCTGGTTAATTCGAATAAGCTTTTGGGCTCTGTTTTTTTTTAAACAAGTGAACATTTTTGATTGCTGGAATTTTTCACCAAATGTGCCACGTCAGTATAAAGGTGCCACATCAGAATAAATTTAACATTAGGGTTTATCATAAATCAAACTATTTTTCACTGTAATAAAATTAATAAACATTTTTCACTTAAACAGGATTGTGCTTAATAAAGGAAAACCGTTTAATTCCTTTATTTGCATTTTTTATGAAGCCGGTCGATGTGTGACTTTAATTAACCAATCATAATTTTTCTATTGTCAGAAGACTTTCTACTGCAGGACTATACAGAACTTTCAGACCATTATATCATTATTCAGAGTTTGTTGATATAACCGGACTAAATTAACTGCCCAAAGATAAATGATTCTATAGAGTATAATACAATTTCTGATTCTCTGTTAACAAAGTACCTAACTAAAGTGAAGTAGCCATACATATGGGATATTAGAATTTTAGTGTTTATTTTCTTTTTCTAAAAATGATGGTTGAAAACAAGGGGAAAAGATGATAGCTATTAATATGAAAAAGCTCATTGTTTGTTTCATAAAAAGTAATCTTCAAATTTGTGATTCTTATCAATGAATTTTTCATATGTTGTGTTTTCAAAGTGTTATATTAAGTTTGCTTTAGGTACTAAAGCACCTCAGTGTTATAATAAACTTCACTTTTTGTTTTAATGTTTTTGTTTTATTTTGTCTTCAAAACTATTGTAATAATTCTTTAATAATTTATTTTTAATTTATATTTTTCTGTAAACTCGATTATTTTATTTTTTTTCATCTCTGATGATTATTACTAAATGGTTTGAATTTACACCAGATATATCAGTTTGAAACTGTTTCATTCGTCTTTGGATATGCTTTTATTAGTTACTTTTTATCGTGATTGTGTAGACGAAGAATCAATAGAAACTCTTCTTAGAAAATGTTCTTATAAGATCTGTGTAATGTATCTCAGTTCTGAAACATGTCATGACTAAATATAACCTGTTATTACAGGATCCAGTGGAGACCAAAACAGACACCTTACCAAGTAAGTTCTGTTGTTTACATATTTGTTCGTCTTCTGTAGATCTCTAGACGGTCTCTCTCTTCTGTGGCTGGTCTGGAGTGCTTATGAAAATGTATGAGGCTAATATTGTCATGAATGGTCGTCTTAAGATCCATCTCTATAATAACGAAAATTGTCATGGTTACAGCTGAGGCCATAAAGTTAATAGAGCAGTTTTGGATATGTTTGTTATTATAAATATCCCTGCCAGTCAGCTTGACAATTGAAAGAAACAGCACTACATTTATACTAAACCATTAGATTGGTCAGATGATGCTTTCTCTTTTTAAGACATGTGATTTGGTCTCATCCACCAGATGATTTGGTCATATTCAGTTTTTAACCATTCTCTGGTTGGCAGAACATTAAAAACATTTTCTACCAGTGTCTAGTAATGTTATAAAGAAGGACACAGCTCTGGATTTGTTAATGTTTTATGAAGCTATCTGTTTAAAAGTTCACATCCATATTGATAAGTTCACATCTATATTAATAAGGTTGTAAGGGAAAACTTTTTTCGATATTTATGCCTGTTTAACGTACATTCAGTAGATTCAATTTGAAAAATGCAGTGACAAAAATAACTATGAAAAAAAATATCTTCACAAAACTTTACGAGCTAAAAGGAGATTTGTACCAGCCGAATAATATGCACAAATAGACATGTGAAATTGCTAGTATAGCTGTGTTGCGTTTTTTACTGTATCATCAGATCATGCTGATTATAACTTCATATTTTTGTTGTTTATCAAGGTTTTTGCGAAGTGTGATCTGAATATCAGGCAGGCAAAACTGTGCAGATTCAGGGGTAATGAGGGAATTTCAGATGATAACAACCCTGGTGTTAATACTATATGGCTTTGGTCTATGATGAAATCTATTTTAAAATCTCATTCAAATATTGACTTATGTGTTCCACAGTTATAAGTTTCTCAGATTTGCCTTAAGATAGCTCAAAATTTCTGACTTGCATTAACTTAATTAACGTATCCTCAAATGTAAATCATAACATGAAAACACCTGTCACCCAGTGGGCAAAATCTTCAAAAAGTCTCTGTGGAGGAGTGTTTTTTATTAAAACACCAGGGGAAATTGCTTGCCATTCCTAAAGATAACACTTCTCCTCATAGAGTAAAATAAAGGGTGATTACTGAACAATAGTAGCTTGGATCTTTCCAGAAAGCTCAAATATTGGAAATTGGCTTTTGCAGTCAATGAGGTGGGAAAAGTAAATTTCTAATGGAATCATGAATTAAAAAGAAAATGATAAAATTTTCAATGGGAATCATAGATCTTAATGATTTATAAAAATAATAAGTTTTTTCTTAAAATAGTCTCTCTTTCAGAACTTATTAAACATTGAATATCTTAACATTTAAGGTATTGACGGACCTCATTCAGCTGAAGAATTACGAACTGGAGTTCGTTACAAAATGAAAGTATGTAAACAAATGCTTGGGTTGAATATGACATCAAAACAACATGACAAACTTTCAAATCGATTTGATCTTTCTAACTTGAAAAGTTCATCTTCTTTGCAGTATCTTGGATCATCGCAAGTTATGACGCAACATCCTGTAACCAAGGAAACAAGAATGCAGCAAGCACAAGATGCTTATAGTAGAATCAAAGTATTGTTTAATTATGATCATGATTTGTTATTTTTATTTGGCCTGTAACAAAGGAAACTTTTTGATAGTTTACTTACTAACCAGTGCAAACCTGAAGGGCATTGTTATG